>OZ012720.1:20330527-21530527 GCA_963942605.1 Poecilus cupreus | reverse complement strand
GAAAAATGCAAATACTATTGTTGGAAATGTACTAAGAATCTTTGTTTCCGTAATTCGTTACTCTGACCTTATGACTACGAATTTACGGATGTTCGTTTCAAGTAATAATAACATGCGAATATTCAGTAATTATTTAGTTATTGCAAAAAATGACTGGTGAAAATCATTGTAAGATAATTACTAAAATTATATATTTATAAAATAGTTGAATGCGTTTATTTTACCTCTGATTGGGGCGCAGCGATGGTGTTCCGGTGTAGAGGCAAGCAGGACGGATGTACTGCGAGAAGGGTACAGCTCGGTTAATCTTCAGCAGCGCGATGTCGTGGTAGTACGATGACGGTTTGTACAGCGGATGTCTGATGCGCTCCACTACACTGAAGTCCTGCGGCATCGCATCGTCTGTCGTGCTGGCGATGTTGTACTCACCCAAGCGAATCCAACGCACCCCTTCACGCCTGCGAGAGAAATAAGCAGTTCTATTACTATTAATTTCTTGTTTTGTATACGTTTTACAAATATAAGAAATAAATATTTACGCCATTTACCCATATTGTGTATTTCAGATATTAGAATGTGATATAATTTTTCGCGTTAAGCTCGGTTAGCAGCCCTCAAGTCACGGCCCCTAGAATGGTAGTGGAGGGGGAACCAAGGTAACAATTGCAACTGTCGGCAGTGGGATTCGAAATGAGTGTCTCATGATCCACAGATTACACAACCTGTAAACTAAGCCAATGGATTCAATCTTGCCCAATGGCTTGGTTTACAAGTTGTGTAATCTTGATTTTATGCCTTTTTCATCTACTGATGATGACAACTCACTTATAGAAATACGTATATAGATTTTTTATATCTTTAATGCTTAGGTGTTAATTCAATTTTTTGGATCTAATTTAATTTTTCTCTGGTATCAGACTATAATACAATCAAAACTAAAAGTACTCCAAGTATCATACCTCATTTGAAACTTTTTTACAGCAAATTTCATATATGAAATAAATTGAAATTATTGTTATACAGGATGATTCATAACGTGTGGAAAACTTTAAAGTGTAGTTAGGAGGTCCAAAATAATGCCTTTTCCTTAGTAAACTTTTGACAAAAACTCAATAACAATAAAGTTTAAGCACAGTAAAGTTAAAAATTAACGAGCACTCATTACAAACTGCGGCAATTAATTATGTTTTAAATAGAAACTGGGAATACTTTTAAGTTACTTTGTATTATTGAAAAAGTTACGACTATTTAATTTTTTTGTTATTAAGCTATTGCATAGCTTTTATCGCGGGCTTTGAGCGCGGCGACCGAATCAAGAAATTCCGTAACGAAAAATAGCTGACACCCCCCACTCCGACGGCACAGCGGTGCATCGTCTAACGTCGTTTCGGTTCGGCAGACTTCGGCACGGTGTTGTTTGTGTGCGTGCGACTAGACGTATGCTTGTAGACTAGCTGCTAACTGCTCATAACTGATTCTATCTCTTTTAGACACAATGCTAGGTGAGACAGCGTGCTTTTTGGCCGCGTCCATGAGTGAGTTAGCGGTTAACAACTTTTCTTTCGGAAATATTGAATTTGAAAATGAATAATGATCCACAAGAATCCACAACAAAATATGGGACCACCATTGACGCGGTATTTTCCAGATATTTAGAAGATATCAAGTCTCAAACTTATGTTTCTAATTTCAGTTACCATAAACCTATAGTTTTAAGCATAAAAATTCCTGAATAACCTACATATATTGTAAAATAATAAAAATATTTTAAACATTATTAACTTCTCATTTATTCAATAAAAGAAAAAAAAATTGTTTTCTTATCGGTCACCACGCTCAAAAAGTGTAACTTGAATTAATATCAAAGAAAAAAAAATACTGCATAAATAAAATAAATAAATAATTGTAATTGCATAAGTTGATAAAAAATGCTATGCAATAGCTTTACCGCGGCAGTCCCCGAGTGCCACACGTATTTTTTATTGTTCAAAAATTGTTGTCCACATGGTTGAGAGCCACTTAAAAACCGAAACGCTACTGGAAAACTAGTTGCCGTTGAAATTCATTTAAATGAATGAGTTTATTACACACACTAACAAATGCACACACGCACACACTTCAAAAGAATCTGAAATATTCGGATTACAATCCATAGAAATTCGAAAAATTTTTTTGCCTAAACCACAGGAATTTATAATAATTTTTTTTCCATTTTATGATTCTATTAATTTAATGTTGCACATAAAAATGAACAATTGTTTTTGGAAGATGGTACTCTAACTGAAATTTTCTAATCCCAGCAATCCGATCCACGTAATCGCTTTTTGAAGCGATTCGAAAATTTAGATTGCAATCCAATATTTTATGGTGGGGGTATATGGTTGAACACCGAAAGAACATACACAATCCCATGGGAATAGTTCAATCCGATTTTTTTCGATTGAAAGAAAATAGCTTTATTCCATGATTCCGTACTTCCATATAATATATTATTTTTAAAATAGAAAAAAGTACCAACTTATTTCTCACAGAATTCGACGTTATTAAATAAACTTGAATTGTAATTTAACTTACGACACAGAATACACACAATTTCTGGAAGTCAGAACGAACTGTTCGCTAATTAAACTTCCTC
This sequence comes from Poecilus cupreus, assembly GCA_963942605.1. Classification (NCBI taxonomy): domain Eukaryota; kingdom Metazoa; phylum Arthropoda; class Insecta; order Coleoptera; family Carabidae; genus Poecilus; species Poecilus cupreus. The sequence continues at coordinate 21,527,892 of OZ012720.1, read as the reverse complement.
CGCACAGCCATTTTATATCATCTTGTGGTCCATATCCCAGCCGTGCCTGTAAATCACAAAAATCTATATGTCGCAGGACGTGGTGGTGGAGTATAACATTTATTATCACTACTGTCTGACATTTTGTATTGATAGATTTTACATAAAATTTATTCAAACACTACACTTTAATTAGAGATAATTTACAAACTAATATTATGATCTACTGATTAACAATTACAAATTATAAACTACGAGCAAAACAAATGATAGTTATTAGGCACGTTAATTATCTTTCAAATCCCAAATCACTCTGCTCTGTATTTCCACCACTTGTCCCTTGAATGCAGACACTACCCCGCCTAGACTCCATCCGAACGTGCCGATAAGTTAAAATAAACAAACATTTATAACTTAGTTTTTTTTCTTCGGCAGCCTCTCATTTCGTACGACTCGTAATTAAAATTCTCCGATATACATTTTGTTAAGTTAGAGCTTGCTTTGTTTAACTTACCATATGCGGAAACTCTTTCGCCCTAGCTTTATCATAACCCACAATTAAAGGATTCACTAATTGAGGACAAATAATCTCTCTTGTCGGTTTTGAATTAGGATTAAAAGGCGAAGGGTTAATTTCTTTACTTGCTGCTTGTACGTATTCTTTACATTCTGAAACAATATGTATTCCTATTTATTATTTCATGGATTGAACTTTGATGTTTATTATGAAATGGCCAATGATAATTAAAACCATATTTTTGTAATGAATGTAGTAATATGAAGAAAATAAGATTGTCAGGATATAACTTAAGGCAATTGTAAAAATTTTACATATATATATATATATATATATATATATAAAATTTTTACAATTGCATTAAGTTATATATATATATATATATATATATATATATATATATATATATATACAGGGTGTTTCAGGACTAGTGTAACAAACTTTAACAGCTTATTCTTGAGGTCATTTTGAGCCAAAAATGTCATATGAATATAGGTCCTATTCCTTCTAGTTATCAAAATACAAGAGGTTGAAGTTCTATAAATAACACGAAATTTTCTAATTTTTATAATCAAGGTACTTTCGGAAAACAAGAGTTTTATTGAAAAGTCATACCTTATTTGTCTTAATTAAAAATTGTTGTACTTTTGATTGTATTTTTGTTTCATAATGGATGGTTATAGTACTGCTGAATATGCAGATATGATTTGTATTTATGGATTATGTAATGGTAATACCCGTTACGCGTCTAGAGAATATCAAGATAGATACCCAAACAGACGCCAACCTTCACATGTTGTTCTGTGTTTAGAAATTATTTATTTGTCTATTTAATTGTGTCATTGTGTGTTTTGTTCTCTAAATTGTATTCGTTAATATTAATAAATAAAATTAATTAAGACAAATAAAGTATGACTTAGCAATACAACTCTTGTTTTCCGAAAGTACCTTGATTAAAAAAACTAGAAAATTTCGTGTTATTTCTAGAACTTCAACCTCTTGTATTTTGGTAACTAGAAGGAATAGGACATATGTTCGTATTACATTTATGGCTCAAAATGACCTCAGGAATAAGCTGTTAAAGTTTGTTACACTAGTCCTGAAACACCCTGTATATATGATCCGTTCAGAAACTATACACGTTCTTAATTATTAAAAAATAGTACACAGAAATAATGCCATGCATGTGTTACAGTGAAAGCGAATGAACAATCAGATTAGTTGCTGTCAGATCTTTAATAATAATTATTTGCTTTTTCACCTAGTTTATCAGCTTGTTTGTTATATATTTATTTAGCTTGTTGAATTGATGTTTAATTCGGATATTCGTTATAAATTTATTTATTGTTTTATTTCCGTGTGTGATTCTTCATTAATATAAACATAAATAATTCCTCCACTGATCGTTTTAGGGCTATTTTCCACTTCCACCAAAAATCAACAACTACGCCTATTAGCAACAATAGTATACAGCTGTCTTGTAGGCCATAACTAACGCAGTTCAAGGATAGGATAGTGAGGAACGTGATGACAAACAATCTTTTCCAGACTGATTGTTATACGGGTGCCTCCTCAACACCCGAAAATTCAAAAACAGAATATTCTATGCCACAATACTCATTTGCCGAATCATTCAATTCCCGAATATTCAAAAACCGAAAACTCAACACACGAAATGCACAACGGCTAAATCACGCATTTACAGAATTAATTCGCGAAAACATAAGCGGGGGGCATTTTTGGATACCTGCTTAGTGGCAATGCGAACGTTAATATCCAGCAACTAATACTTTAACTAACTTTCATAGTTACATCTAGTGGCAGGTATCCAAAAATATCATAATTTCCCTTATGAAGTTTCACGGGTGCAAAATCGTGACGTCATCTTGTACAGTATGGCAAAGCAAAAAAAGTGTTGATAATGAATAATAATTTTCTTTTCCTGGTTGTAATAATTACTTAGTATTATTAAAATTTACACTCCAATAAATAAAATTAGGTATTCATTAATTATAACGTTTTTAGAGAAATAGTTTAGGACGTGTTAAAATAAAAATGCTTTGATGTACTATACGTTTTCGCTTATCGGTAATGTCGGTAGTCTCACTCTCACACCTGTCATGTCAAGTCATATGTTGCAGCTAACAACGATTTTCAAGTTAAACGTATATTTATAATATTTGTCATTTTATTTTGTCCAGGTAATGTAAATAAACTATATTTGTAAAAACCTTTTAGCAAATAACAATGATAGATGTAACAGGTACCTCGCACTTGGTACCAAGAGGTAACTGACATACGAAAGGGTTTTACTTGATTAAATGAATAACCAAGGGTAGCGTAGTCGCTGGCCACCACGGAATATTTTAACTCGATTCCGAAGAGTATTTAGAAAAAAAGGCTTCTGATCAAATGGCGGGAAATATGCGCGCAAGCGGGAATCAAACACGTATTCAACAATAACAAAATTATATACGAGTAATATTTAATAACGAATAAGCAAAATAAATTATATAAATCAAATACTTTTACGAGCTGAATAATTCGACGCTATATAATCCAAAGTGTCGCTTACTTACTAACTTTTACAATAACTTTCAAAGATCGAAACTGAGATAACATTCGCTATTAACAATACTCATACATAAAACTCAAATCTACTTACATGAACTCATAAAATAAACTTCACAAAAACTATGTATACAATCGAGAGAGGAGCCCTTAAAACTGTGTATAAATTCTTTCAACATTTCACAAGAAAAGCCAAAATGCAAGTGTCTGCTCACTGCCCAAGGTTTGCAATTTATTACTTTAGGGATGGGACAGTGGCACTCAAAATAACTCTAACTGGACACTACTCTCTCATAAGACTCTGGTTAAATATTTTCTACAACATATTGACTTCCGCTGATTAGGTGGGAACTGAACTGAAGTACTGAAGAAATGGAATTTTCCACGAACAACTGACAATGAACCATTTACTTAGTTTGAAATCTCTTAATATCGTTTGAAATCTTTAATCGTAATAAACGCAAATACCGTTTATTACATAGATGACAGTCAATCTGACAGAAGGTGTAGTTCCTCGCTTTCCTCAAGAGCGTTTTTTGTAGAATTACAAGATGACGTAGGTGCTGACGTGACAAGCGAATAATTTGAAATGAAATACCAATATGAAAAAATCGTATCTTAATAACTAAATGCCTTTTAATAATAAAAGTAGTATCTACGAGTATATTCATAATTTTACTAAAACTTACAGAAAAAAATTATAAAACGAAAAAAGATGTATGACCCCATTGTTATTCAAGATTTTCATAAAAATTGAAATGAAATTTATTGTTAAAAATAGTTGAGTAGTATTATGTGAAACTGATCGTTTGAAAGATAAAATTTTTACTTTTTCTGCTAATACGTTCGGTTTCCTCTTGTAGAATTGAAGTCGTCCCAGCGCAACACACGATGGGCTCAGTTCCCTGGACGCCACAAAATGGAGGAATTTTGCCTTCTTGAATTTCTTTCAATGCATCAGGACAATGCTTCAACAGAGTACATTGTCCTGATGAACTGGTTGACTCCAGTTGACAGATATCTCCTGCCACCAGAAGATATTATTATTACTACATGTTATTGCTAATATAGACTGACCAGTTGAAATATTTTTACCTAAAACCATAACTATATACATACCTACATCTGCCTGCACATTAGAAAACACTAAATAAACACATAAGAACACCAGCGAAGCACATGCACTCATGTTGTTCAGTGTTGTACTGCTGGGCTATACAAACAAGTATTGGTTACTATTTTTTCTCCCACTTTTTCTGACATGTGTGATGTATCTTATAAATGGCAACCATAGGCGACACTAAAAAAGTTTATTAGGGGGTGCCACAAACAAAAATAAAATAACCTCGCGCTGTATGCTGTTTTAGCAAACAATATTTTTAAAAAGTTCATAAATTAGCATCATCGTAAAAATGTTTGCTTTTTATGAAATATATTCTGACACTGTAAGTCATAAATACGATTATTAGTGCTACGTTCTGTATCATCATATACCTTCTTAATTGTTTATTTTCTATTTATATTTAAGAAATTTAATTTTCTTAAGTATATTTATTTAATTTTTTTTATCAGTTACTCATTACCACAGTTACAATTAAAGTGATAGACAACAATGTATTAAAGCGTTTCTTTTTTTATGAGTAAACATAGAGATAATTTACATACCTACATACATACATACATATACCGGGTGGTGCTCGGTAAGTGCGAACATAGGGATTTAACATGGGATATTAGTTTTATCAGTGAGTATACATATATTGTGTATTCAGTGGTTTTATGCAATTTCCTGCTCTCCTGTACATTTTACGGAAAAAACTGTAGAAGGAAGAATTATTCAGAATTAAAAGTTACCCACGAAACTGTTAGTAGGGAAAGATGGAGAGTTCTGGCGCAGCCACCCGGTGGCTGGTGCATAAGAGCCAATGAGTGCGAGAGAGAACGCGATAGTTCATTCATAAATTTTTGGTTGTCTTTGTCTAATACTATATCGTAGTAAAGGTAATACGTAGTACAGGTGATACGTAGTAAAGGCGATAACAGGTAATACGTAGTAAAATAGTAAGGTAATACGTAGTACAGGTGATACGTAGTAAAGGCGATAACAGGTAATACGTAGTACAGGTGATAACAGGTAGTAAAGGTAATATATAGTAAAGGTGATAATAACAGGTAATATTAATAACAGGTAATAAAGGTAATACCAGGTAGTAGACAGATTATGATGATTAAGAAAAATTAAGAATAAGGGCCGGAAGAGGGTTTTAATCACAAACGTCTTGAAGATGTGTCGGAAATGACGTATTACGTGTAAAAAATATTTGGATAAAACCCAAAGTATAATTTTTATTGTATTACCTATCTTTTGTAACACTCGGAGATATCAAATGACCGCCGTATTTTATAAGGAAAAAGTGTAAAAAATAAAAAAACCAGAGCATAATTTTTTTCTAGAACAATGTATATAGCTTATCTCACTGACTCACATGTTGTACATCAGAAATGCCGTATTTTATAAGGAAAATGTGTAAAAAAAAATATTTGGAAAAAAACAACGGATGACATAGCTTGTATTGTTAATAAATATCTCAACAGGTGTTATTATATTAAGATGTTTTCTTATTAATTGGTGGACGAAATGATGCACCAACATTCTAAACCCGTTTAATCAACAAGTCTTATATAAATACGTACACAATGTATTCTTTACACTTAGTATATAGTTGAGTGTTAAACTGGAATAAACAACAATAATTCTCCTTTCTAATAATAATAATATAAAACAATGGAATACGCAAGAAATTGTGTTTATTTGGGTAATAATATTTTTGGTCAACTTAGATTATTTGATCCTGTAATATCACAATATCATATTAATATACACAATAAATTAAAAGTCGAAATTAATGGTAGCAATGTAACGTGGTTTATACCAAAAAATGTGTTCGAAAAATATACAAATCACATTAAATTTCATTTACATTTAATAACAACAGAATCAAATATAATAAAGTTAAATAAATTACCTATAACTAATAATAGTGAGAGTGAAATTCAAATTTTACTTTATCCTGGCGAAAATGATTTACGTTCATGGGGTAATCATGGAGGCGACTTTTGTATTGTGAATCCAAATTGTTCAGTAGCAAAAGAATTAAATCTAATAAATAATAATAGCATTACAAAATTATTTATTACAACGTATAAACAAATCAGATCAAAAAATATTTCTCGTACTGCCATAGACGGATGTAGTAGTATGTATAGTGATAACGACGACAGCGACGACTGCAATGAGATTGATGAAACTGATTAGCCGTCGAAAAAACTAAATAAAACCAAAGATCATTTTGCAACATATGGAAAATCGTCTCAATCATTTGTAGATGCAAATTTTACTGTAAATACGAATACAGCTGTGGAAACAACTTTTAATTTTATTATTTGCTCGCAACAAGAGGAATAATCAGGTGATTAATATTATTTACTTATATTTTTTTATACTTAGAAATAATTTTTGTTTTCTAGCTTATCACAATGCCGCAAAACAAACCAATAATGTGTACTTATTGTTCAAAACCTGGGTGTAAAGGACTGCCTAGGAAGTGCCCAGGTTGCGAAGGAAAGTTTACTTGGACATTTATGCCACCAACTACTCTACTTCCTGGTACAATAACTTGTTATAAAACTAGTTGTATATATTACCAGGGAATTAATAATGTTTATGTATTTCACCCGAAATTGTGTAGTAGTATATGAAACTAATAAAAAATCATGTAAAATTTAACTATATTATAATTACCTATGTATAAATATATGTATAATAAAATAATGTCACATTAAAAAATATGGATTTTATTTCGTGTACGATAAGTGTACGTTTATGATAATTTCTACAGGATGTACAATTCAGCATCGTTAGATAAAATATTTCGCAATATTAATTTTGGCAACAATTTTAGTGATTAACATTCACATACTTATGATAATTTCTGCAGGATGTACAATTCAGCGTCGCTAGATAAAATATTTCACAATATTAATTTTGACAATTTTAGTGATTAAAATTCACATAATTTTTAAAGCATGTACATTTCCTGTGACTCGAGGCATCAAAAACGAATTGAGATTGTATATTAATTTGGTGGGAGTAGAGATAACAAATATAAAAGAAAACATCATAAACGATTGCACTCATTTGTTTGTTAGTGTTGAACGTGTTTGTATCCGATTAAAATGTAAGTTAACATTTTTATTTTTTAAATTATTTTTAATTATTTTTAATTCCTGTTTAAAGATGGTTCGCCAAAATAAACAATATCCCATTGGAACATATGCATCAAAAAAACGAATTCAACCTCATACAGTTGAAGTATCAGCTAAACGAATAAGGCATGAACCAGTCTCAACTGCTGAGCCAATGATGTCTGAAGAGGCGACCTCTCAACAATATATGTCAGTTTTGGAGGATGAAACGTTAGCAGAATTTTTAAAACCAAATAACCAACTTGTTTCCAAATCTTCAAACAATCAAGTGGAAGAACAGACATCTAAAGCGTGGAAAATAAATAAACTACTACGAATTAAGGTATCCATTAAATAAAAGTTTAACAAAATGGATTAGTGTAGGAATAGACCCGCTAAATCAATTTCAAATAACTGTTAAACTAACAAATAATTTTTCTTACTCGGGTATTAATTTCACTTTATTAGAATGGATGCAATTTATGCAACAAAATACAGCAATTTTATCTTACTTTAATGGTGAGAATAATATTGATTATGAAATGTTAAATAATTATAATATATATTTTTATTTTGTTCATAATAAACCAGTAATTTCGTTAAAAAGTAGAAATAATACTAATGAGTTATGTTTGGGTGCAGAATCGTATAAAGAATTGATTAATTTAAAGTATATCATACAAAACGCTATAAATAAGTTACATTATTTAGACTTTTATAATTATTATAATAATATTGTTAAAAGAGCACTAGAGTGTAATAATAATAACATTTTTGTAGTTTTTTGTTGTAATATTGATAAGTTATTAAACATAGACAATAGCTTATGTAAATTAGGTATAACTGAACTAATTTATTATTATCCTGAAATTGTGCAGAAAGATGTTGAATTTTATAATGTTAAATAAATTTGTAGGTATAAAAGAAAAATATTTAATCGTAAAAAAGAAGAGTTGAAAAATGCAATAAAATTGTATAGAGATATTAAATGGATTGAGAAAAAAATGTCAGAATTGTTTATATAAAAATAAATGATATAGAATCTGAAAATAAAATAAAACATTTATTATGTTTAAAGTTGTTTTATTATTTATAAATCATCATACATAGTTTCATTATTATCGTCTAATAGATTTTTAATTTTGTATACATTGCTCATTGCACATACATATGGTTCACAATGTTCAAAACATCTGCGAAGAGATAAACAATTTTTTAAAGATTTACACTCATTAAATTCCTTTAAATTTATTATTTTACAGTTGTTTAAATTGTACCACTTCAAAAATTCTTTTTTATTTGCGCCTTTCACATATATTTTATTAGCTGTTTGCAATGTTTTTCGTAAAATATCACACATGTCTCCATAATCAATGTGTCCATCGCTCCATCGTAGTCCATGATGATTGCGGTACAACCAAATTGCAGTTTTTTTATTTTGTTGGGGTAAATCAGCCCATGCGAACGGGGGTTTTACAAGAAAATGTTGTAATTTAGAACCATCTCTTAACAGTACAGCAATTTCTTTAGGTACTATAATATAGTTAGTTGCTTGAAAGCCTTGTATATCAACAATGAGTTCCATCTTGCTCGGAGTCAAAATTTAAACTATTGCTTTTATGTTCCCTGATAGTGGGTTATATTCAACAATGCGATCGTGTATAATGAGAGAGTAAGCAGCCGTATTAGCGGGGAAATTTTCACTGGATTCAAATTCAACTCTGACGTCAACCTACGCAGATTTTATTGACTCATTTTGGTTACTACAGTCAATTACAATTAACGGAGCAATGTTTTTAAATTCTTCTAAATTCAAAAACGGAGTAGTTTCTCGTCCATAAAAAGAATTTTGTAATTGACAAAACATATGATATGCTAGCGCATATTGATTAATTGTAAAATCCAAATTTAAGTTCTCATACGGATAACAAACCGAATTTAAGTATAATTTAAAATTTGTTAATTTACAATGATCAAAGTGACTTGCATCTTTTTCATATTTATTTTTTTTATCAGTTTGTAATCCAAATATTAGAAAACGCGGTTTTTCAAGAGCATTTGAAGTTTTAATAGGCCACACAATTTTTCTTGACTGAGGTATAGAAGGGTATTCATATAAATCCCAACTTCTAAATGCAATTGGTAAATTAATATTATTTTCCAAAACTTTTAACAATTTTAATCGTTGCTTATCATCAACAAAAATATGTGGAACACACCATTTGATTTTATTTAAAGATAATTTTAATTCAGCAGAAGATGTGTAAACATTTAAATCATTACGAGCACGTATTAAAATAAGTTCTTGTTTAATATTTATAATAATTTTATTATGGTCTTCAGCAAATCCGAGTAAAGTTCGTAGAGGAATGCAAACGTTAAAATTTCCATGTGAATCTATTTTATTAGACTTTAGTCCCCAACCAGCATTTTCCAGCGCTTGATATTCTGCACTATTTAACAAAACATATCCTTTCATAGTACTACATATTCCAACTAATTTATTTTTTTCAATGTCGATACCATTTAGAGCATATCTTATTTCTTCAAATAAACTTGCAAAACCATTGTTTGTTATTTTTGTATCTGCTGGAGGGTCGGTACCATCAGGTTTTTTGAGTTGTCCCTCAATATACAAGTAACTTTCACTGGGATTTGTGTATATATCTTGTTGTAGAATTTGTATACGAATTTCGTCACTATTATTAATAGTTGTAGCAATATATGGTTGATATGTATGTAATTCTTTTCGTGAAATAGAATTATCGTACTCAATGGCTGAATTAATTTGCAGAATATTGCTCATTTTTAATTTTGAACCCCTGCTGTATTAAAAAGTTTATATTTTCACGTGTTAACCTCGTTGAAGTTTGACGACGAATGCGTTTATTATGTGTATTTAAAACTCTTTTATATACAATTCCCATATTATATTTTTTTCAAATGCAATTTTACTGTAATTAGCTCTCCTCGAAAACTAACTAAATCACCGTCTTGATCTATAAGACTTAGCGTAATGTTGTTTATTGTTCGAGTGTTGACTGGTAAATAAATAACATTTGTTGGTACTTCGGATATTTTAAAGCCAGGAGCGCACGACGGATGAAAACTGTATACAGTATGCATAATTTCATTGTTCTTATATGCACCATTCACAATATTACATTCAATTAATATAGAATTTACTTTTGTTATATTTACCGGCAAGTCCGATTCGTGTAGTTCAATAGGTTTTAAGACTTTTTTTGAAAAACCTAATAATGGTCCAATGCAATCATTAGGTGTAAAATCTATTTCTAGAGTACTTTTTATTTCACATTTTAATGTATTATTATTAGGGCGTAAAGTGAAAAAGTTTTGTTTTTGTGCACGTGATTCCCTTTTAATTTCGTTACTTATTGAAACAAATTCTGCATTTGGATCACCCACTTTTACACGTATATAATTATTTATATCATCAATTTCATAAGACCCAATGGGGATTTCAAATTTTTTATTTTTATTATAATAAAATTTGTTATTATGAACGTCAATGTTTGGTATCGAGTGATACGTTTCAAAATCTACTAGACCAATACAATAATCATCATCCAACTCAATTGGCGGAAAAAAATCTGTACTTATCTCAGACGTATTACCAGTAAGTGTTATAGTCAAAGACATATTTGTAAATGATAATATTTTTATTTATTTTATAGTATTTATAAGAAAGTTTATACATAAATGACCACAATTATATGTGTTATATTTTTGATATTGTTTATAATTATATTGGAGATTTACATTGGGGCCAAAATATTTTACAATTTCTCGCGGTGGTGGTAAGTTTCCAAAACTATCAAAATATATTACTTCTCGATCTCGTTTTACAAACGCTACCCAATGGCTTCCCGGTCCATCTCTATCATCTAAATTTATAATTGCACATTCATTTATTTTTGGTTTTTTTGGTAGGGCGTTACGCATGTAGACTCCTCGAAAGTATGGAATATTTTTTGCAAATTTTTTTAACTCTAAATCGTTTAACGCCCTTTTTGGCAGTTTTTTGATGTTAAAAAAAGCCCCAATCCTTTCTTATATGGTCGCAGATATAGTCCACTACCCTGTTTTCCTAATGCAATGGCCTCCATTTGTCGATTATGTCTTTCAGCTTCGACTAATTTTTTTTTCGCAGCTGATGCACTATTTACCGCTTTAGCAATACCAGCCGCGCCTCCAGCAAGAGCTCCAGTTGCAGATAAACCGGAAAATAGTGGTATTAAAAATGGCAAAATACCACCTGTCTTTGGAACTGGTATTATACGGGATGTTAGTTTAGGTTTTTTATATTTCATAGACATTTTTGCTGCTTTCAGAGCAATTTTAATAGCTTTTTTAGGATCTTTAACTTTAGATTTTTTTAATGCTATACGCGCATCTTTAATGGCTCCATTAAACGACCCCATACCAAATTTTCGTTTTGCTTTCATTGCGTTACTTACAGCCCAAGCCGCTGTTTTTTCCCCGAACGACGCGTCTTTTGCACGAACTCGTTGCCAAGCTTTTTCTTGTAATATGTAGTCTGCTTGATGTCTATCTTTTAAATTGTTATGTTTGGAATACGATATATCATGCTCTTTACAAGCTTCGTCCAGCGGATTGATACCTGTGTCTCCTCTTGCCAATCTTTCACTAAGTTTTGTTCCAGGTCCACAATACTGATATCCGGGGATGTGTAGTTCAACCGGAAGAGAATATATTGTTTTATTTAGCAATCCCTGCCCGTATAACAACATGTATGCGACTAATAAATATATAAATACGCAGTCATTATTTATATCTTTTCAGTAATTAAAATGAAGTTTATTAAACAAAAACAAAAGTTAGACGTAAAAAAATTTGATATTAAACAAAATAAAAAATTAGTTAGACACAGCCCCCTTTTACCAAATACTATTCGTTGTATTGTATGCGGTCCATCAAACTGTGGAAAAACAAACGTTATTTTAGGTTTACTAATGCATGAAAATGGGTTAAAATATGCAAATGTATATGTTTATTCCAAATCTCTGCATCAGCCTAAATATAAATTTTTAGAAAATTGTTTGCAACGTGTAAAAGGTATGGGTTATTTTCCGTACAATGAAAATATTGATATAGTTAAACCAAAAGATGCAAAACTAAATTCAGTGTTTATATTTGACGATGTAGCGTGCGATAAACAAGACTGTATGCGAGATTGTTTTAGCATGGGTCGTCATAATAAAATTGACTCATTCTATCTATCATATGCAAAAATTCCAAAGCTGTCACGTTCCAATTTGGTCCTTTGTTCTATCTGTCCTAATTCCTAATATTTCCTTCCAATAACCTAAAAATAAAATCAAAATTTGTTATAATTTAGCTTTATTTTTTTTATTTTAACATTAGAGTATACTTACTTCGGTTTCTTCAGTGGTTAGCCTTATCGATATAATTTCAGCACTTTGATAATAAAATGTAGCATTTCTTGATCGTTTGCACTGTTTCATTTGTTGACGTTTATTAATTAAATATGGTTTATCGCTTTGCCGTTAGCAGTTAGCGCGCACAATTTTGATAAAGCTGGGTTCACACCGCAGAGTATTTGTTATTTTTGAATAAATTAAAATTAATTTAAATTCATGTTTGGAATATTTAATTGTCTTATTTAAACTACATAGTTAATTTTTATGGTTGTTATATACTTATTTCTATTTTCCCAATTCCAATAATTATTCCTAAAAAGTTTTTGTCCATCTCTCTTCTTTCGATGTTTCATCCCTTCTTCCGTTGTTAGATTTTGGAGGGATTGCTTCTTAATTAAGAAATTTCCGTTGTGATTGGATTGATTTGGTGATCTTGGGAAAAGACAGTCGTTGTCGCGGCGTGCTATATTATTTCGTACTCGTGGAAGTGAATAAGTTTCCGGAAGCTAGTCTACAACCCTATGTGGTTACGCTGTCCGCGGATTTTTAGCACCGGAATAATTTTGTGACTCGCTTCGTTAGTTTTGTGTGGTGTCCCGCGAATCCCACGTGTTTCGTTGGGGGACATTTTGGTGTTGGAAGGAGTCAAACTCTACGGAGGATTCGTAGTTCGCTTTCACAAGTCAACTTTTGGACATTTTCACCTGTGTGCTGCCGTTCGCCCGCCACGGTCTGCCCTGCAATCCGGTCAACAACTGTCCCAATTCCATCATCCCTGGAACCAGCTGCCACAGGATATCTGGCTAAGTTTTCTAAAATCTATTTATATGTTGTAACGCTTGTTGCGCTGAAAACATCGGTTGAAGATTTACATTGTTTTGATACCAAGATTGTCTTGGAGTAATTTATTTTCATAATTATTTTATTATTACATTGTTATACTAAAAATAATAATTTTCTTTTTTTTATGATTATTATACTTTACATCAAAATTAATAATTTATTTTGTAACAAGGCGAACATTCAGAATACGATTTATTGTTTTACTGCCAAGCGATTTTAAAATATCAAGTTTCAAACTGCGTTTGGACATGAATGCATCGAAAATCGCCTTGACAGGAGTTCTTAAGTTTAATTTATTACCACACATGTGTGTTAGAATTTTCAGTTATCAGAAATAGTCATTTGAGGTTATCGCGGCAAATATTCTGAAATATCGGCTTGAGATGCCATCTGGGGTTGACAGATTTACAGATCCTGGTAACCCTAGATTAGGTTTTAGTTTTTAAGGAATGCTTGTGCTAGTTCTGTGAGAAACGTTTCCTTACTTGCCCCGCGTACCCGCTTGTGGGGTAGATGGGTAGTTTGGCTAGCACAAGACAGGGAGTTAGTTTTTGGTTCTTAAACAGTGCAGACGTGTCCTCACGTCTGCAGTACGCTACAAGATGTAGAATTTGAGTAAAAATTTGTTTTGCTAAATATGTTTTGGTAATTGCAACTTTTAAGCATATTCATTCGTTGTCGTCGTCTGTAATATCTGTAATTTGTTTGTTATTTATTCAATTCATCCTTTCACCATTCCCATTAATATAATTTTTTATCATTTTTAAAGTGTTGTGTTTTATTCGTAAACTCTAAGTTTCAGTCTCAGCCCGCCGTGCTACATTGGCAACAGTCGGTAGTATACTGCGTTAAAGAATTTTAATTTCGGGTTAAAATTCGCGCGGTATAAAAAGTTCATACGTTCCCGTTCGTGTAAAGTGTTTTTATTCGCGATGATAAGTGTAATCAATGATTACTGGCGCAGTCATTTTGTTTGAATTATTTTGTGTTAATTCGTTGTGAAATTGTAAGTTTCGTTGTCTTTAGTTTTGAGTCATTTGTTTTGCGTTTTAGTAATATTGTTTTGTTCGTTTTGTATTTTCGTTTTTTTCCGTGTTCAGCGACGCAACGTAGTGAATATGTTGGTTCAGTTACCAAAAATATTTAGTTCAGTGTTAAGCAGTTCAGTGTGTTCGTAAAAATGTACGGAAGTCCTAGTGTTGTTGTGCCGCCGCATCCGCTCGTAACCATGTTTCCAAACCTCGGTTACGAGTTGGATCATACCTTGCCTGGGTATGCTAGGTATTTACCCTTTCCATTGGGTTGTGCACCATGTCGTTTTTGGTGGAATGGCTATCCATCGCCAGCTCCGATGACGTGGAGTTCGTTTGGACAACAGCAGCAGCAACCTAGACCGATGTCGATGTCGGTCACAGGGGATTCGACGCGCGGTGAAGTTGGTGTGGGTGGTTCCACAGTGTATCGGGTACCACCACACAGTTATGGATATAACCTCTACCATCGAATCCCAGCTCAGCCGGAGGTAGCACGAATCAGCGCGGCTGATTTTGAGTCGTTGCTACGTGCTGAGCGCCAGGTTGCTGTTGTTTTTGGGAAAACGGAGACAGCCGAAATTATGGTAAACGACATGGCAGCGAAGGAAGCAGAAGAGAATACCCAGGAAGGTAGCAGAGGAGAACAATCGGAACCGTGCATTGATACCAGTAGCATGGAGCAGGTAGAGACCATCGATCTACCTGAAGAGCGGTTCACAAACAGTGAACAGGGTTCACACCCGGTGAACGTGGTTTCTATCGGAGGAAACAACCAGCAGCAGTCCGTCTCCACCAGGACACGCCAGGTGAGAGGCCGACTTCTGTTCCGGCCCGGCAAGGTGTTGACGTCATTTCTGCAGCGAAGGATCAGCTGGTGTTACCGGCGTCAGCTGATCGTAGTGAAGTGTCTTCGACCCTTGTTGTGTGAAGAACCACCCCCTCCTTGCCCCTTACCCCCCAGTGATTTGACAGTGACAGTGTTGTGTAGTGGTCATTATGCCCTCCAGCTGTGTGTCCCTACACCGCGCGGACACATACCCTGCCTTCGGACAATTTTATTTCTATTTTTTGTGTTTTTATGGTTTTATATTTATGTGCATGTTAGAAATTAAGTTGTAATTTTTACGTTAGATAATAATTTTCTAAAGCATTTTTCTATTATGTTGATTTAGTATGTAACGATAGGTTTTTAATATGTATGTTAATGATTAATTTGTAGATCTTGTTTTTTGGTAGGAATTGTGACCAATGTCTTTGGTTATTGGTTTTTTTTTTATGTCATTTGTATTTCGTTAACTTGTGCAGCTTGCAAAGCGCAATGCTGATTAGATATTTTTAATTCGGGCTATATTGCTGTTATAGTTGATTTAAAAGTATATTGTCCAGTAATTTAGTTATTTTAGCGGTACTGCATAATTAGTAATGTAATTGTTGCATGTCACCTTGTTTTAGGCTAAGTTTTTATAAATTATATCCAAAGATATAATTGTATTTAGGGCGCGGATGGTGTAACAAGGCGAACATTCAGAATACGATTTATTGTTTTACTGTCAAAGCGATTTTAAAATATAAGGTTTCAAACTGCGTTTGGACATGAATGCATCGAAAATTGCCTTGACAGGAGTTCTTAAGTTTAATTTATTACCACACATGCGTGTTAGAATTTTCAGTTATCAGAAATAGTCATTTGAGGTTATCGCGGCAAATATTCTGAAATATCGGCTTGAGATGCCATCTGGGGTTGACAGATTTACAGATCCTGGTAACCCTAGATTAGGTTTTAGTTTTTAAGGAATGCTTGTGCTAGTTCTGTGAGAAACGTTTCCTTCCCTGCCCCGCGTACCCGCTTGTGGGGTAGATGGGTAGTTTGGCTAGCACAAGACAGGGAGTTAGTTTTTGGTTCTTAAACAGTGCAGACGTGTCCTCACGTCTGCAGTACGCTACAAGATGTAGAATTTGAGTAAAAATTTGTTTTGCTAAATATGTTTTGGTAATTGCAACTTTTAAGCATATTCATTCGTTGTCGTCGTCTGTAATATCTGTAATTTGTTTGTTATTTATTCAATTCATCCTTTCACCATTCCCATTAATATAATTTTTTATCATTTTTAAAGTGTTGTGTTTTATTCGTAAACTCTAAGTTTCAGTCTCGGCCCGCCGTGCTACAATTTAATGGTAACTTCGACTGTTTCGTTTGTCACGGACGGTTCGTACCCCCGACCATCTGGCTGTAACTCGCCTACGTCTCATCGTTGGCCAACCGTGCGTCGTATAATTGTTACTCGGACTGTGGGCTCCTCTGCGTCACCGAACTTTCGGATTCTTTTTTTTTGTATTTATTTTTATTAACATCAATAAACAGGTCAATTTTAATTACTGTTAATTTATTTTATTTTGCAAAACCTTCTTTCTGACGTTTTCAGGCACCTTAATTTACGGTAGGTAAAAGCAGTTATTATTGAATACTCTCGTTTTCGTAATTTTCGCGTCAAAAATTACGTGGCGCCCTACTTACCTTTTTTTTTAATTATCAAGAACCACCCCTTCTCCACTGTCAAAGCTAACGGCCGCACACCCGCCGACCTCGGGGTGCGTAAGGTGACAATCGCGTCTACGTCCTCGATAATATTTATTTATTTATCACGTTAACGAATTTGACGTCACAAAGCATTTAATTCGAGACAATGCAAATTTAATAATTTTATTTAAACAAGATGAAATGAATTTGAAACATATATATAACGATCACGTTAATACAGACATGTCATTTGAAAAGTTTAAAAAATTGTGTGCATATTGTTGGAAAGATAAGTACGGATTTGTTGTAATTGACAAAGATAGTCACGAGGGGCGTTACCGTTGTGGTTTTGATAATTTTTGTAAATGGATGGAATAAGAATTTTATGTGATATAATTATTCCTTTAATAACAATTATTATTGTAATTGTCATTGTATTTATAAGCTTGAAACAGTAAATAAATATTTATTTTGAGATTGAGCGTCTATTAGTTAACATAATGACTAAGGGGGAAAAAACGTTTAAAGATATTATAGAAGTTAGCAATACAATACGTAAAAAAATTTAATGCTTTAAAACATGGTAAAATAGCAACTGAAGAATTGTTGCAAGAAACATTTAAACCGGTAACAGAACCTTTAAAAGAGATTGTCAAACAAATAAAACCAAGTGACGCAGTGATATTAAAAAAGCAAAAAAAAGATAGTGACACATTAAATTCTCCTAGAGCAAAACTATTAGGAAAACGAAAAAATGAATTCCCTGTAAAGTACTATTGAAAACCGAATGTAAATTTAGATAAAACAAAAACAGAAGAATCTTTCTTAGAAGATGAATATTTAAATAAAACAAAACCTGAAGTATCTTTCTTGGAAGATGAGGAGGTTTTTGAATCAGAGCCTGAAGAAACTGAACTTACAATTGAAGATCCTGAAAATGAATTAGAACAATTAGAACAACAATTTGGTGATATAGCTGGTTCATATTCATTTCACTTTGCAACTGCTAAAGATTCCGATACCGTGTATGGAGTTCGATATCAACATGATCGTTTCATGATTGGTAATTCACCAATTGAAATAGAACACAATGACATTAAAGTCGGTGATAAATGGTATAAAGGAACGTATGGTTTGTATGAATTAATTTTTTAAAAAAGACCACTTTCTTACGAAAAAGAAGATGAAAACAATTACTTAGATATTGCATTAAAAACAAATGTTCATCGTAGAAATTATGATTCTAATGGTGCAATAAAAGGTTCGCAAAATTATAAATATTTACACATAATAAAACCATACATAACAAAAGGAGGTGCACCATATACAAGTAAATCTCAATCAGTAGGTTTTGGTTTAATGAATTACACAAATTTTAAACGTGAGTATGTTTATTGGGATAACCCAAACGAATTAGTGGATAGATTACGTTTACTATTAGCTTCGAAATCAGCTGGTCATACGTGTCATAATAATGAAATTATGTCTATTGTGGAAGAATTACGAGAGGCAAACATAATAGTTTAATACATAGCTATTTTCATCTAGTTGTAAAATGTCGATTGACAAATTTGGTCGAATAATAAAACGTTCGCGCACATCTAAAAATTTAAATTTAAATGCATACGGACAATATGACTTGGAAAATCATCGTTTAATAAATTTATCACAACCTATACTTGACGATGAAGCTGCTACAAAAAAATATATTGATGACAGAATTTTTGGGTTGGAAAAAGAAATAGGCGAAACAACTCTATCATTAAAAAATAAAATTTATGATGCTAAAGGAAAAGAAATACGAAATTTACATAAACCTACTGAAGATAATAGTGCGGTTGTTAAATACTATGTTGATTATTACATTCAAAAATTATTACGTAGAATTAAAAATATAGAAAAAATTAATAATATAAAACCAAACGAGAACGATTTATTCTTAATTGAGAAAAAAAATGAGCAAGCACCAAGTAGTTCAGGAGCTCCACAAACCGGCAAGACGCAATTACCCAAGACGTAAAGTGATAACAAAAGGAATTGATGACTTATGGCAAATTGATTTAGTTGAAATGATTCCATACGCTTCAATAAACAAGGGATTTAAATATTTATTAACCGTAATTGATGTTTTCTCCAAGTTTGCTTTTGCCGAGCCTGTAAAAAGTAAATCAGCTCATGACGTTACTGAAGCTATGATAAAAGTTTTTAAACAGGGACGTATTCCAGTTAATTTACAATCAGATCACGGAAAAGAATTTTACAATAAACAATTTTATAATTTAATGAAAAAATATAATATAAATCGTTATTCTACTTATATTAATTTAAAAGCAAGTGTAGTTGAACGGTTTAATCGCACGCTAAAATCTATAATGTTTAAAGAATTTAGTTTACGTGGCTCATACAAATGGATTGATATTTTACAAAAATTAGTTACAAATTATAACAATACACAACATAAAACAATTAAAATGAAACCAATTGATGTGACGTTTGAAAACGAAGCAAAATTATTAAGTACAGTATATAGTAACATAAAAATTGCTGGACCTGCAAAATTTAAAGTTGGTGATCATGTACGTATTAGTAAAATAAAAGGTGAATTTGCAAAGGGTTATACACCAAACTGGAGTACTGAAATTTTTACAATTACAAAAATGCAATTTACAAACCCAGTCACTTACCTGCTTGAAGATTTTCAAAACAACCTTATTAAGGGTGGCTTTTATGAACATGAACTTCAAAAAACTAAGTACCCTGATGTGTATCTTGTAGAGAAAGTTATAAAAGCAAAAGGATCTAAAGTTTATGTGAAATGGCTTGGATTTGATTCACAACATAATTCATGGATAAATAAGTCTCATATTGTTTAAATAAATATGTCATTAGTTGAAAACTTTAGTTGCTCTTTAATTGTCAAGCTGAAAACATCATGAAACGTCAAATTGTATTTGAAGAAGCAGAACCTGCTGGAAAAATTGTAAAAAGTGATATTACATCAATTTGTTACGAATTAATTATAAAAACAGAAAATGAAGAGTATCATAAAGCCTTTTACGGTGATTTTGTAGTTATTATGATAAAAAGTAATGACTTTAGAAACGGTTATATTAATGCAACAAAACTCTGTCAAAATGGGGGAAAACACTTCTACAATTGGATGGCAAATAAACGTTCTCAAGAATTATTATTTGAGGTAAATAAAGAATTGCGGGTTGCATACGCATCGCTTAGAATTCCAAGCGATGAAAATTATGCAATTTATACAACTACTGGCGGTGAAGATACAGTTATTAGAGGAACATACATTCATCCAGACATCATTGTTCACGTAGCATCTTGGGTTTCCATACACTTTGCTTTAAAAGTATCAAAAATAATTAATGAATACTACGTTAATCATTTTCTTGCCGAGTATAAAAACAATGAAAATAAATTAAAAGCATATATTACCGAAATTCAACCAAAAGTTATACATGAGCCCATCTCAGAGAATAAATACTCAACACTTTGTGTTTTCAAGATAAGTGATACCGAATATTATGTAACAACTGTATGTCTTCGAGATTTATTCAAAAAACATTTAAAACTTCAACATAAATATCCTGAAATTCAGTTCGTAAAAGAATTGTATGATGTACCAAACGCCAAACATTTACTTGACAATATTAAATTACAATTAAAAGATTTTGCTAATTGTAAGAGAAATATTATTGTATTAAAAAATATATCTGAATGTGATTTTTTAAATGTTATTAAAAAATAAAATTGTAATAAATGGTATAAAATAAAACATGTAATTTGAAATTGGGTTTTTATTTAACTACATATTTACAATATCAAAAATACAAATATAATAAACATAATCAGTTTTATTTAACTGTATAAGTATTTACACTAATAACATTAAAAATAAATATTAAACAATTTCATGAAATCAATAAATGACCCCAAGGTAAAGTGCTAGTACCATCAGAACAAATAAACCGTTTATCATCATTAGAACTTAGTGATATTTTATTTTGCTCAATGGTGTGCACTGTATGCTTGTAACTTCTAAAAATTTGCTGCTTTTGATATATGAGGTCATTAGTTAACATACATTTTTTATAATCAGGACCAGTCAAAATTTTATCCACCACGCATTTCTTAACACCCTTAGCTTTCTTTTTCCAATTGTTTTGATCCTCTTCTGTGCAATAGGCATACATTTTTGGACGTAAGGCTATAAATTGTTGCATTAATTTACCGCCCAATTCGTCTTTCATTAGTCCTAATACAGCTTTATTTTTCTGAGGCATGTTGTAAACATTGTCCGAGCAGAAATTGCTAGTATCAAATTTTTCAATATTGTTTAACATATCTTTATAAATATCATCTGTTTCTATTAATAATACAAAACTATCGGTATCACAATAGCATAAAGCAACTCGTTCACCATACTTTGGTTTTAAGTACTCATAAAAAAAATTGTACATGAGTAATTTTGATAAGTCTAATACTGCAAAACCCACATATATTGGTTTATTATATATAACTTTAAGTTTTTCAAATTGAATTGCACACAAGTTTTCATTAAATATCGAGACGCTTTTCACATTTGGTTTTGCGAGAAGCGATTCTGCTCCGGGTTTACGTCCAATATTCTCCCAATGATTAACAAGTTTTATGTCAACACGCTTATCTATGCTCTCCATTGTTTTACCAAAGATGGCATTGTTTAAAAGTTTAAAAAAATCCTTTTCGAAATCATTCTTCGCAGATTGTCGCAATATTGTGTTAAAATCCACATATTGTTTTAACCAATCAGACTGTTTAAACTGAATTACTCTATGTATTTTTTTAATTTTAAGATTGTGTTTCAACGCCTGCTTTAAATTACGGTAATGAATAACATATTTACTCTTATATAAATTTGGAATAAGTTTACGATTTTTAAATTTTGAATTTGGTGGTATTATACTCTCAGCCAAAAATGGTAAATCGTTGTGTGAAGAATGTAGCAATTTAGGATATTCAATATCAGCTTCAATAAAATAGCCAACTGAGGAATTATCATCAATTATAGTTACGTCAAAGTTTAAAATTTCGTCTTCGCTTAACCATCGAAATCCACCGTAAGGTATACATTGGGATAATGCCCACCCATACAGATTATTCGCATCCCAATATGTTAAATATGTGCTCGGATTATTTGAATTATATTCCCGCATGTATTTATTGTTTGCTTTCACATATCGCAAAGAAGCTTAACAAATACCCCCACGTATACCTTTTTGAATGAAATAATGCATGTCTATATCAGTAATTAATTCTAATTCTATACAAGTCATTTTTAACATGGCATCCCAACTTAACCCTGGAGCTGTACAGTAGTGGGCAGGGTCGAGTTTATAAGTTTTCATACACACATTACGGAATTGTTCGAAAATATCTGTGAGCAATAATACATCTGTTTTGCAATACAAATCAGAATAATCTCTCAAAGTTTTACACTTAAACACGTTCCATACAGTCTTTGCATGGTTATTTTCATTTTCTGTTATGTTATAATTATTCATTAAATCATCAAAAAAATTTTTATGTGGAAGTACAGCCTCATTTAGTTTCTCGAATGAGTCCATATAGTTATATGGGAAAACCCCCTTTCTACGCAGTAATTTAAAGTGTTCATCTTCGGAAAAATATTTTCGCACTTCAACACATTGCTCATCCGTTAAATTATTCGCTAGCTTCTCCAACGAACTCGCCATAAACCGAAGCGAGTCCACAAATCTTAATTTCATAAAAATTTTATTTTTCACCCCCATTTTATTGTCATACTCATCCACATATAAATGTTTTGTAAAAGAAATGTATTTTTCCTTGTTTTGCGGAATAATATCAATTTTTTCCTCGTCACAGCCAAATTCTTTGATAAACATGTGAGCGTCATAGTTTGATAAATTATGAAAAAAAATTGGAATCATTTTTGGTATTTTATAATTAAGGCTACATTTAGAGTGAGCTGCACCTCTAAATTTCCCAGTAAGATGATCATGATCTGCTACTCGATCTTCAGCTTTCAACACTTTATTACATATATGACATTCTGTAGTCGTATCAAATAAATATTGTTCGCTAGCAGTTAATTTTGTCATGGGTAGTACAACACTTAAATGCTTATTATATATTTGTCTCACATCACTATACAGCTTATTACAAAATAATTTTGCACAGTCTTCCCCGGTGTATGTTACAAATTTTGACAGTGAATCATCAAATGAACACTTAATGTTGTATGCAAAACTATATGGAACGTGTTCGTGTGTTTTATTTGTATAGCTATTATTCGGATCTGGAGAGCATGTATTAATTGGTTTTAACAGTGACTCGAAATCTGCGTATACTATGGTACACGCATTTGTCGCTCATAATTTTGAAATTTTAAAATATTGCCTGGAATCATATCTCCATTTTTATCTAATTTCATTTCCTCCGTTGGCATTATAGTATAAACTTTACTACAATCATTCGCCCGATGTTGTTCAAAGCCAGCTTGTGAACTAAAGAATGTTAGACATCCATCACATAAATATTTTTTACCGTTATGTGAGGATATTTGACTCGTCACAAGTCGTGAAAAATCCTTTATCCACACATAGTGGCCTTTAACACCATCTTCTAAATATAATAAATTTATATGTTTTTCTCGAGTTTGATTCGTGTGGTAAATCGGACCCACCACATCATAATTTCTAGTCTTGTAATTATGTTCTAAACCATACACGTTAATTGATAGATTATTCATGAATTCGAATTTTGAAATGTTTTTAATTTTCATGGGGAATTCTAGTCCAGCATATTTTAAAACTTTTTTATAATGTGGGTATGATGATGTTAGGTGGGGGTCTTTAACATTGCCAAATAGAGCTGACATAACCGCCCACAAAAAACAAAATTCATCGCTATTTTGTACGTTCACAACAGCTTTTTTATTTCGAATTTGTTTAGATAATTCTATAATTGATGAACCTCGAATTGGCTTATATTTATTAATATTAAATTCTAGGTGAGATATTCCCCGTAATGTCCACCCAGAATCCCGTTCCTGAAATTCTTCACATTTTGTTTTTATAGTGGAGCACATATTATCATAAGCGTCAGAAAATTGATTCATACTAGGTGATACCTCTTGAAATTTAGAGTTAAAAGATTTAAATTCACCTGCTGGTTTTTTTTTTCATTAATATAAAAACCAAATAATTCTAAATTAAATTTAACACCAGACTTATATGATTCTATGATTGTTTAATCATTTATAATATGTTTATTGTCTTGTAAAAATTTGATAATATTAATTCCTGACCCGTTGATGCGGTAACTTGCAATTCGCTGTTTAAAACTGCTACAAATTTCCACTACATCTTGTTTATATGGTTTGATAGTCTGTTTGAGATGCTTCTGCGATCTCAAGTATACTTGCATTTTGTTGTAAACCCCTCATCACATAGTGCACAATACAGGTTGGATCCCTGCTGTTGCTCTTGGATCTCTGTTAACTTAATCTTTTTTATGGGTGGTGGTGCATTATTTTCCTTGTTTTCAGCATCTAAATTTAAAGTATAATTAATGAACTATTTTTTCCTCACAATTGTTAACTTACCGTTGTCGTAATGCTTTCTTTTTATGTGTCGTTTACGCGCATCATTACGTGTAAACGACATTGTACACAATTGTTCAGAAATTATGCCCCATAACCCCTCCACAGATACCGAAACCGAATGAAAAATCGACTTACGTTGTCGCTGGTCGAATGAGAAAGATAAACGATACGAAATGAAGGACAGATATATAATCTTTCTTTTACCTGAGTCAGGTAAACACCTCGTAGATATTCTGATATTACAATATTTGGCAAAAGTAACTTCTTGAACTCTGCGACCCATGTTGAAAATTAATATCATTTTCAGCAGAAATAAAACAAAAACCTTCTACTACATATTAAATTCAAATTATCTGATAACTAACAATATTAATGGTTAAAATCTGAATCAATTAGCTACAAAATTATTTGTAACCGTGTCACCAATATAAAATAAAGGAATTTCAATGCTATTTTTTGATATTGCTTTAAATTTTTACATATTCACTTCACAGTAAAAGTATAAATATAAAAGAATTAAAAGAGGCATAAAATACAGTTGGTTACCTAAATATTACACATCAAATTATAATTAATAGTTATTAGGAAAATTGTAACACGGCCATTTAAAATTTAATCATCAAATATATTAATATATACAAGTATCATGCAAGTTTAAAAATAAATATCACAAAAAGTGTCGTCAATAAATACAACAAATATATCATATAAGTTTAAAAATAATTATCACAAAGTGTTTATAATTACAATTAATATATATCATACAAGTTCAAAAATAAATATCACAAAAAGTTCCGTCAATATATTCAACAAATATATCATACAAGTTTAAAAATAAATATCACAAAAAGTGTCGTCAATATATACAAAAAATATGCCATGCAAGTTTAAAAATAAATATCACAAAAAGTGTCGTCAATATATACAAAAAATATATCATACAAGTTCAAAAATAAATATCACAAAAAGTTCCGTCAATATATTCAACAAATATATCATACAAGTTTAAAAATAAATATCACAAAAAGTGTCGTCAATATATACAAAAAATATGCCATGCAAGTTTAAAAATAAATATCACAAAAAGTGTCGTCAATATATACAAAAAATATGCCATGCAAGTTTAAAAATAAATATCACAAAAGTATTGTCAATATATACAAAAAATATATCATGCAAGTTCAAGAATAAATATCACAAAAAGTGTCGTCAATAGATACAATAAATATATCATACAAGTTCAAAAATAAATATCACAAAAAGTGTCGTCAATATATACAAAAAATATGCCATACAAGTTCAAAAATAAATATCACAAAAAGTGTCGTCAATATATACAAAAAATATGCCATACAAGTTTAAAAATAAATATCACAAAAAGTGTCGTCAATATATACAAAAAATATGCCATGCAAGTTGAAAAATAAATATCACAAAAGTATTGTCAATATATACAAAAAATATATCATGCAAGTTCAAGAATATATATCACAAAAAGTGTCGTCAATAGATACAATAAATATATCATACAAGTTCAAAAATAAATATCACAAAAAGTTTCGTCAATATATACAACAAATATATCATACAAGTTTAAAAATAAATATCACAAAAAGTGTCGTCAATATATACAAAAAATATGCCATGCAAGTTTAAAAATAAATATCACAAAAAGTGTCGTCAATATATACAAAACATATGCCATGCAAGTTTAAAAATAAATATCACAAAAAGTGGCGTCAATAGATACAATTAAAATAGACAAATATTAACATTAGTAAAATGTGTAAAAATCATAATAAAAACCTAATATTTACACCAATAGCCGTTGTTTTCAATAACAGCTTCTACTCGCCGCGGCATCGAATTAATCAAATTCTGGCAGTACTCGCTTCCACGTAGATCCTCCCAGACGCGAAGAACATTTTGTCGAAGTGCTGCTTTCGTTCGCACATTTCCTGTCCCTCTCTGCACCATTGTCGCCCACACGTTTTCGATGGGGTTCAAGTCCGGAGACTTAGCAGGCCACTGTAGTAAAGTTATTTCCGGATGATCGTTGAACCAGGATTTTACAATTCTTGCGGTATGAACCGCAGAATTATCCTGTACAAAAAAAAAGACGCCATCCATCCCCAAAATGCGACGCTTATTCTGCCACTCTTTCTGATTGGAACAACATGTTGTGGGTGAAGACGCGAGTTGTTTGGCCGCCACAACGGCTTTTTGATGTCTTCGTCTGACGAAAATACCTTTTCGTCAGAAAAAATAACAGTATCCCAATTAAAGTCTCTATTTATTTCGCAAAAATTCAACCTCGCTTGTAAATGATTTGGCATAAGCTC
Source organism: Poecilus cupreus (assembly GCA_963942605.1). Taxonomy (NCBI): domain Eukaryota; kingdom Metazoa; phylum Arthropoda; class Insecta; order Coleoptera; family Carabidae; genus Poecilus; species Poecilus cupreus. The sequence goes on along the minus strand of OZ012720.1, from coordinate 21,500,772 downwards.
GACTTTGGTCGCAGCCTTCCTACAATGGATTCCGACTTCATGAAGCCGTCTCCTGATGGTTAAAGCGGAAGCGTTAACCCCAAGTCTCTGCTTTAACTCTTTTCTCCATTGTAATTTTCGCCATCACAACACAAAATATTCTAATTGCTCAAGAACTGAACCAATAATGAAAATTAAATGCAATGTAACATATTTATACCTAGTTCGCGAACGTAAAAACAAAGTGGGGTAAGTAATGCCCGTATTCATACTCAGTACTTCGCCTCGACTCATACTTGAGTATGTCTTGAGTATCAAATTTTGTTTCATAGTCGCTACTTGGTGTACAAGTATTACTTCGCGCATGCTCAGGCTCAAGTCAAGTTCTGACCAACCTTGAGTAATGCTTGATGCTTTTTTTTTAATTTTAGATATATTTGATTATTAAAATACTGACATTTTGACATTAGCTGTCATTGTGTCGAGTTATTTTGAAATATCTCAGTAAATTATGGTTTAATGACAATTTATGTTATTAGAATAATGTTCCAAATATTATTATCTACAACTGTTTTAAATATTTTTGTCTTACTGTCACCATTTACGAATTACAGCACGTTATTATATTTTGACATATTCGTTTAAATCTGCAAACCTATGCTTTTTGAGAAAAAAGAGAACGCTTGAAAAATGTCATTTTTTGACATGTGTCATACTTTTTTGAAGGGATGAGCGTTTCTTGAAAGTGGTAGTCTGTGTTCCTGCCTTGTTAGATAAAAAATCGATGGCAGGAGGTATTGTGGTGCCCAAAACAGATTTTTTAATATAAAGTTTACTGTCAAACTGTCAAATTATCAAAATTCCCAACGCAACAACAAAAAATTCTCCAAATCTCTACCTTAAGGTTAGTACTTAGCCGAGAATTCACGAAGTTTCGACTATGAAACATGTCATGTGCTTGAGGTCGAGAACGACCGGAGTAATGCTTGGCGAAGTAATACTCAAGTACCAAAGTGAGCATCGACTATGAATATGGGCATAAATGTCATTATTTTCAGTTTGGAAATTTCACCCTTTCCAAACAAAAGCAGTTACTTCGACCACTTTAAAGTTAATGCCGCCAAATGACTATTGAATATTGGTTACACTAATCCTCTTAAAATGGTGTTAATATTTTGATATTTTAGAATGTATTAACTTTCTTTGTTTGCTGCGCTCAAAAGATTTCATGTTCGCAAAATAATACTGTCAAACGATTTTAAAATGACCGAGAAGTTTACTAATTCCTTTAGATATTCCAACATTAAATATTAAGCGGAGACTTAAATGTTTGTTTCCATGTTACATTGTGGTATTAACAATATATTCAAAAAACAATTCGCGACGTGTTTACGGTTTTACCGCAATTATGGTTATACCGTTACTGCGATAAATAAATTGAACACTTCTGCACAAACTGTATAATATTTAACGTTTACCATATGAAATGATACTTTTTACACGTCCCGGGACCGAGATATATAAAAAAATATTTCAATTATTAAAAAAATACAAGCCGAACCTAGGCATTTTACAGTTTTAATAATGAATAACCATAGAAATGGAATTAAATTCAAGCAAATATTTAACGTTTTTCATAAGCAAAGTAAGGAAGTGGACATTTCCATTTTTGATATTTTTGATGGTATTTTTAGCCTTTATCAAAGAAGTGAAATGAAATTTGTTCTCTAATTTAGGTGTAAATTTTTAATCTCTTCAACTTTTATGCAAAACATTTTTCTCCCCTAATTTATTTATTGACAAGATAAAAGTTCGAATATCGAAATATATATATATATATATATATATATAATTGTTATTAAATTTTTTTAATAATATTTTTATTTGTATGTATATTGATAAATATTTTGTTATAAGTCATAAATATTTGATGATATTTACATTACAATATTAATATTATTAGATTTCAAGAAGTTTGGATGTCTCATCGAACTTGTGTTCGCATTTAACATTCACTTGCATTTTGCCAAATATTGTAACATCAGAAGCGAGAAAATTTTTAATCTCTACGAGGTGTTTACCTGGCTCAGGTAAACAAAGGATTATACATATATCTGTCCTTCATTTCGTATCGTTTATCTTTCTCATTCGAACAGCGACAACGTAAGTCGATTTTTCATTCGGTTTCGGTATCTGTGGAGGGGTTATGGGGCATAATTTCTGAACAATTAAAGTTTGCCGTTCCGTCTTCATAACATACTTTCATATGTCGGAACAGATTATCTCTACTTGCAAAAGATTTTTTGCATTTCACACATTCAATCATTATTGTAGATTGTATAACACTTTATAGTTAACTGCCGGTGGCTCACTTATAACTGATAGCAATTAAACAGTAATGTGCTATTTCTTATATTTTATTCAACGGATGTGATAAGACATGTGAGTGAGTGAGATAAGCCATATACATTGTTCTAGAGACAATTATGCTCTGGTTTTTTTCCAAATATTTTTTACACTTTTTCCTTATAAAATACGGCATTTCTGATGTGCGACTGTGATAAGACATGTGAGTGAGTGAGATAAGCTATATACATTGTTCTAGAAAAATTATGCTCTGGTTTTTTAATTTTTACACTTTTTCCTTATAAAATACGGCGGTCATTTGATATCTCCGAGTGTTACAAAAGATAGGTAATACAATAAAAATTATACTTTGGGTTTTTTCCAAATATTTTTTACACGTAATACGTCATTTCCGACACATCTTCAAGACGTTTGTGATTAAAACCCTCTTCCGGCCCTTATTCTTAATTTTTCTTAATCATCATAATATATTACCTTTACTACCTGTTATCACCTGTACTACGTATTACCTGTTATCGCCTTTACTACGTATCACCTGTACTACGTATTAGCTTACTATTTTACTACGTATTACCTGTTATCGCCTTTACTACGTATCACCTGTACTACGTATTACCTTTACTACGATATAGTATTAGACAAAGACAACCAAAAATTTATTAATGAACTATCGCGTTCTCTCTCGCACTCATTGGCTCTTATGCACCAGCCACCGGGGTGGCTGCGCCAGAACTCTCCATCTTTCCCTACTACTGTTTTTACATGTTTTATTAAGTTTTTGGTTTAGCCGTAACATTAAAAAAATTTCGAAATTTCTGTTACTTTGTTGTTAAATGTCAATTTTTGATGTTTGTAAACGTGAATCTATCTTATTAAATTAAATCTTTGTGTAAACTATAAAATGAATGTTTATTCAAACGAAGAACGTGTCTGCATTACTAAAAATTATTATGGAGGAAATAGTTATAGGAGGGTGCGGGATTTATTTTCAATTAAATATGAAGATAAACCAATTCCAAGTGTATCAACAATTTCAAAACTGGTTACAAAATTTGAGAGTACAGCAAGTGTAGCTGTGACCGATGGTAATGAAGGCAACAATAATAATAACAGAATACGTCATAACGAAGTGAATGAAGAATTGGTATTGGCTATGATATCTCAAAATTCAAGCTACAGCATAAGACATATTGCTTCTGAGTGTGGTTTGCATCATTCAACAGTTCTGAGAATTTTAAAAACACATGGATATAAATCTTACAAATTTCAAACACATCAAGAACTTCTTTTGGCTGATTTTGAAACTAGAAGTACATTTTGTGAAATTATGCAAGAAAAGGCAAATCGGGACCAGCACTTTATTTCGTCGATTTGTTTTACAGATGAATGTACATTTACTTTAAATAATGAACCAAATGTTCAGAATACTCGTACGTGGACCACAGAAAATCATCATTTAACTGTGTGTACAGGTACCCAATATCCTGAGAAAATTAATATTTGGGTTGAAATTTTTAAGAACAGGATTATACCAATACGAATAATAAGAGAATGTTTTGGCAGACTGTAAAGAGATTGAGAGGTGGGAGTACAAGATCAGTGAAAGCAATTAAGAGTGCGAATGGTGAGTTGTTGTGGAATGAGTCACATGTTAGGAATAGATGGTGTGAGTATTTTAAGGAATTGTATGGTGGTGTAAATGGAGTGAATAATAGGGGAGGGAATGCAAGAAATGCTAGAAACGTTGAATGGGATATAGATGAAGGTGATGTCAGCTTTGCATTGATGCGTCTCAAGAATGGTAAGGCTCCCGGTTTGGATGGCATAACAAATGAAATGTTGAAATATGGTGGTGAAAGATTATTTGATTGGTTAGTTTATTTGTTCAGATTTTGTTTGAAACGGTGCGTGGCTCCTGATGATTGGAAACGTGCTGTTATTTGTCCTTTATTTAAAGGCAAAGGCAGTTCGAGTGAATGTACAAATTTTCGAGCGATAAGTTTATTGAGTGTGGTAGGGAAGTTGTATGGAAAAATATTAATTCATAAGGTGCGAGCCTTAACCATTTCAAAGTTAAGTGATATGCAAGGAGGTTTTTTGCCTGAGAGAGGTTGTGTAGATCAATTGTTTTCTCTTCGAATGATTGTTGAGAAGTCACTTGATAAGAACAAAAAGGTGTTCTGTGGCTTTCTCGATTTAAAGAAAGCGTATGACAGTGTTCTTCGAGAGACTATGTGGGATGTACTTGTAGAGTACGGTGTGGATGGTAATTTGTTGGGAGCGATTCGAGCGTTGTATGAAGGAAGTGAGGCTGCGGTGAGAGTTGATGGTAGATTGAGTGATTGGTTTCGTATAGATGTTGGTGTGAAACAGGGTTGTGGAATGTCTCCTTGGTTGTTTAATTTGTATATGGATGTGTTGTTACGAAAGGCATTGAATGGAACGGATGGTGTACGTATTGGTGGACGTATAGTGCCTGCGTTAGCTTATGCGGATGATGTTGTTGTGTTGGGTGAAACTGAGGAGCAATTGAGAAGAATGATTGTGAGCATAAATGAAGTAGGGAAAGGTTTAAATCTGCTATTGAATGTCGATAAATGTAAAGTGTTGGTGTTTGAGAAGAATGATTTGGTGACTGATTGTAATGTTTCAGTGAATGGTGTGAGACTGGAACAAGTGAATGAATTTGTATATTTGGGTAGTATGTTCTCGAGGGATGGACGTATTGACCGGGAGATTGAAAGGCGGGTGTCTGCAGGGTGCAAGGTATTGGGTGCTCTGGGTACATTTGCTCGAAACGTGAATGTATCTAGAGATGCTCGATTGAGTGTTTATAATGGTGTGTTAGTGCCTACATTGATGTATGGGTCTGAATGTTGGGTGTGGATGAAGAAGCATGAACGACGTATAACTGCTGTGGAAATGAGATATTTGAGAGGAGTATGTGGGTATACGAGACGTGATCGTATACGGAATACATTGGTGTATGATGAGTGTGAGATTGAGAAGAATGTTGTTAAGAAAGTGGGAGTGAGTCAGTTGAGGTGGTTTGGACATGTTGAGCGAATGTCGAATGAAAGGTTGGTGAAACTAATATATGTGGGTGAGATTGAAGGTGAACGATTGCGCGGGCGTCCGAGGAATAACTGGTTGGGTATGATTGATGGTTTGTTGCGTGAACGAATGATTCCGAGTGTGAAGAATAAACGAGCATGTATGAGTCGCACTATGAATGTGGACGAGGCGAAAGTGGTGTGTCAGGATAGGAATGTTTGGAGGAGATTGATTGTTGGTTGACTGTTTTTCTGGGTTCGTGCTACCCCACTAAGTGGGACATAGCGTGACGTTATGTATGTATGTATGTATTATACCATTTGAAATTATGGGAAATTTAAATTCTAATATGTATTTAGAACTTCTGCAAAATCATATAGGTCCTGCATTGGATGAGGCAGCTGCAGTAGATGAGGATATATGGTTCCAGCAGGATGGGTGCCCGGCTCATTATGGAATAAATGTGCGGGAATATTTAGATTTGGTTTTTCCTAATCGGTGGATTGGTCGTGGTGGTGGAATAAATTGGCCTGCAAGATCTCCGGACCTAGCTCCTTGCGATTTTTTTTTTGTGGGGGCATCTTAAAAGTAAAATTTACTCTAAACACTACGAAAATTTAGATTTACTAAGAAAGAAATTGAAATTGTTGATAATTTTGAAACTGATTTATTATTAAATATGAAAATAAAACTTTGTTCTAAGAATAAAAAATGTGAATTTTTTGATTTAATTTAAATTATTAGATTCACGTTTATAAACATCAAAAATTGACATTTAACGCATTTGTCATAAAAGTAAAACAAAAGTCATGGCTATTGCGACAAAGTAACAAAAATTTCGAAATTTATTTTTAATGTTACGGCTAAACCAAAAACTTAATAAAACATGTAAAAACAGTTTCGTGGGTAACTTTTAATTCTGAATAAATCTTCCCTCTACAGTTTTTTCCGTAAAACGTACAGGAGAGCAGGAAATTGCATAAAACTAATATCCCATGTTAAATCCCTATGTTCGCACTTACCGAGCACCACTCGGTATACATAACATCACGCTACATCCCACTCATAGTGCGATTCATACATGCTCGTCTATTCTTCACACTCGGAATAATTCGTTCACGCAAGAAACCATCAATCATACCCAACCAGTTATTCCTCGGACGCTCACGCAATCGTTCACCTTAATCTCACCCACATATATTAGTTACACCAACCTTTTATTCAACATTAGTTCAACATGTCCAAACCACCTCAACTGACTCACTCCCACTTTTTAAAAAATATTCTTCTCAATCTCACACTCTCCATACACCAATGTATTTAGGATACGATCACGTCTCGAATACCCATACACTCCTCTCAAATATCTCATTTCTGCAGCAGTTATACATCGTTTATGCTTCTATTCTATTCAGAACCACACATCAATGTAGGCACAAACACACCATTATAAACAATCAATCGAGCCTCTCTAGATACATTCTCGTTTCGAACAAATGTATCCAGAGCACCCAATATACAGGGTGTTTCAGGACTAGTGTAACAAACTTTAACAGCTTATTCTTGAGGTCATTTTGAGCCAAAAATGTCATATGAATATAGGTCCTATTCCTTCTAGTTATCAAAATACAAGAGGTTGAAGTTCTATAAATAACACTACATTTTCTAATTTTTTTAATCAAGGTACTTTCGGAAAACAAAAGTTTTATTGAAAAGTCATACTCAATTAAAAATTGTTGTACTTTTGATTGTATTTGTGTTTCGTAATGGATGGTTATAGTACTGCTGAATATGCAGATATGATTTTTATTTATGGATTATGTAATGGTAATACCCGTTACGCGTCTAAAGAATACCAAGACAGATACCCAAACAAACACCAACCTTTTCATGTTGTTATGTTGTTCTGTGTTTAGAATTTATTTATTTATCTATTTAATTGTGTTATTGAGTGTTTTGTTCTCTAAATTGTATTCGTTAATATTAATAAATAAAATTAATTAAGGGCCGGTATTTCCAAACTCAGTTAGCTAGAGAATAAATTTATCAATAGAATAGACAAAAAATATCGTATCAAAATCATAGCTTAAATGATGAATATTATTCTACCTGTCATCTTTTGATGCGATATTTTTTGTTTATTCCATTGATAATTTATTCCATAGTTTATCTAAGGTTGTAAATATCGGCACTAAGACAAATAAGGTATGACTTTTCAATAAAACTCTTGTTTTCCGAAAGTACCTTAATTACAAAAATTAGAAAATTTCGTGTTATTTGTAGAACTTCAACCTCTTGTATTTTGGTAACTAGAAGGAATAGGACATATCTTCATATGACATTTTTGGCTCAAAAAGACCTCAGGAATAAGCTGTTAAAGTTTGTTACACTAGTCCTGAAACACCCTGTATTGCATCCTGCAGACACCCGCCTTTCAATCTCCCGGTCAATACGTCCATCCCTCAAAAACATACTACCCAAATACACAAATTCACTCACTTGTTCCAGTCTCACACCATTCACTGAAACATTACAATCAGTCACCAAATCATTCTTCTCAAACACTAACAATTTACATTTATCGACATTCAACCTTTCCCTATTTCATATATGCTGACAATAATTCTTCTCAATTGCTCCTCAGTTTTACCCAACAACATCATCCGCATAAGCTAACGCAGGCACTATACGTCCACCAATACGTACACCATCAGTTCCATTCAATACCTTTCGTAACAACACATCCATATACAAATTAAACAACCAAGGAGACATTCCACAACCCTGTTTCACACCAACATCAATACTAAACCAATTACTCAATCTACCATCAACTCTCACCGCAGCCTCACTTCCTTCATACAATGCTCGAATCGCTCCCAACAAATTACCATCAACACCGTACTCTACAAGTACATCCCACATAGTCTCTCGAAGAACACTATCATACGCTTTCTTTAAATTATAAAAGCCACAGAACACCTTTTAGTTCTTATCAAGTGACTTCTCAACAATCATTCGAAGAAAAAACAATTGATCTACACAAGCTCTCTCAAGCAAAAAACCTCCTTGCATATCACTCAACTTCGAAATTGTTAAGGCTCTCACCTTATAAATTAAGATTTTTCCATACAACTTCCCTACCACACTCAATAAACTTATCGCTTGAAAATTTATATATTCTCTCGAACTGCCTTTGCCTTTAAATAAAGGACAAATAACAGCACGTTTCCAACCATCAGGACAGGAGCCACAGCCAGCACAAAAAATCGTGTATTTCTTGTTAGGTAGCTGATAGTTGTTCCTCTTTTTCTGGTGTAGGAGGTAAACAAATAAATTTCAATTCCAATTTATTTTCTACATACAGCAGCACAACCGCCTGGAACAAATTCATGATCACCATTACGATCACCTGTTAATGGATGTTCGTCTTCTTTTCTTCCGCATACAATAATTCAGCAACTCTCTTTTCTTATTCATTTTGCGTAGCTATGGGTAATTTTAGGTAACTTTGCAAATTATTCACACAACTGCTTGTTTATTTATTTATCGTATGGTAGTAAGTATACATCATATAACATAACAACAGATATGTATAATAAAACAGAAGAAAAAACATGAGAAATAAGAAAGTAATAGAGTCACAAATATATATATATATATATATATATATATATATATATATATATATATATATATATATATATATATATATATATATATATATATCCAAATTATGGAATAATGCAGTGTCAGTCTGTCAGTATATGACAAGAAGTCTGTGAAGTTCCCAGCATAGGATCTAGTTTCGTATTCCCTGATAATATGTGTGCACTGTGCACCTTTCAGTCCCACAGTTGCACCTTGGTGATGGTATTTTACCCCATTTAAAGAAACAATCTGCGCATCTCCCATGATTTGTGCGTATTCTATTTATAGTCGACCATGTTTTTCGAGGCATATCAAATGCAGGCGGTTTCACTGTAATACATGGTAATGATAAACAATGTGGTGGACAGGCATCTTGCCATTTCAGTTTCCAGTAGTTTACGAGGCTGAAATCTGTACTAAACAACTCCTTGGCAGTTAGCATAGCTGGTTGTCTGCATCGCAGTCTATTTCTTTCTAGATCTGCAGTATATTTATGTATAGGAACTTCAGGATTATCAATGTGCCTTAATAAGTGTTTTTTTTTTTCGTCGGAGATTTGGAGGAGCCAATCCGAAGGAGTAGACCTGATTGTTCCTCTGATCATTCTCATTGTATTATTGAGCTAAATATCAATATTCTTTACATGAATACTATTCAGCAACACCGGAGCACAGTATTCTGTAGTTGGATAAGCTAATCCTAATCCATGTGCTGAAGTGCGTAAAGTATCGGCAGAGGAACCCCAGGTGGTACTACGTAGCTTATGTAGGATGTCATTACGAGTTTTCACCTTGGTGAAAGCAAGCACGTTACCTCTGGCTTTGTGGGATTTGGCTGCAATCTCCACTTTCGAAAATATTTACTTAAGACTGGCGGGTCTAATGTTCAAACAGTCACTGTCACTTCGAAATCCTCATGCCGAGTAACTATGACCCAATAATTTGCATAACCAAATTTATCAGATTTGGTCTCTGGAATATCCGCAATGCACAAGTTAAACAAAAGCGGAGCTAAGACTGACCCTTGAGGTAATCCATTATTTAGTGTTTTAAAGTACTCATACAACTGCTTGTGCTGGCCATTTTTAGTTTAGGTCTAGAAAAAACGTATTTGTAATTCCTTTTTACTTTCTTACACAAAGTATAAGGAAGAATTGGAATCACGAAAAAATCGTTGTCGAGATTATTGCGGAAATACATATTTTGACGTCCACTGAATCCGTTAAGACCAATTTCCCAATGATGTCTGTGTGTGAGGATGGATGGATGGATGGATGTCCGTGTGCGCAATATCTTATGAATGAGACAAGATATGTAAACGAAACTTGGAATTTATAAGTTTCATGAAAATATGAAGAGCTGAGTTGATTTTGAATGAAATTGGAAAACCGGAAAAGGAAGTTTACTGAACACAGAAAACAATAAATTCCATTTTTTTCAAAAATAGAATCAGCTTTGAAAAATGTTTTAAATGAAAAGATGTTAGCAAGAATATTTGGTTTATAAATTTAATATGCACTTTTCTTGTACATATTTCTAATTTTGAGAAAAACTAAATTATGTATTTAATAATATACTTCAGTAATCTTAGTTACACTGGGAACAAAACCTAAAATATTTTTAATATCTATGGGTGCTATTCACAGGTCTATACTAAGGGCTACTAATTAGGGTATTTTAAAATTTGTCACTGTTACTTTGCAAAAGTTGTTGATTACCTTGGAGATCAACAATTTTCTCATAGCAACAGTGTTAAATCTTAAAATGCCCTAGTTAGTAGCCCTTAGTATAAAAGTGTGAATAGCACCCTATGTGTCAAAGGTGTCAAATAATTGTGTCGTTTTAAATATTATAATAGCAATATTTGTATTATTAGATACAGTTTTAAAGACTAGATATTAATTAATATTTTAAATTAAAATCATAGCTGAGAATACAAAAAATTAAACAGGTATAATCAGGGGGAGGCAACTTTGATGACAAATGTCAGCATAATGATATGATTAGTGTCACTCCACTCCTCAAATTGTGGAGGCGCCACTTTATAATAAAATAAGCTTTTGTAATCGAGTTACTTTGGAAAAAAAGAAGAAATCACAGTCAATTTTATTGTCAAAATTGATGTTGATAATTCGTTCTCGCTATTGTCGTTTATTATTGTGTATAATACATTGCAACAGGTGAGTGTTAAATTTAATATTCTGTTTTATACATCACATACACACTTAAAATATAATTTCAATACATTAATAACAAATTTAGTCCGTTTTAAAAACCGATTTGATAAAAAAATAAATCACTGTATATTTTATCATTAATTATTATGTGTACACAAATATATTATAAAGCAATATTAAAAGTTGTATTACACTCATGCATTTTCCATATAACAAATATCCACCATGTATATTTATTCCAATTCCTTTATTTTATCCGTTTCCTCTCCTTTCTATTTTAGAACAATGCCTAATTAATGTTGAATAAAGGGATGTTGAATAAATGTAAGGAAATGCAACAATTTCGGATTGATGTACTTGGTTTAGACGTAGTTAACGTCAGATAAAATTCCTACCGATCAACAAACGGACATAACCATCTATAAACTAACAGTGAAAGATCTTTTGAGAGAAAACGTAAGACATCCGAACATGGTATAGTAATAGAGGTTTTTTTTAAAATATAAACATTATTAATAATTTAAACCCTAGTAGGTTTTTGAAGAAAATGCGATTACGAGTGTCTCAGTTGAGTGACTGGGAATGAACATTCTACGACGAAACTGTAAAGAACCGACTAAAGATTGTGACAGGGAACAATACCATTCGACAACTAAGGACCTGGCTTAGCAGTTTTACAAGAAGAGACCAAGTGGACAGACTGAATAACTAATTGTTTAACAAAGCATTTTCTTCTTCACCAATACAACTGGTAAAAAAAAAATCAAAAGTTAGACGCATTACGGCACAAGACAACACATATAACTGTAATTGAAGGAAAGGGATTACGAAGAACGAAAAACAAAGAAAATTTTATAATGAATTCATAGATCAATAGACTCCGAAGTTAGGCTGTACAACAGTATTTGGATATCTCCACTACGTTGAGAAGTATTCATATAACACAACAAGCATTTGGATGTCACACCCACACGGCGTCGGTTAATCATAAAAGAATAGTAATTCGTGCTGGTTATAAAATGGAATTTTTAATTTAACATATTCACAAGAAGATATTTTTTGCGAGTATGAGCATTGTTTTTATTACAGTTTGATTATTCTTGAGCATAATTCCTCGTTTCTCTTATAAATTTACTTTTACAATTAAATATGTTATTAGTGGCAATTTAGATAATAACAAACTTAATCAAATAATCACAGATAATAATAATAATAATCACTAATCAGTCGTTCGGCTTTTAATAAACTGACGTGGATTTTATATTACCACTTTTACAAATATCACACCCGCATCCAAAGTCATTACAGTTTGCAGCAATAAAATTTACATGTTTCAAGAGTTTTTGGAACTCAAAAATAATATGTTGTATTTAAAGAAGCAAAATATTATTTGAATTTAAAATTCAATGTAATATATTTTTTAAATACAAGAATTTTTGTGTTTAAACTAACTTATAAATGATTGTAATATCTTTAACTACAAATATTTAGAAATTTGTCGCTAAATGCTTTGAATGTAAAAGATTGTGTAAGACTAAAAATATTTTTATAAGAACAAATTTACAATTTGTCAAAATTTGCACTTAACGAGGAAAATCATATTGAAAGTGTTAATATGTATTCTTAACCCTTATTTTGTAGTAAAGTTATAAGGTTTTTAATAATTATATTAAAATCTCATTTTCAATATTTTAAATAGAGCTTTTCATAATAAAATTAATATTAAAAATTAATAAATTAAATATTATTAGAAATCTAAATAATTAAATATGTGTAAACAGAATTTAATTGAATAAATATATTCCTAATATTTACTCATAGTTTTGTACAAGTACAACAAATATAAAATAAAAAGTATCAAGGAGGCTAAAAAACAATCTTCTATCCTTCTATTGTCATCCTTGTCTAATTTTAGTGTCACTACACCCCCCTGCGGGTGCAGTACTTACGGCCGAAACTCGTAACCATAGAGAGGGCGATCTGATTATGTTTCTAATTTGTGGGTATAATATCTATATGTCAAATAATTGTCACAATAGTTATACGCAAGGAACAAGTCATACATGTTCAGTTGGTATAATTTGTATAAGAAAGTAGTGTGGTGCCCACACCAGATTTTTATGAATTGAATCTAATCATTTTGTGAGAAATAAAATTTTCTTCAACGAAGGCATACAAAAGAAAAAACAGAAAGTTTTCTTGAAACAAGAAATTATTTTTAACTACGATAGTGTGTAAAATTGATGTTTAACTGTTAGTTTCAAGTTTGTAAAACGGTTGGTTAGTAACACGATCCCATTAGTCACGGGCAGTCACGGGTTGCCAAGCAACGAGTGATTAAAATTTTTAAACACGCCAAATTTGCAAAAAAATATTTATCATGGCTAACTTCTCATTTATTATTGTGATCCTACTTCATAAATAATAATATTTTTTAAATATTTTTTCGGGTTTTTCATTATATCGTAGATAAAATTTTGTACGATACACATACGTAAAGCGTCTTTACGTACTTGTATCGTAAATAACTATTATGAGTGCAGACCTCATTGCCCCTCCAAGGGTTAAAGCATGTAGTGTAATTTTACGGAACATGTTGAATAAAGTTTATTTAAAAGAAAACACACACATACGATTACAGATACAATCAAATATTTTTGTAATTTTTCTCATGTTTATTCTAGTGAAATATGTATTATTGAGGTATATTTCCTATATGTCGCTAAAATTATTTAAACACTATCTGCATATTTGTATTATGTAGCATAGTAAATCATTTTCTATAACACTGTTTCGGAAACTGGGCATTCCACTACTAAAAATTGTTATGGAATCACTAACATTCCATACGCGGCGTATGGAATATTTTCGACGAATCAGAACCGCTTATTAGCTCGACATATGAAGTATCTTGATTCAGTTACTATGGTTACGTCTGTTTGTTTTAATTTGATTTATTTGAGTTTGACGTTTTCAACAGTTTTATATTTGTATTTTTGTATAATTTCCAAAACCTTTTTATAGAAAGTACAGTCTACAACATGTAACGGAATGGCCTATCCCACGCTCGCAAACCGTAGCCCTCGCCTTTGGCTCGGGCTACAAACTTTTTGCTCGCGTGGAATATGCGCCATTCCATTACTTGTTGTAGAATATACTATTCTATTACATTGTTTTGGGAACTACGTATTCCACAACTAATAATTGTGTGGAATAACTATCATTCCATACAGCGCGTAAGGAATAAATTCGACAAATCAGGAGTCGCATATTAGCGTGATATATGAAGTATCTTGATTTAGATACTATGGTTATGTCTCTTTGTTTTAATTTTATTTATTTGAGTTTGACGTTTTCAACAGTATTTTTTGAATAATTTCCAAAAAATTTTAAACAAAGTATAGTCTATCTACAACATGTTATGGAATGGCATATTCCACACTTGCAAACTTTTTGCTCGTATGGAATATGTGCCATTTCATTACTTGTTGTATAATATACTATTCTATACCCAAAATTATAAGCAAGTTCTAGTGTTTAAAGCGTGGATTAAACGATGAAGTAATTCTTTTCAAATGATTTTTAAATGACATTTGATAGCTAATTCGACTACTGCAAAACAAGCGATTAGCTGGTAAAGCGGTAAAACAGCAATGTGTGTGCACGGCCAAATTTTAAAGGAAATTTTAAGAAAAAATACCGCATATTAGGTTTGTTCCAAGTGGTAATTTCTGACATGTTTGTGACAATTTCACTGCGCCTGCGATAAATGTAAACAAGTTAAGTTAGGAACATAGACTGGAACGGCGAATGGAGTGAAGCGCATGTGCATACTCATTTTTTGTTTTGACAGCTAACCTTAAATATACATATAAATAAAGAAATTCATACATTTTTCGCTACAAAAAAGGAAATGAAGCTTACGTTTCAAACTTAAATTTTTTACATTTATCGCAGGCGCAGTGAAATTGTCACAAACATGTCACAAACTTGTCAGAAATAACCACTTGGAACAAAGCTATTGTGTTTTTCGATTTACCTATCTCTCTTACGTCATTGCGCGAGAGAGAAAACTTTTTAAAATCAATTGAAATAAAAACTCCATTGTGTAATCCACGCTTTAGACCTGAGGTAATGCCGGTTACAGTTAATTTGATTAAATGAATAAAATGACATACATAATTTTTTTTCACAATTCTTTGAAAGATTCTGTTATGTCACTGAGGCCAGACGATGTTCTCGATCCAGTCGAGATAATGCGACACCCTGGTGTACACGCCGGGGATGCCAGGGATAGCACAGGCCTTCCCGAAAGACACCACACCTACGACGTCATACATGCAATCCAAGTTGGAGTAGATCTGCAGAGGACCGCCGGCGGAACCCTGTAAGAGTCATTTAGAAATTATAAATGCTTATGCAGCGTCCGCAAATGTAAAAAAAGCTAAACTTTAGTTTTCAGAGATAGGTGTCAATTATGAGTATTTATAAAGTAGAAAAATAATGCTCGGGGATACAGTCAAAAGATATTAATTTTCTACAGCCCCGACGTTTCCACACCACTTGTGTCTTCTTCAAGACTAGTAGAAAAGTTATTCTTAAATTCTGTAGAAACAGAAAAATCATCACAAATAAAATATATAAAATACGTCAGTAAATTTCTTGTTACTTGTGCAAACCAAAAATATAGAATCTATATAAAGGTTTTTAACATTATCATATAAATTGTTCTACTAACCATGACACAAGTGGTATCGAAACGTCGGCGTTGTAGAAAATGAAGATCTTTTGACTGTATCCCCGATCATTATTTTTCCACACCACTTCTACAATCGAACAATTATCTCTTTAATATTTATAATAATATAAAAAAAAGTTTCACAAGGCAATCTGGTAGTATACAAAGCAAATTTTACAATGGACGAATGCGATAAATGGCCTTATGTTACATTTTTACGTACGTAGTCGAAGAAAATAACCAGATGGATTCAAGGCATTTCAGTCCTGTGATATATATATATATATATATATATATATATATATATATATATATATATATATAATATATAATTTTTTGCACTTCTTATGCTCGTTTTATAACAATTTTATTGTTTTATTTATTTTCGCGTACCAGTGCACGTGAGAACGGCCAGTCAGCGAAGGAATGAACTGTACGTAGATTTATAATTTGATGTTTGTACTTGTGCGCACGTTGCGTTGATAGCATATTCATAAAGGTTAATAATAGGTTCAAGTAGGAAACTGTGGTTAATCGTGTCGAGCTGAGCAAAGTAGTTTAATAATTTTTTAACCTGTTTATTGGGATTTTTTCTATTTTCATTTTGTTAGTAGATTGTTATTGTTTTGAGAATTTGATTTTCATTTATACTGCCTTACCTCCAAGTTTATTGTTGATATTGTTTAGTGAGCCTTGTCCTACCCTACGCACGTTGCGTTGATAGCATATTCATAAAGGTTAATAATAGGTTCAAGTAGGAAACTGTGGTTAATCGTGTCGAGCTGAGCAAAGTAGTTTAATAATTTTTTAACCTGTTTATTGGGATTTTTTCTATTTTCATTTTGTTAGTAGATTGTTATTGTTTTGAGAATTTGATTTTCATTTATACTGCCTTACCTCCAAGTTTATTGTTGATATTGTTTAGTGAGCCTTGTCCTACCCAGTAATTAACGACGTAAGTATTTTCTCTTATATTTAACTCTTCAGAATGGAGTTATAACTGTTCTGTGGTGGCCGGCGTATTTACGCTACCCTTGGTCGATTCATTATTTAATTTTCTAATATTTTAGTTAATATTTCGGTCAAGTAAAAGAAACACTTGCCAGTACTCATTGGCACTTAGAGCAGGGTAGCTGTTACACGTGTGACAGTTGTAATTATTGTATGAATCTTTGATTTGTGGTAAAGGGGTGCATAGAATATACTATAAATCTATCTTTCTCAATTAAAAATCTTTGCAAAATCCTGCCTTTCGCAAGCGGAAAATTGGTTTAAAGCTAACAAGTTAAGATTAAACTCTGACAAAACACAAATGATTGTATTTTCTTCAAATAATTGTGTGCCTAAAGGAGAATTTGTTAAATTACTAGGCATCTATATTGACGACCGTTTAAACTGGTATTATCACACCTATTACTTATCTAAGAAACTTGCAAGTATTATTTTTTAATACGTAGACTTAGTCTTGTTAACAACGTATTTCGGCCTTTTTCATTCTTTGATAAATTATGGTGTTATTCTTTGGGATAACTCATCACATGCACTTACTGTTTTTCGATTACAAAAGCAAGTTACAAGAATCATTGCAGGAGTAAGCACTAGAGAACACTGTAAACAAATTTTCATATATTTGGGCATTTTACCTATTCCTTGTCTGTTTATTTATTCTACACTTGTAAAGATTCATGAAAATAAAGACAGTTTTCTTATTTCTACGAATTTCCATAATTATGATACGAGAAATTCAAGTCAAATTAGATCACAGCGTTTCAGATTATACAAATCATTTAAAAACTCATTAAATGTCAATTTGTATAATGCTTTACCCGAAGAAATTAAACAATTTAATAATGTTGCTTTTAAAAGAAAAATTCAGAAATTCTTACTACGTCACTGTTTCTATTCAGTTGACGAGAACTGGACTTAATTTAGTACTCAGAACCTGATTTTTATACTTATATATGTGTTTTTGACCTGTTATGAACTATGTAAATGTATTGTAAAATAGTAAATAAAACTACTCTACTCTACTCTATTTAGTATTGGAACGATGTCATTTATTTCAGAGAACGATTACATTTATTTCAGGGAAGGGAACAATTACAGTAGTCGCATTATTTTAAATTATTGGTGGTGGTTTTGCGGGTTTTGATACACGAAAATCTATGAAACATTTTATGAACTAATTTTTTTATTATTTTACTATAGAATGTTTGTGAAAAGCCAGTGCTTTTTATTTATTCTACTGCATGACTGTGCGAATTGAAAGTTTCTTGTTGTCCATAGCGTGCGTCAAATGTTGTTTCCACGGTTGTGAGTACAAAAATGAATATTTCATTCATATGTTAGTTTTCATAACATCACTAGAAACAGTGTGCTTATAGATCTTCTTAAAGACATGTTTTCAATATATATATATATATATATATATATATATATATATATATATATATATATATATATATATATATACCGGGTGTTGACCGCGACCCCGGAACATAGCACTTTAACATGTAAAATAATAATTTCGTAATTTCCTGCTTAACAAATTTTATTAGACAAAAAAGGTTCAAATAAAGATGAGAGATCATAAAATTCTACATCAGAATCAATAAACAGAATTAAATTTACATGCCCTATAACGACAAAAATAAAATATGAAAATATTAAAAATTAGCTCAAAAATCGGGTTAGCCTTGGAAATGAAACAAAATTCCTAAAAAAAAAGGCAATTATGCAATTTATAATAATAATTAATACAAAATACAATTTTCATTTTCAATTGAATACAATTTTGTTTCATTTCCAAGGCAAACCCGATTTTTGAGCTAATTTTTAATATTTTCATATTTAATTTCTGGCGTTATAGGGCATGTAAATTTAATTATGTTTATTGATTCTGATGTAGAATTTTATGATCTCTCAACTTTATTTGAAACTTTTTTGTCTAATATAATTTGTTAAGCAGGAAATTACGAAAATATGATTTTACATGTTAAAGTCCTATGTTCCGGGGTCGCGGTCAACACCCTGTATATATATATATATATATATATATATATATATATATATATATATATATATATATATATTTGTAGCTTTAAAAGAACACTGGAATAGAAAACTGATACCTTTAAGCACATTGGTCACTAATGGTAGTAATAGTGAATATTTGTTATTCGCGGAAGGGACTGTATATTATCGCAGAACGGTTTTGATAAGCTAGCACATTGATGTTGGAAAGGTCAAATGAAACATACGGCATTCTAAATAAAAATTTGAAGTTGTTAGGATTTTTAAGAGGATTTATTTTAGAGGTACCTACTGCTACAATTTTTACATTTTATAATTTCCTGATATTACTAACATTGATTTATGCCTCTTCGACAATGGTCCCAGAATGATAAATAGCAACATTAATATGCATATCATAAACAAGTTAAAAACAAGCCAAAAAGCTAATAATTCGAATAAATTCTATTCATATTTCCCAATTCTACGTTTTATGTAAACTTTTTTTTTTCGCGATCGCCCAGAAAATGTGCTGTATCTGATCGCTTTTTAGACCGGAAATTCCTTCTTTACCGAGCTAGCTCGGAAAATTGACTATAAGGTATCGGAAAGCAATGTTTTCATAGTGATCAGTTCTTTATTTATTTATTTTTCATTCTTGTGTCAAATATTGCAATAAGGTGAAAGAATTATTTTTTCTTTTTTCCAGGATCGCGAAAAAAATTTTGTACCCAAACATGACCTGAAAGTGTCTTCACTGGGCTCCCAAGCTTCCAAAGCTCGCCTACGGCTCGCTCTGGATTATGCTTGCTCACCCAGTAAAGTATCACTTTCAGGTCTTGTTACGTAAAATACTATTCTTCATGGTATGTGAGCTTTTAGTCTATTTTGTACTTAATACATTAAATAAACAAGTAAATATGTATTAAACTCTATCGAAGTTGGTATTAAATTAAAGATTTCAGAGAGGACTTGTACTCAAATGTCAAAAAATAGTTATTGGTTCTACCAAATTTGGTTCCAAATTAAATAATTAAATAAATATATCATCACACCTTTTACCCATTATGGGTGTGGCACTCTGCTTACGCAGATCTCGGTAGGTGATATATTTTTGCGTATGAAGTACGGTTACCAGCCGTCAAGTCATAGCCCTCAAAACCGTTAATGGAGGGGGAACCACAGGGGTAAATTTAAATTGGCAACTGTCGGCTGTGGGATTCGAACTGAGGATCTCACGATCCACAGTCCGAAATGTTACCACGGAGCTATTTACCCCATTAAAAGTCTCACAAAGGACAGTTGTACCTACTAATATATCAAACATTACTTTTGAAATGTATTAATAATAGTTATTTGAATTCTATCGAGTTTAGTATCAAACTAGCGTCGACCCCCGCCTACGGCGGGTGTCTCAGCTAGGGCTCCGCCATCTCTGAAAGTCTCACAAACCTTATCTAGTTATAACATAATAGGAGAAAGGTGATTAGTTCTGCATACCGATTCGACCTGCTGGTCTAACCCCTATGCTCCGCGACCCTGAAGTAGATTTCAACTTAATTTAGGGTCCAACTAAAAGTATGGAATTCTGAATCATAGTGCTTTCTTAAAAATATTTCATATGAGACCATACAATTGATGAAGAAAGGTCATCACTTCGTTCCTCCCTTTCATGTAACTAAATTGGCGAAGAAAGCTCGTCACTTCGTTCCTCACTTTCATGTCATTAACATTGGCGAATGTCGTCAGTTCGTTTTTAACTTCCATATCACTATGAGAAGTTGTCTGTCTCTTATTGCCAGGAAGTTGTGTATTTACCACTGAAAGGAAGTTCTGAATTTGTCATTGAGAGATATTTTGTTTTTACAATTAACGGGAAGTTGTGTGTCTCCTATAGCTAGGAAGTTATGTTTAACACTGTAAGGAAGTTTTATGTTCGCCATTGCGAAAATTTACATATTTACCATTAAAGTTGTATGTTTTCCATTGAAAGAAGTTATGTGTTTTCCATTGAAGGAAGTTGTGTGTATTTCATTGTGGAAAGTTGCGTATTTACCATTGTGGAATGATGTATGTTTTCTATAGAGGGAAGTTGTGCGCTTTCCACTGAGGTAAGTTATGTGTTTACAACTGGCGAAAGTAATATGTTTTTCATGGCGGGAAATTATGTGTATACCATTGTGGAAAGTTGAGTGATTTCCATTGAGGGAAGTTGTGTGTTTTCCATTTTTTTTAAATTGACTGTTTACCGGTCGCAATTTTCGACAAATCTGAATCTCTCAACTTCCAGTTTCTAAAACAATTCATTTAATACCCTATAAATTAGGTTTCTAGTAATTTGTACAAAAACAATCGCCGATCGTAATGATTTGTGATAAAAAAGGTCCTCACTACTCAACTTTCTCAACTTACTGTTCCTAAATTTCATTTAATACCCAACAAGTCAGTTTTCTTAAAAAAAAAAACAATTACCGATCGTTACGATTTGGGATAAAAAAATTTCGTCACTGCGATTCTTTATTACTTGTTACCAAAAAAATTCATTTAATACTTATAAGTTAGGTTTCTAGTAATTTTTATGAAAACAATTGGAAATCGTAATGATTTGTAAAAAAAGGGTAGTCACTACGTTCTTCAGCCTCCCACTTTTAAAACATTTCAATTGATACCGCACAAGTCAATTTTTAGAAAAAACAATTGCCGATCGTATTTGACATTTAGAAAAAAAAATTATAATATCAGTCGGTCCACATTTTTGACAAAGCGTTAGAACATGTTTATTCAAGACTTTTCATTTGATACCAAACACGATATATTTTTGATGACTTTTTGAAAAACAATCGACAATCGGTTGACTTCCATTTTTTTATATAATCATTTATTTCGTCTCTTCGGGACCTTTCTTCAGATACCCAATAAGTGATTAAAAAAAAATTAAATAAGCATAATTTATATTAATTTTTGATCATGTAATATAGACTTCTGTCAATCTGACATTTCTTTTGTCATCGTGTTAATTTAAAAGTACGGTCAATAATAATTAATAATAATTTGTATTTTACATTAGCTTTATATATCGCGGTTTTACTTTATTTTTACTAAATTTAATCGTGTTATACCAACTTTTCTCGGGCCGTCAATATACAATCAAAGCAAAAAAAAATTATTCGACATTTTTATAATTTGCTTAAATTAACTTTTTAAAATTCACAAAATATTAAACATGTTTGCACATTTATTCAAAACACAGATAAATTTACAAAACTTCTCCAACTTGTCTACAATTAATGTAATTTATATTTAAAATTTTAAACTGAACTGTCAAAAATGACAAGTTGTCATAGATGTTCATCTTAAAAATTTCACGGCCACCACACTCTTAGTTGATTTTGGCCCAAAAATGCATGTTTTTTCAAGTTTTCTCGCACATCACGCATAGGAAAAATGTGAATTCATAAAAAGGGGCTAATCCTAATCAAACTCTACATATCTATGAAGATTTCACTCAAATCTACCAATCCGTCTAGGCTCTAGAAATTGGCAAAGTTGCGTGATGAATCTATAGATATATATATAGATCCGTTAATATACCAAATAGTATTAGGATTAGTGATGTGTCGTTCATGAATGAGTCGTTCATTTTGAATGACTCATTTCAGTGAGCCATGAACGAACGGCTCTTTAGTTCTCACAGTACGGCACATGGCTCAGCAGTTTAGCGCTCGTTTTCGTGCTGTGCCATTGGCCTTCGTTCACGTGCGGCACTCTAGCACACCGCTCTCTAAATAGCACAGTAGCTCAGCTGAATGAAATGCTCTTTAGGTCTCACGTCTCACAGTACGGCACATGGCTCAGCAGATCAGCGCTCGTTCTAGCACTGTCATCGTTCACGTGCTGGGGCTGGGTGCTGCACTCTAGCATACCGCTCAGCTCACACAGTAGTTCCGCTGCTCAGCTGACCGCAGTACGAAATAGAGCTGAGCAGTTCACAGCTCACATGAAGAGCGCTTGCGTGTTTGTAAAGAGTCGTTCAAGTGAACGACTCACTTTAGGGAGCGGAGCATAATGAACTGATTCACTAAAATTGAACGAACGACACATCACTATATCAAATTGATGTTTTCTGAAGGGGGAAAATATATTGTTGTCAATTACTTAATTTTGGACGGGACGCGCTTCTTACAAGTGATTATATGTAGAATCATATTTAAATTTATGAGTGCAGTTGTGATGACACCAGATTTTTATGTTATAACTCACCTGACAAATATCTTTCTCTTTCGTCCTGCTGCCAGCACATATCTGCGAATCCGACAGAATACCGAGCCTCAACCTCCTGCCAATATTGTTTGCGTACGAAGCATTGCATTCGCTGTACGAGAAGTGCTCCAACACTATTTTCTTCAAAAAATTTATCTTCTCTAATTCTTTGTCATTATTTATGGGTTCTGTATAGGCCCAACCAGTGGCAATGAAACTGTAATTAATTACAAGTATTATGTATATAGTCTATTTCACGTAGTTTGCATCGTTATTTATTAATTTTTATTACACATTAATATGCTTCCTCTCTAATTAGTCTCATTATTAGCATTGTATATTTATTACTGCACCATGCTCTGTAGTATTTCTAGCACATTTAACATTGGGGTACAAATGTTTGTATTAAATTCACAATAAGTTTACTTATATTTTTTCGCCTATTGATGTGAATTAACATCTTTCAATTCGTAGTCAATTAGTTAGATTAACAAATTACGAATACAAGGATTCATCATAATTCGATTCTGTATAGGGTAATGTCACGTAAATCTTCTTGATTGCTTGTGTGATTATATTAAAAATATATTTTTTAGTACACGCTCTCCAAAATAGTTACTTTGCGACCTATTTATACGCCGCAAAATGCCGTTTTAGCGAACTAGTCCTTTAAAGGTCACCTAGCAACGGATTTAGTTTATTTATTCATTCATATTACTTACAAATGGGTTTCCATGCTTACACCATCGCCTACCTACTACAAAATATGTACATAATTGTTTTAGTAGTTACTTGCAATAATTTCTTACGTACCTATTGTATTAATTTGGACAGCTTGAACTAAAAAATATTGTATGTAACACATACGCAAATTGAGTTTTAGCGGACTCATCTGATATTACGGCCTCGGCTAGCGCCTTGCCCGTAAACATCGATTTATCCGCTAAAACTCTATTTTGCGTACTTGTTACATAAATTACTATTATTAGTATCTAGTAGATACTAAAGTAATTAAATTATTTATACAATGTGTTACTTACTTTTTTATAAATTTTACTCATTTGCTTCTTATTTGTTAATTGTTTTCTTTGCAGTACTTAAATTATACAATGAATTTCATATAGACATGCAAACCTTATATTATCCCACAAATTATGGTAGCACAAATTCTGTAATACAAGCAGCTAACAATCAATCTACTCGAAACATTCCTGTCCTGTCACATCACTTTCGCCTTATCCCTTATCCCACGTTCATGCCCACGTAATCATTCAACCTAAATCTCGCCCGTATTTATTCATTTCACTAACATTTCAATCGATATACGCTAAAGATGGCCAAACCACATCAATATGTCACTTCCACTTTTTTAATAACATTCTTTTCAATCTCAAACTCATCGTACGCAAATGTATTCCAGACACGATTACCTCTCGTATACCGAGACACTCCTATAAAGTACCTTACAGCAGTTACACGTTACACGTTGTTCATTAATCTTTGCACATCCACACCAATGGAGGCACATCATTATATAGGATGTTGCTATACCTCTGCACGAAACTTTAATGACATTTAATACTGATTACAGAACAAAAAAAATTTTTTAATCCCAAAAATTAGTGTATTTCATTCCTAGCAAATATTTTTTTTCTTCAAACGTCATAAAAGTACGTTGTTATGTATTTGTATTCAACAAGCAGAAGTTCAATATTGTCGCCGCCGGCGTAAAAGTGTATCCTTGGCAACACATTTACGCCGGCGGCGGACAAAGTAAAATATTACGAAAAATAGTTAGGTTGTAATTCAATAATTTGACAGTTAAAAATGAAACAAATAAACAAAAATAACAAAACAGTATATTCTACGGCAACTTGAAATGCTAGATAAGACAGAATATTTTTTGAAGTTTTGAGCATTTTATAATATTTATAATTTTATTTTCTATGTTTGAAGAAAAAATAGCATGTGTTATTCGGAGTAAATGTGTCTTTGGGTGCTTCGCATGTAATTGTTCGACTCGCTTCGCTCGTCGTTCAAACTTACATGCTCAGCACCCAAAGTATCACATTTACTCCTAATGACACAATATACTATTAATGTCACTGGTTTAATAGTACATTTAGGGCCGGTTTCTGAAAAAATATTTAACTGATCTGTTAGTTAACTGCTCGTTAAATTTATCGAAAGGTTAAAATTGCATTGGGTTTCTGAAAACATGCGTCAGTTAATTTATCAGTTCGATACAGGGGGAGGAAACTTTGATGACAAATGTCAGTACAATGATATGATTAGTGTCACTCCACTCCTTAAAATGTGGAGGCGCCACTTTATAATAAAATAAGCTATTGGAATCGAGTTACTTTGGAAAAAGAAGAAGAAATCACTGTCAATTTTAGTGTCAAAATTGATGTTGATAATTCGTTCTCGATATTGTCGTTTATTATTGTGTATAAATATTGCAACAGGTAAGTGTTAAATTTAATATTCTGTTTTATACATCACATACACACTTAAAATATAATTTCAATACATTAAAAATAAATCACTGTATATTTTATCATTAATTATTATATGTACACAAATATATTATAAAGCAATGTTAAAAGTTGTATTGCACTGATGCATTTTCCATATAACAAATATCCACTATGTATATTTCTTCCAATTCCTTTTTTTATCCGATTCCTCTCCTTTCTATTTTAGAACAATGCTTAATTTATGTTTAATAAAGGGATGCTTAATTAAAGACGAAAGGCTATTTCGTTTCTCTAAATGTAAGGAAATGCAACAATTTCGGATGGATATACTTGGGTTAGACGTAGGTAACGTCAGATAAATTCCTAACGATCAACAAACGGACATGACCATCTACAAACTAACAGTGAAAGACCTTTTAAGAGAAAATGTGAGACATCCGAACATGGTGTAGTAATAAAGGTTTCTTTAATATAAACGTTATTAATAATTTAAACCCTTGTAGGTTTTTGATAAAAATGCGATTACCAGTGTCTCAATTGAGTGACCGGGAATGAACATTCTACGACGAAACTGTAAAGAACCGACTAAAGATTGTGACAGGGAACAATACCATTCGACAACTAAGGACCTGGCTTAGCAGTGTTACAAGAAGAGACCAAGTGGACAGACTTAATAACTAATTGTTTAACAAAACATTTTCTTCTTCACCAATACAATTGGCTCAAATAAAAAAATCAAAAGTTAGACGTTTTACGGCACAAGACAACACATATAACTGTAATTGAAGGAAAGGGGTTACGAAGAACGAAAAATAAAGAAAATTTTATAATGAATTCATAGATTAATAGATTCCGAAGTTAATCGATTTGTGAAGACGAATATCGATGATGCGAATCTACGGTATGCTAATTCTAGAAGTAATAAATTTCATTTTTATTAAATATATTTGTTTTAGGCTGTACAACAGTATTTGGATATCTCCACCAGGTTGAGAAGTATTCATATAACACAACAAGCATTTGGATGTCACACCCACACGGCGTCGGTTAATCATAAAAGAATAGTAATTCGTGCTGGTTATTAAATGGAATTTTTAATTTAACTTATTCACAAGAGGATTTTTTTTTGCGAGTATAAGCACTGTTTTAATTACATTTTGATTATTCTTGAGCACAATTCCTCGTTTCTCTTATAAATTTACTTTTACAATGAAATATATTATTAGTGGCACTTTAGATAATAACAAATTGAATCAAATAATCACATAATAATAATAATCATCACTAATCAGTCGTTCGGCTTTTAATAAGCTGACATGGATTTTATATTACTACTTTTACAAATCCCACACCCGCATCCAAATTCATTAGAGTTTGCAGCAGTAAAATTTACATGTTTTAAGAGTTTTTGGAACTCAAAAATAACATGTTGTATTTAAAGAAACAAAATATTATTTGAATTTAAAATTCAATGTAATATATTTTTTAAATACAAGAATTTTTGTGTTTAAACTAACTTATAAATGATTGTAATATCTTTAACTACAAATATTTAGAAATTTGTCGCTAAAAGCTACAGATTTTATTTGAATGTAAAAGATTGTGTAAGACTAAAAATATTTTTATAAGAACAAATTTACAATTTGTCAAAATTTGCACTTAACGAGGAAAATCATATTGAAAGTGTTAATATGTATTCTTAACCCTTATTTTGTAGTAAAGTTATAAGGTTTCTAATAATTATATCAAATTCTCATTTTCAATATTTTAAATAGAGCTTTTCATAATAAATATAAATATTAAAAATTAATAAATTAAATATTATTAGAAATCTATAACATTTTTGTCTAAATAATTAAATATGTGTAAACAGAATTTAATTGAATAAATATATTCCTAATATTTACTCTTATAATTTTGTACAAGTACAACAAATATAAAATAAAAAGTATCAAGGAGGCTTAAAAAACAATCTTCTATCCTTCTATTGTCATCCTTGTCTAATTTTAGTGTCACTACACCCCCCTGCGGGGGCAGCACTTATGCTCAAGACTCGTAACCATAGAGAGGGCGATCTGATTATGTTTCTAATTTGTGGTTCGATAGGTAACTCATGGTAGTCATGGTTTTAACCTAAACGAACACTTATTTTTAAATCAAATAGATGGCACTAATATCGTTATCGGTAATTTTGACGCGAACGTCAAACTTTAATTTGTTAAAAATTATGGAAGAAAAGAGAAATCGAGGAAAAAAATTACCGAAATTGAAAAGAATTTCATTTTTGAGCTGGTGACGTGTGTATTAATACAAAAACATTATGGAAAATAAAGAAATCGGCGAGGTTACAATTGCGAAAAAAAATTAGCATGGCAGCAAATTGCCAAAGAATTTAATTCACAAAATCAAAAAGGGTATAGAATGCGTCGCTCTTTAAAAACTAGGACTCTTTGCACAACCCCCACAACGTCATCTGAGTTCGATAAATACGTAGGTAAACCACATAAGCCTAAAAAGTATGCTTGAAGATACGGAAAGTAAAGTAGAATAAATTACAATAAACTGAAGTTCCGAGAAGAACTGTTTTAAACCTTTACTCTACCATCAACAATACAATTAACGACGCTAACACGAATGAAACAGTCCATGTGCATACGAAACTGACACTGACATAATATGAAATATACACATTGTCAATTATTATATTCAAATTTTCTTCAAGTAACTAGGCATTCGCATGTGTCCTATAATTTTAACTGACCAATTTGCTCCGTTAACTTAACTTGGCAGTTAAATGCCAATTTGATGTTTCAGAAACCCATTTGTAAGTTTATCGAAGAGTTAAATTAACTGGACCAATAAATATGTTTCCAGAAACCGGCCCTTAGTTATATATAATTATGTCATTAATGAAATAAAGTAAACAAAACTAATAAAATTAAAGGTATTATGTAATAAAATATGTAAAAAAAACAAAAATGAAGATATCATTTTTACTTTCTTATACAAAGTATAAGGAAGTATTGGAATCACGAAAAAAATCGTTAACGAGATTTTTGCAGAAATACATATTTTGACGTCCATTGAATCCGTTAAGACCAATTTTCCAATGATGTCGGTGTGTGAGGATGGATGGATGGATGGATAGATGTCCGTGTGCGCAATATCTCATGAACGAGACAAGATATATAAACGAAACTTGGAATTTGTAAGTTTCATGAAAAAATGAAGAGCTGAGTTGATTTTGAATGAAGTTGAGAAACCGGAAGAGGAAGTTTACTAGAAACACAAAACAATAAATTCCATTTATTTTAAAAATAGAATCAGCTGTGAGAAAAATTTTCAAATGAAAGATGGTAGCAAAAATATTTGGATTATAAAATGTTATTTGCACTTTTCTTGTACATGCTTCTAATTTTGAGAAAAACTAAATTATATGTTTAATAATATATTTCAATAATCTTAGTTACAATGGGAACAAAAACTAATTTTAATAGGTTTGTTCCAAGTGGTCATTTCTGACATGTTTGAAACATGTTTGTGACAATTTTAGTGCGCCTGTGAAAAATGTAAACAAGTTAAGTTGAAACATAGACTGAAACGGCGAATGGAATGAAGCGCATGTGCATACTCATTTTTTGTTTTGACAGCTAACCTTAAATATACATATAAATAAAGAAATTCATACCATTTTTCGCTACAAAAAAGAAATGAAGCTTATGTTTCAAAGTGAACTTGTTTACATTTTTCGCAGGCGCACTGAAATTGTCACAAACATGTCACAAACATGTCAGAAATGACCACTTGGAACAAACCTTGTATCTATGTGTCAAACGTGTCAAATAATTGTGAAATGTAAAAAATATGTGTCACGTAAAATTTTATAAAAGTAATATTTGTGTTATTAAGTAGAAAGTTTTCAAGACTGGATATTAATTAATATCTATTTTAAAATAAATTCATAGTTACAATGAAATCAAAAAAATAAACAGGTTTAACATCAATACATCAAATAATTATCAAAATAAAGTCATACGCAAGGAACAACGCATAGATTTTTTTAATTTCACATCAGAATAAATTGTAACAACTCAATGCTACAAAATTTATGAATTTTTTGCACTTCCGTGGACTGAAGTGTCAATTTAATCTCGGAGGGATTAAATTTCAAAATTAATGCCAAGGGATTAAATTGACAAGTAAGCAAGTAACCACAGCAACAAGTAAAATATATATTAAAATTACTTTAGTTAAATTACATTTATTAATAATAGTTTTATACAGTTTATAACTACAGAATATATTTAAATGTTTTTGACAAAATTAATTATTTTGACCATTAAAAATATCTTGTCTAGTGCATCTTTTAAGAATTGGTCAACTTGTTCTGCTGTAATTTTGACTTTTTACATTATTAGCCACCATTTTTTCTTTTAAAGAAAGTAATTAATTTCGGGAAAATGTTTATATTAGTATTTTTTCTAACCACCAACATTCCCTTCAACATCGAATATCGCCCAAAGGATAGCTGGCACAGTTTTTGATCGTTCATAAAAATATACTTGCAGCGCAGTCTCCGAGTATTTTTAAATTTCTTTATTGTCGCACCACTTGCTGAAAACAACGAATTGTTTATATATATATATATATATATATATATATATATATATATATATATATATATATATATATATATATATATATATATACCGTGTGTCCCACGTAAATGTTGCCATAGGCAGTTTACATGTAAAATCATTTTTTTGTAAATAAAAAGTGTCCGGCAAAAAATTATGCAT
The DNA here is from genome assembly GCA_963942605.1 of Poecilus cupreus. Classification (NCBI taxonomy): domain Eukaryota; kingdom Metazoa; phylum Arthropoda; class Insecta; order Coleoptera; family Carabidae; genus Poecilus; species Poecilus cupreus. Next base: position 21,470,256 of record OZ012720.1, on the reverse strand, counting down.
CCAAATTTTATAGCACAATACTGCCATTATCCCTACATCTTATTAAATACAGATTACTTTATTTTGATACCGCAATTTAATGAAATTAGTAATAATAATTCCCAATTTTTCGCCTACTCTTTTCATTGCTACTGACGTATAGTGCTTGCAATTTGTTTTAAATATTTTAATCCGTCACTGTCAATTTCTGACGATGAAAACCATTCAGCATTCATTCCTGCGATGTATACATATATTTGTCTTGCACTGCGCCCCCATAATACATTCTAATAATATTTACACGGTTCTCGACATTTAATGTATTCTTGATGACAGTGACAGATTAAAATATTTAAAACAAATTGCAGGCACTATACGTCAGTAGCAATAAAAAGAGTAGGCGGAAAATTAAGAAATATTATTATTAATTTCATTAAATTGCGGTATCAAAATAAAATAATCTACATTAAATAAGATGTAGGGATATTGGCAGCATTGTGATATAAAATTTGGATGCATAATTTTTTGCCGGACACTTTTTATTTACAAAAAACTGATTTTACATGTTAATTGCCTATGCCAACATTTACGTGGGACACACGGTATATATATATATATATATATATATATATATATATATATATATATATATATATATATATATATATATATATAGGGTGTCCCAAATTTAAACGGCCTAAATTAAAATTAAGATTAAACTTCTAAGAATAGGGTTACAAGTTCATTTGAGCAAATGTCCGTAAATGCTTTATTCCAGAGATATTCATATTTTTCCTATTGAGTAGCGCTTCTTTAAGAAATCAACTTCATAACGAAATATCCAGTATTATCTTATTGAGGTGAGACATAATAATTAAATTAAAGTAATAATAAATGTTTTATTTACCTAATTTTAATACAAAATTTAGTTTGCTTGCACTAATATCAAGGAAAAAATGAGAAACTATCAAGGAATTTAAAGAAAAATGAAGATTTAATGATATTAATATTATTTTTTGAAATTCTTTTATGAATAACGTCTGTCATAATTTTAGAAGGTGATCAAGTTTGTTTGTTTTTATTTAACACCATGGTTACACTTAAACGTAAAATGTGTTGATAACAGCTAGATAAAAAGTGAATTGTCTGAAAATATTCGGAACGCAACATGTGAAGCTCTGAACAGCTTAATTCCGTCTGTATTAATAAATAGGGTTATATTATCATTGTGTTTTAATTTCATTTTCTTGACTGATTTGACAGATCAGTATGGTAATATTACCCTACAGCATAGAGTTATGATATACTTACCCTGCCTACTTTTGTGCATGTAAACATAGGTTTAATCTCCTGAAACCGGTAAAAAAAATTCATTATCCAACAAAGACTTTCTTCACAGAATATTTTAGGCGTATTGTTTTATGGTGGCACTACTTTAAATACGACAGTATTTAATTTGTATCATATTTCGTGTAAATGAACAATATAATATTAATGAGTCATACAATCATACAGTCTTTATCGGTGTTATCGTACGATTGTACGCACGGACGTGCGTAAACAGATGCTTACACCACGATATATTAATTGGGAAAAAATACCTCTTTACAGTTTTAATCGTAGAAACAAAAATTATTACTTTTTTATTCGAAATTTGAATGTACAGGTACATATACTCTATTGAGTGTATACAAGTATTTCAATTGGGATCTGGCTTGAGGGCGTGGCCTATCCAAGATGGCGTCAATTAGGGTGAAGATTCGAATGTTACATTAGTACTGTTCACGTATAAAATATAAAAGATGAGTCTCACGATTAATAATATTTGCAAATGCGCTACAACAGATGCTGCGAACTAAATTTTAAAGAAGCTGAACGCATTTTATATACTTGTCAATTGATTAAATGCGGGAAAAAATTAAATGAAAGTGACAGTGCTTGTGGGTGTAGTGGCTTTCTGTAAGTCAACAATATTGGATATTTCGTTATGAAGTTGATGTTTTAAAGTAGCTCTACTCAATAAGAAAAACATGAATATCTGTGGAATAAAGCATTTGCGGACATTTGCTAAAATGAACTTGACACCTTATTTTTAGGTGTTTAATCTATCAATTAAGTTAGGCTGTTAAGTAGGGTGAAGATTCCGTTAGAAATACATTACGTCAAATGGGAATAACAATATTTGAGATAAAAAATGTTCGAAATTTTATTTAAACATCGTGAAAAATCGAAAAATAAAGTGTACTGTACAGGAAGAGGATGTAATAATAAGTCCCGTAAAAATTTGGAAGTTACATTCCATTATTTTCCGAAGCTGGACAAACATTTTATTAATAAAGTAAACCAAATGGAGCGCGAAAAAACCTTGGAAAAGTCTAACAAAAGTAAACAACATGAATGCATTTACAATAAATAATATGCTCTGAATATTTTGTAACAGACGGTTATGTACATCTAAGTAAGTAAAATTTTAGGTTATAATACGAATTTCCTCCGAAATCTTTTAATTTGTATTAAACTAAGTTCATAATTTAAATTAAATCTGTATTCAAAGTTAATGTTCCTTATATTTGTTCATTTTTAGTTATTTGTTTACTTAGCTGATTTAGATCAAGAAACGTACAACTAATCTATAACAGTACAACAACGTAGCGCAATGCAGTTTTTGCATTTTTCACCCAAAATCAGTAATGCGGGAACAAACAACACTCATCACTTGTTCATCTCCTGTAATTTTCCTATTAATTTGATGGGGATCACCTTGTAAATTCTACGTTGACTTACAGAAAGCCACTACACCCACAAGCACTGTCACTTTCATTTAATTTTTTCCCGCATTTAATCAATTGACAAGTATATAAAATGCGTTCAGCTTCTTTAAAATTTAGTTCGCAGCATCTGTTGTAGCGCATTTGCAAATATTATTAATCGTGAGACTCATCTTTTATATTTTATACGTGAACAGTACTAATGTAACATTCGAATCTTCACCCTAATTGACGCCATCTTGGATAGGCCACGCCCTCAAGCCAGATCCCAATAGAAATACTTGTATACACTCAATAGAGTATATGTACCTGTACATTCAAATTTCGAATAAAAAAGTAATAATTTTTGTTTCTACGATTAAAACTGTAAAGAGGTATTTTTTCCCAATTAATATATCGTGGTGTAAGCATCTGTTTACGCACGTCCGTGCGTACAATCGTACGATAACACCGATAAAGACTGTATGATTGTATGACTCATTAATATTATATTGTTCATTTACACGAAATATGATACAAATTAAATACTGTCGTATTTAAAGTAGTGCCACCATAAAACAATACGCCTAAAATATTCTGTGAAGAAAGTCTTTGTTGGATAATGAATTTTTTTTACCGGTTTCAGGAGATTAAACCTATGTTTACATGCACAAAAGTAGGCAGGGTAAGTATATCATAACTCTATGCTGTAGGGTAATATTACCATACTGATCTGTCAAATCAGTCAAGAAAATGAAATTAAAACACAATGATAATATAACCCTATTTATTAATACAGACGGAATTAAGCTGTTCAGAGCTTCACATGTTGCGTTCCGAATATTTTCAGACAATTCACTTTTTATCTAGCTGTTATCAACACATTTTACGTTTAAGTGTAACCATGGTGTTAAATAAAAACAAACAGATTTACTTGATCACCTTCTAAAATTATGACAGACGTTATTCATAAAATAATTTCAAAAAATAATATTAATATCATTAAAGTCTTCATATTCTGAAACCGGTAAACTATTGAACAAACCGCGGATATTGTGAGTCATAACAGACTTTAGATGTCTTAAAATCCTCGCTGTACGAGCTAGGATTTTAAACTGACATTTGCGGCTGTTATGATACTCATAACATCGCTAGGAATGTTAATAGCTATTTACTTTTTCTCGTTTAATTTGAATTAGTTGCAATTTTATTATCTAGTTACAAATTTGTTCCACACTGTCGACTTCGCTTGAAGTAATAGTTACAGTTCACAATATTTTCGTGTATTTAAAGTAGTTGGTGTTATATTTATAAAATGGTTTATGAAATTATTGTAGAAAAATTATGGTACATAATTCGAGCAAATACGCAGTCGTCGCTGTTGTCTCGTGCTTAATTTTTTTCGCTTTGTGCGTAAAATGCTTCTTCATAACTTTCGCTACGTAATGTAGCTATTAATAAACAATAATCATCACATCAAGCAGGAAAAATGTAGAAGTTAAATTAGCGTAGTGGGAAATGTACTAAAACTCATTATTTCCACAGTTTGTTACACTAGCCAACCATATGACTTCGAAGCAATAGGTAAAAAATCAGGAATAATTTTGTTATAGCAAAATTTGACTAGTGAATTCATTGTAAGATAATTACCAAAATTATTTATTTATAAAATAGTTTGCATTTATACATTTATTGTACCTCTGATTGGGGCGCAGCGCTGGGCTCCCTGTGTAGAGGCAAGCAGGGCGGATGTACTGCGAGAAGGGTACAGCTCTGTTAATCTTCAACAGCGCGATGTCGTGGTAACGTAACGGCAGTTTGTACAGCGGATGCTGGATGCGCTCCACCACACTGAAGTCCTGCGGCATCGCATCGTCTGTCGTGCTGGCGATATTGAGCTCGCCCAGCCGAACCCAACGCACTTCACCAACACTGCGAGGGAAAAATTCTGATGTGGCCAAAACATAACCTCCCGCCCAATACTACTCTTAAACGGTACAAAATAGTATTTGATGATACAGAAACATACCTTCTTATTTGTTTATTTTCTATTTATATTTGAGAATTTTAATTTTCTTTCGTATATTTATTTAATTTTTTGGCATATATTTCATTAAGAAAACAGCTTCACAATCACAGTGACATGTGTCACATTTCGTAAAAAATTGAAAATTTTAAATGTTTCCATGGTGTACTAGGAATGCAAGAATTGTGAAATCTAATTTCTTTATATTTTATTGTCTCTAAATCTAATGAAAATTAATAAAATTATTGTAATCAAAACACATGTATAATTAAATATTCTACAACTTTCAAAATAACATAAATTGTTGAAAAAGGAAATTTAACCGTGTTTTTGACGAAAAACTGTTAAGGGCTTCAAGTAGCTGCTACTTCCGGTTGACCAATTTTATCCAAAATCTAATCAGCTCTTCATTTAAATATAAGAAGCAATAATTCACAAAATTTTATTTTTTGGTATTATAGCATTTGAGTTATGCGAGACGAAAAAATTGCCACAGATTACACACACAGACATAAGAAAATAGTAAAATCGTATTGTAGGGACTCTAAAACGTGCTTATTGATTGAAAACTCACTACCCAATTTTTTGACCAAAAACAATACCTCCCTTACCTAGAGGTAGGCGGGAGGTAAAAAAGCAATGCTTTCACTATAAATTTCTTCGCTACTATTTCTTTCACATTAAATAAATATAAGATACGCTTTACGCCATTTACCCATATTGAGTATTTCAGATATCGGAAAGTGAAATATTTTTTTGCGTGAATTTTGGTTAGCAGCCCTCAAGTGACGACTCCCTGGATATTGGTGGAGGAGATACCACAGGAGTAAAGATAAGATTGATAATTGGGATTAGAATTGAGGGTCTTATAACTCACAGTCCGATGCATTACCACGCCTACTGAGCAATTTACTATTTACCCCATTGAGATTAACTGAAATTACTGCGCATTCAAATAGAATGGCTAAAACTAAGTTGGTTTTGTATGAAACTTTTATGCCAAACATATTAATTATTTGTTTATATTCATGGATTATCTTCCTTGGATTATATGATTAGGATTCATTTGTTAGCGACCGAAACACAACTTAGCAACGCAAATAACCAATATACTAAACAAAATTGAGTTATCTGATTGGTCTATTTTCCAATGAGTTGTATAGTTATTTTGAGATTTAAGGGTTAAATTTAATCTTTTAGATTTTATTTATCTTTCTCTAAATTAGACTATAAGGAAAGTGCAGATAATGCAATATATGTATATATATATATATATATATATATATATATATATATAATAATTTACATTTATGTAATGGCCTCTCATGGGTTCTCACTATCCCAGATATAACTATTTTGTTTTTCTAATTTTGACATATAAAGTGTCACTTTTCAAAATTGATTGACGTTACGACACGTCATATTTTTCGTAACTAGTGATGAAAAGAAAAATATTTCACAACTGGTGATGAAATGAATGAAGCATAAACAAAATTTCAAACAAACAAGGGAAATATGCGTAGCTACTTGATGTCAATAAAAGTTATGAAAGTAATAATTTAATAATTAAAAAAAACTGTTATAATCAAAAATAGAAAAAATCTTGTATGAAACACGATAGGAAATGCGATTTTGTGTAATTCGTGTGATTTTGCGGGAACTCGCTTCGCTCGTCCCGCAAACATCCCACTCGTTACACAAAATGATGCATTTCCTAACTGGTTACATAAATAGCTATTATTTACGTACACGACGAACATGAAATGAGCTTCATCGCTGAAGAAAATTGTCTTCGAAAATCAGGGGGAAAATTGCAGTATAGTGCACCAGAATTTTTTGAAATTGAAATTGACAAGTTAACTAACAATAACTATAATAACCAGTGACTCTAAAAATGTTATTGTAAAATGCAATTAAAAAAAAACTAAATTAATCATTAATTCAATCTAACATATCCAGACCTAATCTTGCTCAATGGAATGGCACATATTCCACGCGAGCAAAAAGTTTGTAGTTCGAGCCAAAGGCTGTCAGCTGGTTCACTATACTGCAATTTAGCCAAATCAAGATCCGCAGCCTGTTGTTCAACCAATCAATCGACGTTGTTCGGTGGTAAAACGATCCATATTGTAAAATGACAAACGTTCAACTAAAAAATTACACTGTCATTTGACGGCTGTCTAATGGCAGGGGTTTACTTTCCGTAACTCGAAATGGATAACCCTGTACTATGTATTACATAGTAAAAAATATGAACTTCTCACAGAACTTGGTGTAATTGAATAAACTTAAATTCTAATTTAACTTACAGTGGAAAAACACAGCAGTGTGCGGCAGTCAGAACGAACTGTTCGCTAATCAAACTTCCTGCCCAGTACCACATTATATCATCTTGTGGTCCATATCCCAGCAAGGCCTGCAAATCACAAAAATATATATTTTGTTAAGTTAGAACTTGCTTTGTTTAACTTGCCATGTGCGGAAACTCTTTAGCCCTAGCTTTATCATAATCCACAATTAATGGATTCACTAATTGAGGACAAATTATCTCTCTTGTCGGTTTTGAATTAGGATTAAAAGGCGAATGATTAATTTCTATGCTTGCTGCTTGTACGTATTCTTTACATTCTGAAATAATATATTATTAATTCTTTCCATGGATTGAACTTTGATGTTTACAATGAAAAGTCCAATTATAATTAATACATTGGGGCCCGAATTAATTTTTTTTTAATTTTTCAGAAATTTTGCTAATTTTATATAAGAACATAAAAATAAATCAAAAAATTTAATATAACCTAGCGTTTCCATATGACAATGGCCAAGTTCAAAGAGAAATAATTTTCAAATTATTATTCAAAATGTTCAAAACATTATGTGAATTTATATATTATTAATAAAAACTATAAAAAAAATTAAATAAGAAAAATGTTCTTACTCAAATACAATATCCATGTCTTTTCACTTTCATGAAAGGCTGATGATATAAGACAAGCAAGATTATACAAATAAATAAAATCTATAATCTATAATTACAAGTGCAAAGAATATATAGAGTTATACACAGAATAAAGAACTAGCCCCACTCTATTAACTGACAAGAACGTAATAGGAGTTAAGGTCAAACATACGCGTCGAAAGAACGAACCCTTTATTTTTTTAAAAAACAGCAAATTCTGTATTCTTTATTTATTTTCATGTTCTTTATGGTCCAACAACCTCCATTCGTCAAAATATCATGGATTTTTTACAGTGACTTGTACAATGCAATGTTAGATGAAGAACATATTTTCGTTGGGTTCGTTCACTCCCATGAATTATGTTTTGCAAATTCAAATTTCAATAAATTATTTCTTACAATTATTCTTATCGAAAAACAAAACAATTATTACTGTGAAGTCTTTGAACATTCTAGTATTTATATATGTGGATAAAAAGGATAACTGAAACATTCAACTATAAAAAAATATTCGTTGAAGTCTAGTTGGTCAAAAATTCAGAATTTTGATACTGAATTTCTAATTCCCATGAACGACGACAGTAATGAAAATAATTCGTATATTTATAAATATAATCGTCTATAACATACTAAAATTATTTTACATTTGAATTTACAGTTTTTGAGAAACAAATAAGAATATACCAAAAAACACACTTTTTGGTATATTTTTATTTGTTTCTCAAAAACTGTAAATTCAAATGTAAAATAATTTTAGTATGTTATAGACGATCATATTTATAAATATACACATTATTTGTATTACTGTAGTCGTTCATGGGAATGTGTGACATATATTTGACTACTTTGAAAATTATGTTCATGTATAATATGTAAACAAAATTGGCATTTTAAAATTTATTACAAAACTTTGGACTTTTATCTACAAACGTAGGTATAAAACATTATATGTTTCATTTATTATAATAATGATATATTGTTTCAAAAAAGTCATGTTCATCTAGCGCTATCTTCAGACCGTATTTGCCCGGATGGTTCACCTTAATGGGTTAAAACCATATTTTTGCAAAGAATGTACTAATAGGAAGAAAAAAAATTGTCGGGCAACAGCTTGGTAGTTAGCGTTAAAGCCGGATCACTCGATAAAGCATGTCAAGCAATATTGCCCGAGGTCAGTAGTTGAATAGGTGACCGCTTTGCAAAAAAACCCATACCAGCGAATACTGCGTGCCGTTTTCACACCACCGAAAACGAGGTTCCGAGGCGGCATATAACCTCAGTAATTGAAACCGGTTAATAATAATAAAAAATCTGCTGTAACTAGCACACAACCAACCGCTTAAAATTGTATCTAATATTATTTAATATATTTTCTATAATAACTAAATTTATTCGAACTCAATTATTTACTAAGATATGCTCAAAATACCTTATGGACCTTCAAGTAAACTATCACTTGCGGTTGACGGTCAGTCACCAAAATATAACTTGTTCTTAATTTGAACATTCAAGGTCTAAATATTAAGTTAGAAAATGGTAAAGATTACATTGGCCAAACTGGTAGAACTGTTGCTACAAGATCAAAAGAACACGAACGACATATTAGATTAAATCAACCTAATAAATCCGCATTTGCTGAACATGCCATTAAAGAATTATATGGTATTGATTTTGAAAAAATGAAGAGTCTAGTAAGAGAAAATAATTGGTTGAGAAGATTAATTAGAGAAGCTATTGAAATCAAGAAATCGTCAAATAATCTTAATTTAATTTCAGGCTTCGAGCTTAAAAAGTCATTGTTAACTGTTGTTCTTCCTTAATTTTTTGTTTATATTTTGTATAACTTTGATCCATGTTACACTTATTTTGTCAACTCGTAGCCTTGACTACATATTTATTATTTATTTATTGTTTTATACCAATTTATTGTATATTTATCGTCATTTTTTATATTTTAGTGAGGTCTTATATTTTATACCAAGCATGAAAAAATTCCATTAACACTTATAAAAAAACTCTCGTTCCAAAGAATTTTCAAATGATTCCAAACTCGATAGGGTTTGATAATAGTATATTACATAACGAGATATGTAAGAAGCAAATTACGCACGAGTGAAAAAATGGACACACGGGCCGCGTAGCGGCGAGTTTGTAATTTCACGAGGGCGTAATTGCATTACATCTCGAGTTTTGTACTATATTTTTTCTACGACCACTTAATACTATTTCTAAATTAAAAACAATATTCAAATAGTTATAAATTTATTATGCATTTTTGTTTTCTCCAATCCATAAATTTTTGGTACACAAATTCGTATCGTTCTCGAGATTTTGTCACCAAAAGATTATTTGTTGCATTTTTAACTTTAGCTTGTATCTCCAGTGGTGTTCCATCACATCACTGTCGCTTGACATTTCTTACTTAAAATATTAATAAATATAAGTAAAGGATAATAATATTCAGTAGTATATATTTACCTCACAATAAAACAGATTATAAACTATATATTCAGATGGGAGACTATAAAATAAGTCAAAAGAAGAAGATTGACGTTTTTCCTTTCAAAAAAGATTCAAAAGACTACGAAAGAAAATTAGAAGAAATGGAATCGACATTGACTCTCGCTGATTTAATCTCAGTTTGCAATGTTTTAAACATTGACTACGATGAGGCGGAAGACGAAATAGGAGAAGAATATTGACGTATTTGTGTCATATTGGCAAAAAAGAAGACGAAGACGTAGATGAAGAAAATGAAGACGAAGACGAAGAAGGTGTAGATGAAGAAAAAGCAGACGAAGATGAAGTAGAAGACGTAGACAAAGACGAAGAAGACCAAGAAGCAGGCGGAGAAGCAGGTGAAGTGCGAGGAGGAAGACGAACGCAACTGCAAGGCAGAAATGCTACCAAAAATAAGAAAAAAGTGACTTCAAGCAGCCGTCAATGGACAATTGAATCATTTTCCTTGTCATTTAGAGACGTAGAAGATACAATAAGACGATATGATGGCAAAGATGGGTATCCAATAAAAAAATGGATTCAAGAATTTGAGGAAGTAGCTGAATTGACCAGGTGGAACGACTTGCAAAAATTGATATTCGCCAAAAAGTCACTAGACGGGTTGGCCAAATTGTTTGTTCAGTCGGAAAGTGGCATCACATCTTGGAAAAAACGGAAGACTTTATTAATAACAGAATTTGAAGTGAAAGTAAGTAGCGCCTAGAAACACAAACTATTAATGACTAGAAGAAAGAAGAAAGAAGAAACAGTCGAAGAATACTTCCTGGTTATGCGTGAAATAGCAAGCCGCGCTAATCTGGAGCCAAATGTTGTCATACAGTATACAATTGACGGAATTACTGATGATACTAGCAATAAAATTATACTTTACGGTGCCAATTGACAATTATGAATTCCAAACCAAAGTTCATGTTTTACCAAATGACGCTATGCCAGTTAAATTAATTATTGGCTGTGACTTGCTGAAAAATGCAGTAGTTACGATCGATGGCAGCGGAGTGAATGTAAAGAAACAAGAACTAAAGACATCAAAATCGAAGATCGAAGAAAATGATCCGAAAAATAAAAATAAGCGAACCAAGGCAACCAAGCAAGAATAATATTAACGGACGAAACGCCGATTTACCAGCAACCAATATATATATATATATATATATATATACAGGGTGTTTCAGGACTAGTGTAACAAACTTTAACAGCTTATTCTTCAGGTCATTTTGAGCCAAAAATGTCATATGAATATAGGTCTTATGCCTTCTAGTTACCAAAATACAAGAGGTTGAAGTTCTATAAATAACACGAAATTTTCTAATTTTTGTAATCAAGGTACTTTCGAAAAACAAGAGTTTTATTGAAAAGTCATACCTTATTTGTCTTAATTAAAAATTGTTGTACTTTTGATTGTATTTTTGTTTCATGATGGATAGTTATAGTACTGCTGAATATGCAGATATAATTTTTATTTATGGATTATGTAATGGTAATACCCGTTACGCGTCTAGAAAATACCAAGACACATACCCAAACAGACGCTAACCTTCCCATGTTGTTATGTTCTGTGTTTAGAATTTATGTATTTGTCTATTTAATTGTGTCATTGTGTGTTTTGTTCTCTAAATTGTATTCGTTAATATTAATAAATAAAATTAATTAAGGGCCGATATTTCAATCTACGAATAAACTTCCGAATAAGTTATTCGACGAATAAATAAAAAAATACGCATCAAAAAATGACAGCTAGAACAATACGTATCATTTGAGTTATGATTTCGATGCGACATTTTTCAGTTATTCGGCGAATAATTTATTCGGAACTTTATTCGCAGATGGAAATATCGGCCCTAAAACAAATAAGGTATGACTTTTCAATAAAACTCTTGTTTTCCGAAAGTACCTTGATTACAAAAATTAGAAACTTTCGTGTTATTTGTGGAACTTCAACCTCTTGTATTTTGGTAACTAGAAGGAATAGGAGATATGTTCATATGACATTTTTGGCTCAAAACAACCTCAGGAATAAGCTGTTAAAGTTTGTTACACTAGTCCTGAAACACCCTGTATATATATTACATGTCATTCTCCAGATATAATTCAAGTTTTTCTCAAAATTGGAAAAAATTGCAAATAACATTTTTTTATTCTAATCATTATTTCCAATATCTTTTACTTCAACTTTTTTTCTTCAGCTGATTCCATGCGAAATTGAATTTATTATTTCTTTGTATCGTATCTTCCATTTCCACCAAAATCAACAACTACGCCTATGAACAAAAATAATATACACCTGTCTTGTTCGTCATTAACTTACGCAGTTCAAGGACAGGAAAGTGAGGAATGTGATGACTAAGAATCTCTTCTATACTAATCGTTATACTAAGAAATTGTTTTTTTGAGATATTCACAAAAACCTGCGTTGTGGGACATGAAATTTATTGTTTTAAATAATTCAGTAGAATCGATTTAAAGACAAAAAATTTTACTTTTTCTACTAATACGTTCGGTTTCCTTTTGTCGATTTGAAGTCGTTCCAGCGCAACACACGATGGGCTCAGTTCCTTGGACGCCACAAAACGGAGGAACTTTGCCTTCTTCAATTTCTTTCAATGCATCAGGACAATTCTTCAACAGAGTACATTGTCCTGATGAACTGGTTAACTCCAATTGGCAGATATCTCCTGCCCCCAAAAATATGGTCATTACTACATGTTCTTGCTAATATAGAGTAACTAGTTGAAATATATTTGCATAAAACCGAGTTTAAAACCATAACTATATACGTACCTACATCTGCCTGCACTTTGGAAAACATCAAATAATTACATAAGAACACCAACGAAGCACGTGCACTCATGTTGTTCAGTGTTGTACTGCTGGGCTATACAAACAAGTTTTGTGAATATTACCTTTTCTCCCACCTTTGAGACATCCATGAAATATCTTTTAAATGGCCACACGTTATATTTATGAAAAATTAAATAAAATAAATAAATATATCATCACGCTTTTTACCCTTTACGGGTATGGCACTCTGCTTACACAGATCTCGGTAAGTGATATCGTTTTGCGTATGAAGTGCGGTTTCCAGCAGTCAAATCATGGCCCCCAAAGATGTTAGTGGAGGGGGAACCACAGCGGTAAATATAAATTGGCAACTGTCAGTTGTGGGATTCGAACTGAGGATCTCATGATCCACAGTCAGACGCGTTACCACGGAGATATATCATTAAACTCTCAATTTAATATATTCAAATTTCAATATATCTAAAATCTGTTTTGTAGTATGCCTAGTGATTTAAAATACCCATGTATTTACCCATAAGTGGGTGTATATTTATTGTTTAATTATAGTGTAAATATGGGTATTCAATATCATTGAAAAATATATCAAGCCACTTAAAAATAGATTACTATTTATTTATTTTTTTACTAAAGGCTGGCACAGTGCAATAAAAAAATATCGCATGTAAAGATGACAGCTAGAATAATAATTATTATTCATTATTGATGGATTATTCGTCGTGTGTCGTAATTTCTTATTTTTTCTTCGTACTTTGCGGCTTTATGTCCGGTAGCTATTCGCATTTTGTCTCTGTTTGTCTCTTCTAGAACAATGTATTGTGGTGTACTTCTATTGAGTCCTAATGTCCATTTTAGGTACTTTAATTGTATTTGTTCAATTTTTTCCTTCTCTTTCCATCCCCAGATCTCTGCTCCATATACGATGATACTTTTTATTATGGAGTCAAATAACATTATCCTAATCTTGTAATTATTTCTAAACTTTCTCTCCGCTAAGCTCCATACTTCTTTTAGTGCGAAATTAGCTTTTTTTGCTAGTTGTTTTATGTGTTCACCCCCATTATTACTTTGATTGAACATGTAGCCTAAATATTTATATTCTTTAACCCGTTCTATTTTTCGTCCTCTCCATATCCAGTTGCCTTCTTTTTCTCTTCCGCCTCCTTTCTTGAATTTTAGTATTTTAGACTTATTTGTATTCAAGTCCATGTTTTTCTTTTTCAAATACGTGTCTAGCCTTTTTATAACAGATTCCATTTCCTTTTCGGTTTTTGCCATCAGTACCAAGTCATCCGCGAAGGTAAGCGTCCAGAATTTTGTGTGTCCAACTACCACTCCTCCCGTTTGTCCTTTCTGAAAATGGTCTTCAATATCAGATATATATATATATATATATATATATATATATATATATATATATATATATATATATATATATATATATATACAGGGTGTTCATTTTTAAGTGGCTACCATTGCGATCTCGAGAACTAGAAGAGATACGAAGTTGGTTAAATTAGCAAAGAATCTCTATTTCACATAGGTATTTCAAAGATAAACTGAAAAAAGAAATTCAACCAGTGGTTCTCAAAATATGGATACCAACTTTTCTATTTTAAATAGAAACATATATTTTTTATTTGCTAATTCAATAGAGCTTGTTATTCTGAATCCAACGATATAAAATTTTGAATTAATTTTTCCTAAATATGATATTAATTAGAGTGCCATGAATGAAAAAAGTGAATTAATCCATTTTTAGGTATTAAAAATGATATGAAGAACAATTTCTCATTTAACAGAAGTAGCAATAAACAAAATATTCACTTTTTTCATTCATGGCACTCTAATTAATATCATATTTAGGAAAAATTAATTCAAAATATTAATTTTTTTTCGAAAATTTTGTTATGTAAGGGTATGAAAATTTTATATCGTTGGATTCAGAATAACAAGCTCTATTGAATGAGCAAATAAAAAATATATGTTTCTATTTAAAATAGAAAAGTTGGTATCCATATTTTGAGAACCACTGGTTGAATTTCTTTTTTCAGTTTATCATTGAAATACCTATGTGAAATAGAGATTCTTTGCTAATTTAACCAACTTCGTATCTCTTCTAGTTCTCGAGATCGCAATGGTAGCCACTTAAAAATGAACACCCTGTATATATATATATATATATATATATATATATATATATATATATATATATATATATATATATATATATATATATATATATATATATATATATATATATATATATATACAGAAAAGTGCTGGACTTAGTGGGCATCCTTGCCTCAGTCCTGAATCAGTCCAGAATTCTTCCGTGTGGTGTTTTCCTACTCTTACTACATTGGAGGTTTCTTTGTATAGTTCTTGGATTTTTTTTGTTATGTACATATCTATATTTTTATTCTTCATTGTTTCTATTAATGTATTTCTATCAACATTGTCGAAGGCTGATTTCAGGTCTACGAAGAATGCATATAATTTTCCTTTTTCATTATTTAATTCTTTATTAATTACGTGATTCAGGATATAGATATTATCTAACGTATTTCTTTGTTGTCTGAATCCGGCCTGTGTATCTGGTAGTATTTGTTTATATTCTAATTCGTCCTGTAGTCTTTGGTTCAGTATCATGGCATAAATTTTATAAAGTGGGGTCCCCCTTTTTGTGTATAGGTACTATTACACCTTTTGTCCATTGTTTTGAAATTTTGTTACCTTTCCATACTTTATTCAAAATATCTGTAATAATTTTGCATATTTTCTCCCCTCCATATATCCATGCCTCGTTCGGAACTCCATCTTCTTCTTGTGCTTTATTCCTCTTGAGTTTTGCTATTTGTAATGTAACTTCTTCTTCTGTAATGTCTGGTCCATCTGGTGCAGTTATTTCTTCATCTGTATTATTATGATCTGGCTGCTCATTTATTCCTTGTAGTAGATTAATAAAATGTTGCTTCCATTGTTCAATTTCGATGCTCTCGTCTATGATGTGTGGTTTTTTTCTCTCATTTTTTATAAACTTCCACGCCTGTGCCTCTGTGGTAATATCGTACAGTTCTTTCATTACTTTCTTTTTATATGCTTCTTCTTTTTCTTTGCGTAGTGTATTAATTCGCATTATAACTTCAAACATTTTGACATGGAAATATAAACGAAATTAATGTTAAATTCTAGAATTAACATTACAAATGTTGATGTTAGATTGAGAATATTTGCAGCAATGATTAGAAAGTTTCGTAAAGTTAGCACTACAAAAATATGTTTTACTAAAAAAAAAAATATACGTAAATAATGTAAAGATTATGTATATTTTGGTACCATAACATTTAATTTTTGCACATCTTCTAATTACTTGTAATTAATAATACAAATGTATGTAGATCTAGCTTCATGGAGCTCTACATTTATGTCATAAACAAATAAACTGCATGAAATAGGTAATAATGTGCATACAATTATACATCTTTGTACTCACTAAGTATCTGATTTATTTCATATTAATTTGTGTAGGGCTACATAGTCTTACCTTTAATTTAGCTTGCAATGTTGTACACATTACGTACATTTTTTTGCAAGAAAATTTCATTTTAGTACAGCCTTAGTTAAGGGGAATTCAAATAAAATTGAAGGAAGTATCCGCTTCTTAAAATTATAACTGGTAACTATTATATTTCAAAATAACTAAATATACCCACACATTTATTTACATAATATGTGGTGTACCTATCTTTTAATTGAATTAATGAATAAATATTAAATATAATAAGATTAAAAAATTCTTCGGAATGCAGTCAATTATTTACTTTCGCTAAAAATCCAACGTTACGGTTATACTAAGACCTTCATCGGGAAACTACAAACAATATAAAAATTACATCAATTGACAAATAGAGCAGAAAGTGTCACACGGTATGCTTACATTTAGCGTTTGAAAATTTACAGTTAACAGGGAAATTTAAAATTAAAATCTCGTCAATATAATAAGAATACACAATTACACATCGCATTAAAATAATAAATAAATAAATAAAGTTAAAAATATAAATAATTCCACAGCAACAATTAAAACGTAACATATACTCAAAACAAAACTACTGAACTAACAAGTTAGGCGGGAAGAAGCCTTAAAATAATTAACGACAAATTAACAATAGCCAATCAGAGAACATAAAACAATTTAAAACTTATAAACTAAAAATCACTACATATTCTGTCTTCTTACATTATGATGTTTTTTTTTAAATCATGTTTTAATATATTATGATAAATAACACTCAAATTGTCTATGTCTGTTTGAGAGTTTATATTTCTATTGTCCGATTTAATATAAAGCATTTCCAATGTCAGTCTTTTATGTAATGTGGGTTCTATACCTAAAATTTTATTTCCACAGCAGTTATACGTCGTTCATGTTTTTTTCAGCCAAACTGCACATTCAGAATCATACATCAATGAATTCATTAACACGCTAATATGCATCTCTAGATGTACCCAGAACACTCAATACATTCAGCAGACACTTGCCATAAATTTAAAGGTCTATTCGAACAACTCATGAAAATATACATACTACTCAAATATACAAACTCACCCTTATGTTCCTATCTCATACCATTTACATTTACTGTATTACAAGCAATCACTAAATAATTCTTCTTAAACACCAACACTTTAATTTTATCGACATTCAATAATAGATTTAAACCTTTCCCTACTTTTTATGTTCATAATCATAACTATTCTTCTCAATTTCCCTCAACATATCACCCGGCTAAGCCTGACAGGTACTATACGTCCACCAATATATACACTATGGCTGGTAGTATGGTCACGGTTTTATCCCCGGGGGTAAGCTTGAGGATAAAAATCGTAGTATAGTGCGATTTTAACGTGGTTTTAAGTATGTTTGGTTGTATTTACCATAGTAACACTGTCGAACTTATAACCAAACTTACAACTGGTGCAAGGTGAGTTTATGTTGTGCTAGAAATAATAACGACAAGTATTGGGGAAATTGTTGATGTTATTGAAGAGGGAAATGAAGTACAAGACGTAGCAGAACCTTGAATAGTATTTTTCTTCTACGTACAAAATTTATTTTCAATTTGATAATTCATATCACTGCAATAAAATAGTATCTAAATAAGGATGAAAAACATGTATACCTGAATATACCCATGTTTCATAATAATTTGAGAAAATTAATTAATTAAATACCTAATAGTATAGCTAAAAGTAGTAGTAGTAATAAAGCATATTGTCCTGACAAAATAAAAATAATTTGATAATTATAATTTGTTTATTTATTCTACACATCCAGAGCTATTTTGCAATATGTTATATGTTCATAAGAAGAACCATAAATGAAGATGCATCTTATTTGATTCTTCCCAGTGACAGGTTTCAATATTCCATTTTCTTCTTCTGGATTAAATTCTTCTATTCATGACTGGAATTAAAGTATTAATATATTATTTGAACATATTTTCGAAATTATTAGATTTCGCTGTTTAGTGTTCTGCATCATATCTCGAACTGTCGATCTGCTGTCGTTGATGAAATCATCGGGACATAGTCCCGGAGCTTTCTTAACAAATGTATCTGATGATGGTGGTGGAGATCCAGCACCAGTTTTAGCCACTGTTTTCTCGGCAACACATTTCCACTGCTGCTTCAATTTATTAGCATCTCTTCTATAGCCATTCCCTCTGAACCTTTCTTCAATTATCTTCCCTGCATTCTTTTTCTTCTTTAGTATTCTTATGTCACTCTTTTTACTTTCTATTATGATTTTATACCTCTTTTAAACAATCCAGTAAAAAGCTCCTTTTTATCATTCGTTAAATTTTCACTAATTTTTCCACACATTTCTTTTTTATTTTCTGAAAAATATATATCAGATTGTTATTATGTTTTAACGATGATATTTTAATAAAATACTGTAAACTGAAAAGAAATATATCAAATCAAATCAATTTATTCTTAAATCAACCTCGCTAACCTCACAATTTGAGCATCAGTTGACAGTTGATGTCACTAGTTACACTGTTGCCAAGTCAAATTTATTGTTTCTCCGTTGTAGCCTACAACCGGTCTAAAACCGCGACGATTCTACGCTTGGTTGTAAGTAAGTTTTAAGACATTGCTATGGTTTTAGTTACAACAGAGTTACCCCCGGGGATAAAACCGTGACCATACTACCAGCCGATCTGTTCCATTCAATGCCTTTCGTAACAACACATCTAACTTACTTTTATTTTAACAGTTACCTGATAAATAAATATCTTTCTCCTTCGTTCTGCTTTCTGCATTCCAGCACATATCTGCAAATCCGACAGAATTCTAAAACCTTAACCTCCTACAAATATCGTATAGAATATTTAAAAAAAAAAACCATTGAGTTTCATTCGGAACTATTAAATTTCATTTTTGTAATATCAATTATTAGCGGACAGTGCTTGAGGAATTTTCTCGACTGGATGTAATTATTTAATAAAACAACTAGTTGGAGATACTATCAATATAATTATAAATTAATTATGACCCTGAAGAAGAGACGAAAAATCGAACAGTTGAAATGTTGCTGTGTAATTATTTTTTTATTATATTGACTACATCTGCAACTAGTTGTTTCAATTAGTAATTTATAACTACAAACATACTTCATGTTACAATTCTTATCAAAAAATAAAAGAAAATTAGATATTGTTACACCAAATTGGCAATGTAGAAAAATTCACCAAAATAGATGTTGAGAATGAGGATGATTTTAATTTATTTTGGTACAATTTTATGTTCTTAATTAATTTTTATATATTTTGTCTTTTCATTATATTTGTGTATGTTACCTAATGTCTACCTGCCGACATCAGCATATTCCATCAGACGTTATGTTCCCGTAGCTGCGGGAGTATCATACTACTTTAAAGTTACGTAAGTTTATATTATCTTGTATGTAATTTAGTAATCAGCCTTGTAATTAATACTCAAATAACTATTGTATATCTAGAGCAGAAAGTAGTCTATTTCAGCTTGCGCATGGATATTGCAACCATGCATAAGCGGCAAGGACACTATTTAATTTAGAACTTTTATTCCATACCATTCTACAGTTAGCCATGTTAAACCGTTCGATGGACGCGTTCAGCCGAACCTAGCGGCCAGCTAGCGTTTGCTAGTGATAGATTCTAGCAGATGAAAAGTACTATGAACATGAACGTAATTTTGCTGGTACTGTCATCTTTTGTCAGTCAAGTTAGGTGGAATTAACCTCAAATTCTGATAAAAGACAAATCCAAAACAGTTTTTTAAAATTGGTAAGTAATAGATGTCATATACTTCATATAGTTCACTACATTTTAAGTTAATTTTATAGTTTTTTTGCTGACATGGTTAATATTGATGATATTACAAAAGAATTTTTATACATTTGACAGTTCTAGAAGAAAAAGAAATATTCCTCTCAATCATTCATACTCACCATACACCAATGTATTTAGGATACGATCACGTCTCGTATACTCATACACTCCTCTCAAATATCTCATTTCTGCAGCACTAACACACCATTATAAACAATCAATTGAGCCTCTCTAGATACATTCACGGTTCGAGCAAATGTACCCAGAGCACCCAATACATTGCACCCGGTAGACACTCGCCTTTCAATCTCCCGGTCAATACGTACATCCCTCGAAAACATACTACCCAAATATACAAATTCATTCACTTGTTCCAATCTCACACCATTCACTGAAACATTACAATCAGTCATCAAATCATACTTCTCAAACACTAACAATTTACATTTATCGATATTCAACCTTTCCCCACTTCATTTATGCTGACAATCATTCTTCTCAATTGCTCCTCAGTTTCACCCAACAACAACATCATCCGTTTAAGCTAACGTAGGCACTATACGTCCACCAATACGTACACATCCATATACAAATTAAACTACCAAGGACACATTCCACAACCCTGTTTCACACCAACATCTATACGAAACCAATTACTCAATCTACCATCAACTCTCACCGCAGCCTCACTTTTTTCATACAACGCTCGAATCGCTCCTAACAAATTACCATCCACACCGTACTCTACAAGTACATCCCACATAGTCTCTCAAAGAACATTATCATACGCTTTATTTAAATCAAGAAAGCCCCAGAACACCTTTTAGTTCTTATCAAGTTACATCTCTACAATCATTCGAAGAAAAAACAATTGATCTACACAAGCTCTCTCAGGCAAAAAACCTCCTTGCATATCACTCAACTTCGAAATTGTTAAGGCTCTCACCTTATGAATTAAGATTTTTCCATACAACTTCCCTACCACACTCAATAAACTTATCGCTTGAAAATTTATATATTCACTCGAACTGCCTTTGCCTTTAAATAAAGGACAAATAACAGCACGTTTCCAATCATCAGGAGCCGACCAGCACAAAAAATCGTGTATTTCTTGTTTGTTTTTTTTTTTTTTCGAATATAACATGCTAGGTGATTATATGCTGAAGTAGCGGATGGTTGTTCGTCTACTTCTGGTGTTGGAGGTAAATAAATAAATTTCAGTTCCAATTTATTTTCTACATCAATGTTCCAGCAGCACAACCGCTTGGAACAAATTCATGATCACCATTACGATCATCTGCTAATGGATGTTCGTCTTCTTTTCTTACGCATACAAAAATTCAACAAATCTCTTTTCTTATTCATTTTGCGTAGCTACAGGTGATTTTAGGTAACTACGCAAATTATTCACAAAACTGCTTGTTTATTTATTTATCGTATGGTAGTAAGTATACATACATCATATAACATAGCAACAGATATGTATAATAAAACAGAAGAAAGAAAATGAGAAATAAGAAACTAATAGAGTCACAAACCTATATCCAAATTATGGATGTACTCAAATGCAATGTCAGTATAAGACAAGAAGTCTGTGAAGTTCCCAGCATAGGATCTAGTCTCGTATGTCCTGATAATACGCTGTGCACCTTTCATCCCAAAGTTGCACCTTGGTGATGGTATTTTACCCCATTTAAAGAAACAATCTGCGCATCTCCCATGATTTGTGCGTATTCTATTAATAGTCAACCATGTTTTTCGAGGCAGATCAAATGCAGGCGGTTTCACTGTAATACATGGTAATGATAAACAATGTGGTGGACAGGCATCTTGCAATTTCAGTTTCCAGAAGTTTACGAGGCTGAAATCTGTATTAAATTTCTCCTTGGCAGTTAGCATAGCTGGTTGTCTGGATCGCAGTCTATTTATTTCTAGATTTGCAGTATATTATGTACAGGAAGCTCAGGATTATTATTATGCCTTAAAAAGTGTTTTTTTCCGTCGGAGATTGGAAGGAGCCAATCCGAGGGAGTAGACCTGATTGTTCCGCTGATGATTCTCATTGTATTATTGTAATATTAATATTCTTTACATAAATACTATTCAGCAACACCGAAGCACAGTATTCTGTAATTGGATAAGCTAATCCTAATCCAAGTGCTGAAGTGCGTAAAGTATCGGCAGAGGAACCCCAGGTGGTACTACGTAGCTTATGTAGGATGTCATTACGAGTTTTCACCTTTGTAGCGGTACTTCGCAAATGATTTTTATAATTCAGCGATCTGTATATCTGTATATATATATATATATATATATATATATATATATATATATATATATATATATATATATATATATATATATATATAAGACGGAGGTAACACGCTTGCTTTCACCTTTACAATACTTCAGCGGATAGACAATACAATGTTCAATTTGAAAATAATTATTTTCAAATTGAACATTGTATTGTCTATCCGCTGAAGTATTGTAAAGGTGAAAGCAAGCGTGTTACCTCCGTCTTTGTGGGTTTGGCTGCAATCTTCACTTTCGAAAATATTCACCTAAGATTTCCGGCTCTAATGTTAAAACAGTCACTGTCATCTCGAAATCCTCATGCCGAGTAGCTATGACCCAATCATCTGCATAACCAAATTTATTGGATTTGGTCTCTAGAATATCCGCAATGAACAGGTTAAGCAAAAGTGGAGCTAATCTAACACCCACTAAGAGGGTAGAAAATATAAGAGGGTCCTGTCGAGACTGGGAGTCAGCAACAATAAAACTTCTATCCGTCGATTATCTTACATGATCTTTATTAAACGATAATCAATGATGAACGTACTCTACAGTTTACTGTACTCTACTGTGTACTGTACTTCCATACATATTACCACTTAAGACTTGTTACACTAAGACTGACCCTAGAGGTAATCCAATATTTGGTGTTTTTGGAGCACTCATACAACTGCTTATGCTGGCATTTTTAGATTTGGTCTAGAAAAAACGTATTTGTAATTCCTTTTTTTTTAATGGTTAAGATTTATGAACTATTACAATTCAAAGTTTCATAATAACATAACAATTATATAAATAATAAAAATACTTACCATCAAGTATATAATAATAAAAAAAAAAACTACATATGTGTCCGAATCGGTTCGAAATTGGTCTCATCGGATTCTACGAGACGAGTTTATAGAAGTCATTGAGTTTTAGTTTTCAAAAATAGCAGGGAATGAAATAATTAAGAATTAAATTTCAAATAGAATAAGTCTGGCCACACTGATAAAAATGATTCCTTGGGACAAACAGATTCCTCTTAAATGAAGAGAAAAATTGATTCGAATAGTGCCAATCCGATTTCGTTTTCATTGAAAACTTTTGTAGGTTTAATAAATATTCTTGCATAAAAATTTATTTAGTCTTGAAGGAACATATTAAAGTATTCAACTGAGACTCATTATGGGGACAATTTAGTTTGAATAGGAGTAGTTTTAATTCAAAATGATATCGTTTTAAATAATAGTTATTTACTTTACAAGTGGGTAAAGTAAGGAATTATCCACGAGAGAAATTTTAGCACACGAAGCCGAAGGCTAAGTGTGATAATTTTATCGAGTGGGTAATTCCACTTTGCCCACGTGTGAAGTATAACGTTCTATCCAACATCTCTTAACATGAATAATGAAAAATTTATGAAAGAAATATTATTTGACAGTGACATATGCTTTAAATTAAAATGTCAATCGAAGTAGTTACCAAGGTGTTGTGTGTTACTATTATTGTTATAAATTAAAAAATACTCACTAGTGACTTTCCTCAAAATTATACTCACTAGTGGAAAATCTGTTACTTTGCTTGTTTAAAATCGCCATAGTTATAGAACATTTTTTGAGAGGTGTTGGATAAAAACGTTTTGTTTAAAATTAAAACGCCTTCGTTTTCATTATTTTTAAAAACCAAATTTGAAATGTGTTCATTTTCTTTCAATGCAGAAAAAAGAAGATAAAGTTTATATTCAAAATTTATTTTTTTATTTAATTAAACCTAATCATTTTGTAAGAAATAAAATTTTCTTCGACGAATGTATACAAAAGGAAAACAGAAAATTTTCTTGCAACAAGAAGTTATTTTCATGAGTGTAGACCTCATTGCCCCTCCTAGGGTTAAAACATGTAGTGTAATTTTGCGGAACATGCTGAAAAAAAAACCCCACACAAAGACACATATAAATATTTTTGTTATTTTTCTCATGTTGTTGTAATAATTATTCTTTTGATATATGTATTATTGAGGTATATTTCTCATATGTCACTAAAATTATTTAAACACTACCTGTATATTTGTATTATGTAGCATAGTAAATCATTTTCTATAACACTGTTTTGGAAACTACGCATTACACAACTAAAAAATGTACTGGAATAAATATCATTCCATACGCCGCGTACGGAATAAATTCGACAAATCAGAGCCGCATATTAACACGATATATGAAGTATCTTAATTCAGTTTCTATGGTTATGTCTCTTTGTTTTAATTTTATTTATTTGAGTTTGACGTTTTCAACAGTTCACATTTTTTGAATAATTTCCAAAATCTTGTTATAGAAAGTATAGTCTACATCTACAACATGTAATGGAATGGAATATCCCAACTCGCAAACCGTAGTCCGAGCCGAAGGCGAGGACTACAAACATGTGCAATACCATTACTTGTTGCAGAATATACTATTCTATACCTAAAATTATACGCAAGTTCTAGTGTTTAAGCGTGGATTACATGATGAAGTATTTCTTTTCAAATGATTTTAAAATGACATTTAATAGCTAATTCGACTACTGCAAAACAAGCGGTTAGATGGTAAAGCGGTAAAACAGCAATGTGTAAGTGCACGGCCAAATTTTTAAGGAAATTTTAAGAAAAAGTACCGCATATTCTGTTTTTCGATTCATTTCGAGAGAGAAAACTTTTTAAAATCACTTGAAAAGAAAAACTTCATTGTGCAATTCACGCTTTAGACCTGAGGTAATGCCGGTTACAGTTAACTTAATTAAATCAATAAAAAGAAATACTTTATTTTTTTTACAATTCTTTGAAAGATTCTGTTATGTTTGTCACTGAGGCCAGACGATGTTCTCGATCCAGTCGAGATAATGCGACACCCTGGTGTACACGCCGGGGACGCCAGGGATAGCACATCTCTTCCCAAAAGACACCAAACCAACGATGTCATACATGCAAACCAAGTCGGAGTAGATCTGCAGAGGACCGCCGCTGGCACCCTGCAAGAACAATTTAGAAATTATAAATGCTTATGCAGCGTCGGGAAATGTAAAAAGAGCTAAACTATAGTTTTCAGAGATAGGTGTCAATTATGAGTATTTATAATGTGGAAAAATAATGATCGGGGATACAGTCAAAAGATCTTCATTTCCTACAACGCCGACGTTTCCACACCACTTATGTCAAGGTTAGTAGAACAAGTTATATGATAATGTTAAAAACCTTTATAAAGATTCTATATTTTTGGTTTGCACAAGTATCATAAAAAATTTGCTAACGTGTTTTATATTTTTTATTTGTGACGATTTTTCTGTTTCTACAGAATTTGAGCATTCAGTTGCATTACTTGTATGCATTTTTAACATTATATAACTTTTTCTACTAGTCTTGAAGAAGACACAAGTGGTGTGAAAAGGTCGGCGTTGTAGAAAATATAGATCTTTTGATTGTATCCCAGATCATTATTTTCCACACCACTTCTCAAGTCGAACAATCATCTCTTCAATATTAATAATAGTACTAAAAAAAAGTTTCATGAGGCAATCTGTTAGTATACAGAGCAAATTTTACAATGGACGAACGCGATATGATACATTTTTTTATATAATTTTTCTTGACGTAAATTTTAATTCTGTTGGTTGTCAAAAAAAACTTAGTGTTTTTCCCTCCCGCAAGTATACATACGAGTGATATTGTGACAATAATAGTAGTTTATATACCAAGGGGCTGAAGTGCATGATTTAATCCCGGGGGTGGAGTCAAGGGAATTAATCACGGGGGGGATTCAAGGAACTTCAGACATGTGGTATATAGCTACATTATTTTTTGCACTTCTAATCCTTGTTTCAGCAATACATTATAAATAATGATTAATTTTAAAAGATTTAAATACATACTCGTATGTTGAAAATGGATGGCTTTGATAACATCGATAGCACTGTTCAAATTTTGTAGGTTACCTAGATACCATAAAGAAAGTACAAATTTATATTTATTTTGAGTGACGTTTCATTATGGATAATTTCTAGAAGAAGCCACAGTTAAAATACTACCGATAAAATCTAGAAAAATATATAAAAACTATTCGAAGCTTTTAACAAGTGATGTGGCAATCAAGAAATTCAAAAATACTCGAAAACTGAGCTGCTATACTTTTATAAACGATAAAAAATTGTGCAAGCTATCATTTGAGCGATATTCGATGTTGAAGGGAATGTTGGTGGTTAGAAATAATACTGCAATAAGCAATTTCCCGACATAATTCCTTTTTTTTTTAAGAAACCTAAAAAGTCGAAATTACAGCAGAACAAGTTGATCAATTCTTAAAAGATGCACTAAATAAGGTAAGGTTTAAATCTCTGTAATCACCTGTATGAAATTATTAATAATGTAATTTATATTATAGTTAGGCCGCGAAATTACTCTTTAGCGTATCGAGAGAAAAATTGTCGCCGAGGCAGGACAATCTCGGGGGCGATTTCGTGGATAAGGTGTACACTATTTTTTGTGCAACCGTATAAAATAGGTTATTACAAATTTTATTAATTTTAAACAATTTTATTGTAAATAGAAAGTTTGCATTTAAAGTGTCAAAATGAACGAATCCTTTATTTTTTTTAACAGCAAATTCTGTATTTATATATTTTTATGTTCTTTATAGTCCATCAACCTCCATCCGTCAAAATTTCATGGATTTTTTACAGTGGCTATGTCAGATGAAGTACATTTCACAGATTAAAAATCGTTGGGTTCGTTCACTCCCATGAATTTTGTTTTGCAAATTCAAATTTGAATAAATTATTTCCTACAATTATTCTTGTCGAAAAACAAAACAATTATTACTGTGAAGTTTTTGAACATTCTAGAATTTATGTATGTGGATGCAAAGGATAGCTATAACATTCAACTATATAAAAGTCTATTCGGTATTCGGCCGAATAGTAAAAATGTGGCCGAATAGGCCGAATACCGAATAGTTACCGAATATTCGTTGCAAGCCTAATAATTTGCAAATAAAATTAGCTTTTTAAAATTTATTACAAAACTTTGGACTTTAATTTACAAATGTAGGTATAAAACATATGTTTCATTTATTATAATAATAACATATAGTTTCAAAAAGTCATGTTCATGTTGAGCTATCTTCAGCCCGTATGGTTGACCTTAAACCCGGAAGTGCAAAAAATATGTATTGTAATCGCCACGTATAGCCGGCACCCGTAATAGCTGACGTCACGCCAGAGACAACAATTGTTTAGTTATTATTTAATCGCGTGTAATATTATTAATAAACAGAATAAACGGTATGGTGAAAGCGGACGCGACGTGTGACAGTTGTAATTATTGTATGAATCTTTGATTTGTGGTAAACGGTTCCATAGAATATACTATTTAGTATTGGAACGGTGTGTCATTTATTTCAGAGAAAGATTACATTTATTTCAGGGAGGAGAACAATTATAGTAGTCGCATTATTTTAAATTATTGGTGGTGGCTTTGCTGGTTTTAATACACGAAAATCTATGAAACATTTTATGAACTATTTTTTTAATGATATTATATTGACCATAATAATAATAATAGTTCAGCACTACAGGCCAAGTTGGCCCATGGCTTGTTGCAAAATAGCTTTCCACTGTAAGCGGTTTTGTGCTTTTTGTTCCCAGTTCCTAATTTTTAGATATCTTAAGTCCTGTTGAACAGCATCAGCCCATCTTCCTTTCGGTCTGCCCCGTCGTCGCCTACCAGCTGCTCCATTTTTTAACACTTTCTTAGCCACTCTTTCATCACTCAAACGCGCCACATGTCCTAACCATCTAAGTCTTTGTGTTTTAATAATACTAACAATGTTTGGTTCCCCGAAAAGTTCCATTAATTCCTCGTTTGTTCTACGTATTGCCACACCATTCACTATTTTACCACCATATATTTTACGCAAAACTTTTCTTTCCCAAATTTCTACCTTTCTTCTATTGTTGCTGTTCAGTACCCATAGCTCACACCCGTATGTTACAGTTGGTCTGATTATTGTCTTATAAATGCGGAGTTTCGCTACCCTGCTAACTATCCTAGATCTTAAGAGCGCATGCAAGGAGCCAACACATTTACTGCCTTTTACTAGTCTGGTAGTGATTTCCCTGTCTTCGTTGTTATCATTGGTTATAGTTACTCCTAGATATACAAAGCTATCAACGACTTCAAAGTTATATTGTTTTCCACTGTCTGACTTTGGATTAAAGATCGTTACCTGCTCTTGTTGTTCAATTTTAATTTGCATGTATTTAGTTTTTGTTTCATTTATCAGTAACCCTGCTTCTCTTGCCACTTTTTCAAGAGCTTTAAATACTTTTTCTAATTCTTTCTTGCTTCTGCACATGAGTGCAATATCATCAGCATATGCCAGACACTGGTGTCTGTAATGGTAAATTGTTCCGGTTCTGTAGATTCCACTTTCTCTTATAATCCATTCTAGTACTAGATTAAACAGTAAAGGAGCTATTGGATCTCCCTGTCTTAAACCTCTCTTTACTTCGAAGCTATCTGACATGCTTCCATTGGAAGTTATTTTACAGTTTGTGTCAGTTAAAGTCATCATTATCAACCTCACTAATTTAGCAGATATTTGAAAATACCTTAAAATATTGTGTAGTTTGCTCTTATTTATTGAGTCGTAGGCCTGTTTAAAGTCTATGAACAGAATATGTAGTGGTAAGTTGTGTTCGTGACTATTTGAAACTATTTGTTTTATAGAAAAAATTTGGTCCATAGTTGATCGATTACTCCTAAAACCAGCTTGGTATTCACCTATTATCCTTTCAGCTGACTCCTGGATTCTGTTTCTTATACAGATGCCTAAAATCTTGTAAGCTATGTCTAACAGAGCAATACCCCTATAATTCTCACACCTTGCTGTGTCACCTTTTTTGTGTATGGGGTGTATCATGGATTCTTTCCATCGCGTTGGCATCTGTTCTCTGTTCCAGACTTCAGAAATTATATCTGATAATTCTATTAAGAGTTTCTCACCGCCATGTTTATATATCTCTGCGGGGATTGCATTTGCACCGGGGCTCTTGTTATTTTTGAGGTCACTAACTATTTTTCTTATTTATTCTATTTGCGGTGGTTCTGTGTCTCCTTCGTTCTCTTGTCGTTCATTCAGTTCCTGTTCTGTCGTTTCTATGTCTTCTTCAATGTCATTCAATAACTCTTTAAAGTATTCCGCCCAGCGCTTCAACTTCTCTTCTCCTGTTACTAGCTGATCGTTCTTATCTTTAAGGAAAATAGTTTTTTGGCTATATCCTTCCTTTTGTTTCTTCACTTCCTGATAGAAATTTCTAATATTTCTGTCCCTGTAATTATTTTCTATGTCTTTTAGCTTATTTTCCAGAAACATTCGCTTTTTTCTTCTGCACACATTTTTAAAGTTTTTACTTCTCTCTTTATAATTCCTTTCATTAATTGCATTTGAGTTTTGCAGACACTCAATTTTTGCTCTGTTCTTTATCATCATTGCTTCGTTACATTCTTTATCAAACCAGTCTTTATTTTTTCCATATTGAACTTTTGTCAAATATTTTTCAGCCGTCTCTAAAATACTTTTTTCAAGCCTGTTCCATCTGTCGTCTATATCCCCTTCAGTTTGTGTCTTCTCTATATTTTTGCCTATTTCTTCTACGATTTTATTCTCAATTTCTTCGTTTTGTAGCTGTTTAACATCGTAACGCTTTCTCTCCTTACCTTTTCTTACTTGAGCTCGTGGTAGTTGCTGTTTCATCGATATCTGTACCATAAAATGGTCTGATTCCATTACTGCTCCTCTCTTACTCTTAACATTATTAATAATGTTGGCATGTTTTCTTTCAATTAGCACATGATCTATTTGATTGCACGTCTTACCATCTGGTGATGTCCACGTTCCCTTGTGAATATCCTTTCCTTGAAAGCTAGTACTTCTTATTCTCATATCTAGTTCAGCAGCAAATTCTATTACTTTTCTTCCGTTTTCATTTGATTCGTTATGCTTACTCTGTCCTCCTGTGATATGTTTGTATATATCTTCTCTCCCTACTTTGGCATTGAAATCGCCGATAATAATTTTAACATCATATTTGGGCATTTTCTCAACCACCTTCATGACATCCTCATAAAATTTATCTTTTTCTTCTTCATCTGTCATATTCGTGGGAGCATGTATATTAAGTAAATGTATTTTCCTGTATCTCCCTTTCAGTCTGAGTTTACTTATCCTTTCTGATATAACTTCAAATTCGATCACTGTTTGTTTGAAATTTTTATGTACAATAAAGCCAGTTCCGAAGATACCAGATTCACTTCCACCGTTAAAGATTACATACATTCCAACTTCGAAAATTGAAGTCTTCCTAAGTTTAGTTTCTTGTATAGCCCCTATATCAATACTGTAATCCTTACATACCCTAGTTAAATTTTTATACGACCCCGTTGCGTTTGTTCCTCTTAAATTCCAAGTTATTAGATTCAGTTCTTTCTTTTTAATCCAACTCACAGTCCTATTGCTTTGCCAAATTTGTCCTGTAATAATCTCAGTACCTTTAGTAAATTCTAGTTTTTTGACGTTTGTATATCATTAGTCTCTTCCAGCTTCCTCTTTTCTGCATTCCATATCAATATTTTGCTGCCAATTTGTAGCCTGTTATAAAAGATTTTAACCGTAACATCCTTTGCCTTTTCCATCCTTGCCCTGTCCCGTATAGCTTTATGCATGTTCCTCTCGTCTGGTGTGTAATCATTGTCTATGTAAATTTTTTGACCAGCCAGTTTGTGTTTATTTTTCATGACTAGATTTTTGTCGTCATAATTTTCTAATTCCACTTTGATTATGGTGGAGTTTTCTAATTTTTTAATTATCTCTGCTGATTTGATCGTACAATTTACTTGCAATTCCTTTTTTAAGAATTCCTTTACTATCTCTTTTATGTTTTTCTGATCATTTTTTAGACCTGTTATTATTACATTATTTGCTCTACGTCTCCGTTCCTGACTTTCTATTAATTTTTCTAAACGTTGCACTTTTGAGTTTAATTGTTTTTTCTCTTCTTCCCACTTTATTTCCTTATCCTTAAAAGCATTTTGCATTTTTTCTATATCTGCTATTATTACACTGTTCTTTTTTAATTCTTCTTTTATTCCTTTCAGTTCTTCTTTTAATTCTTCATTGTTAGTCTTTATTTGCGTATTAAATTCTTTCAACATATCCGAAAACATTTTTTTCATTTCCTCCATTTCTTCTTCGCTATTTGGGTTTACTTGTTGGCAATTATCCGATTTTACAGGCGATCTGAGCGTTTTTTTACTTCTCTTGAAAATTTCAAAATTTTCACTTAATTGTTCTCTTTTACGTTTATTTAATTCGATTCTATCAGCGATTGAGTTACTTCGTTCACGTGATGCTCCACTCATTTGCTGTCCTAAATACGCCTCTGGCCACTGCTTCGAGAATAGTCAAAGTTCTTGCTGTTGCGCATGCGCGGGAGATGCGTACTGAGAGACAACGACTAGCGAGACTTGACGTTTTATTAACCTCTACACTACTTCACAACACTTCGACGCGACTATCCAACTGTCAGCACCCACTCACAGCTCTCACTTCATTTGTACGCGTACACCACTTTATACATTAACCTTCCTGTACTGTTCATTTCTTACCTACACTTGTACTGCTCGGGTCATATTGACCCATTTGGGACTTTATGCTAAATAAATGCGTTTTAGGGCAAATATGATGTATAATTCATACTGGTTTGAATGGTATTAAAAATATTTGAAGTTGTTTATGCACAAAAAATATTTATTATATCAATTTACAACAATATAATTAATGTTTGCAATTATCACAAATAATAATTGAGTGTTTCGGACAAACGTATTTTTTGCAAATATGACATACTGTCTTATACTTATTATCACTTTTGATACACTTCACACATCTACCTCTTTTATTTGACGATGTATGTGCAGCGCTTGTAGTAGCAATGTTGTCAATATCTTGTATACGTTGCACTATTGCAGCAGAAATTTGGTTTCTAGGTTTCGCCACTCTTCTTCCAATTTCTGAATTGATAAGACTTTTTCCAAGTTCTTCAATGTATAGTCGACGTTTATACAATTTATGTTTGTTCCAGTCTGGATTGATTTCACGCCATAGAACAAAAGCGTTGTACGCTGATATATCTAGCATATTGTAAAATAATATCATTGGCCAGCGCTGGCTCATTCTTTTTGTAGTGTACGTCGCTACCAGCTTGTCTAAGGTATCTACAGCACCTTTTGTAGCATTATAATCTAGGATTGCTTGTGGTTTCTTATCGTTTCTCTCTGTAATCTCTTTAGTTGTGTGAAGTGTACTCATGAGTAAAACTACTTTATTTTTTTTTTGGTATGTACGACAAAACACACGTGTCTTTCGTAAATGCAAATTTGGACGAATGAACCTCAACTTTCTTACAATCAGTTATTCCAATGGGTAACTCGGGTTTGTTCTTTCGAACGGTACCTAACATAGTCATATTTCGTTTCAATAAAAGCTGTCCCAATTGATAAGATGTAAAGAAATTATCGCAAGTTAAATTTCTTCCTTGTAAGTTTTGCGCCAAATCGCTAACTACTCGACAACCCTGATTTTTTTCGGGTTGTTCTCCTGGTAGTTTACCCGTATAGACTTGCATATTCCATGCATAGCTGGAAGTAGCATCACATAGTGCCCATACCTTGATTCCATATTTCGCCGGCTTACTGGGAATATATTGTTTGAATGGGCATCTGCCACGAAAACCTACCATTTGCTCATCCACAGTAACGTTTTCTCCAGGGTTATAACATTTCGGCAAGTTGTTTACCCAATGATCCCAAACTACTCGTATCGCAGCTAATTTATCCTTTATTCTGCGCTCTGGCCTGTCATCACGGTTATCAAATCTTACAACACGTGTGAGATTATTAAAAGTTTCTAAGGACATAGTTGCACAAAAAATAGGACGCCCACTATCTTTGTCCCATAAACTTTGCAAAGACTCACCATGCGATTTATACACCCCAGCTAACAAGAGTAAACCAAAATATGCCTCTAAAGTGATGTCATCAATTTCTTTCCATTCTTCACCGAACACCCGTTTTCCTTCTATATTTGTCATTTTCTTTATAGTACCCAAAATGGTTCTTGGCATTAGCAAATCGAAACTTGATTTTATATCGGATATGCGACTAGTAGCATAAACGGTTGGTCCTGGTACTGTTTTCATGACATTTGCAGCACCATGACGCCCCCTATTTTCCGCTGAACTCAAACTCCAACATATCGAATTATTTTTGGAATATATTACATTAGTGATTACTTCTTCCTCGTCTCCCGTTGGGATTGCCACAGCAGCAGTAATTTTTGGGGCAAGCGTTTCGTTATCATCCGAAGTTTCATCAGAATGGACGGAATCATCTTCTTCGTAAACTGAATCTTCATCTATTTCTGAAATCTCTTCGTAAAAATCTTCATCTTCCAATATTTTTCTCAACTCATCGTCACTAAGTGCTCTTGTTTCGTTATTCATTCTAATAAATTATTATAATTGTAAATACATAAATTTGTCAACTATAATTTTTTTATAACTTACTTATGTTACTTATGAACCTTTCTACTGTAAGAACCAAATAATACTACCGTAAAACAAACAAGAATAATGTATCACAGCGATTCACTATGCACAAACACGTCGAAACACGTCGAAACACAGGTTATTCGGTAAAATAATACCAAGGGTCATATTGACCCGAACGTAACGAATGTCACTTTTCAATTTTCATAAAAACTGTTATAAATATATATTTAAATTGTATTGTAAACGGTAATATACTATGAAATATTAATTGTCTTAAAAGCGCATAAATGTAGAATAATTAAAACAATAATGCAGCAATTTAAAGTCGCGCTTGGGTCACATAGACCCGAGCAGTGTAGGAAGGTTAACCGAAAAACCGTACCACTACTGACGGTATCGCAACAATTCCCAGTATTTGGGGTTTATCGTTGGCGAACAGACAGACAACGCATTAACTTGCGCACAGGACCGTACTACTCTGTCATATTGACCATAGCGTGCGTCAAATGTTGTTTCCACGGTTGAGAGTACAAAAAGTAATATTTCGACACCAACAACTTACCATTTTGAGATTATATCTCATTTATATGTTAGATTTCAAAACATTCAAAACATCACTAGAAACAGTGTGCATATAGGTCTTCTTAAAGACATGTTTTCATTACATTTTTATTTATAGCTTTAAAAGAACACCGGAATAGAAAACTGATACCTTTATGCACATCGTTCACTAACACTATCGAAGTTGGTATTAAATTAAAGATCTCAGAGAGGACTTGTACTCATATGTCAAAAATAGTTTTTTGATCCTACCAAATTTGGTATCAAATTAAATAAGTATATCATCACGCCTTTTACCCATTATGGGTGTGGCACTCTGCTTACGCAGATCTCAGCCGTCATGTATAGCCCCCAAAGTTGTTTGTGGAGGGGGAACCGCAGGGATAAATTTAAATTGGTAACTGTCGGCAGTGGAAATCGAATAGAGGATCCCACGATCCACACCGCGGAGCTATTTACTCCATTAAGTCTCGCAAAGGACAGTTGTACCTACTAATATATCAAAGTTACTTTTGAAATGTTTTAATAAAAGTTATTAGAATTCTATCGAGTTTAGAATCAAATTGATGCATTCTGAAGGGGAGAAAATATATGGTTTCATTTACTCAATTTTGGAAAGGACAAGCTTCTTACAAGTGATTATCTGTAGAATCAAATTTTAATTTATGAGTGGTGCTGTGATGACACCAGAATTTTAAGTTATCACTCACCTGACAAATATCTTTCTCTTTCGTCCTGCTGCCAGCACATATCTGCGAATCCGGCAGAATACCGAGCCTCAAGTTCCTGTTAATATTGCTTGCGTACGATGCATTGCATTCGCTGTGCGAGAAGTGCTCCAACACTATTTTCTTCAAAAAATTTATCTTCTCTAATTCTCTGTCATCATTCATGGGTTCGGTATAGGCCCAACCAGTGGCAATGAATCTGTAATAATTACAAGTAATATATACGTAATATACTTCATGCAGTTTGCATCGTGATTTTCTCATTAATTTTTATTAAACAGTAATGTGCCTCCTCTCTAATTAGTCTCATTATTAGCATTTAATTAATACTGTACCCACTACACGCCCGATGTAATGAATTTTTTTCACTTCCGGGGACTGAAGTGTCAGATTTAATCTCGGAGGGATTAAATTGACAAGTAAGCAAGTAACCACAGCAACAAGTAAAATATATATATTAAAATATTTTTTATTATACCTGCATCATAATCGGTGTTTAAAACACGCTACAGCGTTCACAAACGCAAGGCTAAAACACGCCGTGCTTTAAAGGTTGCTAAGCAACAAAAAAAAAAAATTACTATTAATATCTGCTAAAACTGTAAACGTAAACAATAAATGCTAACCAATCTCCATGTAAATGGCATTCGTCAAACGTCAAACGTCAA
The DNA here is from genome assembly GCA_963942605.1 of Poecilus cupreus. Lineage (NCBI taxonomy): Eukaryota > Metazoa > Arthropoda > Insecta > Coleoptera > Carabidae > Poecilus > Poecilus cupreus. Next base: position 21,433,968 of record OZ012720.1, on the reverse strand, counting down.
ACGCGCAAAATTATGAATTGAATCAAAATCAAAATGTTGCGTTCCAGTTTCTTTTCCAGAGTATGATGCAAGTATAATAAAAATAGCGTATGACACACGTGTATAAGTGCTTCTAAAGCACTAGCGACGTTAAAAGCACTCCGCTTCCCGTCGTGCTCTTAAACTCGTCGTACGTGCTTTAAAAGCTTACTTATACACTTGTATCATAATAAATTATTATATACATTACATTTCTTCATAATAGCTTTGGAGTCAACTGAGTCAACTGACTGACTGAGTCAACTGACTGACTCTGAGTCAACTAGCTGACTGACTGACTGAGTCTGTGATTTGCTCTTTTATATTGCTTTTCTTGTTTCGAGAAGCTTCGGGAATGTTCCCTATTGTGACGCGAGCGGACTAGTTCAAACAAGTCGTCGCTGCGTCTATTCAACTTGTCGATACCGTGTCCGATACACTATAATTATTATTATTCCTCGCTTTTTACTTGGTGGCTAAAGGAAATTGGGTGACTGGGACTCTATGTTAATATTTAATCAATGGAACAACTAAATCGTTATTTCCAAACGTCATTCATTTTAATAGCAAACTTAAGTACCGCTGACGCGGTAAAAGATAGGTATAAGCTCAAGCTGTGCTTAAATAGGGTTTTATTGCAAATTTGTAACAAATAATGCACATGGTCATTGTAAGGTTTAAAAATAGCGATTGGTATTTGGTTTTTTTATCTTTAACTCGGTAACTCGAAAATTTCGTTCAAATAGTAATTTTGGATAAAAAAAAAACATCAATAACTGACGTAAAATTAGCATTTAAAGCATGTTGTTCTACCAACCACTCACAAAATGTCACTCTGAGAGAATGGCCTCGGAGAATTTGTGCATGAAATCTTTGGAAATGAAAGGGATGAAAATTATAATCTCCAAACTGAACAATGAGTCACCCCATCCCATAACAAGAGGTATTCTTCGCGTACTGACTGTAGGTTCAGAGACCACAATTTCCAAATCTCCATTTTAAGCATTGTTGCGTAATCTTTAGCGGCGTCCACCTCCTCTGGCATTTCTCTGTAAAGTTCCCTCATCAGGACGTTGTGTAATCCTCACAAGCATCTGGCGATGGAGATGCTGTCATTTAGGATAACGCTGTGCATAGATTCACGCTGCTAATTCGAAATTTTGCGCCGCTTCTCCATACACTAACAGCTAGGGCTGTTCGATATCTTGTTTTGAATATCGATATTCGACATTAGAAAAATATCGATAATATCGATATATCGATGTATCGATATATTGATATATCGAGATATTAATGTAACGATGTATCGATCTAATATAGTTCGATTTTATTGGTAATTAAACAATGATTCAGGATGTCGATCTGTACTATATAAATAGTAAACAATCTAATGCAGATAGATTTTATAGAAGGATTACAATTGTTCAGGATGTCGGCAATTCTATTGTGAAAAGAAGTAACGGGTGTTTCAAAGGCGAAAAATTTTAACATCTGGGGTGTTTGTGAACTTGCTTTATGGTACTTGCTGGGCGCCAGCAATATAAAACAAACGGGAATCTACTTAAAATATTTGAAATTGTACTATGCCATGACTGGAAGGTAGTTTTATGAAAACTTCTGCTGGAAATTGTACCTATACATCGTCCCAATTATTTATTCTCCCCTTAATCCCGACTCCAGAGTGAAAGTAAAAATAAATATCAGTATGCAATGCTATCAATAAATCGAGCACAACCCCTTTCATTAGATGGCATTATAGGTAAATTTTAGTTCTTTTTCACAAAATACATCGATACATCAATACATCGATATATCGATACATCGATATATCGAAATAATGATATATCGATACATCGATATATCGAAATAATGATATATCGATACATCGATATATCGAAATAATGATATATCGATACATCGATACATCGATATATCGATATATCGATATATCGATATATTGATATATCGATATATTGATATATCGATGTATCGATATATCGATATTTTTTCTACTGAATATCGTTATTCGTTATATCGATATATCGATATAATATCGATACGTCAATGTAAACGCACAGCCCTACTAACAGCATATCCACTAATTCACTGTTGCTATATATTTTCTCTACATTAAAAGTGTTCGCTAGCTAATTCGCTAATTTTAGCGAATTAAAAAAAATTTTGTTCTATAATCATTATATTAAAATCAAAGGAATTAGCCGTAGGCACTTGGTGAAACATTTTTAAAAAATAAGAATTATAATAAAACACTTGATGTAGTTTCACAAATTTATTAAACTTACACAGTATAATCGATTTCGGCTTATAAGGCCATCATCAGATGCATTCAACAACTGAAGAAATTACAAAGAAAACCCTGTTTAAATACCAGTATAACGGTAATAAGGATTACTTGAGTAAGTATTGAAACTAACAGAATGAAACAAATCTACCTGGTCATTCAGCACGATTCTAATATGGCTATACAATTGAATGAAACAAATCATACTTGCAATATTGATAATATAGAAATTTTACATGTCACTAACAAAAGTTACCGAATGAATTTCTTAGAAGCCTTTGAAATTCAAAAAGCTATTAAAAGCGGCTTAAACGTGCTGAATGACCAGGTAGATTTGTTTCATTCTGTTTGTTTCAATACTTTAGACAATCAATTTTCCCGGTAATCCTTATTACCGTTATACTGGTATTTAAACAGGGTTTTCTTTGTAATTTCTTCAGTTGTTGAATGCATCTGATGATGGCCTTATAAGCCGAAATCGATTATACTGTGTAAGTTTAATAAATTTGTGAAACTACATCAAGTGTTTTATTATAATTCTTATTTTTTATCATTATATTAAATTATATACAAAATTAAAATTTCGTGCAGAGCTATAGAAACACTTGTATACACTCAATCGAGCATCTGTACTGATACATTCACATTTAGAATAAACAAGTAATAAATTTTACTTGTTATTCACATGTTAACACCATTTACCTAAGCCATCTATTGCCTTTGAAAATGAATCTTTACAAGTTACTAATTGACAGCTGCGTTGTAAAAATTTTACAAGTTAATAAACAAGGTAAACAATGTACGTCGCCACGGTAATGCTTACAAGGCTTATACGAAATCATTCAAAATAATTTTTGACAGAACAGTTATGTGTAACTGACAGGACTTGGTTATAATTTTTTAATTTTTATTTTGATTTACAAATGAGTAACGAATAACATGTTGTACAATACATTCAAGGCAACTGTTTTACTGCTTCAAGGATGTGACAGGCTCGCCGGTCATTTCCTCCATTCAGCAGTAAAAACTGTTTTACCTTGCTTGTAGTGTAAATAGCAGAAATGAAAATAAAATAAAATGATAATATAACGCTATTTATTAATACAGAAGGAATTTAGCTGTTCAGAGCTTCATCTGCGGCGTTCCAAATATTTTCAGGCAATTCACTTTTATCTAGCCAATATGAGCACATTTGACGTTTATGGTTTAAGTAAAAATAGTATATTACGTACCGTGAACTGTAAGTGATAGTTTTTAGGTCGAGAATGTAGTTTGGGATGTCGAGACCCGTAGGGTCGAGATTTTCTAAACATTCGAGGCCTAAAAAAATCACTTACAGTTCGAGGTTAGTAAGTAATTTTTTGAAATACCTGCGTAAATATAAGAAAAGGAAAAATAGGTATCAAAATTAACAGCTGACAGATTGAGATTAGAAATAAAATTTGATGATATATATTTACTCACCGTCCACTATGAACGGTAAGTTTCACTTACCATCCACCGTGGACGGTAAGTAAATGATGTAACCATGAAAACCAATTGTGCAATAAAAGTTCCACTTACTGTGTTTAAATTTTTTTTATTATGAGTAACTTACAGAACAGGTATCGCAAAAAATTATTTATTAATATGATACAAAACAAGTGTAACCATGGTGTTAAGTAAAAACAAACAGACTTATTGATCACCTTCTAAAATTATGACAGACGTTATTCATAAAAGAATTTCAAAAATAATATTTATTATTTATATTAACGTCTTCATATTCTGAAACCGGTAAACTATTGAACAAACCAGGGATGTTACGAGTCATAACAGACCTTAGATGTCTTAAAATTCTCGCTCTACGAGCTCGGATTTCAAACTGACATTTGCGGCTGTTATGATACTCATAACATCGCTAGGAATATTAATAGCTACTTATTTTTTCTCGATTAATTTGAATTAGATGTAATTTTATTATTTAGTTACTAATTTTTTCCACACTGTCGGCATCGCTTGAAGTAATGGCGGCCCCTCTAGTTACAGTACACAATATGTTCGTGTATTTAAAGAAGTTGGTGTTACATTAATAAAATTGTTTATGAAATAATTGTAGAAAAATTATGGTACATAATAATTCGAGTTGTAAAGCAAATACGCAGTCGTCACTGTTGTCTAGTGTTAATTTTTTTTCGCTTTGTGCGTAAAATGCTTCTTCATAACTTTCGCTACGTAAAGTAGCTACTATAAATAATAATCATCAAAATCAAGCAGGAAAAATTATTATTTCTAACCAATCATATGACTTCGAAGCAAAAGGCAAAAAATGTGGAATAATTTTGATATTGCAAAAATTGAGTGAAAATCATTGTAAGATAATTACCAAAATTATTTATTTATAAAATAGTTTGCATTTATACATTTATTTTACCTCTGATTGGGGCGCAGCGCTGGGGTTCCCGTGTAGAGGCAAGCAGGGCGGATGTACTGCGAGAAGGGCACGGCTCGGTTAATCTTCAACAGCGCGATGTCGTGGTAATGTGATGGCGGTTTGTACAGCGGGTGCTGGATGCGCTCCGCCACACTGAAGTCCTGCGTCAGCGCATCGTCCTTCGTGCTGGCGATGTTGAGCTCGCCCAGGCGAACCCAACGCACTTCACCACTGCGAAAGAAAAAATCTGATGTTGCCAGCACATAACCTCCCGCCCAATACTACTCTTAAACGGTACAAAATAGTATTTGATGATACAGAAACATACCTTCTTATTTGTTTATTTTCTATTTATATTTGAGAATTTTAATGTTCTTTCGTATATTTATTTAATTTTATGACATATATTTCACTAAGAAAACAGCTTCACAATCACAATGACATGTGTCACATTTAGTAAAAAATTGAAAATTTTTAAATGTTTTCATGGTGTACTAGGAATGCAAGATTTGCAAAATCTAATTTCTTTCTTCTTAATTTTATTATCTCTAAATCTAAAGGAAATTAATAAAATTAGTGTAATCAAACCACATGTAGAATTAAATATTCTTCAACTTTCAAAATAACATAAATTGTTAAAAAAGGAAATTTAACCGTGTTTTTCACGAAAAACTGTTAAGGGCTTCAAGTAAACTGCTACTTCCGGTTGACCAATTTTATCCAAAATCTAATCAGCTCTTCACTTAAATATAAGAAGCAATAATTCACAAAATTGTATTTTTTTGGTATTATAGTATTTGAGATATGCGAGACGAAAAAATTGCCACAGACTACACACACACACACACACACACACACACACACACACACACACACACACATACATACATACATACATACATACATACATACATACATACAGACATCATCGCGAAAATAGTAAAATCGTATTGTAGGGACCCTAAAACGTGCTTATTCAATAAAAAAACTCACTACCCAATTTTTTGACCAAAAACAATACCTCCCTTACCTAGAGATAGGCGGGAGGTAAAAAGCAATGCTTTCACTATTAATTTCTTCGCTACTATTTCTTTGACATTAAATAAATATAAGAAATATAGCATTACACCATTTACCCATATTGAGTATTTCAGATATCGATTTTGCGTGAATTTCGATTAGCAGGCAATAAGTCACGACTCCCAGGATGTTGGTGGAGGGGAAACCACAGGAGTAGGGCTGTTCGATATCTTGTTTTGAATATCGATGTTTGATGTTAGAAAAATATCGATAATATCGATGTATCGATATATCGTTGTATTGATATAAGTGCGATAATGTTTAAATTTAAAATACAAATACAGATACAGAATGTTAATCAAAAAACCGGTCGTAGGCATTTAACATATGAAATCAGTTTTTGCTCGCCGTTGCTTAATTTTAGAGAAAAATAAAAGAGAATTAAATTCTACATACAATTTTACAATTTGCTTTGAAATAATTTATGCCTAGCTCTGTCGGCATAATTACCGAAATAATTTTATTTTTAAGTTATATTATGTTTAGTACAAAACAACAACGGACAGCAGAGGCATAGTTTGTTTTATAGTCTGGTCTATATAAATAGTAAACCATCAAGTAGATATATTTCATTGAGGGATTAACAATGGCTTAGGATTTCGACAATTTTTCTGTGACAAAAGTAACGAGTGTTTTAAAGATGAAGATGAAAAAAAATGGCGGTAGGCGCCGCACGACAAGTCTAGGTAACTACTGAGCTTCGTGCATGATGCTTAGTCCAGTCGTCAGTTTAGCAATAAATTCTTGCATATTTGTTAACATCGCTTTTCGCTACAGATACATTGGCACACTGATATATTAATACATCGATATATCAATACGTCGATACATCAATACATTAATACATTCGAATACAAGGATACATCGATATATCTATATATCGATATAGGGATACATCGGTACATCGATATTTTTGTGCTGAATTTCGTTATTCGATGTATCGATATAAACGCACAGCCCTACACAGGAGTAAAGATAACATTGGTAATTGTCGGCAGTGGGAATCGAATTGAGGATCTTATAATGCATAGTTCGATGCGTTACCACGCCTTTGGAGCAATTTACTATTTACCCCATTGACATTAGCAGAAATTACTGCGCCAATATGAAAGTCTGGTGCTGGTGCGGACAGCGGACATTGCACGGCTTCCACCACAAATTATAGGTAAATCAGCTTATTCCGCATTTAATAATTTAAAATCTGAAATGAGAACCCCGATTTTTTATTGTACATTTGGATAGAACGGCTAAATCTAAGTAGGTTTTGTATGAAACTTTTTTTCCGTTCGCGATAGATGGTGCTGTAATCAGAAAAATATTTATTGTCATGGTTCCCATTTAAGAGTTCAAGTGGCCCCCCGCCCTACACCTACAAGGGGTGGCGGTGGGGGATCGTGCTTGGTAACATAAGATAGGCTTTTGAAGCAAATTAAACACGTGTTTTTTTTTTTTTTGATTCGATGTGTATTCCTCGACATATTTCACCGTCCCTGAACTTTTTGAACACCTAGTATAGATTTTTCCATAGATGGTAAATCATAATCTAGATACCTAACTCGAAGGGCAAAAGTGAAGCCTCGGTGGCAACTGCTAAAAATCTGTTGTGGGCACCACAATACCTCCCGTTATAGATTTCTTATCGAACAATGCAGGAGCACGGACCACTACTATCAAGAAACGCTCACCCCTTCAAAAAATTATGACACATGTCAAAAAATGACATTTTTCAACCTTTTTTACCTCCCGCCTACCTCTAGGTAAGGGAGGTATTGTTTTTGGTCAGAAAATTGGGTAGTGAGTTTTCAATGAATAAGCACGTTTTAGGGTCCCTACAATACGATTTTACTATTTTCGCGATGATGTCTGTATGTATGTATGTATGTATGTATGTATGTATGTATGTATGTATGTATGTATGTATGTATGTATGTATGTGTGTGTGTGTGTGTGTGTGTGTGTGTAGTCTGTGGCAATTTTTTCGTCTCGCATAACTCAAATACTATAATACCAAAAAATAAAATTTTTTGAATTATTGCTTCTTATATTTAAATGAAGAGCTGATTAGATTTTGGATAAAATTGGTCGACCGGAAGTAGCAGTTTATTCATAATTCTATTAATAAAATCTCCTGAAATTTTCCTATTAATTTGATGGGGATCACCTCGTAAATTCGACGTTGACATACAGAAAACCACTACACCCACAGCGAATTCTCACTACCCCAGATATGACTATTTTATTTATTTACGTACACGGCGAGCGTGAAATGAGCCTCGTCGCTGAAGAAAATTTTCTTCGAAAATCAGGGGGAAAATTGTAGTATAGCGCACCAGAATTTTTGAAATTGAAATTGAAATTGAAAAATTAACAATCTGTAACTATAGTAACCAGTTACTCTAAAAATGTTATTGTAAATATACGCAATTGAAAAAAAACTAAATTAATAATTAATTCATTCTAACATATCCAGACCTAATCTTGCTCAACGATTGCATTCCATAGTTTTAATAATAGTATATTCGACAAGTAATGGAATGGCACATATTCCACGCGAGTAAAAAGTTTGTAGTCCGAGCCGAAGGCGTGTTTACGAGTGTGGGATATGCCATTCCGTTACATGTTGTAGACTATACTTTCTGTAACAGGATTTTGGAAATTATACAAAAAAACGTCAAACTCAAGTAAATAAAATTAAAACAAACAGACGTAATCATAGTAATTGAATCAAGATACTTCATATATCGCGCTAGTATGTGGCTTTCGTTGAATTTATTCCACACGTTGCGTATGGTATGATAGTTATTCCAATACAATTTTTAGTTGTAGAATGCGTAGATTCCAAAACAGTGTTACAGAAAATATCTTTTATATCAAAAATAAGCAATAATCTTACAATATTGAAATGTTAAATAAAATAATAACAAACCAAAAAGACCACTTTTTTGCATTCACTGGTTTCCATGCGGATGTCATAATGGAGGGGGTATTTTTTTTTTTACTGGAGCTGTCAGTTGGTGATCTATACCGCAATTTAACCAAATCAGGATCCGCAGCCATTTGTTCAAGCACCCAAATCAGCGTTGTTCGGAGGTAAAACGAGTCATATTGTAAAATAACAAACGTTCAACTACAAAATTACACTGACATTTGACAGCTTTATTTTCCGTAACTCGAAATGAATAACCCTGTACTATGTATAACATAGTAAAAAATATGAACTTCTCACAGAACTTCATGTAATAGAATAAACTTGAATTGGGGACACGCATAATTTTCAAATATAATTTTAAAGTGAACTTTATAATCCCTGTATCCATAGAAGAATAGTTAAAAATTGATTTGTTTATCCTAAAGGGGTAAATATTAATACTTTAAAAACTAGTTTTAAAAAACGCACAAAAACGATCGTAGAGTGTGCCGTTGTCTGTCGTGACGTCACATTCCTTGTTCATATAGAACATGTGCTTGTACACCATACTGTTTTCGTATATTTTCATGTGTTTTTGAAGGTTTATTTGAATACCAAAGTGGTATAACATATCAGGATTGATAAATAAAATAATTAAAAAGTAGAATATTGTGGTTAAAAGCAATAAGACGAAATAAAAACGATATCTCTCACCAATCAAAAGGTCATGTGTGTAAAGTTTGTCTACTCGCCATCTTCTACCATGTTACTATTAAAACCGCATTGGTCTCCGACAACACTGAGTTATGCTTTATAGTTTATTTATTAGTAAAGAAAAACTGTAGTTGACAACAAAACTTTAATTGTTTAATTAAAAGAACTTAACTAAAATTATTTAAAGAGCTTCATTAAAAACTATTGTAAAGGAAAACATTAAGCCTCTTCAATATGTTAAGTCATAAAAGAATATTATTGCACCGAAACCCATAGTTTACAATCATATCTCGAAGTTTACTACTACATTACATATACTGCAAATAATGAGCAAATAGTATCTGGGATGACCGATACAGCAAGTTATATGTTATATGTTTTTTTTTATACAGTGCGCTATAGTTCTCCAGGGACTGATTTGATTTAATGTTTTTCTAGGTATTTAGCATTACAGATTAATATTGCTACTTTTAAAAGAAAGTATTGGACCGGTCTCCGAAGACCGATAACGCAGGCAACGTGTTAATATAATTATTATGCTTACACTTGGGCTTTAACACCAATAATTTTCTCCCCCTCTAAAAAATATCATTATGTTTAATCAATTCCATAGACATTTACTCATCGATATTTGGCAAATTATCACTTTGTACCTTGATAAAGCCAGTCTCTGCCATTATATATTTATAATAAAATGTTATAGTAGAGCTTATTTTAACGTAAATATACTGCCAAATACTTGTAGAGTTAAGGTCAACCATACGGGCTGAAGATAGCGCAAGATGAATATGACTTTTTTGAAACAATATATCATTATTATAATAAATGAAACATATAATGTTTTATACCTACATTTGTAGATAAAAATCCAACGTTTTGTAATAAATTTTAAAAAGCTAATTTCGTTTACAAATTATACATGAACATAATTTTCAAAGTATTAAAATATATGCCACACATTCCCATGAACGACCACAATAAAAAAAAATATAAAAAATATATCATATAATTTTTTGAGAATTACTTCAAGAAGAGTGGTTATGTTTAAAGTCTTGCTTAAAAATCCTGTTTTTTTGGTGGTAAAAACTTTTCGAAAAATATCGAGAAATATCTCAAAAGTAATTTTTAATATCTGTGCATCTTTCGTAAGTTATTTTAGTGATTGGTGATTTGCTTTAAGTGTACTTTGAATGATATCAAATGTTTTATTTGAGAAAATATCAATTTCGTTTAAGTAAAAACTAATTAAACAGGTACCAACGACTTAAGTACTTACTGCGCTCAGCGCGCCCGGTCAACTAGTTTAGCACCTTGTGTGCGGCAACCCAGTAACCTTCTGTGTGGTGAGTGCAAAGTGACTATTACACTACATTTTTAACTATGGTGGACAGTTCAGAAGATGATGAAAAATTTTGTTCTAAATGTAAACAAGAATTTTAATGGTGAGAAGGCTATAGGATGTGAAGGACTGTGCAGGCATTGGTATCATCTTAAATGTCAAAAAATAAAAGAAAAGGATTATGCAGCAATAAATTCGTATAAAGGTTTCAAATGGTTTTGTGAATGTTGCCGTGGAATCGAAAATTTTTCTCCAATTGCTGCAGACATTAAAAAAATTATAGATGAAGCTGTTAGTAAATATGTAGAGGAATTGAAATCGTTACGTGAAGTGGTAGAAAACTTGAATTCCGAAAAATCACCAAAAAATGTCATGCAGAAAATGTCGTATGTGGATGTGGTAAACAAAAATAATCCCGTAGTAGTTATAAAACCAAAAGAGGATCCAAAAAAGTGAGCAAACTAGAAAAGACGTACAAAAAAGCATCAAACCATCTGAATTCTCAGTTGGAGTCAAGTCAATTCAAAATGTCAAGAATAGGGGTATTATTGTTAAGTGTCAGAAACAAAATGATGTTAAAATATTAGAAAATGAGGTTTCAAAAAAACTTGGTGCAAAATATGAAGTCAGCGTAGCTAATTTACGGAACCCTCTTATACAAATTGTTGGATTAACTGAAAATTTTACACCTGATGAAATAATTACAAATTTAAAGAAGCAAAATGATACAGTTACAGAGGAATCGAAAATTATTATAAAACATAAATGGGAAAGAAAGAACAGATTTAACGTTATAGCGGAGTTGGACGTAGATACATTTGCTAGAGTAATGGAAGATGAAATAATAAATATTGGATGGAAAGGCTGCATTGTATATGAAGAATTTAATATTATTCGGTGCTTCAAATGTTTAAATATAATGAATGTAAAAACCAGATATCATGCAGTAAGTGTGGTGATAACCATAAATTCACTAACTGTAAATCATCAATAGAACAGTGTGTTAACTGTGTTAAAGTTAATAAAAATCTTTGAAATTAAATCTCCCAACAGATCACAGTGCTATGGATAGAACCTATCAAGTTTTACTGAAATTGATTGAAAGACAAAAAAGTAAAGTAAAATATGCGTAGCAATTACAGCAAAGCGGGGATCATCTAAAATATTTTCACTAAATTCACAAAGTTATTTAGCGAATAAAACAGAAATTCAATTATTTATAGAAAACGAAAAACCGCCTATTATTTGCCTAACAGAAGCTAGAACAACTGCAGACATAGAAGACGCTGAAGTACTAGTACCGAACTATAAAATAATTCGATGTGATTCTACATTAAGACATACAGGCGGGGTGATAATATTTGCAAGACTTGATTTGCATTTCAAAATTCAATATAAAATACATGAACACAATTGTTGGTGGTTATTAGCGATTAAATTTCAGTTTAATAATACTCGTTACATGCTTGCTTCAGTGTATCGTTCACCTAATAGTAGTGTTGCGGCTTTCATACATTTCATAGAAAACTGGTTCGTTGACAATGAAACATCTGATGAGACAATTTTAATTACTGGAGATTTCAATATAAACTGGTTAGATAGTGTCAATTACTACGCAAATAAAATTAAAAAAATTATTGAAAGTGGATATAAACAGTTAATTAATAAACCAACTCGTGTTACAAATACATCTAAAACTTTAATTGATTATGTCATTTCTAATGATTTTAGTATACAATGTGAAGTTCAAGATACACCGAAAATTACTGATCACAGCAAAATTTCAATTTGCTTAAATCAGTTAGATTTGTTCAACAAAAATGAGAATACAATTATAAATAAATTAGATCGTACTAGTTCAGTTGAAAATCTCATAGCATGTGACTGGAAATATAATTTAGTAAATGCTAATGATTATTTTACAAACATGTATAATAATATTCTCAATTGTATAAATCAATGTACACTAAAAATATTTAAACTCAACAAAAATAATAAAATATGGTTCAACAGTAGAATTAAAACTGCGATTAACAATAGAGACCTAGCTTATAAGAAATTTTTGTTAACAAATGAGACAAATGACTGGAAAGTTTACAAAACTAAAAGAAATTATGTTAGTAAAGTTATAAAAGAAGAAAAACAATTGTATTACAGTAATAATATTGATAAATATAAAAACAATCCAAGGAAAACATTAAAAAGTTTACTTCACTATACTGATGAAAAAATTAAAACTGTTTGTTATGAAAATGTTAATTACACGAATACTTATGATATTGTCGATGTATTCAACAGATATTTTGTAAATAGTATTATACAGGGTGGGCCATTTTAAGTTGCGTTCAGGAATATCTCGGAAACGAAGCATCGGATGAAAAATCCAAAAAATACGACTAAAATATTTTCGAGGGGGACATCCCATGACACCAAATTCAACCCCCCCCCCCGCCCCAACCCTGGTGGGGTGGGGCGGGGGTAAGTTTGAAATCTTAAATGGGAACCCCAAATTTTTTTTGCAGATTCGCATTCTACGTGAAAAACGGAATTCAGTGACATCAAAGTTTTTTCCCCCGCCCCCCCCCCCCGGGCCAATTGGGTGGTGGGAAACTTTCAAATTGGTTACGGGAACACCCACTTTTTCTCGAAGATTCGATCCAATTCTCGAGTCCCCTCGCATCTAACCAACGGGGTGCACGGCACTGGCACGGGGGAGGGGGACAGGGGCGCAAATTTTGATGTTACTGAATTTAGTTTTTCACGCCGACTGCGAATCTGTAAAAAAATTTGGGATTCCGATTTAAGTTTTCATACTCACCCCCACCCCACCTTCCAGGGTCGGGGTGGAGGCAGGGGTGAAAATTTTGATGGTACTGCATGTAGTTGTTAACGTAGAATGCGAATCTTTGAGAAAAAGTGGGTGTTCCCGTAACCAATTTGAAAGTTTACCACCACCCAACTGGCCCGGGGGGGGGGGGGGGGGCAAAAATTTTGATGTCACTGAATTTCGTTTTTCACGTAGAATGCGAATCTGCAAAAAAAATTTAGGGTTCCCCTTTAAGATTTCAACTTACCCCCGCCCCACCCCACCAGGGTTGGGGCGGGGGGGTTGAATTTGGTGTCATGGGATGTCCCCCTCGAAAATATTTTAGTCGTATTTTTTGGATTTTTCATCCGATGCTTCGTTTCCGAGATATTCCTGAACGCAACTTAAAATGGCCCACCCTGTAGATGTTACGAATTCAATTCCGATTGGCTCTAATTATAATTTATATAACTCTTTGAAAAATGCTAAAGACTCAACCCTGCAAACATTTAATAGTATTTCAATAATCGAATTAAAAGATATAATTTTTTCTCAACAAAATAAATGTAGTGCTGATGGTTTGAATATGGAATTTTTTAAAGAGTACTTTCATGTAATAGGCTATCCACTTGTTGAGTACATAAATAAATCATTGTCCTCGGGTATCGTCCCTGATAAACTATCACTGATAAATCCAATACCTAAAATTAAAGGCACACATAATATTGAAGAATTTAGACCTATTCATATTCTACCTACTTGTGAAAAATTACTAGAGATAGTTGTATATAAGCAATTAATTCAATATTTAAATGATAATAATATTATTGTACAGACACAATCAGGATTTCGTAAAAATCATTCTTCCGAATCAGCACTACATTGTGTATTAAATGATTGGAAATTAATGCTCGACAATGACAAAATTGTTTGTGCTGTATTTCTCGACCTTAAAAGAGCTTTTGAAACATTAGACAAGCAAATTTTATTAGAGAAATTGAATGTATATGGAATTACAAGTACAGCGTTACAGTGGTTTGCAAGCTACTTAACAAGAAGATCTCAATCAGTAAAAATCAATAATGTTACCTCTGATCCAATTTCTGTTAATATGGGAGTGCCGCAAGGAAGTGTATTGGGCCCCTTGTTATTTATTTTATATATAAATGATCTGCCCAATATTTTGACTAAATGTAAAATACACCTGTTTGCGGATGATACCCTTCTTAATCTCGAAGGTGATGATAAGAACTCTCTGATCAATTTATTCAATGGAGACTTAGACCGTGTAATAATGTGGATGAATAATAACAAATTAAAGCTAAATACTTCTAAAACTAAAGTTATGTTCTTAGCATCGTCTTCTCAGCGATTAAGAGATGATAATAGTAATAGTAAAATAAAAATTAATTCCACGGAATTAGAAATTGTTTTAGAGATTAAATATCTAGGTATCATTATTGATAATCGACTTATATTTGATAAGCATGTACAATATCTATGTAAAAAAATTGTAAAGAAAATTAGTTACTTGTCTCGTGTATCACAAAATTTGTCTGTTTGGAGTACTATTACAATTTATAATACGATTATATTGCCACATTTGACCTATTGCTCAACTATATTATTCATGTGTAACAATAATGAAATTGACAAATTACAAAAATTACAGAATCGCGCTATGTGCGTTATATTAAAATGTGGTAAATATACCAGTATTATAAATATGCTAGATATTCTTGGTTGGTTTGAAATTAAAAGGTTTGTAGAATTTAATGTTTTAACTTTTATATATAAAATTATTACTAATAGACTTCCTTGCTATTTGTCAAGTAATATAAAATTTGTTGGTGATTCACACAATTATACTACGAGGCAAATTAATAATCTCTTTATTCAAAGAGTTAAAAGACAAAAACAAGTATGTCAATTTTTAATAAAGGATTACAGATGTATAATAATTTACCAGCTGAAATCATTTGTTCGAAAACCGTAAGAGAGTTTAAGACTAAATTAAAATTATACATGTGGTATACTACGGATTTATTTTGTATTTCTTACGTATTACGTATAATGTATTGTTTTATAGTGAATTATTTGTATTATCCTTAATTGTTTATTGTTCTATATTATATATTTTTTGTATTTTGTTAGCATTTGCTATTAAATAAAAATAAATATCTTAATATTAATAACGCCTTTTACCCATTATGGGTATGGCACTTACGCAGATCTTGGTAGTAATGTAAATAATTTGTATATTTATAAATTAGATCGTCTATAACATACTAAAATTATTTTTCATTTGAATTTACAGTTTTTTGAGAAATAAAATATACCAAAAAGTGTGTTTTTTGGTATATTTTTATTTGTTTCTCAAAAACTGTAAATTCAAATTGAAAATAAACTAAGTATGTTATAGATGATCATATTTATAAATATACGAATTATTTTCATTACTGTAGTCGTTCATGGGAATGAGAGACACAGTATCAAATTTCTGAATTTTTGACCAACTAGATTTCAACGAATATTTTTTTATGTTTCAGTTATCCTTTTCACCCACATATATAAATACTAGAATGTTCAAAGACTTTACTGTAATAATTGTTTTGTTTTTCGATAAGAATAATTGTAAGAAATAATTTATTCAAATTTGAATTTGCAAAACAAAATTCATGGGAGTGAAGGAACCCAACGAAAATATGTACTTCATCTGACATTTCAATGTATAAGCCACTGTAAAAAATCCATGAAATTTTAACGGATGAAACATGAAAATAAATGAAGAATACAGGATTCGTTCTTTCGACGCGTATGTTTGACCTTAACTGTCATACATGACAGCTAGGAATTTGACGTCACATACTCTTCGTGTAAACTCGGCAATCTACGCACCGTGGTCGGCTGAAGTTTAAATTATGAACTTTTAAATATTAATTTCTTATAAAAATTATGAGCAAAATATATTTTATGTGTTACGATACGAAACAAATAACATTAATGTACGTAAAAAACAAACTTTCATTGATTTTTGAATTTCATGCGTGTCTCCTATTCTAATTTAACTTACATCGGAGAACTACAGCAGTGTGCGGCAGTTACAACGAACTGTTCGCTAATCAAACTTCCTCCGCATTGCCATTGTATATCATCTTGTAGTCCATATCCCAGCAAGGCCTGCAAATCACAAAAATATATATTTTGTTAATTTAATGCGTGCTATGTTTAACTTACCATGTGCGGAAACTCTTTAGCCCTAGCTTTATCATAACCCACAATTAAAGGATTCACTAATTGAGGACAAATTATCTCTCTTGTCGGTTTTGAATTAGGATTAAAAGGCGAATGATTAATTTCTATGCTTGCTGCTTGTACGTATTCTTTGCATTCTGAAATAATATATTATAAATTCTTTCCATGGATTGAAGAATGTTTACAATGACAAGTCCAATTATAATTAATCCATTAGCACACGAATTAATTTTTTTTCAATTTTTCAGAAATTTTGCTAATATTCTATTTAAGAAGACATAACAGAACATAAAAATAAATAAAAAAAAACTTAATATCACCTAGCGTTTCCATATGATAATGGTCAAGTTCAAAGAGAAATAATTTTCAAATTATTATTCAAAATGTTCAAAACATTATGTGAATTAATATATAAGTATTGGTAACACTACATTTAAAAATAAAAACTATCAAAAAAGTAAATAAGAAAAATGTTCTTACTCAAATACAATATCCATGTTTTTTAATTTTTACGAAAGGCTGATGATTTAAGACAAGCAAGCTTATACCAATAAATAAAATCTACAAACTATAATTACAAGTGCAAAGAATATAAAGAGTTATACACAGAATAAATAACTCCCCCACTCTATTAACGCCCAATGAGCACAATTTAAAAATAATCCTATATCCGTTGTCATATGGCAACGCTAGGAGTTAATGGGTTAAAACCATATTTTTGCAAAGAATGTACTAATAGGAAGAAAAAAAGTTGTCGGGCAATAGCTTGGTAGTTAGCGTTAAGGCCGGATTCCTCGATAACGCAAGTCAAATAATGCTGCCCGCGGTCAGTAGTTGAATGGGTGACCGCTTTGCGAAAAACCAATACCACCGAAAACGAGGTTCCGAGGCGGCATATAAACTCAGCAGTTGAGGCCGCTTAATAACAATAAAAAAAATCTTATGTTTCCAGCACATAACCTCCCGCTTAAGCATTTTTTAAGCGGTGCAAAATAGAAAAAAGTTCCAAATAAAAATTGTATCTAATATTATTTAATATATTTTCTATAATAACTAAATTTATTCGAACTCAATTATTTACTGAGATATGCTCAAAATACCTTATGGACCTTCAAGTAAACTATCACTTGCGGTTGACGGTCAGTCACCAAAATATAACTTGTTCTTAATTTGAACATTCAAGGTCTAAATAAGTTAGAAAATGGTAAAGTTTACATTGGTTGTTGCTACAAGATTAAAAGAACACGAACGACATATTAGATTAAATCAACCTGATAAATCCTTTGCTGAACATACCATTCAAGAATTACAAGGTATTGATTTTGAAAAAACGTCTAGTAAGAGAAAATAACTGGTTGAGAAGATTAATTAGAGAAGCTATTGAAATCAAGAAATCCTCAAATAATCTTATTTTGATTTCAGGCTTCGAGCTTAATAAGTCTGGTTAACTGTTGTTCTTCCTTAATTTTTTGTTTATATTTTGTGTATAACTTTGATCCATGTTACACTTATTTTGTCAACTCGTAGCCTTGACTCCATATTTATTATTTATTTTTTATATTTTTAATATATATTTTACAAAACTTTTACCCAGTTATTGTTTATTTATCGTCATTTATTATATTTTAGTGAGGTCTTATATTTTACCCAAAACTTGACAAAATTCCATAAACATAAAAAAACCATCGTTCCTAAGAATTTTCAAATTATTCAAAACTCGATAGGGTTTGTTAAATATATATTACATGTCATTCTCCAGGTATAAATCAAGTTTTTCTCAAAATTGAAAAAAGACATGTGAAAATTGCAAATAACATTTTGTATTCTAATTATTATTTCCAATATCTTTTACTGGAACTTTTTTTTCAGCTGATTCCATGCGAAATTGAATTTATTATTTTTTTATGTCGTATCTTGCATTTCCATCAAAATCAACAACTACGCCTATGAACAAAAATAATATACACCTGTCTTGTAGGTCATTAACTAACGCAGTTCAAGGACAGGAAAGTGAGGAACGTAATGACCAAGAATCTTTTCTATACTAATCGTTAAACAAAGAAATTATTTTTCGAGATATTCACAAAAACCTGTGTTGTGGGATATAAAATGTATTGTCTTAAATAGTAAAGTAGTATCGTTTTAAAGATAAAATTTTTACTTTTTCTACTAATACGTTCGGTTTCCTTTTGTAGATTTGAAGTCGCCCCAGCGCAACACACGATGGGCTCAGTTCCTTGGACGCCACAAAACGGAGGAACTTTGGCTTCTTGAATTTCTTTCAATGCATCAGGACAATTCTTCAAGAGAGTACATTGTCCTGATGAACTGGTTGACTCCAGTTGACAGATATCTCCTGCCCACAGAAGATATGGTTATTACTACATATTATTACTAGTTGAACTAGTTGAAATTTATTTACATAAAACCGAGCTTAAAACAATAGCTGCTATACGTACCTATATCTGCCTGCACTTTAGAAAACACCAAATAAATACATAAGAACACCAACGAAGCACGTGCACTCATGTTGTTTAGTGTTGTACTGCCGAGCTACACAAACAAGTTTTGTAAATATTACTTTTTCTCCCACCCTTGAGACAACAGGAAATATCTTTTAAATCGCAATACGTTATACTTATAAGCAATTATATATCATTAAACTGTCTATTTAATTTATACAAATTTTAATATATCTAGAATCTGTTTTGTAGTAGTTAATAATAATACAGGATGAATTTTTTATCTTGTGACAACGAAATATCTCAAAAACTACACATCGGATTGAAAAACGGAAAAATACTTTTTGAATATTTAAAAAAATTCTATCCGGTGATATCATTGCTGATCCCCCTGCCCCATAATCTGTCGCGGCGTAAAATAAAATAACCTTCAGAGAAATGCACAGAAAAATATATGGAATTCGTTCTATATTTCTACGGGGTTTTTCTCAGAAATATGTCCATTGTTAAATATAAATATATTCACTGCAGAGTACGGTTATGAATTAAACATTTATTTTAATTTTTCTTTCTAGTATAATGCAAATAAAAACAAGTACCTACTATAATTACACATTTTATTGTGATAAATTCCTACGACTAGTTTTTAACCAGTCATATTGTAAAACACTTGAAAATTCAACCAATAGGAACAGTATTATAGCTACTGATAAAATCCCGTTACTCCAATAATTTCCCACGACTAGTTTTTAACCAATCGTAATGCAAAACACTTGAAAATTCAACCAATGGGAACAGAATTATACTGATTATTTTTTGACGTTTCTTAAAACCAATGAAATGCTTTATTATATGTCACGTTTATGTGTTTTATCCAATCATGTCATTTTTATATTTAGAATAATTATCTTGTGATTATTCCCGGGAATATTCTCCGTAGCTTTTTTTTTACAGATATCAGAATTAAGATAGCATCAACAAAACTAAAAATGAGCAAAAAAGATAGATTTAGTGGCGTGCCTGATGATGAAATAAAAAAATAATCAATTAAATATAACTCGAGAGTTCGATAAATTAAAAAATAATTATCCAGTATCTTTCTCAAACTTGTCGGCATTTGGCAATAGCCACTTAGGGCTTTCGTAGCTATTGCCTGGCAACAAGTTTTCGAAAGATCTGTCAAATTATTTTCAATTTATTCTCACTCTCTTGTTATATTATTACTAAAAAAATTTTGGTTATAAAAATGTCCAATCGAATCTCTGTATTTCTGATCATGTGTCCAACAGTAACCAATCAGGTCACAATTACACTGATTATTTTTTGACGTTTCTTTAAGCCAATGAAATACTTTATTATATGTCACGTGTCTGCGTTTTAACCAATCCTGTCATTATTATACTGAGAATAATGCTCTTGTGATTATTCCCGGCAATTTTCTCTGTAGCTTTTTTGTTTTTGTTGACAGATGTCAGATGTCAGATAGGTATCATCAACACAAGTAAAAATGAGCAAAGAAGATATATTTAGTGCTGTGCCTGATAGTGAAATAAAAAAATAATCTAATTAAATATAACTCGAGAGTTCGATAAATTAGAAAATAATTCCCCAGTATCTTTCTCAAACTTGTCGCCATTTGGGGGTGTACGGGCAAAACCCGAATACGCAAAAACAGAATGAAATGTAACCGAATACGCATGCACAGAATATGCAAAAACCGAAAGGTTACAGAATGGCACGAAATATTCAAAAACAGAATATGCATTTCCCGATAAAGTGGGCGTGGCTCTTTGGTTGGTCTACTTTAAACAATCACAGCTAGATGTTAATATGACATTAGCTAGGTACATTCACTAATTCACTAATAGTATTTTAAAATTTGATTGTGTCACTGTTGTTATACGTTTTATTCATATCATTTCTAAATACTGTTCAATATGAAAGAAGTGCTGAAAAATATTCAAGAAATTGTGACAAAAGTAAAAGAACCTTTTTTTGTTGATAAAATCTAAAGTTTTATATAAATCAACAATATCAAAATGGTTCTTGTAATGAATTATTTATTATTGTTAATATTTGTAACATAATAAAAATTGCATTTTGATTCGACTTTCTTACTTTGAATATCTAAAAAGTAATTATCCGAAAAATTGGATGTTTTCGAATGCTATATATCACAATAAATTCTATTCAATTTTACAATTGATACATTCTTAAATAATTATATAATTGGTATATAGATTTTTTACAAAAATCAGAAAAATGTATGTTTACATAAAATCAGCTATTTATTATGACATGGTATGTTGACAAGCATAAAGTTATAGATCCCCACACTAATAGTGACAACTATATATCTAAAAACAATGAGACATTATTCATTTATATATTTGACGGTAAATCTGACTAACTAAACTACTAAATGAAATGTTTTTCTAATTTGATAACACGTAAATTGTGCTCGCAAAAATGCTAGTTCAGCAATGGTTTTTACATACTCTTTACCGAATTATAAAAATAATTATTGGTTTTATTTAATTTAGCTATCAATTTGACAATTCAAATCGTACGTCTGTGATTTTATCTAGCGGTAATTGCCTAAAGTAGACCAACCAAAGAACCACGCCCACTTTTTCGGGAAATGCATATTCTGTTTTTGAATATTTCGTGCCATTCTGTAACCTTTCGGTTTTTGCATATTCTGTGCATGCGTATTCGGTTACATTTCATTCAGTTTTTGCGTATTCGTGTTTTGAAGACATTCCCGCCATTTGGCAATAGCCACTCAAGCCCTACGGGCTTTCGTGGCTATTGCCTGTCAACAAGTTTTCGAAAGATCTGTCAAATTATTTTCAATTTATTCTCACTCTCTTGTTATAATAGGTTTGTTCCAAGTGGTCTTTTCTGACAAGTTTGTGACATGTTTGTGACAAATTTCAGTGCGCCTGCGAAAAATGTAAACAAGTTAACTTTGAAACATTTCTTTTTTGTGCCGAAAAATGTATGAATTTCTTTATTTATATTTATAATTAAGGTTAGCTGTCAAAACAAATTATGAGCATGCACATGCGCTTCACTCCATTCACCGTTCCAGTCTATGTTTCAAACTTAACTCGTTTACATTTTTCGCAGGCGCACTGAAATTTGTCACAAACATGTCACAAACTTGTCAGAAATGACCACTTGGAACAAACCTATTATTACTGAAATTTTCCACGAGAAATTATCACTTGTTGCTAAGTAACAGTTGTTGACAGTCGGTTGACACTTATTTCATTATTTGATTTGTTTATTTCAAAATAATAATAAATAAACAAGAAGTTCTGTAAATATTTACTAAAAACACGTTTCGACAGCAAAGCAGGTGAAATATAAAATATAAATAAAACAATAAATAAATAAATATATAGTAAAGGATACAAGTTGACAAAAAAGGGTAACACGGATCAAAGTAAACAAATTATAAAGTTAACCATAATTTATTAAGCTCTAAGCCTGTATTCAAATTAAGATTATTTGACGATCTCTTAATTTCAATAGCTTCTCTAATTAGTCTTCTCAACCAGTTATTTTCTCTTACTAGAATCTTTGTTTTTTCAAAATCAATACCAAGTGATTCTTGAATGGCATGTTCAGCAACTGCAGATTTATCAGGTTGATTTAATTTAATATTAGGAAAATATGGAAGAACTGAGGCAGCGAATAGAGAATTCTACTGAAGTAATAAAACAACAAAATGTCCGTTAATCTTGTACTGCTTCGTTTATCCGACGTGCCGTATTTTGCGTAGCGGTTGAATGGTGCAAATATTAAACAGTATTTGTAATTAATAATTAGATCAAATTATTGGAAGATATGTAAACAGTAATTTTTAAAAATAAAATTTAAATAAATTGTACTGATAAGTAAAATTATTAAGCATTATAACAATTATCTTTAAGTTTAATGAGTATTATGTAATGTTATTTAGAAAATTATTTATTTACAAATATTTGGGAAGCCAACAGTTGCCCAATAAATGGCTTCCACGATTTATACATAAATAATTAATAGACAAATACAGATGAACGGTTACAGTTCATAATAGTTGTAATGTAGTCTTTAATTGACTAAGTGAGACACTAAATAATAATAATGTTTATTATTCAACAGGACAGTGTCCCAATTACAGAATAATATAAAAGTTTCTTACAGTAGTGAGTAATAATGAATATAACTATAGAAATTTATTGAATAGTACTGTCTAATATAGATTTAAATTCATTTATACTAATACTAAAATCTAGCTTAGAACAAACATAGTTATAAGAACGGCACATCGAAATGATTGGAGAATTAAAATGATAATTACTTTTAGATAAATTACAAATGAACGTATTGTTGCAACGAGTATGGTGTGTATTAACATAAAAGTTTAATTTAGATAGCAAGTGAGAATCGTCGACGATGCAATTTACAATTTTAAATAAAAACAAAAGTTGATTTTTCAGACGCCTGTTTGAGAGAGGTTCAAGGTTGAAAATATTAAGTAAAGAGCCATAGTCACAGTCAGGCCAGTAACGAAATATTCTATAAAAAATTGTTTTGCAATATTTTTTTTGAATACCCTCAATAGCTCTAATTAGATATTCTTGAGACGGATTCCAAATTATAGACGAATATTCCAACTTACTGACAATCAAAGCTAGAAATAGTGAGTTAAAGCAGTGTACATTTTTAAAATCTTTAGTTGCGCGTAAGATAAAACCTAATAATTTATAGCAGGAATTAATTACTAATTCAGCATGAGGAACAAATGAAAGTTTCTGGTCTAAATGAAGACCAAGATCTTTAATCATGGTTGTACGACATAAAAGCGCGTTGTTCATGTGGTAGTCAAAAGAAATTAAAATAGGCTTTCTAGTGAACGACATAATTTGACATTTGCTAATGTTGAAGTGCAAATGATTGACAAGTGACCACTGATATATGGTGTTTAAATCAATTTGTAATAAGGTACAATCATCAGTACTGGATACGGTGCGATACAATTTAAAATCATCCGCGTACATAAGAAAGTTGGAATGTTTGATTGTTTTGGAGATGTCATTGATAAAAATTATGAAAAATAAAGGGCCTAACACGGAGCCCTGTGGGACTCCGGAGCTTGCAATAGAGTTCGACGATACATATCCGTTACAAAAAACATACTGAATTCTATTATTTAGATAGGATTCACATAAATGGTAAAGATTGTTGGAGAAACCGATTTTCTTTAATTTATAGAGTAGAATTGGATGATTAACGGTGTCGAACGCTTTCGAAAAGTCGGTGTATATAACGTCGATTTGATTTTTGTTCTCAAATTCATCAAAAATAAATTGCACGAAATTTGTAAGATTTGTTACCGTTGAGCGACGACTAATAAAACCGTGTTGGAATGTGCTGATATAATTTCTAATTTGAGAATGAATGTGCTTAAATAGTATGTTTTCAAAGATTTTTGATATTGAATTTAAGCATGATATAGGTCGGTAGTTGTTAATATTACTCTTTTTACCACTTTTAAATATCGGACAGATTTTAGAGCGCTTCCAACTTTCTGGAAATGTACTGGTAGATAAGCTTAAATTGAATAGCACGTGTAATGGATAGATTAAAGATTCCATGCATCCTTTGTAAGCGTAGATAGGGATATTATCTGGACCTACAGATCTAGTGTTTTTTTGAGTTTTTATAGCTTTTGATATGTCAGTAAGAGAGATTTCAGAAATTGTAATTAGATTGCATAATGAATCATCAATATTTATATTTGAATAATCAATATTACTTTGATTATTACTGTAGGAGCTTTGAAAAAATTCAGCAAAAGCATTAACTATGTCAGGACCACTGTTTAATTCCTCATCGTTGTAATTCATTAAGGATGGAATTTTGGATGAATTTTTTTTATTATTGATAAAGTCCCAGAAATTTTTAGGGCAACTTGTGATGTCATCCTGTACGGAATTTAAGTAGGCTTTATGAGCGTCCCTAATTAATATTTTAACTATTGACCTCGTTGATTTGTATTGTTGTAAGTAGTAGTTGGAATTATGTTTTCTATAAAGTTTCCTAAAGTGATCTTTAAGCTTTAATTTTTTTATTATCTCGCGAGTGAACCAATTAGGATAATTACTGTTGCGTGTTTCAAGTTTCGGAATACATCTGTTAAGTATGTTATACATTGCATCGTAAAACTTATTCACTGCTAAGTTTACATCTGTGTATGATTCTAAACAACTCCTTTCAAATTCATTTAGTAATCTGTACAGTAGAACATAATCACCTTTTTTAAAGTTATAGAGTACATTTGGTTTAGGTTTAAGTTTGGAGTAAGTAGACTCAGAAATTTTACATTCAATGTATAAAGGAGGATGATGATGATCTACTGGCAGAAGATTACATATACTTTTATCTACAGTGCAATTTAGATTAGACGCTATAATGTCAAGAATATTATTATTTATGTTACATATATTGTTATATTGTGTAATGTTTAGTATATGTATGAAGTTTAAGAATTTGTTAACATAATTATCTGTACCATTGTTATTGTAATATTTGTTTAGGTTAGTTAAGTTTAAATCGCCTATAATTATTGTATTTGAGTTGTAAATAAATGGGAGTGCACAAATATTGTCATAAAAATTACTGTATTCAAGGAGGGAGGTGTCGGGAGGAATGTATACTGCCATTATATGAATTATATGGGGTGAATTGTTCGACTGAAGTTTAACACACACAATGTCAATGTTTGGGCAAGGACAGCTGATTTGTTGAAGTTGTGAGTTGAAAACGTCGTTGACTGCCACTAGAACTCCACCGCCGCGGCTCTTTCCAGATTTTTCACGATCACGGTCGCAACGATAAACACTGTATCCTCGATCGAACAGTTCGTTGTTTGAAATGTTCTCAGTTAGCCAGGTTTCGCTGAATACGATAACGTCATAATGCACGGATAGAGCACTTAAATAAAGTTCGGATATTTTTGTATTAAGACCACGCACATTTTGGTAGTAGAGGGAAAGTGTTCGAGATGTTACGCTGTTTAGTTTTTTGTGATGATACGAGGGACACCGTTGATATATTTTATGGTGAGATTACTCTCACCACAATTAGTACGTCTTGTCAGTTCATTACGAAGTTCTTCAAGGTATGTCCGTTGTTTAGGAGTTTTATCATTAGTTATTTTAATAGTATTAAATTTACCGTTTTTCAGTTTATTAGAGTTTTTTAAAAGATGAACAGCATCAGATGAGGATTTCAATATTACTTTTAATGGCCTAGGAGTGGTACTGTTTCCATTACTTCTGCCTAAGCGGAAGCACTTTATTTCATTTGCTGAGATGGACTGAGTAGAGATGATTGAGCAAATCTCGTTGACAGCAGATGAATCGGAACTGGCTTGTGCAGTACTACTGGCAGGATGGTTTACCTCAGGTAAATTGTAAATAATTATGTTGGATTGACGGTAGATGCGATCGTTGATTTCGGCAATTGTATCTTCAAAGTCCACACATTTTTCAAATTCGGTTTTGTTTGTAGTGTTAAGTTCAGATCTGATCTCTCTAATTTCAGATTGAAGTGCCAAGATGAGTTGCTTTAATTCCGAAATTTCAGGTGATTTCTGTTCAGCCGTTGATTCGCAGGAGTTACAGAACCACTTGATGTTCTTCTTGGAACGTAGCACACGAGTGTCAGACTGAGTTACATCAACACAAACCGTGTGATATGAAATAGAGCAGCCCGCACATGTGATAGAAGTTGACAGATCAAATTTCTTAGCGCAAATTTTACACACAGTGGACATGACTTAAACTGATGACGTATAAGACACGCACGGGTATGTTTAATTAAGGTAATTAAATATTTTAAGAAATTGATCGATACAACTAGTTTATTGTACGAAATTAGAGCGAATTTCAATCGCGCACCAAAACTTTTTTATCACAGAATGACACAAATAAAATTATGCACAGATAGATATAAAAAACTAATTATTTACTGCTGATTTACAAAACTTATTTGCAAAAAAATTGACAGAGCAAAAACAACGTGTTGATCTCACTACGACTCAAATAGAATGATCTAGATGCTGAAAATTCTTATTATATGTTCTCATTATTCTATTTACAGGGGAGTTTTTCACATTATTTGAGTTATATTTATCGACATAAAATAAACATTTGTTACCAGTGTCTTTCGATGGAGCATGAAAGTGTAATTTATCAATTATATTGTAGTTGTCAATATAATTATTAACAATTTTAAATAAAAACAGCATGACAGCGTTTAATCTCTTTGTCTCAAGTGGTTTTCAATTATAATATATAAAAATATCTTCGTAAGTTGAGTTAAAAGAGGACTTATAAATTAGTAATGAAATAAATTTCCTTTGAACAGATTCCACTCGAATAATATATTTATTATATTCTGGGTTCCAAATCAGAGATGCACATTCGAGTATAAACCGAACAAAAGAATTAAATAACAAAATGAAGGATTTAATCATGATTAAAACGTTTGGCTGATTTAATATAAAGCCTAAAGTTTTATGCGCTATATTCACTATTGAATCTACGTGTTCATTTAATAGAAGTTTGCAATAATATAAAAGACCTAAGTTTTTAATTGATGATTTACGCTGGACTATCGTATTTTGTAGTTTATAAGAAAAGTTATAGTAATGCGTATTCCTGCTAAAACTTACAACGAAACATTTACTTATGTTTAAGGCTAAATCATTCTCAATACAATATTGTTCTAGCTTCAAAAAATCTTGTTGCAGCTGGTTAAAATCTTCGAGTGATCTTATATCATTAAATATTTTTAAATCATCAGCATACAGCAAGAAGTAACAATTTTGGATACAAGGAAAAATTGAATTAATGTAAATATTGAACAATAAAGGTCCTAAATACGATCTTTGCGGGACACCAGATGATACATTGATTAATAGTGATATGGAACCATTTACGCGTACAAATTGAGAACGATTTTACACATAAGACTTGATCCAGCGTAACAAAGATCCATGAATACCATAAGACAATAATTTTTTGATTAATATTGAGTGATTTACTCTATCGAACGCCTTACTGAGGTCTGTGTAAGGAACATCAACTGAGAAACGGTATGAGGTTATTTTGTATAGATTTCTTAGAGCAAACCACTGTTTGTTGTGGTATAATTATATTATTGAAGTCTGATTTAATTTGATTGACTATGAGGCATTCAAAATTTTTAATTTAGATGAGTCTGTAATTTGTCACCACATTTGTTATATGAGATATTTTCCATATGCTCGGGATTTTTCAAATAATAAAAATAAAGGGTATGTTAGGTAGTATGCAAAATAGCGGATGGATTTTATCTGGTCCACAACCTTTTTTAATGTAAATTGTAGTTAAACAATGTAAAATTTCAGACTCATTAATAAATATATGACCAGTATTAATATTACAGAAGTTATTCGGCCTAATTCACTAGCTCAATTGTTAACTTTTAACCACTTGCTAATATTTTTGACAAATAAAAACGAATGTTACAAGTAACAGTTTGTTTTTCTTGTGTGAATGAAAAATCATTGGATTAAAATTTTAGCAAGTGGTTAAATATTAACAACTGATTTAGAGAATTAGCCGATTGTCATTATCGAAATTATTAATATTGATTGAGTTGGTATACAATATTTATAGGTAAGATTTTCATAATGGCAATTGTAACGAGGGAATGAATTGTTTCGTAACGATTTAAAATTAGATATGGAAAAGTTATCTTCAAGTGCTGGATGAAAATTATCTAATTTACTGTTAAGGGAATTAGAATAATTAACATTAATAGTAGAGGAACAAAGACCTAAATCCAAAATTTTTTTGTTGGTGATTGAGAATGTGGTTATAATGATCAAAGTTGCACAACGAAATTGTGTTAATAAATTCTGTTTGAATTTCTAGCCTGTTATACAGTTCACAAACATTCTGTTGAAGTTCAAGGTAACGCTGCTCCAACCTGTCAAATTTATTTGGGGCGTTTTCCAAATCATCATACAAATGTTCGCACTGTTACACATGTTCAGCTTATTCGAGATCATGAATCTTTTAAGTCAGTTCAAGATCGGGGTAAAATACGATCTGATCACAGCAAATATTGAACAGAATGATTTGGACTGTGTCGTCTAGTAAGTACTCGAAGAATAGCACTACAACACACATATGAAAATTACCCATTAATTAATAGTACATTAAAAGAGCAAAAATCACGTTCTTACCTCATACAAAAAGTCCAGTGCTTTATACAAGAAGATTTCTTTCACAGACGTCAATTTTTGCGAATGGATTCTTGACGTCTTGATTTAATTGGTAATAAATTAACAATAATTACTGTTGCTACTTGCGTAATTTCGAGTGGTATTCTCATTGCAATTTGTTATTTAGCTTCAATACCGTTTAAATACATTTTATTGCAAAAATTCAAAATTAAGGTTACCTTTCACGACGCAAAAACAGATGTAATGCGCAGTAGCGCACTAACGCCATCTATACAGTCATATGTTCTCCACAGGCGGGACATCTAAATTGTAATAATTTTTTTAAGAATTTTAATTAGAAAATATTGTTCCTCTCGACGAGTTCTATAACTGAATAAATTTAATGTACCTATTTATGTTACACCCTGTATAATTAAAAACTAAGATTTTTTCCGTGAAGTAAATTGAAGCACGAGCCGTAGGCGAGGGCTACAATGTGACAAGGAGAAAAATACACTTCTCTCCTGCGGTGCATGTACTATTTTTTTTCACGACTCCAATACTTGTAATGGTTTTTATGTATTTTAAAATTATTGACTGACCCTAGAGGTAATCCATTATTTGGTGTTTTTGGAGCACTCATACAACTGCTTATGCTTGACATTTTTAGATTTGGTCTAGAAAAAACGTATTTGTAATTCCTTTTTTTTATGGTTAAGATTTATGAACTATTACAATGCAAATTTCATAATAACATAGTAATTATATAAATAATAAAAATACTTACCATCAAGTATATAATAATTAAAAAAAACTACATATGTGTCTGAATCGGTTCGAAATTGGTCTCATCGGATTCTACGAAACGAGTTTATAGAAGTCATTGAGTTTCAGTTTTCAAAAATAGCAGGGAATGAAATAATTAAGAATTAAATTTCAAATAGAATAAGTCTGGCCACACTGATAAAAATGATTCCTTGGGACAAACAAATTCCTCTTAAATGAAGAGAAAAATTGATTTGAATAGTGCCAATCCGATTTCGATTTCATTGAAAACTTTTGTAGATTTAATAAATATTCTTGCATAAAAATTTATTTAGTCTTGAAGGAACATATTAAAGTATTCAACTGAGACTCATTATAGGGACAATTTAGTTTGAATAGGAGCAGTTTTAATTCAAAATGATATCGTTTTAAATAATAGTTATTTACTTTACAAGTGGGCAAAGTAAGGAATTATCCACGAGAGAAATTTTAGCACACGAAGCCGAAGGCTGAGTGTGATAATTTTATCGAGTGGGTAATTCCACTTTACCCACGTGTGAAGTATAACGTTTTATCCAACATCTCTTAATAAATGAAAAATTTATGAAAGAAATATTATTTGACAGTGACATATGCTTTAAATTAAAATTTCAATCGAAGTAATTACCAAGGTGTTGTGTGTTTTTATTATTGTTATAAATTAAAAAATACTCACTAGTGACTTTCCTCAAAATTATACTCACTAGTGGAAAATCTGTTACTTTGCTTGTTTAAAATCGCCATAGTTATAGAGCATTTTTTGAGAGGTGTTGGATAAAAACGTTTTGTTTAAAATTAAAACGCCTTCGTTTTCATTATTTTTAAAAGCAAAATTTGAAATATGTTCATTTTCTATCAATGCAAAAAAAAAGAAGATAAATAAAGTTTATATTCAAAATTTATTTTTTTATTTAATTAAACCTAATCATTTTGTAAGAAATAAAATTTTCTTCGACGAATGTATACAAAAGGAAAACAGAAAATTTTCTTGCAACAAGAAGTTATTTTCATGAGTGTAGACCTCATTGCCCCTCCTAGGGTTAAAGCATGTAGTGTAATTTTACGGAACATGCTGGAAAAAAAAACCCACACAAAGACACATATAAATATTTTTGTTATTTTTCTCATGTTGTTGTAATACTTATTCTTTTGATATATGTATTCTTGAGGTATATTTCTCATATGTCACTAAAATTATTTAAACACTATCTGTATATTTGTATTATGTAGCATAGTAAATCATTTTCTATAACACTGTTTTGGAAAATACGCATTACACAATTAAAAATTGTACTCGAATAAATATTATTCCATACGCCGAGTACGGAATAAATTCGACAAATCAGAGCCGCATATTAGCGCGATATATAAAGTATCTTAATTCAGTTTCTATGGTTATGTCTCTTTGTTTTAATTTTATTTATTTGAGTTTGAGGTTTTCAACAATTTGCATTTTTTGAATAATTTCCAAAATCTTGTTATAGAAAGTATAGTCTACATCTACAACATGTAATGGAATGGCATATCCCACACTCGCAAACCGTGCAATACCATTACTTGTTGCATAATATACTATTCTATACCTAAAATTATACGCAAGTTCTAGTGTTTAAAGCGTGGATTACATGATGAAGTATTTCTTTTCAAATGATTTTTAAATGACATTTAATAGCTAATTCGACTACTGCAAAACAAGCGGTTAGATGGTAAAGCGGTAAAAGGTAAGGAAATTTTAAGAAAAACTACCGCATATTCTGTTTTTCGATTCATCTATCTCTCTTACACTTACGTCATTGTGCGATAGAGAAATCTTTTTAAAATCACTTGAAAATAAAAACTTCATTGTGCAATCCACGCTTTAGACCTGAGGTAATGCCGGTTACAGTTAACTTAATTAAATCAATAAAAAGAAATACTTTATTTTTTTTACATTTCTTTGAAAAATTCTGTTATGTTTTGTCACTGAGGCCAGACGATGTTCTCGATCCAGTCGAGATAATGCGACACCCTGGTGTACACGCCGGGGATGCCAGGGATAGCACAGCCCTTCCCGAAAGACACCAAACCCACGATGTCATACATGCAAACCAAGTCGGAGTAGATCTGCAGAGGACCGCCGCTGGCACCCTGTAAGAGTCATTTAGAAATTATAAATGCTTATGCAGCGTCCGGAAATGTAAAAAGAGCTAAACTATGGTTTTCAGATATAGGTGTCAATTATGAGTATTTATAATGTGGAAAAATAATGATCGGGGATACAGTCAAAAGATCTTTATTTTCTACAACGCCGACGTTTCCACACTACTTGTGTCTTATTTAAGGCTAGTAGAAAAAGTTATATGATAATGTTAAAAATGCATACAAATAATGCAAATGAATGCTTAAATTCTGTAGAAACAGAAAAATCGTTACAAATTAAAAAAAATCTGATGTGGCCAGCACATAACCTCCCGCCCAATACTACTCTTAAACGGTACAAAATAGTATTTGATGATACAGAAACATACCTTCTTATTTGTTTATTTTCTATTTATATTTGATAATTTTAATTTTCTTTCGTATATTTATTTAATTTTTTGACATATATTTCCCTAAGAAAACAGCTTCAAAATCAAAATGACATGTGTCACATTTCGTAAAAAATTGAAAATTTTTAAATATTTCCATAGTGTACTTGGAATGCAAGATTTGTGAAGTATAATTTTATATTTTATTATCTCTAAACCTAATGAAAATTAATAAAATTAGTGTAATTAAATATTCTTCAACTTTCAAAATAACATAAATTGTTGAAAAAGGAAATTTAACCGTGTTTTTCGCGAAAAATTGTTAAGGGCTTCAAGTAAACTGCTACTTCCGGTTGACCAATTTTATCCAAAATCTAATCAGCTCTTCATTTAAATATAAGAAGCAATAATTCACAAAATTTTATTTTTTGGTATTATAGTAATTGAGTTAGAGGTAGGCGGGAGGTAAATATAAAAGAAGTCAGCAAATTTCTTATGTTACTTGTGCAAACATTATCATATAACTTTTTCTAATAGCCTTCCACACCAATTCTACAGTCGTACAATCATCTCTTCAATATTTATAATAGTATTAAAAACAGTTTCATAAGGCAATCTGTTAGTATACAGAGCAAAGTTTATAATGAACGAATGCGATAAATGGCCTTATGATACATTCTTTAATATAATTTTACTTGACGTAAATTTTAATTGTGTTGGTTGTCAAAAAAAACTTAGTGCTTGTCCCTCCCGCACGTATACATACGAGTGATATTGTGACAATAATAGTAGTTAATATACCAAGGGGCTGAAGTGTATGATTTAATCCCGAGGGTGAAGTCAAGGGAAATAATCACCTGAGGGATTATAAGAACTTCAGACCTGTGGTATATAGCTACAATATGTTTTTTTCTACAATCGTTGCACAATATCGACATTGTTATTTCATTTTTGGTTAGGAAATGTTCAAAATTGTCGCTCTAGGGCGACAAAGTGACATATTGTCGCACTAGCGCGACAAGACAAAACAAAAATAAATTAGGTAAAAGAAGTAAATGATGCATTGGATTTTTCTGGTAATAACCTTGCTATTGCAAATACAGTTTGCATATACGTACATACACTTCAACTTAATCACTCCATATGTCAAATGTACTCCATGTGTCAAATTATGATTTCTTTGAAAATTTTTATTTTGTTCATAAACGTTGTCATGATTACGGTGACATGGGTAACTACAATTTTACTGAAATGTTATAGGCGTTACCAAAGATAATTTTGAAAATTTTATTCTACAGCTTGACATTGTTAAACGATTGTAGAAAAAATATTGTGTGTATCTCGTCGGATAGAGCTTGTTCGGTGCACTTGTCGAGTTGTTGATCTCGGCTTCGCCTCAAACAATTTCTCACCGCGTGCAACAAACAATGCTCTGTCCGTACTTGATACACAAATAGCTATTGCACTTCTAATCCTTGTTTCAGCAATACATTATAAATAATGATTAATTTTAAAGGATTTAAATACATACTCGTATGTTGAAAATGGATGGCTTTGATAAAACGATAGCACTGTTCAAATTTTGTAGGTTACCTAGATACCATAAAGAAAGTACAAATTTGTATTTATTTTGAGTGACGTTTCATTATGGATAATTTCTAGAAGAAGCCACAGTTAAAATACTACCGATAAAATCTAGAAAAATATATAAAAACTATTGGAAGCATTTAACAAGTGGTGTGACAATCAAGAAATTCAAAAATACTCGAAAACTGAGCTGCTATACTTTTATAAACGATAAAAAATTGTGCAAGCTATCATTTGAGCGATATTCGATGTTGAAGTGAATGTTGGTGGTTAGAAATAATACTGCAATAAGCAATTTCCCGACATAATTACTTTTTTTTTTAAAGAAACCTAAAAAGTCAAAATTACAGCAGAACAAGTTGATCAATTCTTAAAAGATGCAGTAGATAAGGTATTTTTAATGGTCAAAGTAATGAATTTTATCACAACCGTTTAAATCTCTGTAGATATCACCTGTATGAAATTATTAATAATGTAATTTATATAATAGTTAGGCCGCGAAATTACTCTTTAGCGTATCGAGAGAAAAATTGTCGCCGAGGCAGTACAATCTCGGGGGCGATTTCGTGGATAAGGTGTACACTATTTTTTGTGCAACCGTATAAAATAGGTTATTACACATTTTATTAATTTTAAACAATTTTATTATTTATTTATTTAAAGTGTCAAAATGAACGAATCCTTTATTTTTTTTTTTAAACAGCAAATTCTGTATTTATATATTTTTATGTTCTTTATAGTCCATCAACCTCCATCCGTCAAAATTTCATGGATTTTTTACAGTGGCTATGTCAGATGAAGTACATTTCACAGATTAAAAATCGTTGGGTTCGTTCACTCCCATGAATTTTGTTTTGCAAATTCAAATTTGAATAAATTATTTCCTACAATTATTCTTATCGAAAAACAAAACAATTATTACTGTGAAGTTTTTGAACATTCTAGTATTTATGTATGTGGATGCAAAAGATAGCTATAACATTAAACTATATAAAAGTCTATTCGGTATTCGGCCGAATAGTAAAAATGTGGCCGAATACCGAATAGTTACCGAATATTCGTTGCAAGCCTAATAATTTGGAAATAAAATTAGCTTTTTAAAATTTATTACAAAACTTTGGACTTTAATTTACAAATGTAGGTATAAAACATATGTTTCATTTATTATAATAATAACACATAGTTTCAAAAAGTCATGTTCATGTTGAGCTATCTTCAGCCCGTATGGTTGACTTTAAACCCGGAAGTGCAAAAAATATGTATTGTAATCGCCACGTAATAGCCGGCACCCGTAATAGCTGACGTCACGCCAGAGACAACAATTGTTTAGTTATTATTTAATCGCGTGTAATATTATTAATAAACAGAATAAACGGTATGGTGAAAGCGGACGCGACGTGTGACAGTTGTAATTATTGTATGAATCTTTGATTTGTGGTAAACGGTTCCATAGAATATACTATTTAGTATCGGAACGGTGTGTCATTTATTTCAGAGAAAGATTACATTTATTTCAGGGAAGAGAACAATTACAGTAGTCGCATTATTTTAAATTATTGGTGGTGGCTTTGCGGGTTTTAATACACGAAAATCTATGAAACATTTTATGAACTATTTTTTTTAATGATATTATATTGTCCATAGCGTGCGTCAAATGTTGTTTCCACGGTTGAGAGTACAAAAAGTAATATTTCGACACCAACAACTTACCATTTTGAGATTATATCTCATTTATATGTTAGATTTCAAAACATTCAAAACATCACTAGAAACAGTGTGCATATAGGTCTTCTTAAAGACATGTTTTCATTACATTTTTATTTATAGCTTTAAAAGAACACCGGAATAGAAAACTGATACCTTTACGCACATCGTTCACTAACACTATCGAAGTTGGTATTAAATTAAAGATATCAGAGAGGACTTGTACTCAAATGTCAAAAATAGTTTTTTGATCCTACCAAATTTGGTATCAAATTAAATAAGTATATCATCACGCCTTTTACCCATTATGGGTGTGGCACTCTGCTTACGCAGATCTCAGTAGGTGATATATTTTTGCGTATGAAGTGCGGTTACTAGCCGTCATGTCATAGCCCCCAAAGTTGTTTGTGGAGGGGGAACCGCAGGGGTAAATTTAAATTGGTAAGTGTCGGCAGTGGGATTCGAATAGAGGATCCCACGATCCACACCGCGGAGCTATTTACTCCATTAAGTCTCGCAAAGGACAGTTGTACCTACTAATATATCAAAGTTACTTTTGAAATGTTTTAATAAAAGTTATTCGAATTCTATCGAGTTTAGAATCAAATTGATGCATTCTGAAGGGGAGAAAATATATGGTTTCATTTACTCAATTTTGGAAAGGACAAGCTTCTTACAAGTGATTATCTGTAGAATCAAATTTTAATTTATGAGTGGTGCTGTGATGACACCAGAATTTTATGTTATCACTCACCTGACAAATATCTTTCTCTTTCGTCCTGCTGCCAGCACATATCTGCGAATCCGGCAGAATACCGAGCCTCAAGTTCCTGTTAATATTGCTTGCGTACGATGCATTGCATTCGCTGTGCGAGAAGTGCTCCAACACTATTTTCTTCAAAAAATTTATCTTCTCTAATTCTCTGTCATCATTCAGGGGTTCGGTATAGGCCCAACCAGTGGCAATGAATCTGTAATAATTACAAGTAATATATACGTAATCTACTTCACGCAGTTTGCATCGTGATTTTCTCATTAATTTTTATTAAACAGTAATGTACCTCCTCTCTAATTAGTCTCATTATTAGCATTTAATTAATACTGTACCCACTACACGCCCGATGTGTTTTATTGCGCCGCTTCACCATACACTAACAGCATATCTACTAATTTACTATTGCTATATATTTTCTCTACACTAAAAATGTCCGCTAGCATTTTAGCGAATTAAAAAAAAAATTTTTTGTTCTATAATTATTATATTAAATTATATAGGTACGTAATAAAATTTCGTGCAGAGCTATAGAAACACTTGTAAACACTCAATCGAGCATCTGTACTGATACATTCACATTTCGAATAAACAAGTAATAACTTTTATCCAACACCTCTCAATAAATGCTCTATAACTATGGCGATTTTAAACAAGCAAAGTAATAGATTATCCACTAGTGGGTATAATTTTAAGAAAATCCACTAGTGAGTATTTTTTAATTTATAACAATAATAATAACACACAACACCTTGGTAACTACTTCGATTGACATTTTAATTTAAAAATTTAAATCATATGTCACTGTCAAATAATATTTCTTTAATAAATTTTTCATTTATTAAGAGGTGTTGGATAAAACGTTATACTTCACACGTGGGCAAAGTGGAATTACCCACTCGATAAAATTATCACACTCAGCCTTCGGCTTCATGTGCTAAAATTTCTCTCGTGGGTAATTCCTTACTTTGCCCACTCGTAAAGTAAATAACTATTACTTGTTATTCACATGTAAACACCATTTGCCCAAGCCATCTATTGCCTTTGAAAATGAATCTTTACAAGTTACTAATTGACAGCTGCATTGTAAAAATTTTACAAGTTAATAAACAAGGTACACAATGTACGCCGCCACAGTAATGCTTACAAGGCTTATTCGAAATCATTTAAAATAATTTTTGACAGAACAGTTATGTGTAACTGACAGGACTTGGTTATAATTTTTTAATTTTTATTTTGATTTACAAATGAGTAACAAATAACATGTTGTACAATACATGCAAGGCAATTGTTTTACTGCTTCAAGGATGTGACAGGCTCGCAGGTAAAACTGTTTTACCTTGCTTGTAGTGTAAATAGCTATTGATTCTACGATCAAAACTGTAAAGGGGTATTTTTTCCCAATTCATATACTGTGGTGTAAGCATCTGATTACGCACGGCCGTGCGTACAATCGTACGATAGCAGAGTTAAGGACTGTATGATTTTATGTCTCATTAATATTATATTGGTCATGTATACGAAATATGATACAAAGTAAATACTGTCGTATTTATAGTAGTGCCACCATAAAGGAATATGCCTGAAATATTCTGTAAAGACAGTCTTTGTTGGATTATAAATTTGTTTACCGGTTTCAAAAGATTAAACCTATGTTTACATGCACAAAAGTAGACAGGATAAGTATGTCATAACTCTATGCTATACGGTAATATTACCATACTGATCTGTCAAAACAGTCAAGAAAATGAAAATGAAACAATGATAATATAACCCTATTTATTAATGCAGACGGAATTAAGCTGTTTAGAGCTTCACATGTTGCGTTCCCAATATTTTCAGACAATTCACTTTTTATCTAGCTGTTATCAACACATTTGACGTTTAAGTGTAACCATGGTGTTAAATAAAAAGAAACAGACTTACTTGATCACCTTCTAAAATTATGACAGACGTTATTCATAAAAGAATTTCAAAAAATAATATTTAATAATGACGTTAAAGTCTTCATATTCTAAAACCGGTAAACTATTGAACAAACCTCGGATGTTATGAGTCATAACAGTCTACGAGCTCGGATTTCAAACTGACATTTGCGGCTGTTATGATACTCATAACATCGCTAGAAATGTTAATAGCTATTTGCTTTTTCTCGTTTAATTTGAATTAGTTGCAATTTTATTATTTAGTTACAAATTTGTTCCACACTGTCGGCTTCGCTTGAAGTAATGACGGCCCCTCTAGTTGCAGTCCAAAATATTTTCGTGTATTTAAAGTAATTGGTGTTATATTTATTAAAATTGTTTATGAAATGATTGTAGAAAAATTATGGTACACATTCGAGAATATGTAGTCGTCGCTGTTGTCTCGCGCTTAATTTTTTTCGCTTTGTGCGTAAAATGCTTCTTCATAACTTTCGCTACGTAATGTAGCTATTAAAAAACAATAATCATCAAAATCAAGCAGGAAAAATGTAGAAGTTAAATTAGCGTAGTGGGAAATGTACTAAAACTCATTATTTCCTCAGTTTGTTACACTAACCAACCATATGACTTCGAAGCAAAAGGTAAAAAATCAGGAATAATTTTGTTATTGCAAAAATTGACTAGTGAAAATCAGTGTAAGATAATTAATTACCAAAATTATTTATTTTACCTCTGATCGGGGCGCAGCGCTGGAGTTCCCGTGTAGAGGCAAGCAGGGCGGATGTACTGCGAGAAGGGTACAGCTCGGTTAATCTTCAACAGCGCGATGTCGTTGTAGCGTGATGGCGGTTTGTACAGCGGATGCGGGATGCGCTCCGCTACACTAAAGTCCTGCGGCAGCGCATCGTCTTTCGTGCTGACGATGTTGTGCTCGCCCAGCCGAATCCAACGCACTTCACCACTGCAAGAGTAAAAGAACAATGCTTTCACTATAAATTTCTTCGATACTATTTCTTTGACATTAAATAAATATAAGAAATAT
Organism: Poecilus cupreus; assembly: GCA_963942605.1. Taxonomy (NCBI): domain Eukaryota; kingdom Metazoa; phylum Arthropoda; class Insecta; order Coleoptera; family Carabidae; genus Poecilus; species Poecilus cupreus. The sequence continues at coordinate 21,394,060 of OZ012720.1, read as the reverse complement.
ATCATTACGCCATTTACCCATATTGAGTATTTCAGATATCGGAAAGTGAAATATTTCTTTTGCGTGAATTTCGGTTAGCAGCCCTCAAGCCACGACTCCCAAGATGTTGGTGGAGGGCATACCACAGGAGTAAAGATAACATTGGTAATTGGGATTCGAATTGAGGGTCTTATAACTCACAGTCCTGAGCAATTTACTATTTACCCATTGACTTTAACAGAAATTACTGCGCATTCCAATAGTATGGCTAAAACTAAGTAGGTTTTGTATGAAACTTTTATGTCAAACATATTAATTATTTGATTATATTCATTCATTTGTTTGCGACCGAAACACAACTTAGCAACGCAAATAACCAATATTATACAGCGTAACTAAGCAAAATTGAGCTATCTGATTGGTCTATTTTCCTATGAGTTGTATAGTTATAATGAGATTTAAGGGTTAAATTTAATCTTTTAGATCTTATTTATCTTTCTCTAAATTAGACTATATGGAAAGTGCAGGTAATGCAATATATAAAATAATTTAAATTTCTCGGGCCATTGACACCTGCGGGCCACAGCACACATCAAACAGTCACTTATTGCGGATGTAATGGCCTCTCATGGGTTCTCACTATCCCAGATATGACTATTTTGTTTATTTACGTACACGACGAGCGTGAAATGACCTTCATCGTTGAAGAAAACTGTCTTCGAAAATCAGTGGGAAAATTACAGAATAGTGCATAAGAATTTTTTGAAATTGAAATTGACAAGTTAACAAACAATAACAATAACTATAGTAATCAGTGACTCTAAAAATGTTATTGTAAATATATGCAATTAAAAAAAATTAATCATTAATTCATTCTGACATATCCAGACCTAATCTTGCTCAACTATTCCACTATTCCATAGTTTTAATAATAGTAAATAGTAAATAGCTCCGAGGTAACGTGTCGGACTGTGGATCGTGAGATCCTCAGTTCGAATCCCACTGCCGACAGTTACAAATTTAAATTTACCCCTGTGGTTCCCCTTCCACTAACACCCTTGGGGGCTATGATTTGACGGCTGGTAACCGCACTTCATACGAAAAAATATATCACTTACCGAGATCTGCGTAAGCAGAGTGCCACACCCGTAATGGGTAAAAGGCGTGATAATAAATAAAATAAAATAAATAAAATAAATATATCATCACGCCTTTTACCCATTATGGGTGTGGCACTCTGCTTACGCAGATTTCGGTAGGTGATATATTTTTGCGTATGAAATGCGGTTACCAGCCGTCAAGTCATAGCCCCCAAAGTTGTTAGTGGAGGGGGAACCACAGGGGTAAATTTAAATTGGCAATTGTCGGCAGTGGGATTCGAACTGAGGATCTTACGATCCAGAGTTCTATACGTTACCACGGAGCTATTTATGGCGTGATGATATATTTATTTTTTTTTTTTTTATTTATGAAGATGAGAGGCGGACTAACTACTATGGTCATATGCCGCCTCATGACTGGATGATTATGAAAGTATGTGAACAAATCAAACGACCATGCTCTTCAGTGGGATTCGAACCCACGACCCCTGGCGTGCTAGGCTAGTGACATAGCCACTACGCCACCGAGATCGGCAATATATTTATTTATTTATTTATTTATTTATAATAATAGTATATTCTACAACAAGTAATGGAATGGCACATATTCCACGCGAGCAAAACGTTTGTAGTCCGAACCGAAGGCTGTCAGCTGGTTCACTTTACTGCAATTTAGCCAAATCAAGATCCGCAGCCTGTTGTTCAAGCAACCAATCGACGTTGTTCGGTGGTAAAACGAGCCATATTGTAAAATGACAAACGTTCAACTAAAAAATTACACTGATATTTGACAGCTGTCAAATGGCAGGGCTTTACTTTCCGTTACTCGAAATGGATAACCCTGTACTATGTATAACGTATAAAAAATTTGAATTTCTTAAAGAAATTGGTGTAAATGAATAAACCTAAACTCTAATTTAACTTACAGCGGAGAAATATTGCAGTGTGCGGCAGTCAGAACGAACTGTTCACTAATCAAACTTCCTCCGCATTGCCATTTTATATCATCTTGTGGTCCATATCCCAGCAAGGCCTGCAAATCACAAAAATATATATTTTGTTAAGTTAGAACTTGCTTTGTTTAACTTGCCATGTGCGGAAACTCTTTAGCCCTAGCTTTATCATAACCCACAATTAATGGATTCACTAATTGAGGACAAATTATCTCTCTTGTCGGTTTTGAATTAGGATTAAAAGGCGAATGATTAATTTCTATGCTTGCTGCTTGTACGTATTCTTCACATTCTGAAATAATATGTTATTAATTCTTTCCATCGATTGAACATTGATGTTTACAATGGAAAGTCCAATTATAATTAATCCATTAGAGTCCGAATTAATTTTTCTGATATTTTGGTAATTTAAGAAGACATAACAGAACAAAAATAAATATAAAAAACTTAATATCACCTAGCGTTTCCATATGACTTGGCCAAGTTCAAGGAGAAATAATTTTCAAATTATTATTCATAATGTTCATAATATTATGTGAATTAATATATTAAAGTATTAGTAACACTACATTTAAAAATAACAAATATAAAAAGGTTAATAAGAAAAATGTTCTTACTCAAATACAATATCCATGTTTTTTCACTTTCACGAAAGACTGATGATTTAAGACAAGCAAGCTTATTGCTATCTGACATGGGGCGTGGCCTATCCAAGTTGGTGTCAATTAGGGTGAAGAACCGAATGTGACAGTACTGTTCGCGTATAAAATAAATGAGTCTCACGATTAATAATATTTGCGAATGCGCTCCAACAGATCCTGCAAACTAAATTTTAAAGAAGCTGAATGCATTTTATATACTTGACAATTGATTAAATGCGGGAAAAAATTAAATGAAAGTGACTGACTGTGAATGTAGTGGCTGTCTGTATGTCAACGTCGAATTTACAAGGTGTTCCCCATCCAATTAATAGGGAAATTGCAAGAGATGAACAAGTGATGAGTGTTGTTTGATTCGGCATGGCTGGTTTTAGGTGAAAAATGCAAAAACTGCATTGCTACGTTGTTGTACTGTTACAGGTTAGTTGTATGTTTCTCGACCTAAATCAACTATATAAACAAATAACTAAAAATGAACAAATATAAGGAACATTAACTTTGAATACAAATTTAATTTAATTTATAAACTTAGTTAAATACAAAGTGAAAAGACATATTCATGTTCTTTACTTCTGTTAGTTTTTTGCAAGGTTTCCCGCACTCCAACTTGGTTTACTTTATAAATAAAACGTTTGTCCAGCTTCGGAAAATAATGGAATGTAACGTCCAGATTTTTACGGGACTTATTACACCCTTTTACTGCGTAATTCACTTTACTTTTCAATTTTTCGCGGTGTTTAACTACAATTTCGGTCATATTTTATCTCAAAAATCGTTATTCCCCTTTGACGTAATGTATTTCTAACGGAATCTGTTGGGTACAACCCCTCCAATCTTATTCGCTGGGTAAACACCCCCACCCTTATTGTGCATTGAGCTGCAGTTATTGTATGTTTTGAGAACTAGGTTCGAGCATGAGTCGTTGTTCATCTATCGACCAGTTCAGTCTTACCGATCCGTTTGTAAATAGTGTGTGTAAATAAATCTGTATAAACCCAAATCTCTTATCATTTTTGAGTATACTTCCTACGGGAACAAACAGAATCTTCACCCTACTTTGTGTTCGTAAATAATCCGCTAGATGGCATATCGTTACATGTCAGATCCCAATGCCAATAAATAAAATCTAGAAACTATAATTACAAGTGCAAAGAATATATAGAGTTATACACAGAATAAAGAACTCCCCCCACTCTATTAACTCACAATGAACATAATTTAAAAATAATCCTATATCCGTTGTCATATGGCAATGCTAGGAGTTAATGGGTTAAAACCATATTCTTGTAAATAATGTACTAATAGGAAGAAAAAAAGTTGTCGGGCAACAGTTTGGCAGGTAGCGTTAAAGCCGGATCACTCGATAACGCAAGTCAAGCAATGCTGTCCGCGGTCCGTAGTGAATGAGTGACCGCTTTGCGAAAAACCCATACCAGCGAATACTGCGTGCCGTTTTCACAGCACCGAAAACGAGGTTCCGAGGCGGCATATAATCTCAGCTGTTGAGACCGCTTAATAATAAAAAAATCTGATGTGGCCAGCACATAACCTCCCGTTAAAACATTTTTTAAATGGTGCAATATCACAGTAATTCCTTCTATTTATATGATACATGAATTTACGTGAAATAATAAATGTTTGCTTAATTCAAATGTTTCTTCAGTTGAACCGCTACTACAACATTCATAATAATAACAAATATATAAATTCAAGATTTAAAATTACTAACAAATATTTTAATACGATTAACATTTTAATTCAACAATCATAATAATAACAATTTCAATTTACATTTTAAATAAAACATTTTAATTCAACATATATATATATAAAATCAACAAAGATTTTTATAAAACAAACATTTTAATTCTATAATTAAAAATATTTGTAGAATTAAAATGTTTAATTTAAAATGATTGTTGATTTTCATATACATTTTTAATTCGTAAATAATTTTAATGCATAAACTATTTTAATTTAATAAACATTTCAATACAACATACATTTAAATTCTATATTTAACATGTTTATTGAATTAAAATGGTTTATGAATTAAAAATGTATATGAAAATCAACAATCATTTTAAATCAAACATTTTAATACAACATAGATTGAAATTATATATTTTTTAAACGTTTGTGGAATTAATATGATTTATGAATTAAAAATGTATATGAAAATCAACAATCATTTTAATTGGGCGCTTTGGATTGCGGTGGTCTAACGTACTGCATCATATGCTACACAGCACTATGGTGTAGTGCGTTGGACCGCCACAATCCGAAGCCCCATTTAAAATGATTGTTGATTTTCATATACATTTTTAATTCAAATACATTTTTAATTCATAAATCATTTAAATTCAACAAACATTTAAAAAATATATAATTTAAATCTATGTTGTGTTAAAATGTTCGTTAAATTCAAATGTTTGATTTAAAAAGTTTATTGATTCTCATATACATTTTTAATTCATAAACCATTTTAATTCAACAAATATTTTAAATATAGAATTTAAATGTATGTTGTATTAAAATGGGCGCTTCGGATTGCGGTGATCTAACATACTACATCATATGCTACACAGCACCACGAAGTATTATATAGGAAGGAGATGACACTTCGTACACCAGGCCCATGAAGCTAGCGGTACCAAAATTTACTTCGGTTGTTGAGCTTGTGGAGGGGATAGGTAGCCATCACTGTGCTCTCTTTACGTTTGATTTGTACAGAGAAGTGTTTGTGTTTTAAACTTTTTTTTGTTTATTTACATTTAATTACATTTAAAATGGATAAAATGTGCTTTGTGCCAAATTGTACAAGCGGTTATGCATCAAATAAAGAAAAATTACAATATTTAGTGCACTTCAGGACGGAATAGACTTAAATGCTCAGTTCAAAAGATTTTGTATGTGAAAAACTTTTTAAGGCGACGATATTATTAAGGAATGGACCTGCGGAGCCACAAGTGTAATATATTAATATATTTTATTTTAAAATTAAGTTTACAAACATTTGTAGGTACCATTGCAGGTGCACTTCCGACTGTTTTTGCAAATTGCTCCAGTTATTTAGATATACAAACAAATAAAAAATAAGAAAAAATATTAAATGTGATATTGCACATAAGACAAAAACTTATGATTAAATAAATAATTATTTAAATTTGGTAAGTGATATGTAAATAACTAAATAAGATATTCAAGGGTTTTAATTTGATTATTTTTATTTTGTGCCCAGGTCAAAATAGAAATGAACCTGTACCCAAAGCTGGGAGTATCTTACATAAAAAGATATTCGACAGTATCTAAGATACTTTATCTTAGATACATTCTATTTTATGGTAAATGTATCTTTTATTTAAATACTTTTTTAAAGTATCTGTATCTTTTATCTTAAAAAGTATCTTATATCTTTAAAAAGTATCTTTCATCTTATAAAGTATCTTTTATTTTAAAAAAAAGTATCTTTTGTTTTAAAAAGTATCTTTTATCTTAAAAAGTATCTTTTATTTCTAAAAAAAGTATCTTATTTGCAAATATTTAAGATATGTGCCAGTAAAATAGTTTGAAATATCTGATATATTTTTTAATGTTTAAGCTTACAGTTAGCATATATATTTAAAATTTACTCAGATATTTCTTAAATGTACCTAACTAAGATATTTTAAAGTATTTAAGATATTTAAAAGTATCTAAAACATCTAAAAGTATCTAAGATATTATAAAGTATCTAAAATATTTAAAAGTATCTTAAGTATTTATATTAGATACTTTTAAGAAATATTTGTATCTTAAGATACTCAGAATAAAAAGTATCTAGATACTTAAGTATCTTTAACAAATTTATGTAAGTATCTTAGAAAAGTATCTAGATTAAAAGTATCTTTCCCAGCTTTGCCTGTACCATATAAAAGTTTATCAGATGTTATTTTTAATTTATCTTGGATAAATACTCAATTACCTAATAATTAAAAGACAAAATAAAAATTCGAATAAAATAGGAATAGTTACATATCTTTCGTTAAATTATCATTCGATTCGAGTCATCATTTTTTTAATGATAAATAAATTGTTCTTGATGAAAATATAAGTAATACAATTTTTTTACTAATCAATTATATAAAAATAATGCTAATAATATTTACCTGTTTCGAGACATTTAAAATATACTATTGATAAACTAGATATTTGCAAAGAAATATCTAAATCTTGAAATGAAGCATTTAAATTGCAAAGTTTGGAAAATAGTTTTGGACACTTTACAACCAATGGTACAGAAAATATATGCAGATTTTGTAAATATTTAAATTAGAATTTATGCAAAAGAAACAGTTGAAAACTCCAAGTGGTAAAAACAAATTACAAAATCATCGAAAGAAAATCACTCGACTACGTAAAAAAGTATGCACTTACAACAAAATTGAAAAATCAGTTAAATAAATAAAAATGTTTTGAATGATAAATTAAACGAATTAAACACGCCATCAATTCAAAAATTATTAATAATACAGTGCCTTAAAATATGCCAACAAACAAAGAAACTAGGCAAAACATACAAATCAGAATGGTTAATTATTTATCTTCTACTCCATATAAAAAATTCGAAAACTTATAGATTTCTTAGAGTAAATAACATAATTCATATAAGTTATATTTTTAATATGTTGTAACAATAATATTATATTAAAATAATGAAAAATTATGTTGTACCCATAAGCGTAATGTACAACAACCGGCCTCCTACCCTCTCCCATCCATCCATCATGAATAGTAAAATTCCGTCCCGCCACAACACTTAAAAAACCATCGTTCTTAAGAATTTTCAAATGATTCAAAACTTGATAGAGTTTGATAAATATATGTATATTACATGGTATAATTCAAGTTTTTCTCAAAATTGAAAAAAGAAATGTGAAAATTGTGAATAACATTTTTTATTCTAATTATTATTTCCAGTATCTTTTACTGGAACTTTTTTTTTGCTGATTCCATGCGAAATTGAATTTATTATTTTTTTTATGTCGTATCTTTCATTTCCATCAAAAACAACAACTACGCCTATGAACAAAAATAATGTACACCTGTCTTGTTGGTCATTAACTTACGCAGTTCAAGGACATGGAAGTGAGGAATGTGATGACTAAGAATCTTTTCTATACTAATCGTTATACTAAGAAATTATTTTTCGAGATATTCACAAAAACCTGTGTTGTGGGATATAAAATGTATTGTTTTAAATTGTACAGTGTATCGTTTTAAAGATAAAATTTTTACTTTTTCTACTAATACGTTCGGTTTCTTGTTGTAGATTTGAAGTCGTCCCAGCGCAACACACGATGGGCTCAGTTCCTTGGAAGCCACAAAACGGAGGAACTTTGCCTTCTTGAATTTCTTTCAATGCATCAGGACAATTCTTCAAGAGAGTACATTGTCCTGATGAACTGGTTGACTCCAGTTGACAGATATCTCCTGCCCACAGAAGATATGGTTATTACTACATATTATTGTTAATATAGACTAACTAGTTGGAATTTATTTACATAAAACCGAGCATAAAACCGAGCTTAAAACAATAGCTATTACACTTACCTACATCTGCCTGCACTTTAGAAAACACCAAATAAATACATAAGAACACCAACGAAGCACGTGCACTCATGTTGTTCAGTCTTGTACTGCTGAGCTACACAAACAAGTTTTGTAAATATTACTTTTTCTCCCACCCTTGAGACACCGGGAAATATCTTTTAAATGGCAATACGTTATATTTATAAGCAATTGTATATCATTAAACTGTCTATTTAATTTATACAAATTTCAATATATCTAGAATCTGTTTTGTAGTATGCCTAAGATAATAATAATAATAATAATAATACAGGATTAAGTTTTAATCTTGGGACAACGAAATATCTCAAAAACTATAAATCCTATTGAAAAAGGGAAAAATACTTTTTGAATATTTAAAAAAAATTATATCCGGTGATATCATTGCTGATCCCCCTGCCCCATAATCTGTCACGGCATAAAGTAAAATAACCTTCAGAGAAATGCACAGAAAAATATAGAATACATTCTATATTTCTACGGAGTTTATCTCCGAATCTGCGCAGAAATATGTGCATTGTTAAATATAAATATATTCACTGCAAAGTACGGTTATGAACTAAACATTTTTTTATTTTTCTATCTAGTATAATGCAAATAAAAATAAGTACTATAATTACATATTTTATTGTGATACACTTCTACGACTAGTTTTTAACCAATCATATGGCAAAACACTTAAAAATTCAACCAACAGGAACAGTATTATAGCTACTGATAAAATCATGTTACCCCGAAAATTTTTTGGTTAAAAAAATATCCAATCGAATCACAGTATTTCTGATCACGTGTGCAAACGTAACCAATCAGGTCACAATTACACTGATAATTTTCCCGGGAAATTATCAAAGTTGGTTGACAGTTAATTCAATATTAGATTTGTTTATTTCAAAATGTCATTTTCACAGTATATGAATGAAAATAATAATTATCGCAAAAAATTTTCTCACCGAATATCCCTCGACCATTGATAAATAATCATAATTTGATCAGAACTACCTCACGAACGTTGCTTGAAAAACCTGTCCTTCTTCGGAGTCGGGATCAGAACTACCTCAAGAACGTTGCTTGAAGGTAACAGCCCTCCGCCTGCGGCGTCGGGTCGCAATTACAATGAAAATTTTTTGGTTAAAAAAATATCCAATGGAATCACTGTATTTCTGTTCACGTGTGCAAAAGTAACCAATCAGGTCACAATTACACTGATTATTTTTTGACGTTTGTCTAAACCAATGAAATGTTTTATTGTATGTCACGTGTCTGCGTTTTAACCAATCCTGTAAATATTATACTGAGAATAATGTCTTGTGATTATTCCCAGCAATTTTCTCTGTAGCTTTTTTGTTTTTGTTGACAGATGTCAGATGTCAGATAGTTATCAACACAAGTAAAATATGAGCAAAAAAGATACATTTAGTGACGTGCCTGATGATGAAATCAAAAAAATAATCTAATTAAATATAACTCGAGAGTTCGATAAATTAGAAAATAATTCTCCAGTATCTTTCTCAAACTTGTCGCCATTTGGCAATAGCCACTCAAGCCCTACGGGCTTTCGTGGCTATTGCCTGGCAACAAGTTTTCGAAAGATCTGTCAAATTATTTTCAATTTATTCTCACTCTCTTGTTATATTATTACTGAAAATTTTTTGGTTAAAGAAATATCCAATCAAATGCCTGTATATCTGATCACGTGTGCAAAAGTAATCAATCAGGTCACAATTACACTGATAATTTCCCCGGGAAATTATCACCTGTTGCTAAGTAACAGTCGTTGACAGCTGGTTGACAGTTAATTCAATATTTAATTTGTTTATTTCAAAATGTTATTTTCACGGTTAGAAAATGAAAATAATAATAATAATCGCAAAAAATTTTCTCACCGAATATCCCTTGACCATTGATAAATACTTATAATTTGATCACAACTACCTCAAGAACTTTGCTTGAAGGTAACAGCCCTCCGCCTGCGGCGTCGAGCGGTTACCAAGCAACATTCTTTCGGTAACTGTGATAAATTATTTCGTAATTATCAATGGCCTAGGGATATTATAGCTGAAAATTTCCCCGGGGAATTATCACTTGTTGCTAAGTAACAGTTGTTGACAGTCGAATGACAGTTAATTCAATATTTGATTTGTTTATTTGCAAATATCATTTTCACAATATTTGAATGAAAATAATAATATTATCCTAAAAAAATTTCTCATCGAATATCCCTCGACCATTGATAATTCTCATAATTTTATCACAATTACCTCAAGAACGTTGCTTGAAGGTAACAGCTCTCCGCGTACGGCGTCGGGCGGTTACCAAGCAACGTTCTTTCGGTACTGTGAGAAAATTATTTCGAATTATCAATAGACTGGGGATATTATAGCTGATAAAACCCCGTTATCCGGGTTACCCCTGATAATTTTCCGCTACGAAGGAAATAAATAATTGTTACTGTCAATTAATATTTCATGTTACATTTTGCTTTGATTTTGGAATTTATCTCATCAAATACCACGCGACCTCTCTGATTTTCTCAGATAAACTTTAATTATTATGCACTATTTTTTTTTTTGCTTTTAAGAAATATCACTCAAGCAAACTGACAGGTAAAACCTGTACTTCTTCGGAGTCGGGAATTACCATGCAGTTTCATTTCGTGTTTATTGCTAAAGGCCGGTTTTTCCAACCTCAGATAAACTAGAAAATAAAATCAGTGGAACAAATGAAATAGCATCCAAATCATAGATTAAATAATTGTTACTGTTATCTTCAGAAATTAAAGTAGTAGCCCTAGATTTAAAAAATTGCATTAAGGCAAGGAAAGCAGTGACCTCTTGTCGTCCTTTTAGCCATTTACTGCATCACTGCTTTCCTTACCTTAATGCAATTTTTTAATTCTAGGGCTACTACTTTAATTTCTGAAGATAACAGTAACAATAATTTCAAATTGTATCTTTCAATAGTTAAGTTGATAAGATGAACCATAAAATGAACATGACTTTTTTGAAACAATACATGATGATTCATAATGTACGGAAAAGATTTAAAGTGTAGCAAGACGGGTCCAAAATAATGCATATTCTTTAATAAACTTTTGTAAAAACCCCAATAACAATAAAGTTTGAGCACATGAGAGTTGAATCAATTAATAAGCCGTCGTTAAAAACTACGGTAGTTAATTATGTTTTAAATAGAAATAGGGAATACTTAAAACATAGTTGAACAATATTTATTTAAAAAATAATAGTATTGTATTATTATAAAATTTACAACTATTTAATTTTTTTGTTAATTGTTAAAAAATTGCTTTCCACATAGTTGAGAGACGCTTAAACACAGAAACACAACTGGAAAACAAGTTGGCGTTGATATTTATTTAATTGCCAATTCTTTAAACGTCAAAGTATAAAATAATATAGTTAAGTGCAAAATAGTTAAATAACGAGGAATATGTAGATATAATTAAGGTTTATGAAATAAATTTATTAATTAAAAAGATTTTAATATTTTACTGATTTTGCCACTATTTTTTATTGGGTGCATAATTTATAATTTAAAAAACAGTAAATTGACAGATTTGAAAGAAACGTATTTCTATGGAAACCAAAAAATAATGATTATTTTCTGCGGTATTCAATAGTTGGGCGTTAGTTTAAAACAGTTTTACTTCGCTTTAACTTTTTGATTATTGATTTTTTGTTAAAAATTTATTAAAGAAAAGGCATTATTTTGGGCCCCTCTACCCACACTCTCAAACTTTTCCGTACGTTATGAATCAACTTTCTACAACTGCTCGAGCCTGCGAACCAGCTGTGGTCGTTTGCAACAAATATTGAAATTTGTCCTCCAAATGTATATCAGGATCGCAATGTATGTTTTGAAACTGGCCGCAAAATGGTAACCAATCTCTGATGTCATCTCCAAACTTCTTGAATTCGATGGTGGACAATTTAAATTTTCTAGATGCCCCTTGTATGTACACTCATCTCTGTACCCATCACCGACTTTTGAGTGTCGTCAGTCTGAAAACATTTATTATATCGCTGTTCTAATCTTAAGAAAAGAGTTAAATACTCATCTGATTTAGATACTTCCGCGACTATAATTTCTTCGTTGTCTTCTTTCTCAAACATTTTGTCCAAGACCTCTCTGTCAGCATTCTTCAGAGACTCAAATTTGTCATTCAAAATTCTCCATTTAACTTGTGTTTCCTCCAAATCAATTAGCTCTGCAGCCAACAATTTCTCCAACTCGTTAGCGGTCTTCGTAAATAAGGATCGTGTAACTGAACGAATCTTCTTAGCGTCCGCCATCCCGTGATCAGTGAAGTCGATGGTCTCTGGTCTGTTATGTTTGCTTGAACGACCTCAAATCTTTGTCGTGTAAATATAAAATTGTTTCTAACACAACGTTGGATTCGTGTAGAATTCTTGCAAATGAATTATTCGTACGAACGTGATTAGCCCGTATCCCAATTAGACATACGGCCCGTACTTCACGACACTGTTCGCTACGAAGTAAATACTCGTCAGACTATAGGACACTGTCATGTCACGGTCGCCACAATGTTAACACACCATCAACTACCCGTCGATGAGCGTTATTTTCAATAAAAACTTTGAAAAATTAGTTTTGACAATTTCATTTATTTACGAACAAGATGGACATATATTTCACTTGATTTTTCTTCCAAAAATAAATTAAGAAGGCATACAATTATAAGAATATATTAAATTAACATCTAGATATCTATTCATCTCAATCAGTGCCAATTGCACCAACAACATACACCATCCGTTCCATTCAATGCCTTTCGTAATAACACATATAACTTACTTTTATTTAACAGTTACCTGATAAATAAATATTTTTCTCCTTCGTTCTGCTTTCAGCATTCCAGCACATATCTGCAAATCTGACAGAATTCTAAAAACTCAGCCTCTTACTAATATCGTATGAAGCGTTGCTATATTAAATGCACAGAATATTTAAAAAAACACCATAGAGTTTCATTCGGAACTATTAAATTTTATTTTTGTAATATCATTTATTAGCGGACAGTGCTTGAGGAATTTTTAATGTACATAGTTTATAACTCCAAGAAGAAGAAATTTTCTCGACTAGATGTAATTATTTAATAAAACCATTAGTTGGATATACAGTCAATATAATTATAAATGAATTATGACGAGAGAGACGAAAAATCGAACATATTTATTAATATTGACTGCATCTACAACTAGTTGTTTTAATTAGTAATTTATAACTACAAACATAGTTCATGTTACAAGTCTTTTAAAAAAATAAAATTAGATATTGTTACACCGAATTGGCAATGTAGAAAAATTCACCAAAATAGATGTTGAGAATGAGGATGATTACATTAAATTAATTTTGGTAGAATTTTATGTTCTTAATTAATTTTTATATATTGTTACGTTTGTAACAGACAGGTTCGGTGAAGTTTAATAATCAATAATTAAAACATCTACTAAAAGTCACAAAAAGTTTATTTACTAACACTTATATTTATTTAAACTACTTAATTAATTTTACCCAGTTATTAATAAACACAAAATAACGATTAATCAGTACTAAACTAAGAATATTACACAAGAAATATTTATTTACACTATTTATATTCACTACACAAACGTTTTATTTATTTTCACTTGATTCGATATGTACTAAACAGCGTATCAGAGTCGAATTGAGTCGCTGGGTAGGCTAGTGCATTTATATATCTGTAAAGCCGGCGGTCTGGAATTCTCTAGCACCTTCGACCATGAAACCATTCGAGAACGATGAGTCATCGTTGCGTGCTGTCTGTGCAGGGCCATACTGGCCCGTTACAATATTTTTGTGTATGTTACCTAATGTCTATCTGCCGCCAACAGCATATTCCATCAGACGTTATGTTCCTGTAGCTGAGGAAGAATCATACTACTATAAAGTTACATAAGTTTATATTATCTTGTATGTAATTAAGTAATCAGTCTTGTAATTAGAAAGCAATAAACATCTAAATTTTTATCTTTGTGTGAACATAAAGTTTTTAAATACCAATATACAAATTCTTATAAAATAATTTATACATTCGGGCCTATTCTCTAACATATTACTACCGTATCAACTTGCTAATTGTAACAAAAAATAATCTATATTTGACAGTTAATGAAATATTTTCCATTAAACATAAAATTTTGATGCGATTTTGTCACCATTAGCAAGTTGCTTAGTAACAACTTAGAGAATAGAGGGATATGATTTTAACGTTACAGTAAACAAAGAGAAAGATGAGGTAAAAGTTGAGATGGAAAATCATAATACAAACATCTAAGTTTTGACGTTTGAGATGGTATTTTAACAAGGTTATGATTTTATTTTTGAAGTTTGTGATTTAGGATACTTAAAATAAATTTAACATTTGACATATACCTATAATAATAATAATAATAATAATATATTTATTTCCTACAAAGTCGAAAAGACATAAGGAATTTGACAATAATTAGTACAAACATATAAATAATTTATTTGTAGCGTACACACATACATAATTACTGTGAATAATTATTAATTAATGTTAACAAAATAATACTTAAGTAATACAGATGTAAGAATTATAATTAAAATAAAGAATTGGTACAATCATTAAAAAAATCATGCAAACTATAGTATTCCTTAGTAATTAATATACATTTAATAATTTTTAAGGCTCTTTTTACATTCATTTCTTTGATGTACATTGGAAGTGCATTATATATTTTACAACTCATGAAATATGTTCCACCTTCATACAAAATTGTGATATGTATAATAATAATATATTTAGCATCATTTTAAGAACTGTCAACTTTACAGCGCTCGTGGCAGCGTTTTGTTTGTATTTCGCTACCTGACGACCACGTGAACTGCATCGTAGTTCAATGAAAACATCAATAGAGGTTTCATTTCAGTGAATTAAATGAATAAAGGCTTTACCTACATACTTGATTATGAATAGTTGCCATAGTTACTCATTATAAAATAGTTATTTGTATATCTAGAGCAGAAAGTAGTCTATTTCTGCTTGCCCATGGATATTTCAAACATGCATAAGTGACAAGGACACTATTAAATTTTGGGAAGATAAATATATTGGTTGAAATAAATAGTTTTTGTATAAATAAATATAATCAATTGTCTTTTTGTGTGTTAAATAAATATGTGGAATTAGATAAATAAATTTTGTTAGTTTTAATTAAATTTTTGTATTTTCTTTCAATTTCACCGAACCCGAGTAACAAGCAAAACATTACAGTAATTATACATATATTTATCATTAAAATTATTTAAATCTGAATACATATTTTTACAATATACTGAATCGTAAACCTACTATAAGTAGTGCTATAGAATTTTTATGCAGGCTGAACCCGATAAAAATATTTTACAAACTGTTACCTTTAAACCATAGCAACATACATGTTTATTGTTTATTATTACTTAGATCAAAAAGTTTAATGTGTTGCGCTGCCCGCTCCAATAACACAACTAATTGAATAGAATAACAATGTTGCTTGACAAAAAAATTGGACACTTTTTCACCGTTTTGTTTAAATTTTGTAAAAGTTCTTTTTGTATTTATTAATTAATTAATTCTTGACTGTTACACTTTCATTTCACAGTCTATTATCAACCGTTTTAGTAAAACTTGACGGCAATCTTAATAAAAGTATCCCTTTTTTTGTCCAGCAGTATATGTTATGTTTTTGCAATTCATTTATGCTGTTACGTCACTGTGACCAAACGATTTTCTCGATCCAATCGAGATAGTGCAATACGCTGGTGTAAACGGATGGGATGCCAAAGGTAGACCAAGACTTGCCGAAAGCTATCACACCCACGACGTCATACATGCATTCCAAGTCGGAGTAGATCTGCAAGGGACTGCCGCAGGCACCCTACAACAGCAATACAGAAAGTTCTTGTACAACATACTGTGTCGCGAAATGTAATGACCAATGAGTGTATTTTTCAAAAAATCGACGTAAGTATAAAGTTAAGAAATATAATTCTTACTAATTCTAATAGCCTGTTTTATACGACGCAATTTATTGGTCAATAAATTGCTCAAGTTTAATTGTCAATAAATTACCAAGAACTAAAATAGAGTAATTATTTTGAATGCTTCAGCAATTTTTCATGAAGAGAAACGTATAGTTGCTCCACTAATTCCATTTTCTTATGCAGAAGGTGTAAGTATTATATTGTGAGGTTATGTTTCCAATTTAATGTAACTGTTATAACTATCTAATTTCTTATATATTCTTAGTTATAATTATTATCTAAGAAGATTTGTGATGCTTTGGGTGTGTCACACTCCACAGTATCTAAATATAATACAAAATGAAATGAACTCTGTCATTGCCTAAAAGAAAAAGAAAACGTGGGAAACAAATTAACAGGAATTGATGAATTTCTTATGATATGATTGACAAAAGTAAATACAGTACATTGTTTTGATAATGTATTAATTTTGTTTAAAATATTATTATTGCAGAAGAGCAAGTAACAGTTTTAAATAAATTGAATTCTAAGGATATACTCATCGGTTCAAGAAGTAGTTTTGTTGGAAAACTGACAACAATAGAAGATATCTTATGGAAAAGGAATGTATTGACAAATCTCGATTTGCTTTTTCAAAACAATATATCAGAAGTAAAAATAATGTGTAATAAAATAATAGCGGGAAAGTAATATAAACAGTGTATTACGACCTCAGAGCGATGGTGGTTAAAGGTTAGTCTAGTTCGTAGTTTTTAATAAATGAAGAAACTACGAAGATTTTAAATTTCAGATATAATAGTACACGCTGGGAAAAATGGGTTCATAAAAGGAGCTGATTTAATTTTTGCCTCCAGTAAAAATGAAGGAGATTATCACGGCGAAATGAATGCTGAAAACTATTTGTATTGGCTCAAAAATCAATTGTTAACATCATTAAAGAACCTAGTTTAATAGTTATAGAGAACGTTTCTTATCATAGCATATTGGTATTTATGAAAATCAGTGTATTGAAAAATTACTTGCTTATACTGTCACTTTACAATTGGAAAAAATACCAAATTCAAATTCCACAAAAGCTGAAATTCAAGAATGGTAACAAAACAGAGGCATTTCGTACAACTTATCAGATTTTAAAAATGATTTATTAAGTAAAGGTGCAAAGGCCTGTGTCATTTAAAATGTATAATATTTGATTTTTAATTAACCCTTTACTTTTACTCCAGCAATAAACCCGAAAAAGTATACGTGATTAACCAAATAATTAATGAAGCTGGCCACGCAGTTCTAAGGTTACCACCATAAACATTTTATTGATATGAAATTATTGTGGGGCATTACAAAATCATTTTACAACAAATATATATTGATCAAACTGGTACTACAAAATCTGAAGCTCTTAATATGTGGTAAGAAGCCTTGAATCAAATAACTCCAGAAATACGGGCTAATAGTATTCGACATACAGAAGAATCCATTCGACAAAATGGGGATTTACAAGTGAAATTTGACAATGTTGGCTTCGATCCGTTAATCATTCATATAAATGACGATAAGGCAGCACCAGTGAAAGTGATTAAGGAATATAAAATATTTGTACACAGTATTAGTTTTTTATGATTATAAATAAATAAAATTACCACTTGATAATGTAAATATAAACAAAGAAATTTGAACAAATATGTAAATATTTACTACTACTACATTGCCAGCAGATGTCAGTATGGTCAATCGAATTTTCTATTTTTATAAGTACCTCATATAAACCAAGTGAGTGACGTCATCACATTGGAATGCCATACTAAGCTGAATATCACTAAAGTTTATCTATTGTATTTTCGTTGAAGCATCCCGAGTTTGTGAATATTACGCCTTAAGTAAGAGTATTTTTTGTCTGTTTTATTTCTTCCCCTTGACAGGTAAATTTTAAGATGTGTTTCGGTAGTCTACCGACGTGGAAGTGAAGAATATTGTCTTACAAGCGTTGATTTGCAGATGTATGGAATTACAAAAGTCGTTTAGAGCGTTCAGTTTCCTTTGTATGTCGGATAGTGAGTGTCCAAAAATGACTATATCACCCGCATAGAGTGAGTATATCTAATGTTTGGCTTATAAAATAACCTTTATAGTACCAGTTTCTGAAGAATTATTCCATATCGCAGATATACACTGCAAATAGCAGAGGGGCTGGTGCATTCTTCCTGTAAGACTCATTTTGTAATGCAAATTATTTCTGTTCGTTGTTAATATTTATTTGAAAAGACGCTTTATCGTAAATCTTTTTTGAAAGTCTGATAATTTTTCCGCTCATTCCCACTTGATAAAACTTATTCCAGGGAAGTTCGTGTGGAACAGAATCAAGAGCTTTCTTTAGGTCAACATATATCGCATATATTCCCTTTTTATTTGTTAAAAATTAGTCTAGATGTAATTCTTTAATAAAGTAGACAATTATTACTATTGATAAAATATTAGAATTTATTATTATTAGGAATTATAACAGATATTAACACAATATTACCTAAAATATTAGAATTGAATAAAAGTCCCTTTATTACTTTTATAATATTCTCGATCCTTTCAAATATTATGACGTAACTAATCAAACAAGTCAAACAAAACAAAAACAAGAAAAGGTTACTAAATTCTTAATTTACACTTCCGGTGGTCGGGGACTCTTTTTTTTCAGTATAAAAAGAGTAAGGTACCAACTTAGAACAATGGAATAAATTTGCTTCTTTACGTTTCTTATTACATTCGACTTCATAAATCGATTTAGATAATCTTCTTGCTATAATAAATGGTCCACTTCTAACTTCATCTAGTTTGTTTCTATTCAGTTTATTTCCATTTGATACATAAACTAAATCACCTTTTTTAAATTCATATTCTTTTCTATTTTGATCTATTCTCTTCTTGTTTTTCTCAAAACTAAGTTGTGAATTTTTAAATGCTTCTGATCTATCCTTATTTAAATCACCTTCTCTGTGCAATGTAAATGGAACAATTTCTGATTTCTTTCCATATAATAGGTATGCTGGAGAAAATTTTGTTGTACCATGAATAGTATTATTGTATTCCTGAACACATAATTCAGCTATTCTTGTCCATGGTTTTTTATCAGTATTTTCATTTATTTTACAACGTATTCTATTTACAAGAGTTTGGTTTAAACGTTCATTCAAACCATTCGATGAAGGATTATCTACCGATGTAAAAACTAAATGAATACTATTCTTCTTTAAATATTCTTTGAATTTTATAGAATTTAAAGCACTATATTGATCTGCTAATAATATTTTAATTTTATCCTTTTCTACGAGATTAATAAGTTTAATAAAATCATCTGCAATTTGTGTCCTCGATGTTATGATCCATGCATATCTGCTAAAATGATCTACTAACAAATGCATATACTTTTTTACAGATCTATTACCAACAAAACCACCAATTGTGTCTATAGATACAATATGAAAAGGATATTGTGCTGGACCCAATTTTGATAATAACCCAATAGCTCTACTTGTTCTTGTCTTATTTCTTATGCATATTTCACAATTTTTGCAAAATTGTATTATCATTTTATCCATATTTCTAAAATAGTAGAATGATCTCAACTTTTCTGATATCTGGCTACTACCAATATGTCCATAAAAACGGTGTATTCTATCTATTAAATCCAAACCAAATTTTTGTGATATATATATATATATATTCTTTTTCTGTTGTTCAATATTTTAAAATTAATATCACCATCCTTTAAAATCTTCTTTGATTTTTCAATTTCGTTTTTAATAGAATTTTGATCTGTGATTATTTCTTCCAATTGAATAATATTTACTGTTTTTAAGCAATCATCTTCATTTTCAAAACTTTCTAGTACTGGATTTCTTGATAATGAATCAGCTTCTATATTATCTTTACCTTCTTTATAAATAATTTTAAAGTTGTACTGAGATAAGTATAACATTAAATCACCCAATGCTTCATCAGTTCTTGATTTTGATTTTAAATTTATGAGTGGTTTGTGGTCGGATGTAACTATAAATTCTTTACCAATTAAATAATGTTGCCAGTATACAATTGCTTCTTTAATCGCCAGACATTCTAAATACATTATTTCTTTTTTCATTTGACCTGGTGTTAATTTTTTAGAAAAGTATCCTACTGGATGAAGTAATCCATCCTCCTGAGGTTGTTTTAAAACTGCCCCTAAGCCCGAACGACTCGCATCTACTTCTAGTACTACATTTTTCTCTTTATCATAAATATTTAATATTGGTGTTGAACATAAATACCGCTTAATTTCCTTAAAACAATTTTCGCATTCTTCTGTCCATTTAAATTTTTCTATTTTTTTTTAATAGGTTATGTAATGGTGCTAATCTTTGTGTACAATGATCTATAAATTTATGATAAAAATTAATTTTACCCAATAACTGTCGAACCATCTTTCTTGTCGTAGGACGTGGAAATTCTTTAATTGCAATTAAATTATCTTTAATTGGATAAACTTTACTTTTTTCTATAATATGGCCTAAATATTTAACGGAATGCTTAGCAAAACCACATTTTATTAATTTCAATTTGATTCCTTCTTTCTTAATTGCTTCAAAAATTTGTTTTATATGCTTTAAATGTTCATCAAATGATTTTGAAAAAACTAATATATCATCAATATAATTTTCACAAAATTTATCTAAATTATGTCTTCTAATTATACTTGCCAACAGTCTTTGGAAAATAGCTGGTGAATTCTTGAAACCAAATGGTAATACTTTCCATTGCCAATGACCTTTTTGAGTGATAAATGCTGTTTTCTTACGATCTTTTATCCTGATTGGTATAGACCAAAACGCTGAATTTATATCTAATGCTGTAAACCAGTTACAATCACCAACATTCACCACTAAATCTTCTATTCTGGGAAATGGTTGTGCTTCAGGTACTACTATCTTGTTTAATTCTCTAAAGTCTACACATAAACGAGTTCTTTTCCCATCTTCTTTTTTAAATGCTAATGTTACCGGAGATGCAAATGGCGAATTCGATTCTTCTATTAAATCGTTCTCCAATAATTTAGATATTTGTGATTCTATTTCTTCTTGATCTGGAAATGAACATCTATATGGTTTCCTTGATACGTATTTGTCTTCTTTAAGTCTAATTTCTGCTTCTCCAGTTCTAAATGAACCAACATCAAATTTATTTGTTGCAAAACATGATTGATATTCATTAAGCAATATAATTATTTTCTTCTTTTTATTTTCATCTAAATGATCTAAATTTTTCATGTAATTTTCAATATCTAAATTACCATGAAATCTTGAATGATTCTCATTTATGAATGATTCGATAATTATTTCTCTTCTATCATTCACAACTTCTTTCAACTCTTCTTTTTTTTCTTTCAATTCATCTTTGTTTACTTCTTTTTTTATTATAATTTTGTCTTCATTTATATTATTTACAGTTACTATTTTATTACCTATTTTTTGTTTTATTCTCAGATTTTCATCTTGTATTAATTTGAACTTTCTAATTGCGTCCAAACCAAGTAAAACATCATAATTAAAATTACTATTCTTCACTACTATTAAATCTAGTTTATCTTCTATTTCACCTATTTTTAAATGTAGAGTAGCCCGGCTTTTACAAAAATTTTTGCTGTACTTCACTCAAACTTATTTCATTTGAAAATGAAATACGATTTTCCAATTCTTTAATACGTTTTATTAAAAAAATTTCATTTGAAGTTTTCGATTCACCTAATATACTAGTTATTGCATCTGATTCTTCTACAAATTCCTCTAAATAATGATCATCAATGCAAAAATTTTCTTCTTCATCTAAATATCGTTTTTGTAATTCAGGTTTAAAGGTAACTGTCACTTTTCTGTAACTACCTATTTTTGTAATAGATTTTATACTACTTGTAATAGTTTTAAGTGCTAATAATTCTTTGTGAAGACTTAGATCTTTCAATTCATCTGGTATGTTAAACCATATAATTTTATCCATAGACAATGCGGACAATTCATATTTGTCTTCACCTTTTTTGATAAGATGAATATGCAATTTCTTCGGTGTAGTCATTGTTGTAGACTTTATTCAATTTGTAATTCTTTAATAAAGTAGACAATTATTACTATTGCTAAAATATTGGAATTTATTATTATTAGGAATTATAACAGATATTAACACAATATTACCTAAAATATTAG
The DNA here is from genome assembly GCA_963942605.1 of Poecilus cupreus. Lineage (NCBI taxonomy): Eukaryota > Metazoa > Arthropoda > Insecta > Coleoptera > Carabidae > Poecilus > Poecilus cupreus. Next base: position 21,371,489 of record OZ012720.1, on the reverse strand, counting down.
AATTGAATAAAAGTCCCTTTATTACTTTTATAATATTCTCGATCCTTTCAAATATTATGACGTAACTAATCAAACAAGTCAAACAAAACAAAAACAAGAAAAGGTTACTAAATTCTTAATTTACATAGATAATTGAGTTAAAAGTAAATAAATTATCCAAACATAGCCTTTGCTCTCTAAAACATGATTGAGTTTCAGGTATGATTCCATTCGATTCTGTCCAGATCTGCATGCGATTATTTAGAATTTATGTCATTAGTTTTATTGCTGTATTGACCAAGACGGTAATTATCTTTTTCTGAACAGTTGCCTTTCTTGTAAATGAGTATAAGTTTTATGTTCTTCAGTTCCTTTGTTCTTCACAGATAATACAATTATTTAATAAATTTCTTAAATACTGTATCCATTCCTCTGGTAAGTTTTTTAATTGCTCGTTTAGAATTCCGTCCGTACCTGTGTTTTTATATGTTTTTAAGTTCCCAATGGAATTAGTGAGTTCTTCAGTTAATATTTCTTTATCTAAGTACGGATGCCTTACGTCGATAAATATTTGTTCGTTAATTATCCTTTGCCCAAACCAGTCTTAGGAGTAATTAAACCATTCACATGGATTAATATTCTTTGGAATAAACCTATTTGGTTGTAAATTTTGTATTACCTACCAACATTATGTTTGATCTGTTATGTTGCATAATATTTTTTAAACTTATATAAAATAATAATATATCATATTGTTTCTCGTACGATATTCAATACAAGAAATATTGTATCGTATACTACACATTTTTCATCCAATATTTAACACGATTTTAAAATGATTTTTATTGTACGGATCTAAAATATTGGACCGATGGCAGTAAAATAATTTATGATAAGTTAAAATATAACTGACAGCTGGACAATTTTTAAGGCTAGTACATTTAAACATGAATTATCTTACATCAAATGGTTTATTATACTTATCACCTACAATTACACAACCGTCAAGTAAAGTAGTAAGTATAATACCAACAGCATATAATTGTTCATCCATTTTATTGGTTATCATTAACTAACAAATTGTAATTTTTTTATTAACCGTGCATGCGTTTGTCATATTTTGAATACGAGAAAAAATTGTATCGTGTAAGATCTAAATATTTTAAACCAATATATCATATTGTTTCTCGTACGATATCCAAAATCATATTGAATATTGTACGAGAAACAATATGAAATATTGGATCGTGTACTACAGGCTTTAGACTATCTTTGTTAAAGTTTTTTGCTTTACTAATTCGGAAGTGTTTTTTGCATTTCTTTTAAGTTCTTTGCATGTTTTGCAATACCATTTTTTGGAGTTAGGTTGGTGTGAGTTTGAGGTAATTGTGACTTGGTTGGGTATTCCAATTTCGATACATCGGTATTATTCATGTTATTCTTTATGAATGTATATTGATCGTTGAGGTTATTTGAATCTGTGTTAGCTGCGTTTTTTTCATTTCTTCCTTGTAGAGGTTAGCTTTGGAATCGTCCGAAACTGTTTTCAGAAACTTCTTTAAAATATTACTTTTGTCTTCTATTACTATCATGTCCAGAATTAGGTGTGTCGTATTTATGTCAATACTAGAATGATTCCTTAGGAACGTTGGATGTTGCGCTATAAATGCTTCTTTATGAACACTAAGTTTGTAGAAGTTTTTTAATCCTCGGATATTCCAGAATAAAATTGGGTTAAAATACGAGTAGGGTACAAAGGTTGGCTGGGTTTTGTCGTGTTCAAGTTTTTAATAACCACACTGACTACGTGTTCTGGTCAAATGTTTGTTCATAGGACCAGATTTCAGTCCTTTTCGTTTTGCTTCTGCGGATTTTGGAAAATCTGTGAATTTTACTTCCGTGTTCTTTACTTACGCAAGTAGTTAATGGTTTCCTTCGTGTTGTGTTTCAGGTTCGGGTTGAATCAAGTTTAGTTTGTTAAGTGACGTGGATACTCTCCGATTGTGTACCAAAGTGTAATGATCATTCTCAGATTTTCGTTCCTTTGAGTTATTTATAGCGATAAAATATCCTGCTTTGTATAATTCACTATTAATTTTTAGGATATTGTAGACCGAGAAAGTGCGACTACCATCGGCTAAGGTGCGGCAGTAAAATTTTTCGTTCTTCAAGGACTTTAGGGGTGTAATACTCACTGATGGAGAAACCTGAACCTTTTAAGTTTTTTATATTTTGGATGATTTCTCTTTAAATTCGTTTAGAGTTAAGTTCAATCCTGACTGGTCTCGGTACGTTATTCTTCCTAATTTCCCGAGTCTTGCTATAGCTTCTAAATTATTTGTTGAGAAATTAAATTCTTTTATTCCCGAACAGGAATAACTAGAATGTTTCATTGGATTCGACTTAAAAATTTGACGTATACTATTGACGACGTCAAGAAAATGACTTCTGCTTGCCCAATTTGTGCAGAAATAAAACCAAGATTTCATGAACAACTAGAATGTCTTATTACAGCTACTTCTCCTTTTGAAAGACTAATTGTTGAATTTAATGGACCGCTACCTTCAAAATATAAAAATCGTTATTTTCTCACGACAGTCGATGAATTTTTTCGTTTTCCTTTTACTTATTCATGTTCGGATTTAAGTGCATCAACAGTTGCAAAAGGTTTCATTCATTTGTTTTCCATTTTCCGCGCTCCATCGTTTGTTCATACTGACAGAGGTGCATCTTTTCTTTCTCAAGAAGTCACACCCTTTCTCCATTCAAACGGAGTAGATACTGGTAAAACCACACCTTATAATCCACAAAGCAATGGCCAAATCGAACGATTCAACGGAATAATATGGAAAACCACTAATCTGGCTCTGAAAACACGAAACTAACGTTCGCGCTGGTAAATATGAAGATCTTGTTGAAGAAGCCGAACTTTTAGAAGCTAATCCACAATATGCATTAATACGACGTAAAGATGAAACTAAGTCAACTGTCTCACTAAGACAGTTAGCACCGAGGGGGGAGAAGGATTTACAACAAGAGAGCAAATTACAATCACCACAGGAGAGTTTACAATAGGAGAGTAGCCCACAATCGCCGAGGAGCTTAACACCGTTTGCAAAGCTAATCTCTATTGAAACTAATAAAGATACAAATGAAGTTTCTTTAGAAAAATTTATACCGACTTCAAGTAATGCACCAACTGCCAGTGACCTGCTAATAGTACCAACAGAGAAAATTTACAGAATATAGATGACATCTCGCGTGCAAAATAGCAAGAAAACACCCAAGCTATTTAAGAGATTATATTCTTTAATTTACATATATTTGTTCTTATAAAGTTTCATGGTTTTCTTATAAAGATGAGGAGAATGTTGTAGATTACTTGATTAATTTAATTGGCATTCTACATTAGTTATTATACTACATGTTATTCATAAATATTGTAACAAGTCTTAAGTCAGCATATTATAGTTCACGCAATGATTAAGTAATTAGGTCAGCTATTGTTTATTTGTGACACTTATTTTGCTGACTTAGGACTTGTACAAATATATATAAGGTTACTATGTATGTAAGTAAGTAAGTGCAGTAGAGTATAGTAAGCTGTAGAGTACGTTCATCATTGATTATCGCTTAATAAAGATCATGTAAGTTAGTCGACGGATAGAAGTATTTTATCATTGCTGACTCCCAGTCTCGACAGGACCCCTTTTTATAATGTACCCTCGTTTTAGGGGGTTACAATATGACGTTTATCTAATAAAAGCCAGCCGCTTCAGTGGCTGAGCGTGTCTAAGCAGCGTCTAGTAATGCTCAAGCGACCTTGTCCGCCACCACTGAGGTCGTGGGTTCGATTCCCACCCGGAGTTGGCTGTTTGTGATTGACTTTTCAAATATTTGGATGTGAATGTAATTTAAATGTAATGCAAAATGTAATAAATATAAATAGTAATTGAGGGGCTAAAAGTCTTTAAGTCTTCAAAAGCCGACATTAATGTTATTAATAAAAGCCTAAATTGGTTCAGTCTAGTTTTTCATTACATCCATCATTAAAGAAATTAAATAATAATTATGTTGTAATTGGTTGTATACTACCTAGATTGCGTAAAGGTATAATATGTGTTGTGAAAAACGCGTAAATCTATTGCAACAGTGATACATTTTAAATTTTGAAAATTAATGCTGTTCAGATACAGACAATACCTATTTTAACACAATTTTTAACACGTCTCGTATTACGGTGACTATGCAGTAAACATCAACCCCAATACAGAACCTGGATCAAATTGGATAGGGATTTACATTGATCGTTATGGGCATGGAATTTAATTCGACAGTTATGAACGAACCCTATATACATACATATAAAACAGGAGCAGTATACAGAATTTCTAAGAAGAAATAGTAAAGCTTAGACTTTTAATACCATGATTTTACAGATATTAATTCTGCGGTTACTATTGTCTGATCTATATTCTATTTAGAATTAATAATTATACGCACAGAAACTTTCTGCAATTATTTAATAAAACTAAAAAGTCGGATAATGAAGATTTTGTTGTATATATTACGACACTCAATAAGTCCGTAGGATGACTTATGCATGGCACCACTATTGATAAATCAATATGATTTTTAGGAAGTACCAACCTTAGAACGATACGTGTCAAAATTTTATGGCAATCTGTCGTTTATTTCATTTGTTACAGTTGTTTTAGTGACGATACTTTTGTAATTTTCACAACAATGAAAAAATCTGAATTTCGTGTGTTGATAAAGCATTGCTTTTTAATGGGAAAAAATACCGTTCAAGCAATGCAATGGTTTGACAAATATTATTTGGACTCTGCTCCATTGAGACAAATGGTAGAGAAATTTTTTGTTGATTTTAAACGCGGCCGTACAAACACCGATGATGTTGAACGTAGACCAAATTTGGCAGTTGTTCCAGAAAACATAAAAAAAGTCTACAAAATTATTTTGCGCAATCGTAAATTGAAGTTGCGTTAAATAGCTGACACCTTAAAGATATCAGAAGGCAGTTTATTCATCATTTTGCATGAACATTTGAGCATGAGAAAGCTCTGTTCTAAATGGGTACCGCGTTTGCTCACAGTCGATCAAAAACAACAGCGCGTCGACGATTCAAAGCGCTGTTTGGAGCTGTTTTAGCGCAATAAAAATAATTTTTTCATGCGGTGTATGACAATGGATGAGACATGGATCCATCACTACAGTCCAGAGTTAAATAGTTAGCGGAGTGAACAGCAAAGGATGAAGACCGTCCAAAGCGACTAAAAACGCAAATGTCAGCTGGTAAGGTTTTAACCTGCGTATTATGGGATGTGAACGGTATTTTATTCATAGATTACCTGGAGAAAGGAAGAATCATCAATAGCGCATATTATATTGCATTATTGGTGCGTTTGAGTGAAGAAATTATAAAAAAACGACCCCAAATGAAGAAGAAAAAAATGCTCTTTTATCAAGACAATGCACCGTGCCACAAGTCGATTGCAACAATGGCAAAATTGCACGAACTGCACTTTGAATTGCTTTCTCATCCACCATATTCACCAGATCTGACTTCTAGCGACTACTATCTGTTTGCAGGCCTAAAAAGAATGCTCCAGAGAAAGCAATTTGGCACTAATGAAGAAGTGATTTCCGGAACTGAAGGGTATTTTGCGGCCAAAGATATTTCGTTCTACAAAAAAGGTATGTAAATATTGGAGAAGCGTAGGAATGAATGTGTCATCCTTCAAGGGGACTATGTTGGTGAATAAATTAAAATTTTGCCAGAAAGTTGTAGTTTCATTAGCCATCCTACGAACTTATTGAGTGACGTGTTATGTTTAAATAGTATTTTAAATAAAAATAATATAATTTTATAAAAAAAATATTGTATTAAATATATTTTTGCACTTCCGGGTTTAAATGCCCTAATTTATTCATCTTTCTCGTGGACTGAAGTGTCAGTTTAATTTCGGAGGAATTAAATGAGTCAACCTGTTGCACAATTCATTCCTTGCCCAAATTGTGGAAGACTTTTTAATGGAGAACGAGGTGCTGCGATTCGGCAGGGAACGGCCAGATGTACTTTGACTATTTCGCAAAATGTATCAGTTGATACACCAAATCAGCTTTCATTTCATCAAACAAAAACGATATTGAATTATGGTATGAACTTCTTTGCTTTGGTGTTGATACTTTTCCTTATCAGCAAACAAGGAGAGCAGGAAGCAGTCGCTAACGGCTATCATAAAAGCCAATATTAATGGTAGCCAACAGACATCAACCCAAACTCAACAACATGAATTTGTTAATAATGCTACAGAGAAGAGTGATCGTTTGAAAAAGACGGTTGAAGGTAAACTCCAAAAAGGATCTGTTACTGGTGCAATCAGATTGCTATCGTCAAACGATAAGGTAGTTCTTCCAACCCCAGAAGCCATTGATGTCATGAAAAATAAACATCCATCCGCATTCCCCAACATGCAGTTTCTTGATATTTCTATGAATGCTGCTGATGTAGAAACAGGAGAAATTTTTGTTGCTATTTCTTCTTTTCCGAACGGTACTACTGGTGGCATCGATGGTTTATTTCCTCAACACTTAAAAGATATAATTGCGGCCCGAAATAAGAGATCCAGGTTATCAGTGAAAGATATGGCTAACTTAATTACTATTATGCTGAAAGGTAACGTTCCTAATGAAATTTGCCCTATTCTTTAAGGTTCAACATTAATTGCTCTGACGAAGAAAGATGGTGGTCTACGTCCAATTGCAGTGGGAACTATTTTGCGTCGTTTAGCCGTTAAAATTGTATGCCGTCGTGTTATGAAAGAAATGGGTCATTTACTACGTCCTACCCAGTATGGTTATGGAACTCGTGGTGGCGCTGAAGCAATAGTGTACACTTTGCGGTCATACATCTCTGACCAATCCAGTGAATGTCGCGCTCTTCATAAACTGGATTTTCGCAATGCTTTTAATTCAATTCGACGGGATAAGCTCATGGAAGCTGTTAAAGTGAGTCTTCCTCAGTTTGCTTCTTTTATTAGCCAGCTTTATCGTCAAGAAACTCTTTTGTTCTTCGGAGATTCGACAATGCTATCTGCATCTGGCGTTCAACAGGGCGGTCCCTTAGGCCTCTTATTGTTTTGTTTAGTCATCAAGCCACCAATAGATGTTCTTATGAGGTAGTTTGACCTATGGCATTTGGATGATGGCACCCTTGCTGGGCATCCTAATGATGTTATCATTGATTTTGCATCTATACTATCGCGCGGAAAGGAAATTGGTTTGGATTTGAACTTGTCCAAATGCGAGCTTTACGTTTTTGGTGGCACTCAATTGACCCAAGACTCCGCAGTTAAAATCTTTAAATCAGTTACCGATTCAATTAGAGTTACTAAAGCAAATCGCCTCGTGTTACTTGGAGCAACATTAACTTCTGAAGCTGTCCCTTTTGTTTTAAATCAAAAGCATGAACAGGTGGATTTACTTGTATCACGCTTACATATTTTAGTTTCTTTATATTCTACGATGCTTTCCTGCGTGGCAGTACATGGAAAATCTAATTAAAATCGATAATATGTTTAATTCGGCGCTAGAAGAAATCTTAAATCTCCAAATACTGGATGAAACGTGGTCTCAAGCTTCACTTTCGACTCGTTTTGGTGGCCTTGGTATCAGAAATACTGGTGAATTAGCTCTCCCAGCCTACTTGGCTTCGGTTCATTCAGTTGAACAACTGATCACTATGGTACTGGCCACTTTCAATCTTGACGACATACACTCGAGGAAAAAAAACGCAGCACTTGAAAATGCACAAAAAATGGCTAAATTTCAGAGTGCCATAACTAGGTTGCATTTAGTTGAAATTGGATGATTCTTCGTGTTTTAGAAACTTTGATATGTTCTCTTCAATGTGATGCTACAATACACCCCCTCCAACCAAAATATAAAAAAAATGTTCCTGATGTCAAAAAATGTTCAACTTTGACAGCTCGTACGCAGTGCCAAAAAATCGTAGACTCAATTGGCAAACTGGGCAATAAAGTTCAAACATTTTCCTTTTAGTTTCTCAAGTTTCGAGTACTTAACGACAATTTTAGTAATTAGAAAGTTACCCCACAAATCCCTATCAGATTTTCAAATCCATTTTTTATATCAAACATTTAACAAAACTGTTTAAACTAATAATTACCAACAATTCCATCCTCATTAACAAATTCGTGACAACAACCTAATTACCTAAAAATTCTAGGGGTCAATAGCCAAAGGTCATTAAGGCGGTATCTAAGGAGGAACTGGAAAATACTACTGAATTTATCGGAAGGTAAACTGATTTCCCTTACACTTTTCACAAACAAACCCTGAGCCTACACAACTCACGCTCGACAAAATAAAATCACTTATTTTTAATGGAACTTATCCGAAAATTAGCTCGCTCCACGCTCCTCGTTGAATGAATAAAGTGACCCATTAAACTGGGGTTTCAAGGTCATCCGAGTTCGGTCATCATTTTCAGTATTTTTTCCCTTTAGTTTTACCCAAAATGTGATACATTCTTGAGGTTTCATCGTAACCGTAGGTGATGGTTTATATTTTGAATGATTTTCGATAAACAGATTTTGCCCTCTTAGGGAGTGGTTTCCGAAGTCATTAATGTCGCCTGAATTCAAAATATTCTTACATATATTATTATTCTATAACCAAATAAGAACAATACGAAAAATATTCAATCTCTTTCCAGTTCATACATAAAATGTTACAATAAGTTTTTATATATCAACTAAATAAATTAGGACATTTTTTGATGAGCCGTTGTTTATGACCAAGCGAGCACATCGAGCATAAATAAGGTGGGTCTATAAAGACAGATTATACACAAGTTGCACACAATATTTTTTGTTTGACTGCTTTTGGAGGAGATTTTTCATTTGCTTAAACTGCTATTTATATTTTGACTCATAATGTTGATAGAAAAATCGCAGTGTGTAATCTAGAATTTATTTCTGTCATAATGGTTACTAATTTTGTTCCAAAATTTTATAAAATTTGTCAAAACTCAATATGCGAAAAAATCTTTTGATGGTGAAATGGAAAGATTTATATGAATCGACACATAATTCTTATAAAAATGGTACAAAAAATAAGCTTTCGAAATCCTGCGAAGTTAGTTTCATAGACTACCTGAAAAGTACTATTTCGAAAAAGCGAGACAGTCGAACATAAATATACTTTCAATATGAGTGAATAATGATGCAAGCAAATAATGCTGCTTATGCATTACAAAACTGAAGTTTTTACTCGAAATGTACAATTTATATTTGAACAAGCCATGCAATATGAATAATATGGTAATGCACATTTCAGTATTACTATATTTCAGTGACTAATGGTTATAGTTAACTCACATGACGGAGATCTTTCTCCTTCTTCCTGCTGCCAGCACATATCTGCGAATCCGGCAGAATACCGAGCCTCAATCTCCTGCCAATATTGTCTTCGTACGAAGCATTGCATTCGCTGTGCGAGAAGTACTCCAACACTAGTTTCCTCAAAAAAGTCACGTTTTCACCTAAATAATTAAAGTCTGTGTGGGCCCAACCAGTAACAATGAATCTGTAAGTAATGACTGATGTGTAATGGGTACCTAATCTTAATGTTTAGTGTGTATAATTGATTTTTTCTACTCCCGTAACTAAAGTACCTTATAAAACATTGTTTCGTCGTTTGCTAAGCAACGTTTTAAACACTAGTGTTTAAAGAATTCTTTAGTCACGGCTTGTTCGATATTTTAAATCCGAGCCGAAGTTAACTTTCGGGAATGTTCGTATTCGTGGTATATGAGCAAAATAACACTATTTAATAAATTTTCCTGTTTCATTTAAATAAATAAATACTATAAATCAATATTTAAAACCTATTTTCATTATCATAACATTCTTATTTGAAATGCAAACATCTGTCAAAATAAAATCTGTATTATCATTGTGCATAATACCTGCATTACCGACATAGTTTTGTTTGGTTATGTAAAACGCTAAAACGTTTAATGCAATTTGACATAAGTTTGAGATCGGTGTTCTGTGTTAAAGAAAAATGAATCCCAATAGTGAAAATGATGAAGACATTTTAGGAACTCCAGAAGAAATTAGAGAAGCCGCAGCATCAGCTACCGCTATATATAATACATATCAATATGAAATAATTTATAAATTTGTGATTTAATAAAATATTTTATTTTTAAACGTTGGTACTTCCGGTCGTAGAAAAAGTATAGTATACAACACGTTTTAAAAACTTCTCTAGGCACTCGTTATGTTAAACACTCGCTTCGTTCGTGCCTAATAAAACTCGTGACTAAAGTGGAGTTTTTAAAACTTGTTGCATAATATACTATTTAACTTCCTTGTACGGTGCAAACGAAGTAGGTATTGTAAAACATTTCCATTTTGACTATTTTCGGCGTGACTACTTCACGAAGATATGTATGTAGTATGTACGAGGTTCGTACAAAAAATAAGGTGACTTTTCAAATTTCGCAAACTACTTACATTCGATTTTCGATTTTTTATGTTTGTTATGTTGGTACACATTTCCCCAATATATGTTAACATTATCAGCAATTTTGCATGTTTAGTTTGTTTTGAACTGATATTAAGGTTAGACGAGCTTTGGTGTGCTCGGCGATTTTTTGCTATCGAAAAAAAATAGTCAAAGGATATGCATTAAGTTTTGCGTGAAAATGGAATTAAGTGATCCGATGCACTTAAAATGTTAACTGTGGCATTTGGCGAGTCTACTTTGAGCAAAAAAATTTTAAGTTATACAAGCTCTTCGCAGAAGGCCGAGAAGATGTTAATGACGATAGCCGCAATGGACGCCCCAGCACGTCAACAACCGATAAAAATATTACAGCAGCGATGAAAATTGTTGTGGACAATCGCCGAATCACAATTAGAGAAGTGTGTGAAGCAATACGAAGAAAACGCCCGGATTTCTGGCAAAATAATTCGTGACTTTTGCGTCACGATGATGCACCTGCTCAAACATCGTTGCTTATTCGTGATTTTTTGGCCAAAAACAACACCGTTATCATGCCTCAGCCACCGTATTCACCGGACAAGACCCCCTGCGACCTCTCCCTAGTCCGAAAGCTAAAGAAACCCATGAAAGGACGAAGTTTTGCCATGATCGAGGAGATAAAGACGGTATCGCTGTAAGAGCTCAAGGCCATACCGAAAAGAGCATATCCGAAGTGTTTCGAGGATTAAAAAAAAAAAAACGCTGGCACAAGTGCATTATATCCGAGGGGGGTTACTTTTAAGGCGGCAAAATAGGTATTGACAAATATATAAACAATTTTCGAGAAAAATAAAAAGTCACCTTATTTTTTGAACAAAACTTACATAGGTCACACAGTCAGTAATGACGCCTGAATTGACGGTGTACAAAGACAGAAATTCGACGCGGGAGTAGTTATTAATACCCTCTTCACCGCTCTTCATTTATTGTAACCCTAGTATAATTTACAATTCCTAAGGGTAAGGAGTACGAAAGCACCGAAAATGTATAGTAAACTATTTTACATTTTAAGAAAGAAGTAAAAGAATACAAAATTATGGTATAGAAGAAAGGAAGATAAGGAGAAAGAAACAGAAGAGTTACTAAAAAACAAAACAGAAAATGAAGCTTGGAAATTCATAAAAAAGATATTACTTCAAACAAGTTAACTATCAATGAGTGGAAAGAGTATTTTTGCAACTTACTTGATGGACAAGAAAATTAATGAACAAAGTACACAACAACTACAAACACTTAATAATTTTATAACTACAGATTACATAAACAGGCAGATTAAAAAACTTAAAAAGAAAAAAGCGACTGGAGAAGATTACGTACCGAACGAACCGTGGATTTATGGAAATGTAAAGATATCAGAAAGAATAAAGATAATTTAAAGTATGAACAACCACAAATTTTCCAACACGCTGGAAAAAAGGAATCATATATCCTATATTAAAAAAGGGGTCTGAGATATAATTGAAAATTATGGAGGAATAACTTTATTAGATACGGCTTTTAAGATATATGCAATGTTACTACAAGAAAAACTAGAAGAAGTACTTCTGGTTAAGAAATTGATACCTGAAAATCAAGCAGGATTCCAAAAAGGAAGAAGAACAATAGATAATATTTATATCCTAAATCAGTTAATTGAAAACGAATTACTAAAAGAAAGAGGGAAACTGTTCAAATTCTTTGTTGATTTAAAAGCAGGTTTTAAGGAAAATGGACATAGTTGCTTACAAATATAGAAAGTATGTATAGGGAAACAATCTCCATCGTTAAAGTGAACAATAAATATTCGGGAGAATTCTGGACGGATAAAGGGTTACGTCAAGGCTACCCTTTAAGCCCCACGCTGTTTGCTTTTTATATAGCAGACATGGAGGAATATTTAAGCAAGGAACAAGGGTATAGTCATAGGGAAGAAGAAAATTTGGTCACTGGCATATGCTGCTGACGTAGCAGTGGTAGCAAAAGATGCAGAAGGAATGAAAGCAATGTTTAGACGACTACAACAATATTTAAAAAGGAAAAAACTAACGCTCAATGTAGAGTAAAAAGTAATGAAATTCAAGAAAGGAGGAGTATGAAAGACAAAAGAAGTATTTAAATGGGGCGGACAACAAATAGAAGTAAAACAATTTACCTATTTAGGGTACATATTCAAAAGAAATAATTATTATAACAAACATCTAGAGAGACTATAGAAAAACGCATAAATAGCAACGAAACAAGTCCGGAGTACCGGAGAAAGAAAATTAAAAAAGAATATTAGAGTTAGGCGGATGATGTTCGAAAGTATAATCAAAAGCATTCTGATGTATGATGCGGAGATATACGGATTGGAAGAGGAACAAATAATCAAAGACATACAAATCAGATACATAATATGGATACTGGGGTTAGACAAATGTACTCCTGGCTATATAGCACTGGAAGAAATGAAAATAGACAAATTTAGAATAGAGACAAGAAAGAGAGCCGTAAAGTATGAAGAAAAAGTGAGAGTTTCGGAAAACACATTACTACAGGAATGCTGGAAATCAATAAAACGTTCAAATGAAGATAAATCCAAACTTACAAAATGGGGATTAACTAGAAAAGCATATTAAAAAAGAAATGGATTTTCAGTTTTAGAAATAGAGAGAAAGAGACAAAATGAAGAATCTATAATAGAAACATTGAAAAACAGAGACAGAGATATACAAAAACAAGAACAATTCAACAAAATTCAAGAAACGTAATATAACCCACTATACAAGAATATACAGACACTAGATATTCCAAGATATTTATTAAAATTTATAAATGTCACTAGAGTGCGTACACGTTAACTTCAAGCCACCTAACCTAACAAACTTATAGGCTTGGTGGCTTGAAATTTACGTGTACGCACTCTACAATAGCACGATTTGGATGCGGCAATGAGGAAAGAAGTAACATATACTGGTTTTTCTAATTTGATAGAACGTAAATGTGCTCGCAAAAATGCTAGTTCATCAACGGTTTTTACATACAGTTTACTGAAGTATAATAGATCTTTATATACCAAGTGAATTTATGTTTATTCTCGAGCCCAGTGCGAGTGAGATAAATTCTTTAATTCACGTGGTACATACAATATTTTATTCAATTTTGACGAAATAATAATTATTCAGTGTTATGAAATTCACTTTTGACGAATTAAGAAGACTAATCAATTAGCAGTCTGTGCATGACAATCAACAAAATAGAAATGTCAAATGTCAAATGTGAAGTTTTCGTTCTAGAAAACATTTTGAATGTCTATGAAAAAGAATACATTCAGTATGCAGTTTTGTATAAATATGAAGAAGACAAGATTAGTAGACGAAAGAAAAATTTTAGCTAATATTTCCGATTTGTATAAGAATGTGAAATCTTGCAGTAAATGATACAAATTTTTGAGTGATTTAATAGTAATTTATGTAACAAGTACGCAAAATAGAGTTTTAGCGGATGAATCGATGTTTACGGGCGAGGCGCTAGCCGAGGCCGTAATATCAGATGAGTCCCCTAAAACTCAATTTGCGTATGTGTTAAATACAATATTTTTTAGTTCAAGCTGTCCAAATTAATACAGTAGGTACGTAAGAAATTATTGCAAGTAAATACTAAAACAATTATGTACATATTTTATAGTAGGTAGGCGATGGTGTAAGCATGGAAACCCATTTGTAAGTAATATGAATTAATAAATAAACTTAATCCGTTGCTAGGTGACCTTTAAAGGACTAGTTCGCTAAAACGGTATTTTGCGGTGTGTAAATAGTTCGCAAAGTAACTATTTCGCAGAGCGTGTACTAAAAAAAAAATTAATTCACTAAGAATAATCAGTTATTTACAGTTGTTGTTATGGAGATAATAGATAATAATGAATGAGAGTTCAAAACGTCAAAATTGAATAAAATATTATTTGTTTCTATAAATTTAGCTGTTATTTTAACAATGCAAATCGTACGTCTGTGATTTTATCGACACATTAATGTGATATCTATTAGTGAATGTACCTAACTAATTTCTAAAAAAAAAAGTGTCTAAAATAGACCAACCAAAGAGCCACGCCCACGTTTTCGGGAAATGCATATTCTGTTACATTCCATTCTGTTTTTGAATATTTCGTGCCATTCTGTAAACTTTCGATTTTTGCATATTCTGTGCGTGCGTATTCGGTTACATTTCATTCTGTTTTTGCGTGTTCGGGTTTTGCTGACATTCCCTTTTGAAGGTACTGTACGACAAGGATAGAGATACCCGAGTGTCGCTTTTTCTCTCTGCTCGTATTTATACCGCCAATATTATTACATTTCAGTGATTTCAATACTATTTTTTTATATTGCTGCATCGTTTTTCTTATTCACATTACAACCAAAATGTAACTACACATGTATAATTTAAAATATATTTTAGATTCTTTAGAAATATTAATTAAAGTGAGTTTCAGGTCTCAGGATCAATAAAATAAGATATATACAGGCAGATTCATCAAAGGGATTAGCGTTAACTCCATTTTTTCAATCATCCATAACTTCGTTTCTAAATTAATTATATTATCAAAATGTATCCAATTTTGTGCTAACCAATCTTGATTATAACCTTAGTTAAAATAATTATGTTCTGAGATTGGAGAATGAAGTTACGAGTAATAATAAAAATGGAATTAGCGCTAATCCCTTTGATGAATCTGCCTGTTAATGTATAATATATTTAATATAATATAATAATGAATGCTACGTCACAAACTTTTTAAACGACAAGGATAGAGAAACCTGAGGGTTGCCTTCTCTCTCGGCTCATATTTATATCGCTAGTGCACGTTCCAGTATTATTACATTTCAGTGCCCCACACCCTTTCACAGATGAGAAATCTAAGTACGCTTGATTAACGAAAAAGATAGTGATTTCGGCCCAATTCTCTTACGAAGTTGTCATCGTTGCAACTTGCTAATGGTAAAAAAATCGCATCAAAACTTCATGTTAAATGGGGAATATTTCATTGGCTTTCACACATCGATTCAATTTTGCTACAATTAGCAAGCGGTAGCAACTATTTAGAGAATAGGTCCGAATATGTCTCTCAGCGGTTTGAAATGTAAATTATGAACTAAATTCATGTGCTGTCGTTCTCATATTCTTTGTAAATAATTGTAAATTCCTTTGTGTTGGGCTTCAAATTTAATTTATAAATATACATATAGTATGGCAGTAGGCAAAAGAATAATTGAAGTAGAAAAGTTTTACCTCCGCAACATTTTGCAAGGGATTATGTTAAAAATTCGGTAGTGAGTTTCCCTAGGATACGATTTCAATAGTTTCGTGATGATGTCTGTCGGTCTATCTGTTAGATATTAGTGGAGGAGAATCAACAGGTGTAAATTTAAATTGGCAACTAACGGCAGTGGGATTCGAATTGAGGATCTCACGATTAACAGTCCGATACGTTACCATGGAGCTATTTACTCCATAATTTTGTCAATTATTTATATCATATTTAAATATATCAAATATGTAAAATCCTGTTGTGCATATAATTGTACAAAACGGGCTATAAAAGACGATGTTTTATTTGACAGGTAAATATGTCACTTTTAGGTTAGTACCTACGCTGTACAAATACATATTTATTACAGTTTTCAGAAAAATGTGGAATTAAGCTAGAAATGGATATTAACTATAAACGAAAAAATTTTCAACCTGAAGAAATTACATGAATTTGTGGGATTTTTATTTTTTATTTTTACATACAGCAGTTTAATGCCAATATAAGAGAGTGATAGTCATATCTAAAATTACGCACTAGGAGAAGAACAGCACATTTATACCACATGACGGGTAGCATGAATATGTGCTGTTCTTCTCCCACTGCTTAATTTTAGATATGCCTATCTCTCTCTCTTATGTTGGTTGCAGAGTACTGTATTAAAAGCATAGGCATAAAAGCATCCATATATATTATTAAATATATGGCCTAACCTAACCTGTGCAATATTTAATAACGGTGGAAAAATATCATTTTGGACATGTGTCATAAACTAAATTTTTTGAAGAGATGACTGTTTTTGATAGTGATGGTCCGTGTTCCTGCATTGTTTGATAAGAAATCTACGGTGGGTGGTATTGTAGTGCCCACAACAGATTTTTACATTATTTTAAACAATTTGCAACTATTTGTACCATGTTTAATAATAAATAGATCTAAATACAAAAACTATTCTTTGGTCTATGCATTCGTGTCCGATTATATTACCTTTGGCTAGGGCGCAGCGCTGGTACTCCGGTGTAGAGACATGCAGGCCTGATGTACCGTGAGAACGGCACAGCTCGGTTTATTTTCAGCAGCGCAATGTCGTTGTAGGTAGATGACGAGTTGTACAGCGGATGCTGGATGCGCTCCACCACACTGAAGTCCTGCGGTAGCGCATCATCTGTCGTGCTGGCGATGTTGTGTTCGCCCAGGCGAATCCAACGCACTTCACTATCACTGCGAGATAAAAAGCAATATTTTAACTATGAAATTTTAATGGGGTAAATAGCTCCGTGGTAACGTGTCGGACTGTTGCTCGTGAGATCCTCAGTTCGAATCCCACTGGCGACAGTTACCAATTTAAATTTACCCCTGTGGTTCCTCCTCCACTAACATCTTTGGGGGCTATGACTTGACGGCTGGTAACCGCACTTCATACGTACAAATATATCACTTACCGAGATCTGCGTAAGCAGAGTGCCACACCCATAGTGGGTAAAAGGCGTGATGATATATTTATTTATTTAAATTTTATTATTTCTTTGATATATGAATAAAATAAAAATAAATATATCATCACGCCTTTTACCCATTATGAGTGTAGCACTCTGCTTACGTAGATCTCGGTAAGAATATATTTTTGCGTGAGAAATGCGGTTACCAGCCGCCAAATCATAGCTCCCAAAGTTGTTAGTGGAGGGAGAACCACAGTGGTAAATTTAAATGGGCAACTGTTGGTAGTGGGATACGAACTTATAATGCTTTATCAAGAAATCTGATATGGACACCATTCGATTTTCTTTTACATATTTATAAATCTGCCAGAGCGGTGGCCGAGCGTATTAAAGCGCTATACACTGCGTACTGTGATCAGATATTTAATCACACTCGGGTGCTACAGTATGAGGCGCCGTTTGTGTCTAAATTAAACCGAATATTTATATAATTTTTTGTTTTTCATATTTGATCATTTCTCCATTATGAAATATTATTTTTCTCATTATTGTATAAGTGAATTTATTCAAATTAATCACTGTTTTGCGTAGTTTATATCACAATACGAGGGTTATTTGAAAAGTTTCCAGCCTTTTTAATAAAAACGCATATTTCTTAGCAAAATAAAATGTCAGAAAAAAAAATGATTGTCTACATCTGAAAAATACTCCATTACAGCGTTTTCTACCTCAGGAAGCTATTCAAACTTAAATTCGTTTAATTTTGATGTTGCGACTTTGCACGTGTGAATCCGAGCATTATCCTAGTGAAGAAAGATTTATTTTTGGCCAAATGCAGACGTTTTGTCTTAATTTTGGCCTTCAATTTATTCAACAATGTAGCATAGTACAGTTCGTTGATTGTTTCACCCTTTACCAGGTAATCGATGAAAATTATTCCACGGCTATCCAAAAAAAAAAAAAAAACGGTCGCCATCACTTTTCTTGCTGAGAGAACGACCTTTGTCTTCTGTTTCAGGCGTATAGTAGTGTACCCAGGTTTCATCTACGGTTTTTATTCGCCGTAAAAATTCCGCTGTTTGCGCGACACGTCCGTCCGTATGCGCTTTTGGTCGATCGTTAACAAACGCGGTACCCAGTGCGCGGAAAATTTTCTCATATCTAAATCTTGAAGTAAAAGTTGGTGCACCCATTCAGATGATATCCCACAAGCCCCAGCAATATCATTAATAGTCAATCGACTATCTTCCATCAGAGTTAAATGCATTAAATTGACCATTTAGTCAGTTGTACCGGTTTTCGGGCGCCCGGAACGTTCCTTGTCTAAAATGCTCGTACGACCGCATTTGTACTCCGCCACCCAATGTTTGAACCCTGTAAATTAAGAGGAGGCTTCACCGTATACAGAGTCCAACACATCTTTTATTTTCTTAGTCTTTCCCTTTCAAATAAAGGAATTAAATCACTGCTCGAAATTCAACTTCTCCATTGTTCACAGAAAATATCACTTGACAACTTTGAAAGAGAGTCATAGACAAAGTAAATATCTAAATGATTTGAAATTTTTACAGTTAACATATGGCAATGTCATCTATCGGACGGCGAAAGAATTTTTTTTCTACAGGTACCCAATGTCGAAAAAGCCGGAAACTTTTTAAATGACCTTCATATAATGGAATAATTCAATAAAACATGCTTAAAAACAAGTTTTCATTCATAATTCTATGTTAGAAAAACAAATCAGTTTTACGTTTTAGCTTTAACGCATAAATTTTCAAATTCCTTAGTTTTATTTTACGTGTTATACTCAAGAATTGACCAATAAGAAGATGTGTAAAATGAAACAGCGATATACAGTTAACTTTTTCTTTCAACTTTCATTCAAAATATGTACATAACCAAATATTTTGTAAATAAACGCTTCTTCGGCATTCATCTATAATAATTTGTCTATTAAAACATATCTTTTTTTATAAAGAAATACCTTGCATTTGATACCAGCCAATTGGTGAAGCAATCTCGTCACTTCGTTCCTCGCTTTCATCCTTTTCTAATAACTAATATGTATTCTGAAAATGAACCGAATCAGATCATACATACAATACCCCAGGGCTACCTAGTGAGCTCAAACTAATTCAAGAACTGTCACGGAGGTGCTCACAACAACTCACCGAAGTTTCATCGCAATCGAATGTATGGTATAATAAAGTATACGGGAAAACAACCAAACTGTAGTTTATATCAATAAAATACATACGTATGTAATTTTCTGACAGTTCAATTTAATATGGCCTATAGCAGAAAACTACGTTACCGATCTTCTTGAATTTATTCACTATATGTCGCTACTCTTAAAAAACCAAAACTAAAACATCATTTGTAAATGTTACTTAAAAATACAATATAACATAGAAAATAAAACTAACACTAGCTTTTACATGTGAATGAGGCTTTCATACTCATGGTCGTGCCACATTATAATGTCACCTTAGTACTACAACAATTTTTCAAATCTACAGACAATGTGCTGTCAGCTTGTGGCTAAAAATTGAAAAGGACATTTTAAGTAGCTAACTTCATGTGTGTGAATACGAGATTTCACATTTCTGCCGCCGCCGGCTAAAATACATAAACGTAAATAAAGAGTTATATGCACATAAATCGTAAAAAACTAATGAATACGTTTAAGATATGTATTATATCGTTTCTATTGCCAGTTTCAATGGATATTATAATGGCATATTTGTATTAAACAAATATGAATAATTTGGAGGTTAAGTTTTCCTAATAGTAGAAGTAAGTTTTGTCGATGAACTTCCTGCACACTTGGACTCTTGCCGGTGTCGTTCTACAGAACGACTTGATATTATTTTTGAATATTTTGATACTCTGATTACAGATAATTGTTGCTATGACCAATTTTCTTCAAATACTTGATAATTATTAGACAAACTATAAGTACACTCGTGAGACACTGACAGATTGATATTGACAACTTTAAAACCATGAGCAAGGGCTAGTTTATCCTGAAGTTAGCAGTAGGCATTATGGCGTCACTGTCTGATTCTTTAAAATTCGATGAAATCATTTAAAAAATCATATCTCACTTAATAAGAATTTTTTTTTTTTTTCATTTAATTTTCATGTTTGCGTTACTAGTGGCCGAAACTAATGAAACAAAATTTGAACAGAAAACGTTGGAATCCCCCATTATATCATTTGGTTAAATTTTATTTCACAATAAATATTTTTCACTTTTACTGTATAAAGTTTCGTTTACTTTTATAATATAAAATATAAAGTTAGAGCTTCATTTATTTGTCGCTAGCAGCAACCTAATATATAGAGCACAATAAATAATTGAAATTTTTAAAGTTTTTATGAAAGGCGGGATTAGAGTACTCCACGGAATTAGGTTTTCAATTTTCAATACACAGTTTACAAAAATTTTCTAGTCAATTGAAATCTGTAGAAACATGCTTTATTAGATGACGCATCTACAGTTACTTTACTAGATGAATCCCTAGTAGAAGAACTAAATTTGGATGGCCCCATTGAACCTCTTTACATGCAGTGTACAACGAGTGATGTCGAGAAACAAGAAGAATCAAAAATTTTTAATTTGACAGTTACTGGTACAAATTCAAAATCATTTTGGATTGATGCTCCCAGAACAAACTGTTGATATGAAGACTAAAATAAAATATTCTTATTTAAATGATGACAAACTTTCTTCTATAATTAAAGCTAGACCAAGAATTCTTATTGGACAAGATAATTGGCCACTACTAGTTAGTAGGAAGATAATGAATGGGCCCTGGAATGGACCAGTTATAAGTAATATATTACTTGAATGGGTACTACATGGCAACTCAAGAATGAACTTTTATGACCGACAATTTACTCTTCATATTCACGAAAAAGGCAGAGATATGATTCATGATATGATAAAAGACCAATGGAAAATAGATAATTTTGCTTGAAATCAGTACCAATTCTCTTTCAAAACAAGACAAAAGGGCACAAGAGATACTAGATTTGCATATGGTAAGAATTGGAGAAAGATTCACTTCTCTGGAAAAATGATAATGTTAAATACCCAGAAAGTAAAGAAAATATAAGAATGAGATTAAAATGTTTGGAAAGAAAAATGGATAAAAATCCTGTATATGCCAAAGTATATTGCAACAAATTGGATGATTTATTAAGCAAAGGATAAATAAAAAACTGTCTGACGAAGAAAAACTTGTTCCAAGTCCAAAAATATGGCATTTACCACATTTGGTGTAGTAAAATCCGAATAGAGGCGTTTTAAAGTATTTTTTGCTCAACAGATTGGGTATTGGTGAAATCCAAGAAATAACAAATCCAATAGATTGGAACTACGTTGCATCCAAGATTAACGTCGCAGACGATGATACCAAATGGAAATAAGAATTACAGTTTTCAGAAGATAATTATAAGTAGATGGATAACAGGTCCAAGAAATAGATTTTCGCAAAATGACAAACAAAATATAGAAGAAAAAGTACAAGACGCAGAAGATTTAGAAATAAGAAATCCTAAATTTGTAGCAACTATTAATGAAAATGAAAGAATTGAAACACAAACTCCAGACAGGTTTTTAAAATGGTTAAAAATTTTGAGAAGTACAGCATGGATGTTGCGATTCATTAATAATTGCAGAAATATGTCAACCAATACACATTATGCTATGACTTTTGTATTCCTTGAATATGGCAAATTTAATAATAGTATATTACGTACCGTGAACTGTAAGTGATAGTTTTTAGGTCGAAAATGTAGTTTGGGATGTCGAGACCCGTAGGGTCGAGATTTCCTAAACATTCGAGACCTAATAAATCACTTACAGTTCGAGGTTAGTAAGATATTTTTGCAATACCTGCGTAAATATAAGAAAAGGAAAAATAGGTATCAAAATTAACAGCTGTTTCAGGACTAGTGTAACAAACTTTAACAGCTTATTCTTGAGGTCGTTTTGAGCCAAAAATGTCATATGAACATATGTCCTATTTCTTCTAGTTACCAAAATACAAGAGGTTGAAGTTCTACCAATAACACGAAATTTTCTAATTTTTGTAATCAAGGTACTTTCGGAAAACAAGAGTTTTATTGAAAAGTCTTACCTTATTTGTCTTAATTAATTTTATTTATTAATATTAACGAATACAACTTACAGAACAAAACACACAATGACACAATTAAATAGACAAATAAATTAATTCTAAACACAGAACAACATAACAACAACATGGGAAGGTTGGCGTCTGTTTGGGTATCTGTCTTGGTATTCTCTAGACGCGTAACGGGTATTACTATTACATAATCCATAAATAAAAATCATATCTGTATATTCAGCAGTACTATAACTATCCATTACGAAACAAAAATACAATCAAAAGTACAACAATTTGTAATTAAGATAAATAAGGTATGACTTTTCAATAAAACTCTTGTTTTCCGAAAGTACCTTGGTTACAAAAATTAGAAAATTTCGTGTTATTTGTAAAACTTCAACCTCTTGTATTTTGGTAACTAGAAGGAATAGGACATATGTTCATGTGACATTTTTGGCTCAAAATGACCTCAGAAATAAGCTGTTAAAGTTTGTTACACTAGTCTTGAAACACCCTGTATATTTACTTACCGTCCACCTTGCACGGTAAGTTTCAATTAAGGCGATTTCGACTGGCACTGGCTACTAGCCGGTTACGTGTTTGGTTGGTTTCAAACAATGACGTCACACTGACCGAACGGTTACTGAAAACGCGCGGTAGATTTCGACATTAATCAAATTTGACAGAAAACATGAAAAATCTGACAGCGAACTAGTTTAAAATCATTACAAGTGAAATTCAACCAATCAAAATACTAACCGATGGACGAACCGAGCTCTCGAGCATGTTACTGATTTGACATACCAAAACTGTCATCGGTTACATATGACACCAGTCGAAATCAATTGGTTACTCTATTTACTAACCATTCCTGTGACCAAGTACTAACCGATGCCAGTCGAAATCGCCTTTACCATCCACCGTGAACGGTAAGTAAATGATGTAACCATGGAAACCAATTGTGCAATAAAAGTTCCACTTACTGTGTTTAAATTTTGTTATTAATGGGTAACTTACAGTACAGGTATTGCAAAAAGAATTATATTGTAAATTCCAGAAACCTGGTTCACAGCATGAACCTTGGAGACATTCTCTATTAACAGCTTTTGTGACTTTAATTCCGTTGACTTCTAGCACAGCAAATCTTTCATCAAAATAATTTTTTGCTAGATTAAATAAATTTCTTGGACACTTAAAATTCTTCATAGCTTTAGTAATTGCAGGCCACCAGGCTGCATTGAACGCGACTTTAACATCTAAATTCTATACACGAATTGCTGGTAAACGTGAGTACAATGAATATAAAACCGAGAATTCTCAGCTGGATATATTTATTTATTTTATTATATTTGGTCAAAATTCAGCTTACGCTCTTCTTACAAGAAATGTACCGTACATATATGAAAATTTTTAGATATAAGAAAAATATAAATAAACATTACAGTATAAAATCAAGAGGTAACAGATACAACAGAACAACAATAAAAATAGATGAGTAATACATGATAGTTAACTATTAATTTTGTAAAAGTAATATTTTGTAATGAATGAATGAGCAATTGTATACAAAGCTGCGCTGGAAAATAGAAGTGTGGTGAATTGGAATGTGATTAAGTGCATTATTTCTCATATTGCGTGTGTGTAAATGACCACGAAACACAATTTTATCGTGAAGGTACGATGGATTGCCTGATGAAAGTACTTGATACACCATGCACGCAAAATGGTGTGTACCACGTTGCTGCATAGTTAGTCATCCCAAATCTGGGATATGAGAGCTGACAGAATCAAACTTCTTTAAACTGATCACAAATCTAGCACACATATTTTGTACCCTCTGCATTCGTTTGCTGTCGTAAGATGTAAGACAAGGAGTGTAAATAACATCACAGTAATACAGATAGTAAAAGTGAGTTCACCAATAATGATTTGTGCTTGGTGGATAAGACAAAGCGATTCACATACAAATTTTTCAGAGCAAGATAAGCTTTCTTGATTAGTAAGGTATCGCAATCAATTTTTATAAGATGATTTGAAATTGATATATGTTGCACTTAATTTCACCTTCAACTGATTACTATCTAATAAATAACTCCTACAATTTTTATTTCCAAAGAGCATAGCTGCACATTGCCTTTCATTAATAAGAAGACAGTTATTCAGTGCATAAGTTGAAATCTCGGCCAAATTACTATTAATAGAGGCTACAGCTGGCTCAAAATTATCAGAAATAAATGAAAGATAAATCTGTGTATCATCGCCATAAATGTGTATAGATGAAGAGGAAACGCACTTAGGGAGAACAAAAGTATATGTTAAGTAAAATAAGGGGCCGCAAAAAGACCCTTGTGCGACGCTTCTGGCAATATTTAAATATTCGGAATAATTGCCGTTGCTCACCACTATTTGATTCCTATTATTAAAATAATTGTGAATAAAACTCAGACTAGCTTCATCAAAACCAAGATACTTTAGTTTAGCTATTAACAGTTCATGACTGATGGTATCAAATGATTTTCTAAAGTCCAGAAGAACAAGAAGCACCATTTTCTTGTTATCTATAGACTGTATGATGTCGTCAGTGATTTTAAGAAGGGCAGTAGTGGTACTAAATCCAGGGCGGAATC
Source organism: Poecilus cupreus (assembly GCA_963942605.1). Taxonomy (NCBI): domain Eukaryota; kingdom Metazoa; phylum Arthropoda; class Insecta; order Coleoptera; family Carabidae; genus Poecilus; species Poecilus cupreus. Next base: position 21,346,444 of record OZ012720.1, on the reverse strand, counting down.
CTGTCTGGTAAGATTTTCAGACTGCAAATATATGCTGATATTTAAGAGAGTACTATTTTTTCTAAAACCTTAGATAATAGAGGTAGGATACTAATGGGACGTAGATCCTTATAGAAAGTGGGGTTATCACATTTAGGAATGGATGTTATTGAAGCAATTTTTCAGACATCCGGAAATGTGGAAGAAAGAATGCAGGAATTAATAAGATGAGTCAGTTGGGGTAGGAGAGTAGGGAAAACAACTTTTAACATTTTCAAATTAATACCATCGACTACAACCGAATTAGAACGGAGAGAAAAGAAAATTTCATGAACTTCGCTTTCGTCAACAGAAAATGTTTTGGTTGCGTTAAAACAATTGTTATTATAGAAGGACAGAGTATGAGGGTTAGGTTGCGGAATATTAGAGGAACCGAGGAAGTGACATCGGAAATTATGTTGGACAGACACATTTGAGGCTTAGAATTAATATTAAACTCTTTTAAAGCATCCCACACATTAGAGGTTTCTCATTTTATTTTGGGTTAAAATATGTTTGTTTTTCAGCCGTACAGATTTAGTGATCAAGTTTCGCAGGGATTTGTAATATTCCCAATGTGCACGACTTCTCGTTCTTCTGAAATCCGAAAAAGCATTATTTCTAAACTTAATCATAATTTTAATAAAATCTGTGATCCATGGTTTTGGCGGTTTACGTACGGTTATTTGTTGAAGTGGCATATGAATATCAAACATAGAAATAATGTATGAATTGAAAATGGAAAGTTTTTCATTTACATCATTGCAAATATAGAAATGACGCCAATTAAGGCTGTTAAGAGTTAACACACATAGTTTTAGGAGGAATTTTAGGGCGCTGCAAATTAATATTACAAGTGGTGAGCATATGATCCGATATATCATGAACATTTGCGTTAACAGCTTCAGAGCATAAATCAAGACAAGAAGTCATAATCACATCTATGAGAGCTTCAGAGATGCGAGTAACTCAAGTTGGTTCTGTAACAATTTGAGCTAGACTAAATTGTTCTAAAAATGTACTGAACAACTGAACTGAGGAATTATTCAAATTCAGTATATATATATATTTATATCTCCAAAACGCATGAGATGATGAACCTGTGGAAAAATGAAACTAAATGAATTTTCAAGATCATCAAAAAAGTCGGTAACACGCCCAACTTCTCCCGGCACACCTGCAGCTCAACGTCGTCGGCAGACTCGTTCCTGGTCTCTGGGACTCCGAAAACTCGAAGGCAGTTCCTCCTGCTGTATTGGTGCTACCTGTCCAGTTCCATACTCAGATACTCAATTTATTTGTCTTTTTCCTTCAGTTCTTATTGAAGGTTCTTAAACTGTTTAGCAAAAGCGTCAAATCGTTTCGCTAGCACATTCTCAATCCGCAGGAGCCATTTTTTCAGTTAACAGATCACTGGTATAAATATCGACAACCGTTTGATTAACAATTGACGTTATTTATTCTTTCTGAATTTGCAGGCGGGTAGACGACATCGTGTGTAATTAAGCTCAATTTAAAACAAACAAAATAACGTAGAGAACAACTTGCGCACACAAGAAAACACATCTACTCACTATGACAGTACATCAGCCAAGTTTTTACTTGTTTCACTTTTTATTTTAGAAAATTTTGAAAATTTGTTTATTGTAATTTGTAAAATATGTCATAAACTAAAATATTATGTTCAAGTGGTTGGATTCAGTTTATATGTATATTAGTAGTATATTTGTTAATTGTGAATCCGGATTAAGACTGTTTTGTGCAGTTAAATTCATTATACATTCATTTATACTTTTTATATAATAATTTAAGATTTTTTTGCATATTTTGCTGTATATATTGTCGTAGTGAGTGCATATTTGACAAAAAATCAGTGCTTATATATATATATATATATATATATATATATATATATATATATATATATATATATATATATATATATGCGCAAATAATTCAGTTATTTCGTGCATATAATCTCTAAATTCTTTTTATGTAACTTACATTCATGTTTATATCAGGCCGAAACGGCAAATATGACAGTAATCACGGTCACATTGGTATTTTATACATGCAAAATCATAGAAAATGCTAAATGATATTTATCTTTAAGTTAGAGATAAAATTTGTTGCGTGAACCGAGAAGGACAGGGAGATAATTTTCTGCGAGTGAGTGGAACACAATCCTTGAAATGATCGAGAACATCATAAAATATGCTGAGTGCTTTATCAACGTCTTATATTTCTTAAAAATACTCCAATTTACATTGTGAAGAAGATTATACATAAGTTCAAAGTTAGCACAGGGAAACAGTTAATTTATTTTTCGCAAAATTCAAAACAGAATACAAGGAAACTACAAATATTTTTTAATCCTAATTTCATTATAACGTCTTTCATTTTAAATTTGTTTGCAGCTAGTTCCATATTTCAAATAACATTGTATTCTTGCATTGAGTGAGAATTAAATTTCCACTTCCGGTTTAACAATTAAAACCAAAAACAATACAGCTGTTCACAGTGTCTTGAAACTTATAATTATAAAATTTCGTTGCTCCATATTTTTCTGTGCATTAGATATTGCACATACGGACACACATGCATCCATGTATCCACACAAACGTCATTGAGAAATTAATCAAAATGGATACAGGATAAATCAAAACAAATATTTTCGCGAAGATTTTTTCATTATTCCTTATATTATGTAAAAATTATAAACATAATAATCGCAGAATTTTTTATATTTGAATATTAAATAAAATATTAATAGAAATTTATCTTACCGTATTTTCAAATAAATGCAATGTGCAGCAGTCAAAACGAACTGTTCACTAATCAAACTTCCTCCACCCATCCATTGTATATCGTCTTGTGGTCCATATCCCAACAAAGCCTGTAAATCACAAAAACATTATATTCTGTTAAGTTCGTACTCACTTTGTTAAACATACCATATGCGGAAACTCTTGAGACCTGGCTATATCATGATCGATAAATAAAGGATTCACTAATTGAGGACAAATTATGCCTTTCACTGGTTTCGAATTAGGACTAAAAGGTAAGGGATTAAGTTCGACACTTGCTGCCTCTGCGTTTTCTTTACATTCTGAAATAATATACATTCCTATTAATTCATTTTATGGATTGTATTTTCACAACAATATTACAGGAGAAACGTCATCCCGACAAAAGCAAATATACGATAAATTTTTCATAAAATAGCCATTGAAAATTAAATCGATATATTTTATAGTACAATACTAAAAGGAAGGAAAAAATGGATAGAGAGCAATAATAATATATGATAGGCAATTATTTTTTATAAAATATTTGATTTAAAATATAGGTAAAGGGCATCAAATATGAAACACCTTAAATATACAAGTTAATAAAACTCTGGTGTTGACATCACACGACTTTATAATTATGCTTATTGAAAAACTTCAAGAGACCTCAAAAAAATTATGTACATGTGTCAAAACGTATAAACATTAGGCCGGAGCGAAAAAGGGTTCATCTCCCCGATTTCGACGGCCCTTAAAAATTAAATAGATCTGATGAAAATAAAACGTGCTACAGCCTTAGTAGACTATTCTAAGTCCGTTTTACCCTTTCGCAAGAGCCATGAAAATGGCCATTTTTGCGTTTTTTCACGTTTCAGTATATAATTATGAAATTTTTTATACAAACACAGGACTAACGGGCTTAAATTACTTCTACACTTATACCAAAGAGGTTCTGCATACGTAAACATTAATCTGAAATGTAGAATCATTATGAAATTCAGAAATTCTCGAAAGTGTTCAAATCAGAAAAAGGCCATTTTCATGGCTCTTGCGGAGGGGTAAAACGAACTTAGAATAGTCTACTAAGGCTGTAGCACGATTTATTTTCATCAGATCTATTCAATTTTTAAGGGCCGTCGAAATCGGGGAGATGAACCCTTTTTCGCTCCACTAAGAGAGCCCATAATACGGTCGGTACATTGCAAATGAGACAGATACCTAATATGTGCGCATTCGGCCGCCCAAAAAACGTGTCAAGAGCGTTTGCTTCAAATCGGTTTATAACACAAGAAAAATGTTTCGGAAACCTTTCCAATGAATGAATTTCGATTCTATATACTTCAAAAAGTACCTTACGACCAAAAATTTTTTTTGATTTTTTGAAAGTGCCTTAAATGCAAATCTCTTTAATAATACTAATAGTAACTATTGTAAAGTAAAAACAATGACAATTTTTAACATTTTAATTTTATAGTGTACTTCCTAAGACCTTAAATTTGACACTTAACTTGATAGCATTTAATTAATATTAATTACATGTCATTTTACCTCCCGCCAAAAGGAAAGTGCAGGGATCGTGAAAAAAAGGCAATGTCGGTATTTTAGTAAATAAGCATGTTAAAGTACCCTTATATCTGTCTGAACAGTATGTGTGAGAAGAGAGAGAGAGAGAGAGAGAGAGAGAGAGAGAGAGAGAGAGAGAGAGAGAGAGAGAGAGAGAGAGTGTGTGTGTGTGTGTGTGTGCGTTCATGTGGATGGATAGATGTATGTACAGAATTTCATTTAATAGCATTTTCTCAAGTACTACTAAACAGAATATTATAAAATTTTGCATTTTATATTTGTATGCCTTAACACCCTAAATAAAAGCAAGGTTTATTATGATAAAAATTTTCTAGTACTTAAAGTACTTAAAGCACACATCTACAATGAAGTCTACGTGTGTGGGTGTATGGAAGGATAGATGCCCACGTGCGTAAAATCTCATGAACGAGATAAGAAATGGAAATGAAACTTGGAATTTACAAATTTTATGAAATTATGAAGAGCTAAGTTGATTTTGATGGAATTGAAAAACCGGAAGTGGGAGTTTACTAGACACATAAAATATTTCATTTTTTTGAAAAATATAATCAGTTGAGACAAAAGATGCTTCTAATTTTGAGAAAAACTAGATTATATGCATATTTAATAATATATACTCCATAATCTTAGTTACAATGGCAACAAAAACTAAAGCATTTTTAAAATCTGTAGGTTAAAAAGTTACAAAAATTTGTATCGTTTGAAATATTATAAAAGGTATATTTGTATTATTAGCTAAAAAGTTTACCTATTTTAAAATAAAATCATAGTTATAATGAGAAAAAAAATTAAACAGGTTTAACATTTATATGTCAAATAATTGTCAAAATAAAGTCATACGCAAGGAACAAGTCATACGTGTTCAGTTGGTTCTGTATTTGTATATAAAAAAGTATTGTACATTATAGGTGCTTATCACCGATAGATTATTGTACGCCGTAAAATTTCGATAAAGTTGATAATCAGTTACTTATTGAAAAGATTATTAATAATTTTAATTTTCTAATAACTTATCTATATTTATAACTTCTTATTTAACTAAAGGCCGGTTTATCAATCGAGTGTTATGTTGCTGTTATGGTAACCCTTCTGTTAAATATGGAGAAATATGTATTATTTATGTTGCTGTTAGTTATCATTTGATTAACAGTCGATTGATAAACCGGCCCTAATAGAAATATGTACATCCATTGTAATAATTTCCAGTATCTATTATATGCTGATGACATAAAAAAATACAGAATTGTGAATAACATAAATGACAGTTTACTACTCCAATATACTCGCTTGGTCTGTGTGCAATAGTATATTATTCAATATTAGTAAAATTATGACATAGTGTAAAAATATATAATATTTCATACAATTACAATTTAAATAATACTATGCTGTCTAGGGTACTCTTTTGTGTATTATACATATTTGATCCGAAATATCAATAGGTAGCGGCTACGGCCAAGGAAATGGAAGAAGAAAAGCGAATATATATTTTTTTCTTTATTAGTTCAACAGTTCGTTTTGAAATTTGTTGTTCATTTATTAATATAAGAACTCATACGAAAAAGAAGTTGTTGTTTGCGATACTTGTATTATATAGAAGAAATGAGTGAATAATAATGCGACAGCGTTAAATTGATGCATTGTGAACAACATTTTTCAAGGCTATAACTTATCCAGTAACCACTAATCATGATCACGAAAGATAACTATTAATTTCGTGTTGTGAATACAGAACGGTTATGTTAAAAAGTATTGTTTTTCAAAAGCCATTAGGACAAGTTTGGTATCAAGAGAAAAGAGAGATGTTTTCCAGGTTTGTTAATAATTGCGGCCGACCAACTGTCAGTTATTTTTCTGAAATCTCTAGAAAATAAGTAAATAGCGTATAAAATATAAATAAATAAATAAATAAATATATATATATATATATATATATATAAAATATAAAAAAAAGTATTTATATATTATGTAAATACCTTTTTTCCAAATTAATAGTTGCGTTAAGCAATTGTTTCAATTGAAAGTAATAGAAATATGTCAAGCGGATTATCAAATGAAATTCAAGAGCAGAGAATGAGGAACGTAATAACGTACTTCCTTTATTGCGTTAGTCGTTTTGATAGCCAATGGTTTTTTCAGATATTTATAAAACCTGTGTTGTGTTAATTTTCTTAAATAGTTTAATAATACTTTACGAGTCCGCTAGCTAGTAGGTATATTATTATTTTAATTGATAAAAATTTTACTTTTTCTACTGATTCGTTCCTCTTGTGGCTCCACAGCGCAACACACGACGGGCTCTTTTTCTTGGACGCCACAAAACGGAGGAATTTTACCTTCTTGAAGTTCTTTCAGTGCCTTTGGGCAGTTATTCAACAGAGTACATTGTCCTGAAGAGCTTGTTGACTCCAATTTACATATGTCTCCTGCTGTCAGCAGATAAATATATTTTTTGTTACATATTTTTGTTATGTTAGATTATAGAATGACTAATTGAATCTTATTAACTACAAATTTAAACATACCTACATCTGCCTGCACTTTAGAAAACACCAAATAAATATATAAAACCACCAGCGCAACATAGACACCCATATTATGCGTTGTTGTATGTAGATACTATCAGGCTCCACCAGGGACAAATGATCTACAACTCCACAAACAAGTTTTGTCCAACAGTTTCTTCCACTTTTTGTGGTATATGCGAACGTCATTGCCAGCAGTGGCGTAACTACCGCCGGTCCAGCGGGTGCAATGGCGTGGTGCCCCCAATTGTAATCGATCAACTATTTAATCAGATATTGTCCTTGTGTAAATTTCTGAAAGATGAAATTTCTAAAATCCATTCCATCAGAGTGTTGGCAAACTTAGCCCTGATCGAGTATTTTACTCTTTCGGAGAGCTTCTCGGACGTTTTCTCAGTAATTTTACTGTTTTTAGCTATTCCCGTGACGGTTTCAATTGCAGAGCAATCCTTTTTACTTTCTTATAAAAAGTATAAGGAAGTATTGGAATCATGAAAAAAATCATTGACAAAATTTTTGCGGAAATACATATTTTGTCCACTGAATCCGTTAAGACCAATTTCTCAATGATGTCTGTGTGTGAGGATGGATGGTTGGATGGATGGATGGATGGATGCATGTCCGTGTGCACAATATCTTATGAACGAGACAATATATATATAAACGAAACTTGGAATTTATAAGTTTCATGACAATATGAAGAGCTTAGTTGATTTTGAATTAAATTGAAAAACCGGAAGAGGAAGTTTACTGAACACAAAATAAAAAATTAAATATTTTTTCAAAAATAGAATCAGCTGTGAGGAAAAGTGTCAAATGAAAGATGTTAGCAAAAATATTTGGAATATAAAATGTTATTTGCACTTTTCTTGTACATGCTTCTAATTTTCAGAAAAACTAAATTATATATTTGATAATATTTTACAATAATCTTAGTTACAATGGGAACAAATACTAAAACATTTTTAACATCTATATGTCAAACGTGTCAAATAATTGTGAAGTGTCAAAAATATATTTCGTTTGAAATATTATAAAAGCAATATTTGTATTATCAGTTAGAATGTTTTAAAAACTACTAAACAGGTTTGTCATCTCTAATAATTATTAAAATAAAGTCATACGTAAGGAACAAATCATACGTGTTTAGTTGGTTTTATATGTATAAGAAAGTAGTGTGGTGCCCACACCAAATTTTAAAAATTGAAAATTATAAAAACAAATTTCGAAATTTGATGGGGCAAGAGAAACTAGTGCACTTGAGTATATTGTCCATAGAGAGTAAAAATAAAAAACAAGTAGACTCACTTAGCTCATTACTTTTCAGCACCGTAATGGACAAAATAATAGATAAGGTTAAAAAGATAACAGGTTATGCAGATGATGCCGTCTTAATAGCAGAAACAGAACACGACTTACAACGCATGCTCTACAAGTTCGTTACAGAAGCGGAAAAATACAACATGATAATATCAATAGACAAAACAAAGTCAGTTACGATCCCCAAAGTACCATTCAGGTGCAAACTTGAAGAAAAAGGGAAAATGATTGAAAAAGTCATGCAATTGAAGTACTGAGAAGCTGATATTACAAGTAACAGGAATCTAAACGAGGAAGTAAGAAACAAGTATTTAAGGGGGCAAGAATTTCAGGCTATTTACGAGATATTGCAAAAAGAAACAAATATATGACAACTGAATAAAAATAAAAATATGTAAAAATATGGTTCAGCCAATTATGACATACGAAGCAGAATCCCGAACAGACACAGCAAAAAGTAAACAAATAATGAGAACAGCCGAAATGAGTACATTAAGATCAATAATTGGAAAAAGCAGATAGAATAAGAAACAGCGAAGTGAGGAGACAATGTAATATCACAGATATAGTAAACGAAAACTAGAAGGAAAGAATGGAACCAGTGGCGTGCCGTCCATGGATGCGTTGGATGCGGCGCATCCCTTAGAAATTTTGCAATACTTAATACTTATATTTCTATTATATAAATTTGCTAAAACAATTGTATTCAATATTACAAAATTATGAAAAACAAATAATTTGTTGAAAAAGTTGCGCCTCTGTTATCAAATATTAGCTGCCGTATCCGTCCGAGCTCAACCACGAAGACCTTTGCCGGACCGTGGAAGCTGTTTGCAAATAGCTTCCACTGTTCCATTGCCTGCCTCATCGCTGTAGTGTAGTTGGCGCATGCGCGTTCTATGTTAGGATCGTTCGCGCCTAGCTGCTTGTGGATGCGTTTTGAAAAACGCTTCTGCGATGCATTGCTTGCGTTTAAAGTATTAAATAATGTTGCAAAGTACAGTTTATGTATTATATCAGTGAAAATAGATTAATACTGGTTACAATATTTGACTTAAAATGAAATAATTAGTAATGACCATAGAAAATCAATCAATGCAATTATATAAGTGATGAATTTATTAAAAATAAAAATGAAAAACCTACATAATAACGCAGGCTAAATAATTTGTGAGTAGTAATTTTGATTTACTAGGGAATTAGTTATTAGAGGTGAACTCAACCGTTTTTAGTTATATTCTTGCTTGATATTCGTTAGTTTGATATGTTTGATTGCTTCGTTTTACTATAAATTATGTATTTTTTTTTATTTGGATTCAATATTGACTACTGGTTTGGTTTACAAGTAGAGTAATATCGATTCTATCCCTTTTGCTTCTACTGATAATAATAACTTAGTTATCGAAATACGCATATAGATTTTTCCTATTTTCTTTATCAAATGTTAGGGGTTATAATTATTCTTTTTTATTTGGAATTACTTATTGCCATTGGTAAGTGTAAAATATTATTATTTATTACTAGCTATATTCTTTCAATTATTTTTTTTTAATATATCTACAGCTTCCCTTTCCCCAAAACTCACTGCACGCCACTGAATGGAACAATCACTTCAACAGAGCTAGAGATGAGAGACTAATTAAGATATGCAGAGACAACAAGCCGACAAATAAACGACCAGTAGGATGCCCACCGGAAAGAGAGTTGGGCCACGTCAACAGAAGAGACCCAAAAATTGCGGAATAAACATGCAAAACGCCTAAAAAAGAAGAAGAAAAAGAAGAGTAAAAAACGAACACAGCACTACGTCCTAGACTTTGAATACTGCGATCAATTCCTTGCTTGTAAATGTGTAAATGAATTTGAAGCAAAAATGTAATATGTTCGTAAATTTTGCATTCTTTTTTCGTGGGGGCCCCTACTACGACTATGACGTGGGGTCCCAGTGGGGATAGTTACGCCACTGGTTGCCAGTAGATATTTAATTAATCTTTAAGCAATATAAAACAAGAAATTTCAAGGCCAATAAAGCGGGAATCCTATAATATAACAAAATATCAAGTACCCATTTCAATAAAAAAGGTTCATCGTAAGAAATTAATTTTGATGTAAATACCAATATTTGAGCTCACTAACGAAAATAATTTTATTATAAACATTTAATTTGGCCTTCAACATAAAATATAGGTCGGTAAACCAATATACGTCTCCAGCAGAAATGTGTTCCATCCACAGATGCCTGGAAGGCAAAAAAAAAATTCGGTACGATAACGCACCTAGCGGGGCATGAAGATGAAGAGTAGTCTGAGTGATTAGAAAAGAGAAAAATCCATTCGTAAAATCATTGCTGTTTATATATCTACTTTCTATTTTACAAATTATTTTTTTAAGTGAAGTTTCAAATATGCCTTTGTGATTGTATTGAAAGTTCGGTATGTTATTATTTGAAAGTTCTAACCCACTTACAACGACAAGATATGAAAACGATGTTTCCGAGACTATTAAAGAAACATTGAAAGATAAAACTTACGGTGATATACGCCATGATTATGAAGACTCTCAATCCCAAAACTGTAAGAAAATAATTGCTGCACAGAGTAAAAGCACAATGAATCTGCCTTTGTTTAGTAATCACGATGACGTGAAAATAATTGTAAAATGTGTAGTCCTAGAATTACACATTCTACAAGAGTTCGTTCTTCTCTCCAATAACTAGTACAAGTCCTTTCCAAACATATGATTCACGAACTCTTGTAAAATGTATTCTGGGATTACACATTTTTCAATTACTTTCTCTTACCACTTTGAGATTGAAAGTCTGCATAGATATGTGTATCAACGTGATAGTTTTTAATGTTTCTTCAATAGTATCGGAATCATTGTTTTCATATTTTATTGTCGTAAGTGGATTAAAATCAAATAATGGCATACTCAACTTCCAATAACAAAATATGCACATTTCGAACTTCACTTAAAAAAATGTAAAATTTAAGGTAGATGAATAACTATGAATTTAAGAATGAATTATCTTCTTTTCTAATAAATCAGACTATAAATATTCATGCACCGCTACTTGGGTTATCGTACCGAAACTTTTTTTGCTTGCCAGACATCTGTGCCCAAGTACTTGACAAAAGACATCTATATATTCCTGTACAAATTTTAATTGTACACAATGGATTAAAAAATCCTTATTATTTCACACGAGTAATATCACAATTATTGACTTATATTTATATAACTTATACAAAAGTCAGTTGAAAACGCAAAATTGGAATAAAATAAAAATATCTCATTAGATATTTTCACATTATAACAATATTATAATTATTTTATTTTTTAATTGTATTTTTGCTCTGAATTGTATTTTCCAGCAGTATATTATTCGTATTAATTTTATTTAATAAAAAAATTGCATGCTTTTATTATTCAAAAATATTTGGTTGAAAAAATTTTATTAACTAATTTATTGTGTTTTCAGTGGGATACATTTTATTGTTTTAAGGTTCATTCATATGAAGATTAGTTTTACGGTTTAGATTACCACTACATGAGCGTTCACATACAGGCTGTGACATAAATAAGTACATTAAATTTAACCAGTGATAGAACTCGTTGAGAACAACAATATTTCTTAATAACTTTTTTATCTAAATCCCATTTTTTAGCATTTTTACCACCCCATAAATTGACGAGTCCTTCAGGTATATTCATAATTTGGTCCAATAGCAGTATCTATGGCAATAGTAATAAAATAATTGATCTTGACAAATGTCGCTTGTCAACTTTTTCAAATAAATTTTGAAAATATCAAATAAAGCAACTAATACATTATTATTATAAAAGTAATAATATGTAAAAGTGCCTGAATTTCCGAACAACCAGTTCACAAACATTCTGCTGAAGTTCAAGGTAACGCTGCTCCATCCTGTCAAATTTATTTGGGGCGTTTTCCAAATCATCATCTTACGAATGTACGCACTGTTACACATGTTGCTCAGCTTATTCGAGATCATGGATCTTTTAAGTCAGTGCAAGATCGGGGTAAAATACGATCTGATCACAACAAATATTGAACAGAATGATTTGGACTGTGTCGAGGGTTAGCCAGAGTCTAGTAAGTACTCGAAGAATAACACTACAACACACATATGAAAATGACACATTAATTAATAGTACATTAAAAGAGCAAAAATCACATTCTTACCTCAAACAAAGAGTCCAGCAGTGGGATCACGCCACATAGAATTCTACATTCGTGTCGTTATAGAAATGAAGCGAGTAGAATTTTATTTAGTATTCACGCCATGTAGTTTTTGATAACAGAAATTAGAAACTTAATCAGAAAGTGCAATCCAAAATCTCGTATTATGTTTTACAACGAAGTTATCAGCAAAAAAAGAATATCGCAAAATTTACATTTTAGCCAATATCTAGGACCTATGCTTACAATTGAAAAAAAAATAAATGTTCAAACTGCCCTACTAAAAGGCAACTTTCGTCTAATTTAACCTCTAATTTAACCTCGTATCTCTTACGGTTTTCGAGATCCTAATGCATTCGTACCTTAAATGGGACACACTGTGTATATGTGTTAATATGTATGTTAGGAAGTAAGTGTTTGTTGTGGTATAATTATATTATTGAAGTCTGATTTAATTTGATTGACTATGAGGCATTCAAATATTTAGACAAAATGTGATAGAATGGAGATGAGTCTGTAATTTGTCACATTTCTTTTGTCACCAGATTTATGAACGGGTGTTCTATGAGATATTTTCCGTATGTTCGGGATTTTTCAAATAATAAAAATAAAGAGAATATTAGGTATGTACATTTTCTAATAATTAGTGGATGGATTTTATCTGGTCCACAACCTGTTTTAATGTTAATTGTATTTAAACAATGTAAAATTTGTGACTCATTAATAAATATATGACTAGTGTTAATATTACAGGTGTTATTGTCATTATCGAAATTATTAATATTGGTTGAGTTGGTATACAATTTATAGATAAGATTTTCATAATCGCAATTCTTAAAGTTGTAGCGAAGGAATGAATTTTTTCCTAACGAATTAAAATTAGATATGGAAAATTTATCTTCAAATTATGGATGAAAATTATCTAATTACTGATAGGTAAATTATAAAAATTAATATTAACAATAGAGGAACAAAGAACTAAATCCAAATTATTTATGTTGGTGATTGAGAATGTGGTTATATTGATCCAAGTTGCACAAGGAAATTGTGTTAAAAAAATCTGTTTGAGTCTCTAGTCTTTTATTTAAATATGGTTTTAGTTTGTTACCTTGAACAGAAATCCATTGAATGTCTGGTAGGTTATAGTTACCCATTCCAAGAATATTGACATTATTTTGTTGTGAACAAACCGAAACAAACTTCACTAATTTTGTTCAGATGATTGATGTACTTATAAATTTATATCACTTCAACACAACACAATTTTTTTTTTATGATTGTTGCTTCTGATTGAAGCCCAAATATCTTCAGCAGATGACGACCAGTCCGGATGAGATTGCGATCGATAGTGTTACTTTGAATTGATTGTTTAATTTTTGCTAAATCTCTCTCTGTTTCAATAATAAAGTAAGGAGAGGTGTCTGTTTTTCTGACTAAAATATTACAATTCCTCACCCTGATGAATTTGTAATTGGCTTCTTTTGCCAGTTGTTAGCACAGAATTACCACAAATTTATACATACCTACATCTGACTGCAATGCAAAACTCCAAATAAATATAGTACACCAGTTAAATACGTGCATTCATGTTATTCGTATTCAGTGTTAGGCTCCACAATTTTGTTTTCTACCATTTTTGTGGCATGCGTATAGTATCAGTTAAATGCCGACGTAATTACCAGGAAAAATTGTAAATCATAAAACAATTGATTAAGAAATATATTTTAAACAATGATAAAACTATCTACTCTATTATTGAAGCAAGAAATTTCAATGGCAGTAAATCGAGATTTTTCTTTTTAATTTGTCTTAATATGTACTTAAAAATAATGATTTTTCCCCGTGGAGTAAATTGAAGCACGACCCGTAGGCGAGGGCTACAATGCGACAAGGAGAAAAATACACTTCTCTCCTGCGGTGCATATACAATTTTTTTTTCACGACCCCAATATTTGTGATGGTTTTCAAAATTATTTGAATTGTAATATACAGGGTGTTCAATTTAAGTGTGCCACCATTGCTATCTCGAGAACTATAAGAGCTACGAGGTCGGTTAAATTAGTAAACAATTTCTATATTATAAGACAATTAAGATGAGAGAAACAACAATTTTTTTAGACCAGTGGTTCTCAAAATATGGGGTACAACTTTCTTATTTTAAATGGCAACCTATTTTTTTTATTTGCTTATTCGATTCAGTATTTTTTACTGAATTCAGTGATATTCACATGTAATGACCAAATAATACAAAATATTTGAGAAAAATGCATAATTAAAAATGTATCATTTTTATTTAAATATGCCTATACAAAGTTTGCCTTGGAAGGAAACAAATAAATCAAACAATTGTTAATATTAGTTTTTGAAGTGTACCTCTGTATTGTAACAACAAAATGAATAATTATTCTCATAATTACAGTTTTTGCAATTATTTCTGCATTTGATTTATTGTTTTTCTTCCATGGCAAACTTTGTATGGGCATATTTAAATAAATATGATACATTTATAATTTTGCATTATTCTCAGATATTTTGTATTATTTGGGCATTACATGTGGATATCGTTGAATTCAGAAAAAAATACTGAATCGAATAAGCAAATAAAAAAAAAATAGGTTACCATTTAAAATAAGAAAGTTGCACCCCATATTTTGAGAACCACTGGTTAAAAAAAATATTTTTTAAGCTCATTAAAATAGTCTTGTAAAATAGAAATTGTTTGCTAATTTAACCAACCTGGTAGCTCTCATAGTTCTCGAGATAGCAATGGTGGCACACTTAAATTGAACACCCTGTATATAAGCGGTACAAAATATTAAAAAAAAATTCAAATAAAAATTGTAATATTATTTTTCATCTTTTATATTATTATAAATTTTACTCTGTATCAATTATTCTGATAAGCTCAAAATACGTTATAGCCCTTCAAGTAAACTACCACTTCCGGATGTTGGATTACTACCAAAAACTAATCAGCTCATAATTTGAACATCTAGTAACCAAATATAATATTTGAAAATAATATTGTCATTAAAATCAGATGTGATTAAAATACTATAAAATTTAGAAACAAGTTTCAAATAAACATCGTACTCAATATTATTTTACACATTTTTATTATAAAATTTTTACTACTCATTTACTTACTGAGATATACCCAAGAACCTTATAGGTCCTCATATAAACTACCACCGTTTGATGGATTTCTCCCAAAGTCTAATCAGCTCGTAGCTCATAAAATAAACATATAAAATCTAAATTTGATATTATGACGTATACATACCTATTGAAATTTGTCGGAGTGCCTTCACGTCCGATCAGTACGCGGTACAGTTTCTTGTAGCTTCGAGAGAAGCCTAGAATATTATAGAACCCGCCATACAGGATTATAAAGGGGCTGTCCAACAAACGGTGGACAGCCCAAATAACTGGAAATAAATAATTTATTTTGTCATAATGGAACATTTTTGTTATTCTTTCACCTTCACAGAACCCGTGTAACGAGAAAACCGTTTACAATATTGATGCATTAATTATGAGTTATCATCACACACAGGAAAACAAACACATAATCACACAAACACACGCTGACAAACCCAAGCAAGCATGCACGCAAGCACACACAGGAATACACAACAATAATTACATATCTCTATCCAAGTACCCGATTTGGTGCTGGATGGTCGTAGCGATTACCCTAGGTTGAGCCTCGGCTTCGCTCAGATGGAGAAGGCGTGATTCAACGAAGTGCGAACGCGGTATACGATTTCTGAAACTCGGTGGGCGCCAGTCGACCAAAAGGCGTCAACAGCAGGCAGGTAACAGTAGGGATGTAAATAATTAGCGCGTAAGTCAACATTAAATAAACTATAATGAAATGAGTGTAAAACATGGAATACAAAACTTAGACAACGTATGACGTACGACACTGAACGTCCAACAACTCGAGCAGCAAGAAGTGCCGGGCGCGAGGTGTCGCCGTGGGTCGCGATAGCAGGAGGAATGCGTGCCAGGGAAAACCCTGAATGATTGCGATACGGCGCAACGACGTATTCGACGCGATGGTACCACACTTTTAAATACTTGGTGCAATTATTAAATGTCAACGCAGTCCTTCGGACTTTGGTCACACGTGCAATACAGCGCGGTCGTAGTAGAGCAAATGGTCTACACTCAAAGTAGTTGATTAGAGTGCCCCGTACACGTAAGTGCACTTAACTTGTCTCGAATTAACAATTGAATTATGAACATAAATAAGATAAAACAATCAACAATATAGGTAACAATAGCACAACGGTAGAATGAACAATGTTGGACGAGCTCGACGGTCGGCGGGTGTCCGAGTGATTCCGAGCAAACGCGAAGTTGCTTCCAACGAGATGGAGGAGACTGCGAGACACGGACCGCAGGACGTGGTGACGTAACGTATCTCTCGCTCCAACACGATGACGAGATCTTTAATTTTTTTCACAATTGGAATCGCAAGAATGTAAACTAGGTGGACTGCCGAAACGAAATAGATGGCACTAACGTAGAATGAAGACACTGGAGATTGTAACGTGACACCTATCACTGATAGCTGAAAATCAAGGTGAATGAGTAAATTAATACAAAATCAATATGAATGATAAATGAATAATGAAATCATGAAGCTAAACGAGGTAAGTAGTGAAATGAAGTTACTAATAAAATACTTTAAATGAACTAATTATATCAACCAACGATCAACAGGTAGGTTACTAATATTTAAATAAAACAATGAATGAATGTTAATATATTTTTAGGATTCTGGAAGTCGAGAACAAGGAATGATGTGATGAATCCTAAATCTAACCGTAGCAAAAATAAATTGTATATTCCAAGTAAAATAATCATTATTATCATATTATCACACTAAAAACAACGTTCTTCGATAATATTGACGTGGCAATACAAATTTGTAAGGAGGGACTCAACTCCCTCAACTGTCAACCTCACCTCCCCGCGGTACACCCTGGGTAACTCTAACGAGGCTCTGGCGACCGAATTCAGGCGGTATATCCTGCACCGGATCCCAGCGTGACCACCTTTGCTGTAATACCGGACCTTTCCGAGGCTAGTCTGGGAGCTAAAATCGGCAGCCCCGATACCAGACTCGAGTGCTGTCGGCTAATCACCTGCACACTTTAAACCTATCGATTCCTGAAACCTCAACAAGCAAAACCCGGACGGACTACTCTATGACGACGATTGGCACGAAAGAACGGACACGATTCGGTTGTTGGAACATTCGCACAATGATGGAAACTTCAAGACTGGCCCAAGTAACTAATGAATTTAACAACTATAAACTAAGTTTCCTTGGATTAAGTGAAACTAGATGGAACGGAAACGGTCAACACTCTCTCTCTACAGGAGAGCTACTTCTCTTTTCGGGAAAACGACCCGACGATCCGCATGAAAGCGGAGTGGGTATTCTACTGAGTAAAAATATTAAGAACAGTCTTGTTTCCTGGAACCCCGTATCGGACAGAATTATCACGGCAACACTACAAAGTAAACTTCGTAAAATAACCATCGTACAATGCTACGCCCCCACAGAAGTAGCTGTTCGCGAACAAAAAGAAGAATTCTACGGCGAACTGAACACAGCACTTAGCCAAATCCGACAAAGCCACATTGTCATTCTAATGGGAGACTTAAACGCTAAAGTTGGATCCAATAACGCCAATCTGGAGAATGTCATGGGGAGCCACGGACTGGGCACCATGAATGAAAATGGCGAACTCTTCACAGATGTTTGTAACAACTACAACCTAGCAATAGGGGGCACTCTGTTCCCCCATAAAACAATACACAAAGTCACTTGGATCTCCCCCAATCATGCTGTCAAAAATCAAATCGACCACATAGCGATCAGCAAAAAATGGCGCTCATCACTGCTAGACACAAGGAGTGTCAGAGGAGCTGATGTAGCCTCGGATCACCATCTTCTTGTGGGCCAATTAAGACTGAAGCTAGCCAAATGTAAAAGCAAAAGCAATAGCTTTAGGCGACCCAAATTCAACACGGACAAACTAAAGAACACCAAAGAACGAAACGAGTTTACCGAAAGCCTTAGAGAAAAACTCACAAAAAGCAAAAATGAAAACGAGAGCATAGCAAGCTGGACAGATATTCAAACAGCCTTGCTAACAGCAAGTGAAGAGGTTCTAGGCACAAGAAGGGCTAAAAGGAAAGAATGGTTAACGAGTGATACCTGGAACAAAATAGAAAAACGGAAGGAAATAAAGAATAGAATTAACAACGCAACAACGGAAGAAGAGTTAAACGACCTAAGAAACAAGTATAAAATCGCCAATAGAACTGTAAAACAGAGTGCGAGAAAAGATAAAAGAGAATGGGTCAATGGACTGGCAGAAGCCGCGCAATCGGCAGCAGAACTCCATAACACCAGAGAATTATACCGCCTCTCAAAGAAACTCGCAAATAAGAACTTCATAAACGATACCGCAACCGTTAAAGACAAAAATGGTGTTCCCTTAACGACGGACGAGCAACAGTTAAACCGGTGGGCTGAGCATTTTAGCGAACTCCTCAGCGCTCCCCCACAACCATTCAACGAACCCACAGAACCCATGCCCCCGGCACTAAACATCAACGTAGATCCGCCTTCTGCTCTCGAAATTAAAAAAGCAATATTGCAACAAAAAAACGGAAAAGCAGCTGGGCCGGATAACATTCCTCCAGAAATCCTCAAAGCTTGTCCACTCATGATGGCAAATTTACTTGAACCACTAATCTACGAGGTCTGGACCAAAGAAAAAATTTCGGATGACTGGAAGAACGGTCTAATTATAAAACTTCCGAAAAAAGGCGACCTTAGCAATTGCCGTAACTGGAGAGGAATAACCCTCCTAAATGGTATAAACAAGATTCTGGCTTCAATCATACTCGAACGTATATCCAGCACCATAGACTACAAGTTAAGAAATGAACAGGCAGGTTTTCGAAGACACAGATCATGCACTGATCAAATAAACACACTGAGGATTATCGTCGAACAATCCAATGAATTTCGATCACCGTTACACCTGGCCTTTGTAGATTTTGAACGCGCCTTTGACACCCTGTCACATACCGCGATATGGGATATACTGCTCGAAGCCGGAATCCCTACCAAAATCATAAATATAATCCAAGAATTATACCACAACTCCACTTGTCATGTACTCCACAGAGGCAAAATAAGTGAAGAAATAAAAGTACTGAACGGAGTCAAGCAAGGATGTGTACTTTCGCCTATGTTATTCAACATAGTGCTAGACCGAATCATGCGAGTGACAACTAACACTCCAAGAGGAATCAGATGGGGCCTCATAAAAAGACTGGAGGACTTAGACTACGCAGACGACATCTGTCTCCTGTCACACAATTTCGAGGACTTGACCCAGAAACTACACCAACTCGACACTGAAGCAAGAAAAGTTGGCCTTAAAATAAACGTAAATAAAACTAAATACCTAAAAATAAACACTAGAAGTAATGAAATTCTTTCATTAAACGGAGAACGCATTGAAACTGTGTCGGAATTTACGTACCTAGGCAGTATTATTGATGAAGAAGGCGGAACTAATAAAGATGTGAAAATCAGAATACAAAAAGCGAGAAGAGCTTTTTGTCTCCTCAACAACATTTGGGCTTCTAGAGCGTACTCAAACAAAACTAAAATAAGAATCTTTAACTCCAACGTTAAATCCATACTCCTATATGGCTGCGAAACATGGAAAGTGACAAAAAGCTTATCCAGTCAACTTCAGGTCTTTGTTAACAAATGCCTCCGCAAGATACTTAGGATATTCTGGCCGGACCAGATAACAAATACAGAACTCTGGGCAAGAGCCAACCAGGAACCTATCGAGAACCAAATACGTAAAAGAAAATGGGGATGGCTGGGCCACACCCTCAGAAAACCCAGAGATGACATCTGCAGAGAAGCGCTAGACTGGAACCCGCAAGGATCACGCAAAAGGGGACGCCCAAAAGTCACCTGGAAACGAACCATCATTGAGGAGGCAAAACGTGTACACAAATCATGGGGAGAAATAAAAGCCATTGCTGTAAATAGAGTCAGATGGAAGAAGCTTACTGAGGCCCTATGTTCCGAAACGGAATGATGGGATGTTATATATAATACAAATTTTGATTTTAGTAAACTTAGATTTTATTGCTTATTCCAATATAATACGAATTACTTAGGTCTATTTTCTATTTGTTACTAAAATTATTATAAACGTTATCTGCATATTGTATATGAAGTATAATTAATCATTTTCTATAAGTAATATTATACTTAAGTTCCACTGTTTGAGAACTGAGGAAATTCCGATTAAAGTTAATTCAACTAATTGAATAAAATAATATACATGATTTTTTTTACAATTTTTTGAAATATACTGTTATGTACGTCACATAGGCCAGACGGAGTTCTCGATCCAGTCGAGATAATGTGACACCCTGGCGAATACACTGGGGATGCCAGGGACACCACAGGTCTTCCCGAAAGCTACCACACCCACTATATCATACATACAATCCAAATCGGAGTAGATCTGCAGCGGACAGCCGCTGGCACCCTGTAAGAACAATTTAGAAATTATAAATGCTTATGCAGCGTCCGGAAATGTAAATACAGCGACTATCAGTTGAACTACATTTTAATGATTAATTAAGTTTTATAATGGACGAGTGCAATAAATGGTCTTATGTGTTTTTATACAATTATTTATAGTTCTGTTAGTTTTTTTTTTTATGTGCTTTGTCTAAAATATAACTTTGCGTTTTTGCGTTGGTAGCGCTTCACAGTTGAAAATTTATTGTTGACTGACACAGCAATAAAATTCCTTTCTTTTCCTTTCTTTTTAGTCCCATCACCTAGAGAAAGAATAGTAGATTCCTAATTGCAAGATGATTATATACCAAGTGCGGTAATGTTTGGTTCCCGAATGTGCGTGAACGAATTCGGGAACCGAATTCATCCACGGAGATTGTGCAATTTACACGTAATATCTATTTATGTAATAAGTAAGGAAACATAGGTGATTATTAACATTTGCAAATTTCTATATATAACCGATGAGATGCACACGAGTTTTATAGTAGCATAAGTAAAATAATCACGAGTTTCTTTACATATTTCATACGATATTTTTCTAAAATTTGTCCGCGATTTGATGACCGGTACGTCATTAGTTTCTGAAATAATAATTTACAGTTATATGTATAGTCTGTATTTGTCACATACATGTTGTTCAATCTTTGGTTAATTTTACGTGTGTCTAATATGTACATCTCTTTTCCACTACTTGAAAAGAAAAAGGATCAATTTACGGACGGAAATGTCAAACTTGATTCTGTCATTTAAGTATTAATTTTAGGCTACATTTTGAACGAAACAACGGTTTCATATTAAAATAATAAGTATTAATAACATCAGAGACTGCAAATTTTATTTTGTAAAACCATCTTTACTTTTTCCTTGATTCATCATAATTAAATATTCGATAATTTTGTCCATAAGTATATATATACCGTGTGTCCCACGTAAAGGTTGGCATAGGCAAATAACATGTAAAATCAGTTTTTTGTAAATAAAAAGTGTCCGGCAAAAAATTATGCATCCAAATTTTATATCACAATACTGCCAATATCCCTACATCATATTTAATACAGATTAGTTTATTTTGATACCGCAATTTAATGAAATTAATAATAATAATTCCTAATTTTCGCCTACTCTTTTTATTGCTGCTGACGTATAGTGCTTGCAATTTGTTTTAAATATTTTAATCTGTCACTGTCAATTTCTGGCGATGGAAATTATTCAGCGTTCATCCCTGTAGTGTATTGAGATATGTGTCTTGCACTGCGCCCCCATAATACATTCTAATAATATTTACACGGTTCTCGACATTTAATGTATTCTTGATGACAGTGACAGATTAAAATATTTAAAACAAATTGCAGGCACTATACGTCAGCAGCAATAAAAAGAGTAGGCGAAAATTAGGAATTATTATTATTAATATCATTAAATTGCGGTATCAAAATAAAGTAATCTGTATTAAATAAGATGTAGGGATATTGTCAGTATTGTGATATAAAATTTGGATGCATAATTTTTTGCCGGACACTTTTTATTTACAAAAAACTGATTTTACATGTTATTTGCCTATGCCAACCTTTACGTGGGACACACGGTATATATATATATATATATATATATATATATATATATATATATATATATATATATATATATATATATATATAAGTGTGTGTGTGTGTGTGTGTAGTATAAGTAGTGTTGTAGTTATACCAGATTTTTATTAAATCACTAAATCGCACTAAAATTACCGCGGAGCAATTTACCCCATTAAAGTCTCACAAAGCACAGTTGTACCTACTAATATTTTAAACGTTACTTTTGAAAGGTTTTAATAAAAGTTATTTGAATTCTATCGAGTTTAGAATCAAATTGATGCTATCTGAAGGGGAGAAAATATATTGTTGTAATTTACTCAATTTTGGACGGGACAAGCTTCTTACAAGTGATTATCTGTAGAATCAAATTTTAATTTATGAGTGCTGTTGTGATGACACCAGAATTTTATGTTATCACTCACCTGACAAATATCTTTCTCTTTCGTCCTGCTGCCAGCACATATCAGCGAATCCTGCAGAATACCGAACCTCAACTTCTTGCCAATAAATGCTGCGTACGAAGCATTGCATTCGCTGTGCGAGAAGTGCTCCAACGTTATTTTCTTCAAAAAATTTATATTCTCTAAATCATCAAGATCATACATGGGTTCTGTATAGCCCCAACCAGTTGCTATGAATCTGTAATTAATTACCAACAATATGTACGCAGTCTACATCACGTAGTATGCATCGATATTTTCTCATTTATTTCATTACACAATTATGTGATTCCTTTCTAATTATAATTACTATTAGTATTGTAATGAATACCGTGTTTCCCAGCGTCATGTTATCAAGTTGTTCTATGCATTAACATTGGAAAATAAGTCTTTGTATATTAAAAATGTGATACCATATGGCAGAGTGTAAAACTAAATTTCTTCCTACACACTACTCCATTTTAGTAGCATAATTAACGAAATTAACAAATAGTTTACCTAATTTTGCGCCTGTGATAATTTCACATTAATCTTTCTGATTGTTTTTACGTTTATATTAAGAAATATTTTGTTTAATTCTTTCTAAAGAAGATAATTATTAATACGATGGGTTACTTACTTTTTAATTTATTATTAATTAGACTTTCTTGTTTCTTATTGCTTAATAGTCTGCTTTATTTGAATTACTTGTATTCAAAATGATTTTCATACATTCATTCATTACATTACATTATTGCCCACAAAAAATATAGTACCACAAATCCTGAAATACAATCAGCCAACAATCTAGCATATATTTAATATTAACTATAATGAGAATTTTTTTTGTTAAAATCAGGTTTCCGGAACTACCCCAGAGGAACTGCTTTCAACTTGTTAACCGTTTTTATAGTGGAGGGTTTTCCCCAGGCCAGGGGTCTTAATAGGCTAAGTGGAATACCAGTTGTCGAAATTATTATATGAAAATAAATATAAAATCATTCCGATATAATATCATCGTTCGAAGAATTATTGTCAGATTCGCTTGCATGTTAAATAAATGGACTAATATCAATTCCGTGAAGTTGGCCCTACATAAATGCGTTTTACTAAAAAAAATATATGTGTTAATAATATACACTTTATGTAGAATTTTGTACCATACAAATTAATTTTTGTACATCTTATAATTTCTTGTAATTAATAAAACTAATTTATGTAGGGTCAACTTCACGGTGCCCTACATTTATTTCAGAAAGAAATAAACTAATGCTAATAATAATGTACACATTATGTATTTAAATTACACGAAAACATAAACTAAATAAATATTATTGTTAAAAAATGTACATTAGTAAAATAAAACTATTTATAATTACAAAAATTAAAATTTCACAACAGTTACGTCCAAATTACAAGAAAAAAACGCTCAACATATGTAACATATATATTATCAATAAATTTCGCTAATTGAGACAGATACAGAATATTATAGGTACACTTTCGATTTGAAGCTTATTTGCCTAAAATTATTAGGAAAGCAGGCCCTTAATTTAATATATTAGTTTGTAACGATGATGAGTACCTAGTGGTCAAAATCTACTTTAGTACATTTTATAATAAAATTATTTAGTGAAGATAAAACCGGCTGCCCATTGGCCAGAATGAGATTATCTACATGTTATTATTTGTTGAAATTTTAGTGTGAGTATTACAAGCAATCTTGTCCCCCTAAAAATTTATCAAAATAAAGTGTTCTACGCCCATGGTCTCCTGCTGTGAAAAAGGAACGAAAATTTCTTGGAAGGGTTACTCAGGTAGTTTCGGCTGAATCTACACGGCTGAGTTAACACTGTACCGTTGGATCGTGCAAAAGTTTTTCCACTTTGTACGTAAAATGCTTCTTATATGCATCTCGTTACGTAATAAACAATACTCATTGAAATCAAGCAGAAAAAATATAAAAAATAAAATTACCATAGTTGAAAATGTACTATGAATCTTGATTTCCGCAGTTCGTTACTCTGGCCATATGACTACGAACTAACAGATGTAAGTTGCTGGGAATAAAAACAGGCGAATAATCAGGAATTATTTTGTTATTGTAAAAATGGACTGGTAAAATCATTCTCAATAATTACTAAAATAATATAATTATAAAATTGTTGAAGGCACTTATTTTACCTCTGATTGGGGCGCAACGCTGTGGCTCCGGTGTAGAGGCAAGCAGGGCGGATGTACTGCGAGAAGGGCACAGCTCGGTTAATCTTCAGCAGCGCGATGTCGTGGTAGCGTGATGGCAGTTTGTACAGCGGATGTATCATGCGCTCCTCCACACTGAAGTCCTGCGGCATCGCATCGTCTTTCGTGCTGGCGATGTTGAGCTCGCCCAGGCGAACCCAACGCACTTCACCATACCTACGAGAAAAAATTGCAATACTTTCACTATTAATTTCTTCACTACTATTCCTTTTACGCCATTTATCCATATTGAGTATTTCAGTTGTCAGAAGTGATATATTTTTTCTCGTGAAGTGTGATTATCAGCCAGCAAGTCACGTCTTCTTGGATATTAGTGGAGGGGGAACAACAGAAGTAAAGATAATAATGGTAATTGTCAACATGGGATTTGAAATGTGGGTCTCATGATCAACAGCGCGATGCGTCACAACGCACACTGAACAATTTACTATTTACCCCATTGAAATTAAAAGAAATCACTACGACTATATCACAATATGGTGTGGATGTGGATACCACCCGACATCTGTATTCTATACACAGTATAGGTGAATCTGATTATTGCTTATTTAATAATATCACTTATACATACAAATATGATTATTGAAATACATTTATTTACATCTAATTTAGTAAAGTAAATTGCAAAATTCTAAGGCTAAGAGCAATTTTAAAAAATGTATATAACGTCTAAGCTCTAAATTGATAAAGAAAAAAATATATATACAAGTTATATCGTCATCACACGGAACTTCCCGCTGAGTTAGCGGATCTCACGGTGTCATAGCACACCCTTAGTAATAAGAATGTTGTAGCGTAGAGATAGAATTATGTTTTTTTAGTTAGTAGATTTAGTCTTGATCTGTACTTTGAACATGTAACATCTGAATTAGAAGGTTTTAGTAAAATAAAATCTTTTTTAAAAACACATCGACGATTAGTAACAAATTAATTGGCGCAGTCGGTAGGATTGCAGATACGATATTAGCGAATATAATATCGGTTCGTAAAACGATTTAATCGCAATCGAACAAAAGTTACCGTCGCGTGTGATAATAAGTCGTGACTTGGTGCCGCATCAGCTGAGCGCATATCAGCAAGCTCGAGAGCATATCGAGCACTAGCAGCCCAAAAATCCATGCAACCCGAGGAACCAGCACCGCCAACCGTTGAGCGTACATCAACGAGTTCGAGCACAGCAACTCCAGAAATCGACATCGCAGCACTCCAGAGCCGACCAATGCATTGGATCATCTTACTGTGAGTACACTTCATGTCATTCAGAGGTTCCCAATCAAGCGATTCAGATAGTTCAGGTGCAGATTCTGACTCACTTATTTGAAGAAACAATTTCAAAATTAATAGAAAAAATTACACTCAATTCAAGTAATATTGAAAACCCTATTATCAATTTAAATTCAACTACAATGGCTGTACCAGTGTTGAAAAAAGAGTATCTTGACATGGTACCAGAATTCCATGGTGAGAGAGAACTTCTCTCAAGATTCATTGAAATAAGTGAAAAATTTTATAATAGAATAGATGTAAATGATTTTCAAAATGAATTTTTAATGTCTAGCATTCTCGCCAAAATTAAAGACGAAGCTGCTATTAATATTGCGTCCTGCACAAAAAAACCTGGGACGATTTAAAAAACGCGTTATTAAATTCTTATCAAGATAAACGCGATATGTATACACTAAACATAGAATTGACAGAACTTAAACAAAATTATAATGAAACAGTTTTTGAACTTTACCATAGAATACAACATATACTAAATTTGTTAATATCTTATATTAAAACACACAAAGAACAAGGAGAGAGCGAAACATTGTGTTCATATTTCTGTGAATATGCTCTTAGGATTTTATTACGTGGTTTAAAAGAGCCAATAGGACAACTCATGCGCGCAAAGTATCCCCATTCATTGAATGAAGCTTTATATATGTTAGCAAACGATTTCCAATTCGAAACATATAAAAATGTTAAATTTAGCCAAAATTATTTAAAAATTGTTCCCAAAACAGCAAATGCCACAAACATAAGCGCAAATAAACCAGTAAACCCGCCTAGAATAATACATAACCCACAGTTCGTAAAAATAGATATCCTTTTAAAAATTATCAACAACCACAACCTTCCTTTGGAAATAGATCCATAACTACGAACACCCGTCCAGGACCGTCTCAAAACTTTCCTAGACAATTAAATCAAAACTATCAACCGACACCTATGAGTATTTCTACCCGAAATATATATATCAACCCCGTTCAGGACCGTCCCAAAACTTTTCAAGACAACCAAATCAAAATTTTATAGCTGAGGAACTATTTAATATTGAAGATATTTCTCAAAATGAATCACTCGAAAATTTTAATATACAAAACGATTATAACGAAAATTCAGAACCGATTGTTGAGTATCCAACAGAAAATAACGATTTATACTTTTCCCAACATCAAGACGAAAACCATTTTTAATGCGAAACAGCCTCGGAAGTAAATCTTACCCCTCCATACATTTAATGAATTTTACAAACACTAAAAGCGATCTTCCCTATATTATTTTCCCTGAAAACAATTTAAAAGTATTAATAGACACGGGAAGTACTAAATCATTCGTTAAGCCTACAATAGCAAATAAATATTTTCAAAATTCCATCTTTAAAAATCCTTTTCAAATAACAACTGCACACGGCAGTTCATTTCAAAATTTTAGTACACTCATACCAGTGTCATCAATTTTTAAACTATCAAATAAATCACAAAATTTGAAATATCATATTTTTGACTTCCATCCAAATTTTGACATTTTAATTGGAATGGATAAGTTAAAAAATCTAAACGCTATCATAGATTTATGTAAAGATGAAATAATAACACCGGAAGCAAAAATCCCTAATAAATACTATTCAGTCGAAAAACAAAGATCTCTTAATAAATTCCACAAGTTCGAAAATTTTCATCGAACCAAATTCAGAAAAAATTATAAAAGTTAAAGTAAACCTTGAATCCGGACCTGTACTCATTCCGGAGATTCGCACCGAATACCTTATCATCCCGGAATGTCTTACATCAGCAAATAATTATTACGCTCTGTGTACAGTAATAAATAATTGTGAACAAAAAATGGATTTAAACTTGAATGGACCATTACCCGTAGAATCCGTAAATAATTATGAATTTAATAATATTCCAAAAAATAATTCAATTAACACTCAAAATATTAAATTAGAAAATTTTAAAAATGAAACTTTTAAAAATTTTGAATTAAATGTAAATGAAACTAATACCACCGATGGTGACGCATTCCTTAAATACATGGAAGATTTTAACGAACAATTCCTAAATGATAACAAACCCACTGACAACGAGTCACTCGTCGTAGAGTTAGGTGACAAAATTGATAACACTGACACACCACAACAAGACGATAACGATAGCGATATAACGGTGCATTCAAACCAAGAAAACCCAATAGTCGGAATTCCAATTATAGAATGCCCCGTGAATTTCGGTAAAAATCAAATTATTTTATCATCCGTTAAACACAGTTCATGTAGCCCAAAAATTATAAAATTATTCGATAATAAACAGAGAATACTCGTACAATTCTCTGAATCAAATTTAGAATCAGAAATAAAATAATTTATTAAAGAATTTATAGTCCCAAAAGTTAAATATAATTTATACTTCGAAAATAATTTTTACGAAAAATTTAGTCCAGTCTTTCAGACTTATTTTAAAAACTCTAGCTTGAATTTGATCAAATGCACCGAAAAATTAGTAAATATATTTGACGAAGATGAGATTATTCAGACAATTAAAAACTATCATGAAAGCAAAACCAACCACAGAGGACTAGATGAAACATTAGCACAAATTAAACGAAAATATTATTGGCCAAGACAACGTAAGTCAATACAAACTTATATAAATAACTGCGAAATATGCCAATTAACAAAGTATGACCGACAACCACTTAAATTAAAATTTAATCATACGCCCACTGTAACAAAACCATTTGAAATACTACATGTCGATAGTATCACATTAGAGCATGCTAATTTTTTTACCATCGTTGACTCCTTTTCGAAATATGCTCCAGCATACAAAATAAACTCTTCTCAAAGTATTGAAATAGTAAACAATTTAATTAAATTCTTCACACATCATGATATTCCCGAAAAAATTATCTCAGATAACGGTCTCGAATTCAAAAACTCTCTTGTCAAAGAATTACTTGAATTACAAAAACTTAAAATTCATTTTATAAGTTCGCAACATCCAGAATCGAATGGAATCATCGAAAGGTTTCATTCTACGTTAATTGAACACATTAGGCTATTAAATAATTAAAAAGAGTACAATAATGAAGCAATAGAAATAAAAGTTAATTA
Source organism: Poecilus cupreus (assembly GCA_963942605.1). Lineage (NCBI taxonomy): Eukaryota > Metazoa > Arthropoda > Insecta > Coleoptera > Carabidae > Poecilus > Poecilus cupreus. The sequence continues at coordinate 21,316,700 of OZ012720.1, read as the reverse complement.
TGCGTTATTAGCGTATAATAATAGTATTCACTCAGTGACTAAACTAAAACCGTTTGAAATAATTTCTGGCCATTTAGATACAAAATGTCCATTTAATATAGAAATACAAAATCAGCTTGTAAACAATTATATTGCTAATCATAAAAATTAAGTTAAATTATTGTATCAAAAGGTAAACGAAAAATTATTAGAAAACAAAGAGAAAACCATAAATAAACAAAACGAGAACCGCGAAAAATTGCCTGAAATCGCAAAACGCGTCTTTGTAAAAAATAGGCAGAAACAACAAAAACCGCGAAATAAATATAAAGCAGAAAAAATTACTAAATTGCATTCAAAATTAAAGACAGCAAAAATCGAACCCAGACATGGCAATACTACTGCCAATATCCACCTTTCTAATATTAAAAGACCGAGAAAGAATACTTATGAATTTCAAAATATTGCAGGTTGTTCTGGATCTGCAAAGGATCAGAAATAAGAAACATTACGGAAAACAAAGAAACATTGCCCATTAACTTAGGAGCGGCTAAACTTGAACGAACAAAACACACATTTATTCACTATTACGATTTGGACTCTGTAGTCAACGAGTACGAAACCCTAAACAACCAGTATAAACGCCTTAAATCAGGAATAATTAATAATAATTATACAAAATTTGTAAAAGAATTTGAGAATAATGATAAAATTTTAGAATATGTTCGGACAAATATACAAGAAAAATTAGATCACATAAAGTTATATTCAAAAATAAGAACGAAGCGAGGTTTAATTGATGGTTTGGGATCAATATTTAAACAAATTACCGGAAACTTGGATGCCGAAGATGGAAAAAGATATAATGAAATCCTAAGACAGAACCAGTGTAACATACAAAATCAGTTAAAATTATCATATTCTGTCAGCCACCGAATAATTACAAATTTTAATAATACCGTTCAGAATATTCAACACAATGAAGAAGTATTAAAATCTAAGATAGAATATCTTAATAAACAAATAAATCAAAATTTGGGCACAAACGATATTCTTATAATAAAAGACTTATATACACAGATAACTATCCTTCTGGAAAATATTTTGGATATTTTGCCAGACATAGAAACTTCTATAACATTTTGTAAAATGGGAATTATGCATCCTTCTATTATGAAACCAAACCAGTTCATACAAGAACTATATAGAATATCAGATTTTTACCACGGACAACGACCTTTCGAATTAAAATTATAAAATATTTTAAATTATGAAAGTAAATTCTAAAATTGAACCTACTCAAATTACCTGCCTTTTATCAGTACCTATCAATTTTGAAAAGAATTTTGAGCTTTACCGATTACAATCGATCCCAACTAAATATGAGTCAGAATATATAACCATTATACCTGATGTTCAGTACCTCTTAAAATCTGAAGACAATGAAATTATACCTCTGAGTGGCAAGTGTACTAAAAGTGCCAACTACCAATGCCCAAATGAATATCATCCCCATCACAACCCATCATGTGAAGAAGACATTCTACTAGGAATCAACTCCAGCCAGTGCAATTATATTAAATTAAACGTTCAGAGAAGTCACATCGAAATTATACCAGAAATTAATCAGTATTTGGCAGTTTTCCCAAAAGAAGAAAAGTTAAATGTGAAGTGCGCGGACAGTGTTAGTGTTAAAAATTAGTTAGGCGTTTATTTAATAAAAGAAAATAATTGTGTTATTCAATTTCAACAAAAGACATTGACTTATCTTGATAAAACAGAAGGAACACCATTCATATTACCAAAAAAATAACTTCTAAACTTTTAAACCATAAAGTTTCAAATGTAACAATAGATTTACGAAACTTAAAATTTCAAGATATCCCTTTGAACCCATTAATTATTACAAAACCTGAAAAGGAACTCTATTTTAATTATAAACCTAGTGTTTGGACTATTATTTTATATTGTGGATTAACCATTGTAATTATCTATTTCTTATTGTATTTTATAAAATTAAAATGGTTAAGCCAAAGACATTTCACCCAAGGACAAGGACTTCAAGATGCCAACCTTCCAGGGGAAGCTTCTCTCTAAGGAGGGAGGAGTTATATCGTCGTCACACGGAATTTCCCGCTGAGTTAGCGGATCTCACGGTGTCATAGGACACTCTTAGTAATAAGAATGTTGTAGCGTAGAGATAGAATTATGTTTTGTTAGTTTGTAGATTTAGTCTTGATCTGTACTTTGAACATGTAACATCTGAATTAGAAGGTTTTAGTAAAATAAAATCTTTTTTAAAAACACATCGACGATTAGTAACAAATTAATTTACATTTATTTCGTTATCATCATCAGTAGAAGCAAAGGGCGGGATAAATTCAAGATTACACAACTTGTATAACAAGCCAGTGGTCAAGATTGAACCCATATGAACTTATTTATTGAAATACACATAGATTTTTTCATTATCACTTGAAGGTTTAGGTGTTAAATTTCATTTTTTTTTATCTTATTTGGCTTTTTCTGATACTAAAGTAGACTACAAGAAAATTGCAAATAAACTTATTCCAAATATCATTGCTAACATCTCTCATTTGAAACTTTTTTCCAGTTAATTTCATGTATGAAATAAATTGTATTTATTACTTCATGTCTCCAGTAAATATTGAATACCTGGTCGGCAATTATAGCCAAAAACAAATTAGCTCAACGCATTCTCATGAAACTCGTAAAAAAATCGCTGCTCTGTCCTTTGTCGTTCTTGACATAAAATCTGGTCAACAATTTATTTTATAATACCGTTCTTACATATAATATGTGTAACATAGTAAAAAATACGAACTTCTCATAGAACTTGGTGTAATTGAATAAATTTAAATTGTTATATAACTTACGAATTAGACAGACAGCAGTGTGCGGCAGTCAGAACAAACAGTTCGCTAATTAAACTTCCTCCGCATTGCCATTCAATGTCATCTTGTGGTCCATATCCCAGCAAGGCCTGCAAATCACAAAATGTTATATTTTGTTAAGTTAATGCGTACTATGTTTAACTTACCATGTGCGGAAACTCTTTAGCCCTAGCTTTATCATAACCCACAATTAATGGATTCACTAATTGAGGGCAAAATATCTCTCTTACCGGTTTTGAATTAGGATTAAATGGCCAAGAGTTTATTTCTATACTTGCTGCTTGTACGTATTCTTTACATTCTGAAATAATATATATATATATATATATATATATATATATATATATATATATATATATATATAATGTTTCGTTTCGCGACTGCAATTAATTATAAATTAGAGTGTCGTGGGAAGGCAGTCAATTGTGGGCTAAATAAAAACTTCTTTTAAATTTGCCAAGCTTTCAGATATATTTTATCCTTCATCAGGGCACTGTGTAACAAAAATTATAAAAATATAAATATTTTTACAAAATTTGTGAAGTAAACTTACATTTAGTTGAGACTATCTATAGAAATTTCTCCAATGGTCAATAATATAAATAATTGAACACTAAATTAAACATAAAATGTACTCAAAATAGTTAAAATAAGTATTTTAATAAAATGTCAAAATAAATTAAAAATTGACAAATAATATAAATAATATTTTTTGGAAAACTTGATTTAAATATCCAAAATATAAATGCTAGAGCAACTAGAAAAATTTTTAGTAATATGAATTTATAACAAAATTGTTGAAGTGTAGGGGTCAACAATCTAATGTTGTGTATTGTATTCCATGCCATGAATGTGACCTTGTTTATATAGGGCATACTTCTAGAAATTTAACTGGTAGACTTATATCTCATAAAAGTGATGCTCGACTTAAACCTAACTCTAGTGCTTTGGCTGAACATTTTAATAATAAAAACCATAGAATAAATTATGCAGATGTTAAAATATTAGATATTGAACGAAATTTGTCAAAAATGTCATTTCTTGAGATGGTTCATATTTACAACATTAGCAATACGATGAATAAAAGGACTGATTTAGATGGTCTGAGCAATATATATTGTTATTTATTAAAAATGTCTATTATTAAAACCTGTAATGCTCAAAATAATTCATAATTATTTTAATTATTCTCTTTTTTACTGTTTTCTTCTTTTTGTTATAAATTCATATTACTAAAAATTTTTCTAGTTGCTCTAGCATTTATATTTTGGATATTTAAATCAAGTTTTCCAAAAAATATTATTTATATTATTTGTCAATTTTTAATTTATTTTGACATTTTATTAAAATACTTATTTTAACTATTTTGAGTACATTTTATGTTTAATTTAGTGTTCAATTATTTATATTATTGATCATTGGAGAAATTTCTATAGATAGTCTCAACTAAATGTAAGTTTACTTCACAAATTTTGTAAAAATATTTATATTTTTATAATTTTTGTTACACAGTGCCCTGATGAAGGATAAAATATATCTGAAAGCTTGGCAAATTTAAAAGAAGTTTTTATTTAGCCCACAATTGACTGCCTTCCCACGACACTCTAATTTATAATTAATTGCAGTCGCGAAACGAAACATTATATATATATATATATATATATATATATATATATATATATATATATATATTTCTATTAATTCTTTTCATGAATTAAACTTTGATGTTTACAATGAAAAGACCAATGATAATTAAAACCATAAATTTGTAATTAATGAACTAATAGGAAGAAAAAAATGTTCTCAGAATATAACTTAACGTTTGATAAGCGATAACCTATTGTTTTTTCTAATTTATGAGAATTGTAACATAATGGATACTGAACGAAAGGTCTTGAGACAATATAAACGATTGTGTCAAAGAAGTAGCAGTCACCGATTTTCATTTGTAATCACGTACCGAAACTGCTTATTATAAAATGAAAAGAGAAATCCTCAATTGAATTGTTTAAAATTGCTGCCAATCATATAATTGTTTCTTGGACATTAATAAAAAAGACTTGAAGAGACAAGAAAAACGGTTACCAACAGGATCCTGTTATCAATTGAAAAGAGAGATTATTGTTTGTACATACTATGAAAAAATTTGATATGGTCACCACTCAGCTATCGTTTAATTATTTTTATCTACGATAGTATGTAAAATTGATGTTTAACTGTTAGTTTCAAGTTTGTAAAACGGTTGTTTAGTAACACGATCCCATTAGTCACGGACAGTCACGGGTTGCCAAGCAACGAGTGATTAAAATTTTTAAACACGCCAAATTTGCAAAATTTTTGTTATCATGGCAAACTTCTCATTTAAAATTGTGATCCTACTGCATAAATAAAAATATTTTTTTATATTTTTTGTGGTTTTTCATTATAGCGTAGATAAAATATTGTAAGATACACATACGTAAAGCGTCTTTTGTCACTAAGGGGTTTTAAAACACTCGCTACGCTCGTGTTTTAATTGACCCATTCGTGACTAAAGACTAGCTTTACGTACTTGTATCGTAAATAACTATTGTTTAATAAAAACGTATGACACATATTTGACGTATAAAATAGTAAATTTATTTATTTATTTTTTATCCTAGCGACTATGATTCAAATATTAATATACATACGGCACAATGAAGAAAAATCTGGTGTGGTCACCACATTACTTTCTTATATAAAACCAACTGTACACCAATGATTTTTTCCTTGCGTATGACATTATTTTGACAATTATTTAACATATAGATGTTAAACCTGTTTTATTTTTTGTTCTCATTATAACTATGTTTTTCTTTAAATATTAATTAATATCTAATCTTTAAAACTTTTTAACTAATAATTCAAATATTGCTCTTACAATATTTCAAACGACACATATTTTTAAAGTAAAGGACACTAACGAATGGTATAATTTTCATAAAAATTTATAAATGGTCTGCTAGCGTGAAACAGGCAAAAAAAAAATTATAACTATTTAAGAATTAAAATTATTTAATGAAAACTGCAAATTTTACATTTTCAAGTGTAATACCACTAGAGGTGAATATTTTTTGAAAATTTTTTGTTTTTGCAAATTATTACGTCAAAATTTCGCGAATCAAAAATTTAGTTAAAAACAAAAATTTTAATGAGAGAAATTTGTAATAATTTGCAAGTTAACACAAAAAAAATCTCTAACAAAATATTTACCTCGAGTGGTATTTGGATAGATTATTCAACAAGATACACTATTTTCATAAATTTTATTAATGGAAACAATTCCAGTTCCAGAACGTAAATTATCACACATTTTGCGAAAAAATGACACTGACGTTTAAGTGAAAAGAATTCTTATGCCTATGGCACACTGGGCGATGAGCGTCGATGAGCATCGATGCTCATTGATGAAACAACAGAACGAACCCGTCATCGACGAAAAATAGTGGCTCCTTTATTTTTCATCAATGAGCATCGAGTAAACAAACGGATCTCATTTCAGACGTATCTTTCTGTCTCATTTCATTTTAACATTTTTTGTCACAGAGAAATTCCCTGTATTCGTCATTGAAGACATTAAAAATTTTGAAAGGTGGGTTCGTTCTGGTTTTTCATCAATGAGCTCATTGATGCTCATCGACCAGTGTGCCATAGGTATTATTTAAAAAATTGTCATGGTAAAGGGATATACTGGGCACGTTCGGCGAGCCAAAGCAAAGCCGATGTACAGCCGATATAAAAGCGCTGCATTACGTCACCAAGCTGCTGGGTAACAGCCGCTGTGAATTCGCTGAACGCAATTCCCATGTATTATTTTCAAACGTCAAGAGTTCAAATAAATTTCCAATGAAGTTTATTTACATAGTGTAAACAATTTATTGCAATAATTAAATCAATATAATAATGGATTTAGATGATATTATTCATAATTTTATAAAGCTGTATAGAGTTACAGAAAATATTGTAAAAATAATGACAATTCTAAACAGGGATAGATATACGCTATGTAAATAAATTGTAGTTTGTTTACGCTGCGAACGCTGTGGCAGCCGCTGTCAAAAAGCGCTGCAGACAGCGGTCCGCTGGACGCTTGACATTTAACAGCGCTGCAGCCGCTGCGACCGTTGTGAGCGCTGCGAACGCGCCCACTGCTAGGACCCGTATATTCGCTGATATATTGCTTTGATTGGTCAAAATAGATGACGTGAAGCCTCTTATTAGGTTTGTTCCAAGTGGTTATTTCTGACAAGTTTGTGACATTTCACTGCGCCTGCGATTAATGTAAACAAGTTAAGTTTGAAACGTAAGCTTCATTTCCTTTTTTGTAGCGAAAAATGAATGAATTTTTTTTATTTATATGTATATTTAAGGTTAGCTGCCAAAACAAAAAATGAGTATGCACATGCGCTTCACTCCATTCGTCGTTCCAGTCTACGTTTCTAACTTAACTTGTTTACATTTATCGCAGGCGCAGTGAAATTGTCACAAACTTGTCAGAAATAACCACTTGGAACAAACCTATTGGATTATTTACTATGGCGTTGAATAATCGCAGGTAATATAACAAGTGATATTGTTATTATCGATGATATTTTCGAGTGGAACTGACGCTGCAGATTTCACGAGTCCACAGGACGAGTGAAATGTGCAGCTTCGGTTTCATGAGCAATATCTTCGATTATTAATCATATCACGAGCTTATATTTAATCGGAGAATATAATGAATAATTATTTGTTATAAAGCCGATCCAGAACGAGTACGTACCCTAAATGTACTGAACGCAATATATCGGGTATATTAACCTAAGTTAATTGTTGTATTAAAATTGAGAGTTATAACCACAGATACGATTTGAAGTATAATTTTTTTTAATAAAACGAAGTTTGAGTTTATTATAGTTACCTGTTTACGATTATAACACATTTTTATACTTTAAATAACAAAATTAATTGTAGCTGTCAAAAATTTTTCTTACCAACGGACCAAAACTAGGTGATATTTTCATTTGTATAATATTATCGCTGTGGTACACATGTAACTAAGGAGATTCTCAATGTTGATTGGCTGAAAATATGTCACGTGACATATGAATTGTATTCTCGCTGATATAAAAGATGACGTGTAAGACTCTTATTGGATTATTTACTATGGCGTTGAATATTCAGATGAATTTCAAAGCTCGAGTTGTAAATGTTAAGACTATACAACAAAACAATAAATTATATTCTGATATTCTGTTTTCAAATACTTAATTGTAAATATATTGCCATAATATTTTTAAGTCAATGTAATACTTTGACATTTCTACCGTCAGAAGTTAGCTAAAACTAGTGAAATGATGCCAACATATAACCACAGTATAAGAATTCACACAGTAGCGACACCCAGGGGGAGGCAACTTAGATGGCAAATGTCAGCACAATGATATGATTAGTATCACTCCACTCCTTAAAATGTGGAGGCGCCACTTTATAATAAAATAAGCTATTGGAATCGAGTTACTTTGGAAAAAGAAGAAGAAATCACTGTCAATTTTAGTGTCAAAATTGATGTTGATAATTCGTTCTCGCTAATGTCGTTTATTATTGTGTATAAATATTGCAACAGGTAAGTGTTAAATTTAATATTCTGTTTTATACATCACATACACACTTAAAATATAATTTCAATACATTACAAATAAATCACTGTATATTTTATCATTAATTATTATATGTACACAAATATATTATAAAGCAATGTTAAAAGTTGTATTGCACTCATGCATTTTCCATATAATAAATATCCACTATGTATATTTCTTTCAATTCCTTTTTTTATCCGTTTCCTCTCCTTTCTATTTTAGAACAATGCTTAATTTATGTTGAATAAAGGGATGCTTAATTAAAGACAAAAGGCTATTTCGTTTCCCTAAATGTAAGGAAATGCAACCATTTCGGATGGATATACTCAACAAACGGATATGACCATCTACAAACTAACAGTGAAAGACCTTTTAAGAGAAAATGTGAGACATCCGAACATGGTGTAGTAATAAAGGTTTCTTTAATATAAACATTATTAATAATTTAAACCCTTGTAGGTTTTTGAAAAAAATGCGATTACCAGTGTCTCAGTTGAGTGACCGGGAATGAACATTCTACGAAGAAACTGTAAAGAACCGACTAAAGATTGTGGCAGGGAACAATACCATTCGACAACTAAGGACCTGGCTTAGCAGTGTTACAAGAAGAGACCAAGTGGACAGACTTAATAACTAATTGTTTAACAAAACATTTTCTTCTTCACCAATACAATTGGCTCAAATAAAAAAATAAAAAGTTAGACGTTGTACGGCACAAGACAACACATATAACTGTAATTGAAGGAAAGGGATTACGAAGAACGAAAAATAAAGAAAATTTTATAATGAATTCATAGATTAATAGACTCCGAATTGAATCGATTTGTGAAGACGAATATCGATGATGCGAATCTACGGTATGCTAATTCTAGAAGTAATAAATTTCATTTTTACTAAATATATTTGTTTTAGGCTGTACAACAGTATTTGGATATCTCCACCAGGTTGAGAAGTATTCATATAACACAACAAGCATTTGGATGCCACACCCACACGGCGTCGGTTAATCATAAAAGAATAGTAATTCGTACTGGGTATTAAATGGAATTTTTAATTTAATTTATTCACAAGAGGATTTTTTTTGCGAGTATAAGCACTGTTTTAATTACATTTTGATTATTCTTGAGCACAATTCCTCGTTTCTCTTATAAATTTACTTTTACAATTAAATATATTATTAGTGGCACTTTAGATAATAACAAATTGAATCAAATAATCACATAATAATAATAATCATCACTAATCAGTCGTTCGGCTTTTAATAAGCTGACGTGGATTTTATATTACCACTTTTACAAATCTCACACCCGCATCCAAATTCATTACAGTTTGCAGCAGTAAAATCTACATGTTTTAAGAATTTTAGGAACTCAAAAATAACATGTTGTATTTAAAGAAACAAAATATTATTTGAATTTAAAATTCAATGTAATATATTTTTTAAATACAAGAATTTTTGTGTTTAAACTAACTTATAAATGATTGTAATATCTTTAACTACAAATATTTAGAAATTTGTCGCTAAAAGCTACAGATTTTATTTGAATGTAAAAGATTGTGTAAGACTAAAAATATTTTTATAAGAACAAATTTACAATTTGTCAAAATTTGCACTTAACGAGGAAAATCATATTGAAAGTGTTAATATGTATTCTTAACCCTTATTTTGTAGTAAAGTTATAAGGTTTCTAATAATTATATTAATTTCTCATTTTCAATATTTTAAATAGAGCTTTTTCATAATAAATATTAATATTAAAAATTAATAAATTAAATATTATTAGAAATCTATAACATTTTTGTCTAAATAATTAAATATGTGTAAACAGAATTTAATTGAATAAATATATTCCTAATATTCACTCTTATAATTTTGTACAAGTACAACAAATATAAAATAAAAAGTATCAAGGAGGCTAAAAAAAACAATCTTCTATCCTTCTATTGTCATCCTTGTCTAATTTTAGTGTCACTACACACCCCTGCGGGTGCAGCACTTACGGTCGAAATTCGTAACCATAGAGAGGGCGATCTGATTATGTTTCTAATTTGTGGCGACACCTCAAATATTTTCCTGATCCCAACATTTGAGTGGTGCGCAGCCGGGAAGATGGCCGCTTAATGTTCGCTGATAGGCTATCTTAGAAACCATCGAAAAGAAAATATAATATGTCACTGTCAATTATATCTGTCAAATATTAAGCTACAGTATTTCTGTCATGTTAAGTTTATAAAATAAGTGCAAAACAGCGAAGTCAACTTATTTGTACCATGGAAAATTGTAGGAACCATTACAGTGCAGGTGAAATAATATTTTTAGAGTTTAATCACTCTAGAACTGACAGTTATTCAAATTTACCGCCGTATACCGCAGCTGCCAATATGGCCGCTCGGCTCAAGGTCATCGGTCGATGGGACATAAAGATCAAAGGGACCGACAGTGAGTGTCGCTACTTTGTGAATTCTTATACTGTGATATAACCATAAAAAGTTAGCAATTTTTGTCGAACTAGTTCGGCAAGAACATGATTTCCGACCGCTTTAGAGATATTTAATTGTGTCAATGTGGGACGGCGGCGCGAAAAAAAATTAATTGTGTTTATATTCATGGATTATATGATTAGATGATTATATATGATGCGACAACTGGTTGTGTTCCGCGAAACTAAGAAAAATTAAGCTATCTGATTGGTCCATTTTCCTATGAGTTGTACAGTTGTATGCTATGACATGCTCCATTTACGAAGACAAAAACATCACTGAAATGGTTTATTGTTATGGTAACTTTAGATTAAATTAAGAAAACTCTTATAGTTCTAGAGATTTCATTAGGAAATATTTGTCTGGGTTTCCTTATTTTTAGCTAAGTACGCTTGCTAGATGTAACTCGTTAATATTTCGTTATAATACTGAATTGTAAAATTAATTATTTATAAACATTATTACTTTTTCTGCTAATTCGACCCGTTTTCTCTTGTAGATTTGAATGCTCAACAGGTGATGGAGATTTCACAGCGCAACACACTAAGGGCTCTTTTCCTTTGAAGCCACATATCTCCGGTCTGTTACCTTCTCGAATCTCCTTCAAAGCGTCAGGACAATTCTTCAACACAGTGCATTGACCTAAAGCACCTGTTGACTTCAGTTGGCAATTGTCTCCTTTTTTCACCATGAGAACAATAAATATTACTTGGAAAATATTTTCGTGACTCAATCACAAAAACACGTATATACCTGTCACTGCCTGCACTCCGAAATACATTAAGTAACTATTTATAAACACGATTGACAAAAACACATTCATATTGATGTTGAAAGTTGAACTGCTCTTCTGAACAAATAACTTTTCGTTTTATTTTTCTCTCCCACTCTTTGTAGAATGTTTACAGTTACATTATTTCTAGAGATGTGCCGATTATGACTTTGGCCGACTAGACGACTAGCCGATTAGTCGGTTGCAAAGAGGCCGACTAATCGGCCAAGCCGATCACGGTTTCGGGGATTTACCTTTACGTCATAATATACCTTTAATTAAAAGATATAAGTAAATTATAAAAAATATAAGGATATAATGACATTTTTCTTTGTCACTTTGATTTGATTAGGTAATGTACGGTTATAAATCATATAAGTACGTTTCTGTCTTTTTTTTTATGAAGCAGTCAATGTTTAGAATTCTTGATATATTTTTTACTGCAAGTTATGTACATGCAATCTTGCTTTAATATTAATTAGATTGTTAGTAAAGAAATTCCTATTCTTATATTTATAAGATGAAATAATTATAGGTAAATTTTAATTGAAGATAAGAAGATATGATGTTGTTTTGTTTGTTAATTAAGACACTAATTTAGTTTGATAAATGTCATAGATTTGTTTTCTTTACAAGTAATTATAAAACTGATTGATTACTAAAGGAAAGGTTGCTTTACTTTACATATCAAAATATGTAAGACTGATTATAAAATAAAAATATTAATAAACAATCAAGGTTTCTATTTAATGTAATTCCCCTACATACATTTTTTTTAAGAAGCCGGATAGTCGGCGCTCTTTGCCGAATAGTCGTCGAATAGTCGCCGACTACGATAGTGGCCGGATAGTCGGCTTTACCGACTAGTCGGAACATCTCGAATTATTTCTTTCTTTCACTTCCGGGTTTAAATGCCCTAATTTATTCTTCTTTCTCGTGGATTGAAGTGTCAGTAGGGATTAAATTTCGAAGTTTAATTCCAAGGGATTAAATTGACAAGCATACAAGTAAAATATTTATTAAAATTATTTTATATAAATTACATTTATTATTAACAGTTTTATACGTTTTTGAAAAAAATTAATTAGTTTGAGCTTTAAAAATACCTTGTCTAGTGCATCTTTTTAGAATTGATTAACTTCTGCTGTAATTTTGACTTTTTAGGTTAGTAGCCACCATTTCTTTTTTTTTTTAAGAAATTGCTTATATCAATATTATTTCTAACGATCAACATTCCCTTCAACTACTACCAGTATGTATTTTAAATTCTTCAAAATTAATCATTATTTATAATGTATTGCGGAAATGAGATTTGGAAGTGCAAAAAATAGTGTATATGTGTATATACCACAGGACTGAAGTGCCTTTAATCCCACAGGTGATTATCGAATTCGACTAAATATTTTCCATTATCCATAATCAAGTAAGTATTTAGGTAATAGTATATTACATGTGAAGTGGAAAATGTTTCATTCCAGATGAGGGCTTATTATATGACCGAGAGGCGAAGCCTCGAGTCTCAGATTGTTGGATACCCCATTAGTAAGTTAGAATAATAAATAAATATCCCTTAATCTTAGAATTCTCCTATTAATTATGTGTTAATATTAGTTATATGTATTTTTTAGAATTATTTCATTTCATGTTCAGACTGTACACGTTCCCAGAATTGTCCACAACTCCAGTTTGCCCAACATTCCTTATTTTAATACAGTACCCTTGACCCTCGTCAACTTTTCAATAACGGTAAATCCCAAATTCCTGCCTTTTAACAAATCTCTCCCAAAAATTATTCAAGGAAACTAACCTCCCTCCACTACTCCATCCCTAAAACCAAGTAACCATCTTCATCGGAAAATGCACATTCCATCTCGAATTCTCAACCAGTCAACAGCTTAAGTATACTAAAGAAAAATACCGTAAATAAATTTAAACTTATGTTTTTTCTTTTACCCGCTATGCAACAAGATATAGCGTAAGGCTGTAATGAAACTCCCACCGAACTATGTATACTATTTTATTCACAATCACTCTTAATTATCCAAATTACCTTCTCATTCTACTCGCATATCCAACAATCTATGAAAACAAATGTTTAAATTTATTTCTATAATTCGACATGTGTCAACAGTTCAGGAAACTTAAATCCTAACAAAACAGCATTACATTAGAATTTTATATTACTTTATAATAAAAATGCTTCTATAATATATTACTGTGTTACTAGGCAATTCTATATAAACACTTCCCACTCATGGGATAAATCTGTCACTTCCCACCCAAGAAATTGTCATATTAGTAAGGAATTACTATTTCCCATTCTCTAAAAGGTTTGGAATTGACATCTTACTATTGTGATTGTGAATAAACAATTTATTCATTTAACCATAGTGAGAGAATAAAAATTTGTTAAAAACAAAATTCAATTATAAGGAACACAAAATAAATAAATTAAGGGGTCAATTCTAAATATTTTATCGGTAAGATCGTAAATTTGTAAATATGTTACCTACGATATGCCCCGCACCTAACAACTATACAGATTCACAGTTTTGGCAATTCTTGGCAAGTAAGAAGACAACTTACAGATTAACTTTACGATCACGAGACGATTATTTTACAACATACGTCTAACTTCACAATTACTAGAACAACGGTTAATTACCTATTTATACAGATGTTCCTTTTTACTTGACAACTTAAACTGCTCATTATATAGTTTCAATATGATTTAAATTTCGTTAAATATTGCGCAATATGGGATTAGGCGTTCACATAATTCCTTCCTTCTCAGAAATGGAACTTCTACTAAATTCTTTTAATTCCAAATCATTTGACCTTCTAAATTTTCTTTTAATAGAATCTTTGTATTTACAACATAATATTACAATAATTATCAATACCATTATAATATGAATTATAATAAAATTTTAAAGCTATTAATATAACAATAACATTATGCGATTTATAATATTAGAGGACGTTGATAAGTGATGAGGAGCTAGCGTATTAAGTTTGTAAATAATGTATTATAATTTATAAGTTTCTAATGTATTATAAGTTACTAACGTATTATGTTGTTTATAGTTATCAGTAAATGTTTAATATTTAAGAATTATAATAGTTGATGATATGATAAATTATTAAGTTTACATCATACAGATTCTAATTAAATACTACTTTCTGTTTCATATAGAGAAGTATTTTTTAATTCTTCTTTAATTTGTAAATGGAAATGAAACAAAATTCAAAAAAAAAAAATAGTCAATTATGCAATTTATAATAATAATTAATAAAAAATACAATTTTCATTTCCAATTGTACACAATTTTGTTTCATTTCCAAGGCAAACCCGATTTTTGAGCTAATTTTTAATATTTTCATATTTAATTTCTGGCGTTATAGGGCATGTAAATTTAATTCTGTTTATTGATTCTGATGTAGAATTTTATGATCTTTCAACTTTATTTGAACCTTTTTTGTCTAATATAATTTGTTAAGCAGGAAATTACGAAAGTATGATTTTACATGTTAAAGTCCTATGTTCCGGGGTCGCGGTCAACACCCTGTATGACTATTGTAGATAAAATTTAATACTTGTATAATAAATAAAATAACTTTGTTTGTACTGTTGTACTGTATTGTTGGATGTAAATAGTACGTATTAATTTTAAATGTATGCAAATAAAACAGTTAATTATTATTATTCCGCTTTTGTTTCACACTACCTCAGCATTGCTGGATATCTTTGACCTCCTTCACTGTCTTCCAGGATATGGGCCACTGGAAAAACGTGATGTGAAACTAGGCGCGGGCGAAAGCCAAGATGGTCGGGGCAGCCACCCAGGTGGTCTGGGTGACTCGGGTAGAGTACACCTGCAGGTGTAGTATCCAGCGAGAGGCGGTGGTATACAACCTGATTCGGGCGAGTGCCATGATATCCGGAAAAATTTATTGTTTCAAAATTAAAATAAATAATTCTTTAGGAATGATAGTATAAAACCTAGTCCTATGGTCATTTTTTATTTTAATTTTAAAATTGTACATTTCGCATCATCTTGGTTGGGCAGTTAACATCACTGACAAAGACTAAAGTATCAGAATTGGAAGAATTATTAAAAGAACTAGAGAAGAAATCAGCAAAACTATCAACGATTAATTGAGGATCATCAACAATATTGTCATTGTGTTAAAGTAGATGGAATGGTGGATGTTTTACGTTTATTATTATCAAACGACCAGAAACGTTTGGGATCTTCAATTAAATCATTTTGAATGGACATGCAATAATTTTTATATGCTTCCTTATTATTTAATATGATTTGTGACCGTAATGAGATTAACATTTTTTATATTCTAAATTATTATGTTTTAGTTCTTACAAGCTCTGTGTTTCATTTTAATCTTGTGAATTATGGAACCACAGTACCAAGTTGGGTATGATTTACTGCATTGTTGTTTTAAGGGATACATTTTTCAATAAAATATTATTTAAAATCGTGTAAAATTAATTTAAAGCTAAGTTAATATCCTGCAAATTATTTTAAAAATTCCAGTTAATATTAAGAAAATCATTGTAAAGTGTTTTAAAGTCTGCGTTTTTAAAATTCAAACCTGAATTTCTGATTGAATGAAATTTATTAGAATTATGATTAATATTCACCTCAATGCACAAGGCAGGGTGATGTATATCCTGTTTCAAAATGCAATCTAAAGCAAGATAAACGGAACAAGTGCGATTACTAAGAACGTAATTTAGAATTTTATTGAGATTATTTTGAAATTACTTCAAATTATCTAAATAGTTCCCTAAGTAGTAAAATTTGAAGATGTAAAATTATTAGTAAGACAGTTTAAATACTCAGAAATATTAAAATCTCCAAATATAATAACGTCTGAATCGAGTAAAAAATTTAAAGAAGACAGTGATTCAAAACAAGCGATAAACTCTGTTGCAGCAAGATGGTGGAATATATGTTACTGTAAAAGCCCGAGTTACGGTAAATCCTAATATTTTCCAGTAAAACCTAAGATTTAACATCTCCTAATGGTATCAGTTCTGTAATCAATGTTCATTTCAAATTTTTACCACCATTCCGTTGTTAAATCTTAGAATTTACCCAATGAAACGGTAAATAACCTAACCTAACCGAACATGTCAAAGCTCATAAATTGGTTAATCTGAGGTTTAACCAGTAAATTATTATATTTATCAACTCATGTCGGTTAATCCGAAAATTTACTGATAAAACCTAAGACTAATCAATATTCGAGCTTTTACAGTAACATACATGGTATAGGATGCCCACTACGTATGGAATATAGTATATATCTCGGTATCAAATTAAAAGTCACACAGAGGAGAGTTGTAATAATATAGCATTAAACATTAATTTTGAGCCATGGTCAAATATTTTAGTAATAGTTATTTGAATTCTATCGAATTTGGTATCAAAATAAAACATTCTGAAGGGGAAAAATACGAGTATAAAGTCAAGTCATTTACCAAATTTTGGACGGGACACGTAGCTCATAGGTGAATATATGTAGAATCAAATTTAGATTTATAAGTAGTCTTGTGGTGACACCAGATTTTTATATTAAATATCTTTCTCCTTCGTCCTGCTTTCAGTACATATCTGCGAATCCGATAGAATACCGAGCCTCCATCTCCTGCTAATATAGAACGATGCATTGCATTCGCTGTGCGAAAAGTGCTCCAACACTATTCTTTCAAAAAATGTATCTTCTCTAATTCTTTGTCATTATTCATGGGTTCTGTATAGGCCCAACCAGTGGCAATGAATGTGTAATTAATTATAATATGTACGTAATCTACTGCACGTAGTTTGCGTTGTTATTTTCTCATTAATTTTATTATACTATAATTTGCTTCCTATCTTATTATTAGTATTTTAATAAACACTGTGTGTCCTAGCGCCACGTTATCAAGTTGTTGGGAAACGGATCTTTGTATATAAAAATGTGTTACCCTTAGCATACTATAGAGGCCAATACTACATCTTGTTCAACAGATACTACTCCATTTTAGTAGCGTATATAACGAAATTAAAAATATTTTACATAATTTTTGACCTGTTGACGTAAATTGACACTTGTCAATTTGTATTCATGTGGTCAGAGTAACAAACTACGGACACATTAATTCTTAGCATTTTAGAACAATTCCGACTGTGATGATTTTACCTTAATCTTTCTAAAATATTTTATGTTTACATTTAAAAAAAATTTTGTTTAATTTTAGTAGACATTAAAGTACTTAAATTATTAACACGATGTGTTATTTAAGTACTTTATAATTATTTTATTTACTTGTTTCTTAATCATTTGATTTATTTAGATTAGTTGACTTATAAAATGTATTTCGTTCGTAGATATATAACAATATGCCGTACCCTTTAATAATATCTTAATTCCAGCATTAAAATGGCTACTTGTATAGGAAAAGTCATAACATAAGATAAATGTTTATTAAAAGTACATATTAGTCGTTACATATCACACAACGAGTAAAACCCGTTCAGGTTATAAAAGTTATTTTCGCTTAAAAATTCTTAAATTTGAATTAAATTTATTGAATATTTTCTTTCCATCGTTCTAGGCGAGTTTTGTCAGAGTTACCTAGAGGTAGGCGGGAGGAAAATGGAAACGATTATAAATATTGATCTATTATCTGATCTAGAACATATATATTTTTTTTAATTAAAATACTATTCTTCGGAATGCAGTCACATATTTATTAAAGCTAAAAATCCGACATATCCGTCATATTATAACCTTCTTCAGGGAAACTACAAAATTAGCAATTCCAGCAGAAGTGTCCTTAGGTATGCTTACATTTAGCGTTGTTTAACATTTACTTTTAACATGGATATTGAATTTTAATTTCCACACAAACACACACACACGAACTCAAGCACACACGCATTGAAAACTCACTACCGAAAATTATGATTTGCCACATTACCTCCCTCACATATACGATTATAAACATTCTTCTTTAAAATTAGCCTTTATCGTAAAATATTTGCATCGCTGACAGGAATGCACGATAACCACCTCATCTAAGCACTTGAAATAATAAAGCGTAGAATAAATTGAATATTCCATATAAAATAATCATTATTATCACACTAAAAATAACATTCTTCGGAAGTACTGGCGTGGCAATCAAAAGTTTGATTTTTAAATAAACGTAGATTTTATTGCTTATTCTAAAATATATATTTCTTAGGTTTATTTCCTATTTGCAACTAAAATTTTTAAACATCATCTGCATATTTGTCTATGAAGTACGATAAAATGGAGTGACATTGACCATTGGAGAGTACTTGACCGAAAAATAGAAAAATGTTTCAGAACCTCATAATTCATACATTGATTTTTATAAAATAATTTCCATTACAATATTTTTTAAAGGACACTACACTCGTTTACAACATATAAGTAAGGGTAAAGTATAAAGTTACAGCAGCATTCTAACACTAAACAAATTCTTTTAAACTTTCATATGAAAAATTAAAAATTTAAAATGTTATGTCAAAATAATAAATGTTTTTGAATAAACCAATAATATAAGATAAAAACAACGATATCATACTGTAACGAAGTTACATTTTTATGTCCGCGTCCGTCTATGCTATCGTAGCAGCCAGCGTGGCTGAGTGGCAGCGTGTCCGGTTAGCGCTCCGTCGGACATGCGCAAAGCAAGTAATCAATAAATTAGTTATCCCCACCCGCAAAAACGGGTATATAAGCCGAGCTCTACGGCAGCTCAGATAGAGTTGCTCCGGCGTCTACGTGGAGCAAAGTTCTCTGGAAGTAACACGTAGGTGAGTTAGCTCTCTACCGTCTCCGTCTCTGTCACCGTTTGTTTTTTCTTTCCGTCTCTGACTTTCCGCCTTTATTGGCTTCAGTGGCCGTGGTTTACTACGCCGCTGTTCCTTTCCCTCCCCTCGGTGCAGCAGCGCAGTGGTTTACCAAGCGTCTGCTGTAGTCGACCCCTATCCCGTGTGTCGACAGTTGGCCGTGGTCTACTACGCCTTCTGTCGCCCAGATTTTCCCCCGGTCGCACCAGCGCAGTGGTTTACCAAACGTCTGGTGTATCCGGTTTCCGTGTATGTCAGTAGCCGCCGTGGTATACTACGCGGTTGCTGCATACAATCCTGCTCCCCTCTCTCCACCTCAACCCTCCGTACATTCTCGTTCCGTCACCGCTACCGCGTTCATCGGAATTTTTATATTTGCATTTTTAAAAAGGGGAGTCCCAAGTAGACTTTTGCTCGTATTCGCAGTTTTGTGTGATATATTTATTTTATTTTTTTCTTCGTGGTGTAATTTGAAGTTGAGCAATAAAATTAAGTACATCTAGTTTACTTCGGTAATTATCACTGAATAATCCCCGAATATTGAACCCTTCCCGTCTCCACTGAAGCTATCCAGCCCTTTCAGCTGCTGGACCTGACACCGTCACCTAAGGCGCCCGAGCAAGTACAGCAGCCAAGGAAGTGACGTCCCAACCCTCTACGGATGGGATCGTCACAATACATATAATAAATTGTTGTACCTTTCATTGTGGAATTTGTAAATTTACATACTTTTTGAAGTAATTTGGTATAATGTGTAAATCAGCATTATGTTGCTTTACAAGATAATTTCATTCAGTTGAATATGGAATTGTGCAGCAGATGCACGTTATTTTACTATTCCGCATGTATATAAACATAAATAGGTTAAAACGCCTTAAAGAAACGTTAGAAAAGGTTTAACAGAAGTGCTGACAAAAGAATACGATAACCTTAATCGCGCTTAAAAAAAGTATAGCATTTCGAAAGGTACACTTGCAAATAGATTGAGGAAAATGACTTGGTCGAAGGTTTAATAACGTGCGTAATATGAGTATTTTCCTTGACCATACTTGAACTATATTTAACAATTCCAGTAAAATACAAAATAATAGTTAAGTGGCTTGTTAAGCTAAATTTTTATTTTAAGTATAATTTAATAATTCCGTTTGCATAAAAATTAATATTTTCATGTTAACTTGTTTGGTTTTGGAAAATTTAAAGTTTTTGTAGGATTTTAAATAGGGAATAAATATTTGCTTTATTTGAGTAATCTTCGCCCTAGATAGTTTCTAAACACTTTGTTTCAATGTAAAGTAGAGTACTGGTCATATGGAGTGAAGTTGACTAATGATACCTTTTTATTTAACAAAAAATTATTGGTGCAGAATAATAACAATTAGAGACATATAATTTTAAGTACTTATTTCATAATCATGTTCTGGTTTAATTTAATTCCTCTAAATTTCACATTGTCTAAAGAATTTTTGAGGATAAACTTGAAAAGTGTTCAACTTCCCCCATTTTGCGGTATAACAAATTATTTTCTATAGCCTAATATTACACGCAAGTTCCACTGTTTTAAAAGTGAGGTAATTCCAATTAAAATTAACTGAAGTAATTGAATAAAATAATATACATTATTTTTACAATTCTTTGAAAGATCCGTTATATTACGTCACTGAGGCCAGACTGTGTTTTCGATCCAGTCGAGATAATGCGACACCCTGGTGTAAACGGCCGGGATGCCAATGGTAGCACAAGATTGGCCGAAAGATATCACGCCCACGACATCATACATACAATCCAAATCTGAGTAGATCTGTAGAGGACTGCCGCTGGCACCCTGTAAAAACAATTTTGAAATTATAAATGCTTATGCTACGTCTGGAACTGTAAAGAGAGCGACTATCAGGTAAACTATATATTTTAGAGATAGTACTTTAGTGCCAATTAAATTAAGTTTTATAATGGACGAGTGCGATAACTGCTCTTATGAAATATGTTTATTATATAATCGTTTCATTAAATGTGATAGTCTAAAATATACCAGCGTTTCTTGTCAGTTGTGTTCGTAGCGCAGCAATTTTTTTTTTCTTTTTAGTTCCATGAGGAAAAATGGACAAAAGATTCATAATTGAAAATGTTAGATATATATTTTTTTAGAAATGTATGAAAACTTAATGTAACTTTTTAATATTTGAAATAAATAATTTTTGGGTTTATAAGAACAAAGAGTATTTGTAACATTGTATAATTTTTTGATATATCTAATAAATGTGTACGCCTCTTCAATATGGTGTCAAAAATGATAAATAGCAACAAAATTAGAAGTGTGCGGTGGAACAGAAGTAGGTGCGTTCCTGTCATCTGGTCCAATTTTTGATTTTTGACTGGGTTTTTCGCCTTCTTCTACTGAGATTTACTGATATTTGGTTTCAGCACCTCACATATAATAAAGCTAAGTATTATCTTTCATTTATATTCAAGTTTAGGTTAATTTTTATAATTTTGCATAATTTTTTGACGTTTTTTCATTTTATTTACATTGGTTACGGGATAGTTACGGGTATGTAAATGTATATTTGAGTGTATATGTTATAATTTATTATCTTTCTTCCTTTATCAAGGATAAGCCTGGTAAGCTACCTTGACTCCTACTCTTGTACCGAGAGAACCCGTTTCTTTTTCAATCTTTCATTTTGTGAAAATGAAGAATAAATGGGCGAAGTTTGATGAATGTAAGTTTGCTACGTGGAATGTCAGAGGTATAAATGGAAAGAAAAATGAATTGATGTCTGCAATGCGTACGTATAATGTGGATGTTTTATGTGTGAGTGAAACGATGCAGAAAGGTTGTGGCGAGGAAGAGGTGGATGGAATGTTTTGTTTATGGTCGGGTGTGTGTGCGAATGCTAGAGCGAAACATGGTGTGGGTATGGTTGTAAGTGAACGAATGAAAGCATGTATTAGAAATTATGGTTGTATTTCGGAGAGAATTTTATGGTGCAGATTAAAGGTAGGCTTTCATAGAATCTTCGTTGTGTCCGTTTACGGCCCAACTGAATCTGAAAGTGATCTTGCAAAGGATCAATTTTGGAATTTGTTAGATAGCGTGATTGATGCGTGTGATCCTGGCGAGAAAGTCATTGTTTGTGGTGATTTGAATGGTTGGGTGGGTGTAAAGAGTAGTGTGTCTGGTAGCGTGTTAGGTAAATTTGGGGATTCAAGAGTGAATGATAACGGTAGGAAAATAGTCTCTTTTTGTATGGAGCGGAACCTCTTCATATCCAATTCCATTTTTAAGCATAAGTTAGCTCATATATATACATGGGAGAATGTAAGTACGAATAGACGTAGTGTGATTGATTTTGTTTTGTATGATGAGCGCTTGAGGAGTTTGGTTGTTGATACGCGTGTGAAAAGAGGGGCTGAGCTTGGAACGAATGACCATTATTTGGTTGTGTCGCGTATACGTCTAGGTAAGTGTTGGAGAATGAGAGTACAAGGTTCTGGGAGCTTGTTTCGTGTGAAATCCAATGTTTTACAGAATGAGGATGTTCGAGGGTTATTTGTAGAGAAATTGAACGAATCTTTGCCTGAATGTGAGCCTAATTTTGATTGTTGCATAAATGATGTTTGGGTGAAATTTAAGGGCATTGTCCTTCAATGTGCGAAAGAAATTTGTGGTGAATGTAAGTTAGGCTGTCGTTCGAGGAATGCATGGTGGAATGAAGAAGTGAAAGAAGCGATTGAGGAGAAAAAGAGGGCGTATTTGAGATTTTTGAATGTGAAGAATGTACCAGGAACTTTGCGTGATGAATGCCTGATGGAATACAAGAGGAAGAACAAATGTGTTAAGAGAGTCGTAAGAGAAAGTAAGGCACGTTTCGATGAATTGATGAGTGAAAGATTAACGAATGATTTTAGTATGAATAAGAGAATGTTTTGGCAGACTGTAAAGAGATTGAGAGGTGGGAGTACAAGACCAGTGAAAGCAATTAAGAGTGCGAATGGTGAGTTGTTGTGGAATGAGTCAGATGTTAGGAATAGATGGTGTGAGTATTTTAAGGAATTGTATGGTGGTGTAAATGGAGTGAATAATAGGGGAGGGAATGCAAGAAATGCTAGAAACATTTAATGGGATATAGATGAAGGTGATGTCAGCTTTGCATTGATGCGTCTAAAGAATGGTAAGGCTCCCGGTTTGGATGGCATAACAAATGAAATGTTGAAATATGGTGGTGAAAGATTATTTGATTGGTTAGTTTATTTGTTCAGATTTTGTTTGAAACGGTGCGTGGCTCCTGATGATTGGAAACGTGCTGTTATTTGTCCTTTATTTAAAGGCAAAGGCAGTTCGAGTGAATGTACAAATTTTCGAGCGATAAGTTTATTGAGTGTGGTAGGGAAGTTGTATGGAAAAATATTAATTCATAAGGTGCGAGCCTTAACCATTTCAAAGTTAAGTGATATGCAAGGAGGTTTTTTGCCTGAGAGAGGTTGTGTAGATCAATTGTTTTCTCTTCGAATGATTGTTGAGAAGTCACTTGATAAGAACAAAAAGGTGTTCTGTGGCTTTCTCGATTTAAAGAAAGCGTATGACAGTGTTCTTCGAGAGACTATGTGGGATGTACTTGTAGAGTATGGTGTGGATGGTAATTTGTTGGGAGCGATTCGAGCGTTGTATGAAGGAAGTGAGGCTGCGGTGAGAGTTGATGGTAGATTGAGTGATTGGTTTCGTATAGATGTTGGTGTGAAACAGGGTTGTGGAATGTCTCCTTGGTTGTTTAATTTGTATATGGATGTGTTGTTACGAAAGGCATTGAATGGAACTGATGGTGTACGTATTGGTGGACGTATAGTGCCTGCGTTAGCTTATGCGGATGATGTTGTTGTGTTGGGTGAAACTGAGGAGCAATTGAGAAGAATGATTGTGAGCATAAATGAAGTAGGGAAAGGTTTAAATCTGCTATTGAATGTCGATAAATGTAAAGTGTTGGTGTTTGAGAAGAATGATTTGGTGACTGATTGTAATGTTTCAGTGAATGGTGTTAGACTGGAACAAGTGAATGAATTTGTATATTTGGGTAGTATGTTCTCGAGGGATGGACGTATTGACCGGGAGATTGAAAGGCGAGTGTCTGCAGGGTGCAAGGTATTGGGTGCTCTGGGTACATTTGCTCGAAACGTGAATGTATCTAGAGATGCTCGATTGAGTGTTTATAATGGTGTGTTAGTGCCTACATTGATGTATGGTTCTGAATGTTGGGTGTGGATGAAGAAGCATGAACGACGTATAGCTGCTGTGGAAATGAGATATTTGAGAGGAGTATGTGGGTATACGAGACGTGATCATATACGGAATACATTGGTGTATGGTGAGTGTGAGATTGAGAAGAATGTTGTTAAGAAAGTGGGAGTGAGTCAGTTGAGGTGGTTTGGTCATGTTGAGCGAATGTCGAATGAAAGGTTGGTGAAACTAATATATGTGGGTGAGATTGAAGGTGACCGATTGCGCGGGCGTCCGAGGAATAACTGGTTGGGTATGATTGATGGTTTGTTGCGTGAACGAATGATTCCGAGTGTGAAGAATAAACGAGCATGTATGAATCGCACTATGAATGTGGACGAGGCGAAAGTGGTGTGTCAGGATAGGAATGTTTGGAGGAGATTGATTGTTGGTTGACTGTTTTTCTGGGTTCGTGCTACCCCACTAAGTGGGACATAGCGTGACGTTATGTATGTATGTATGTATGTATGCAACAAAATGTTACAAACATCTTAATAAAAAAAAAAACAGAGAAGAAACAATAAATTCGTATAAATCCTCTTCGTATTTTTCAATCTTAGTCTTTATGTAAACTAATATATTTGATACTGAATAAATTAAATAAACAAAAAAATATGGATTAAACCCTATTGAGTTTGATACCAAATTAAAAGTCTGACAGAGGACAGCTGTACTAAAACATTTCTTTTGAGTGATCGTATAATCGTATATTAATAATAGTTATTTAAATTTTAGTATCAAACTGGAACCTTCTGAAGGGGGAAAATATAATGTCAATTCATTTATCCAATTTTGGACGGGTCACGTTGCTTACAGGTGAATATAATTATGTAGAATCAACTTTAGATTTTTAAGTGGTGTGAACAAACCAGATTTTTTTGTTATCACTTACCTGACAAAGATCCTTCTCCTTCGTCCTGCTGCCAGCACATATCTGTGAATCCGGCAGAATACCGAGCCTCAACTTCCTGCTAATTTGGAACGACGCATTGCATTCGCTGTGCGAGAAATGCTCCAACACTATTTTCTTCAAAAAATTTATCTTCTCTAATTCTCTGCCATTATTCCTGGGTTCTGTATAGCCCCAACCAGTTGCAATAAATCTGTAATTAATTAGCAGTAATATGTACGTAGTCTACTTCAAGCAATACACATCGTCCTTTTTTCATTAACTTTATTAAATAATAATGCGATTCCTTGCAAAATATTAGTATTTTAATGATATGGCGTAAATAGCTCCGTGGTAACGCATCGGACTGTGGATCGTGAGATCCTCCTTTCGAATCCCACAACCGACAGGTTAACCTCAACTAACATCTTTGGGAGCTATAATTTGATGGCTGGTAACTGCACTTCAAACTAAAAATATGTCACTTACCACGATCTGAGCAAGCAAAGGGCCACACCTATAAAGGGTAAAAGGCGTGATGGTATATTTTTATTTTATTTATTTCTTTGTACTGTAATGAATACCGTTTATCCCAGCTTTATGTTACCAAGTTGTTCTAGGCTTTAAAATTGGCAAACAGATTTTTGTAAATGAATATGTGATACCTTATTGTAGAAAATATTACTACATTTCTTCCTTATTTAATTCACATTACTAACTACTCTAGTTTAGTAGCGTAATTGAACAAAATTAATAAATATTTTACCTAATTTTACGCCTAGTGATGTAAATTGACACCTGCAAATTCATAGTCAGAGTAACGAACTACAGATACAAGGATTACGTTTGCGATAGTTTCACCATAATCTTTATGCTTGTTTTTATATTTATGTTCAAAATATTTTATTTAATTCTAGTAGATACTAAAGAAGATAATTATTAATACGATGGGTTACTTATTTTTTAATTTATTATTAATTTAACTTCTTGTTTCTTATTATTTAATAATTTGTTTTATTTGAATTACTTGAATTATAAAAGATTTTCAAAGCTATAGCCCACAAACTATAGTATCAGAAACTCTGAAACACAATCAGCCAACAATATTTCTCCTCAAAATATTTCTATCCTGACACACCACTTTTGCCTCATTCTACCTAATCGTCCTAATCAATCTTGCCCGTATATAATAGTTTCACCAAATTTTCATTCGATATACGGCTCAAGATGACCAAACCACCTCAACTGATTAACTCCCACTTTTTAACAACATTCTTCTGAAACTGAAACTTACCATATACGAACGAATTCCGGACACGATCACTTCTCATATAGCTTTACACTCCTGTAAAATACCTTATTTCCACATTAATATACGCACTAACACACCATATTGTACACAATCGAGCATCTGTATAAGGGTGGCCCTTATTTTGGGTAAGTTCTAATTTTGTCGGTCTCCGCCCGAAATCTGGTTTAAAATCACAAAAAAGTAATAAATTAATTTTTTGAGATTTTTAAAATAAGTTTAACCCGTGCCTCTAGGCCACTTTTATTTTGCCTTCAGTTCCCAAATCACTGTTGAGCAGTGACTTTATTCAAAATGCACAAACTTTTTTGTTTTTCAATATTTTTACAAAATTCCAAGCAAGCATTAAACTAGATGAGATAACGAATCGATCGATTGCAATAAACAATAATTTTATATGATTGTTTATTGCTGCACAGTAGGTAACTTATGATTTTTCAATGTTATGTTGGTCACATAGAGGAGAGACAGTGAATAACTAAATAGTGTCAAATTAAAGATAATGTCACCACTACCACATAGAAAGTTTTTGGTGGGTTGAAAATTTATTTTAGTTGATCTTATATAGTTTAATTAGTTTCAATTCTATTACTTAGTGACTAGCTGTTTCACAATAGTGGCTACGCTAAAGTAGTCACTCAAGTGATAGTTCAGTCCACAGTATGTTCGTTAATTTAGAGTGATTAGTATTTTTTTTAAATAAAATTGTTTTCAAAATGATCGCTGAAAAATTATGGTTGACTCGTGCATAAGTTTTTCCACTTTATACGTAAAATGCTTCTTATATGCTTTTCGTTACGTAATAAACAAAAATCATTGAAATCAAGCAGAAAAAATCTGATGTAACCAGCACATAACCTCCCGCCCAACTCTTAAACGGAACAAAATAGTATTTGATGATCCAGAAACATACTTTCTTATTTATTTATTTTCTATTTATATTTGAGAATTTTAATTTTCTTTCGTTTATTTAATTTTTTGACATATATTTCACTTAAAAAATAGCTTCAAAATAACAATAACATGAGTCACATTTCTTAAAAAATTCAAGTTTTTCCATGGTGTACATGGAATGCAAAATTTATGAAATTTAATGTCTTTATATTTTATTATCTCCAAAACTAATGAAAATTAATAAAATTAGTGTAATTTAAAACATAATTGTTTGTTTTGTTTTTTCACGGTTGCCCAATTTTATCCAAAATCTAATCAACTCTTCATATAAATATAAAAACCAAAAATAGACAAAATTGTATTTTTTTGGAATTTTCAGTTTAGCAGTTTTTGAGAAACCGTAACTCCAGGGATCCATACAGACTGACATACAGACTGACAGACTGACAGACAGACATACACACACAGACATCATCGGGAAAATAGTAAAATTGTAGGGACCCCAAAACGTGCTTATTCATTGAAAACTCACTACCAAATTTTTTGACCAAAAACAATACCTTCTTTACCTAGAGGTAGACTGGAGGTAAAAATATATAAAATTAAATTACCATAGTCGAAAATGTACTCCGAATCTTTGTTTCCGTAGTTCGTTACTCCGACCATATGACTACGAATTAACAGATGTAAGTTTTTAGGAACAGGCGAATAATCAGGAATTATTTTGTTATTGCAAAAATTGATCCCCCCCCCCCCCCCCCCAAAATATTCGGAACGAAATAAATCATTGTTAGATAATTATTAAAATTAACTATTTATAAAATATTTGAATGCATTTATTTTACCTCTGATCGGGGCGCAGCGCTGGGGCTCCGGTGTAGAGGCAAGCAGGGCGGATGTACTGCGAGAAGGGCACGGCTCGTTTAATCTTCAGCAGGGCGATGTCGTGGTAACGTGATAGCGGTTTGTACAGCGGATGCTGGATGCGCTCCGCCACACTAAAGTCCTGCGGCAACGCATCGTCTTTCGTGCTGGCGATGTTGTGCTCGCCCAGCCGAATCCAACGCACTTCACCATCACTGCAAGAGAAAAAAGCAATGTTTTCATTATTAATTTCTTCATTACTATTCCTTTGACAGCAAATTTTGAGAAATATGTATATCTTTACGCCTTTTGACCACATTGAGTATTTCAGATACCGGAAACTTATACCATTTTAAGGCTTAGGGGTGAAATTTAATTTTTACCTCCCGCCTACCTCTAGGTAAAGGAGGTATTGTTTTGGTCAAAAAATTGGGTAGTGAGTTTTCAATTAATAAACATGTTTATTCCCTACAATACAATTTTTGTTTTTTATATGTATATGAAGAGCAGAGTGGACAAAATTGGTCAACCGGAAGTAGCAGTTTACTAGAAGCCCTTAAGAGTTTTCCTTGAAAAGAACAATTTAATTTTTCAACAATTTATGTTATTTTGAAAATTGTAGATTATTTAATTTTCATATGTTTTGATTACACTAATTTTATTACTTTTCATTAGTTTTGGAGATAATAAAATATAATGAAATTAAATTTCATAAACCTTGCATTCCATGTAATTTTTTTTTTAAATGTGACATGTCATTGTGATTGTGAAGCTGTTTACTTACTGAAATATGTCAAAAAATTAATAAATATACGAAAGAAAATTTAAATTTTTTCAAATATAAATAGAAAATAAACAAATAAGAAGGTATGTTTCTGTATCATCAAATACTATTTTGTAACGTTTAAGAGTTGTATTGGGCGGGAGGTTATGTGCTGGCCACATAAGATGTTTTCTAATTTAGTTCTAATATTAAAATAGACACGAAAATATAAGAAAAATGCAAATAAAAGAATTACAAATATCTTTGCGAACATTCTCATTTGAAAAATTTTGCAGCTAATTCCATAATTGAATTAATTGCTTTATGTCTCCAGTCAATATTTAAATCCGGGTCAGAAATCATGACCAAAAAAAAATTAGCTCCACACATTGTCACACAAACACACACGCACACGCGCAGAGACGCCATTGATAAAATCACGTCAACAATTTATTTCACTATTTTATTTTTCACTGAATTTGGTATAATTGAACAAAGTATAGCTGTAATTTAACTTACAACGTTGAAATTAAGCAGTGTGCGGCAGTCAGAACAAACTGTTCACTAATTAAACTTCCTCCGCCCAGCCATTTTATATCATCTTGTGGTCCATATCCCAGCAAGGCCTGCAAATTACAAAAACATTATATTTTATTAAGTTTTTGATAACTTCGTTCAACTTGCCATGTGCGGAAACTCTTTAGCCCTAGCTATATCATAACCCACAATTAATGGATTCACTAATTGAGGGCAAATTATCTCTCTTGCCGGTTTCGAATTAGAATTAATTTGTATGCTTGCTGCTTGTACGTATTCTTTACATTCTGAAACAATGTATGTATGTATGTATGTATGTATATATATATATATATATATATATATATATATATATATATATATATATATATATATTATATATTATATATATACAGGATGTTCAATTTAACAATACTTTTTTTACAATTTAATCTCAACTTTACTTTAACATAATGACTTAATTATCAACAAAATTTTGTAATTTAAATTAGAATCTGAAGATGGCTGTAATCATGGCCGAAACGTCGTTATAGACATTATATTTTGAAATAAATTATATCTAAAGCCATGTTATCCAAGAACTTACAGTGATTTATTTGCTATTTTCCTTATTATTTTTATTGATAAAAATGTTACTTTTTCTGCTAATTCGTTCCTCTTGTGGACTTTGGACCTCTGTAGTCGACGAAGGCTCCACAGCGCAACACACGACTAGCTCTTTTTCTTGGATGCTACAAAACGGAGGAATTTTACCCACTTGAAATTCTTTCAGTGCATTTGGACAGTTCTTCAACAGAGTACATTGTCCTGCTGAAGAGCTTGTTGACTCCAATTCACATAGATCTCCCACTGTCAGCACATAAATATATTTATTGATACATATTTTTGTTAGGTTAGGTTATAGAATGACTAATTGAATGTTTTGACTTATAACCACAAATTTAAACATACCTACGTCTGCCTGCACTTTAGAAAACACCAAATAAATATATAAGAACACCAGCGCTACACAGCCACCCATATTATTCGATGTTGTATGTACTACTCCACAAACAGTTTCTTCTACTTTTTGTGGTTGTGCGAACGTCATTTCCAGGAATTATTTAAATAATGTTTGGGTAATGTAAAACAAGAAATTTCAAGGCCAATAAAACGGGAATTCCGTGACATCAACAGTCGCAGGAACAGCTGGTGCAGTGACTAGGATGGCTGTCGTGCAAGCGTGCGGTCGCCGCACCGAGAGTCCGCGGTTCAAATCTCGGTCATATCAATTGATTTTTTTTTTCTTTCCAAAAAAATAAATCCTTAATTAAATTAAACGTGTTTCGTTTTCTTATTTTGAACGGTTTTTTTTTTTTTTGATAATAATTTTGGTCAAAACGCTGCAATTTAATTCGACATATTTTGTGGATATAAATACGGGCTCCGACGAACAGATAGTCAGAAGGTGTTTGCCTTCTATCTTAGTAAATTGCTCTTTGACCTGGTGTGTGCCAGCCGAAGAAATCTTTCGCAGCCCTTACTACTGGTGAGTAGAATTCAGCTACTTTATTGGTGTCTGCCAATACGGTTACCGTCTCCGCAACTTTGGTGCATGCCATTGTTGACCGCGACCAACCACCGTCTCCGTATCTGTATCGTGGACATTGGTGTATGCCATTGTTGACCGCGACCGACTACCGTCTCCGTATCTGTAGCGTAAACATTGGTGCATGCCATTGTTGCCCGTGACCGACCACCGCCGCCGTACCACCCGCCCTTCGCCGTCGTCGTGCCTACCACCGCCACCGCACCGCCCGCTCTTCGCCGTTACCGATTTCCGTCGCCGTAACCACTGAACAACCGACGACCGTTAGTCCGTCTACACTCCTTTTGCTACGTTAACCCGTTCACTTCAACCTTTTTGGATTAATTGATTTTTATATTATTTTGTTGTTGATTTTTTTGAAATATTAGATTTAAATAAATAGTTTGTTATCATAATCATAATTATTCTTTCGGAAATCCCTCTCAACGCCGAATCTGTTTCTCCATTGAGCAACCCGTGCCCTCTTAGCGTTTAGCTACGTTCAAGAGCGTCCCGTGTCGACGAGGTTCTTCTGTGCAGCATCACCGTATGACCGATTGGCGCCCGAGCATCACTACGGACTAGGGCTGTTCGATATCTTGTTTTGAATATCGATATTCGATATTAGAAAAATATCGATAATATCGATGTATCGATGTATCGATATATTGATATATCGATATATCGATGTATAGATATATCGATGTATCGGTATATCTATACAGGGTGGTGACTTGGACAACGCAGCATAGGGATTACAATGCTAAATTCTTAGTGTGCACTTATTTGCTCCCCTAATTTATTTAGAACAATAGCTTATTTAGATTTTATCTAGAGAAAAAAAATTCTGCATCTATTGATACCATTGTTCATAAATTTCCATTGTTAGGAAGAGAAAAAATCGAATAAATTAAAATTAACTTTTTTACAAAAATCGTTGATGCCATGGAACAAATAAAACAATAAATAAAAAACAAGCGGCCTAACATTTGACGTTTAAATTATTAAATATCGTTGTTATAATGTATTCAATGCAAGAAAAAGTAGAAATGATTAAATAGTTTTATTCCGGAAGTAGAGAACGCGAAGTAAGTGCCATGTTTGGTGTTAAATATCCGAAACGGCCAATTCGAGCAAGTACTATCCACAGGATAATTTTGAAGTTTGAGAGTACAGGCACTGTAATAAATAGTTATAAGTGTAATAATGACGTTCAGAATTTAATTCAGAACGAGGAAAATGAGAACACCTTTAATGTTTTGATATACATCATTCCCGAGTACTGCGAATTAAAAAAAAACAAATACCAATCATATAAGTACCATTTTCACCAAGAGTTCCGAGAACATGATTTGGCGAGAAGAAATATATTTTGCTTCCAAATGATGGAAAAATGAAATGAGGCGAGAGAATTTCAAAATTTAGAAGAATTAAAAAATTCTATTTAAGTTGAGTGTGCTAAAATATCACAAAGACAATTAGCAAATGTCAGACGAGAATTTTACGACAGGTTGAGCCATTGTTATGGTAAATGGTGGTTTGTTTGAACATGTGCTATGATTTGTTATAATTTTGTGTTTATGTGTTGTTAAAATAAAATCCTGTTTCCCAATACTCTTTTTATGGTTTTTCAATTAATTTATAATAAGTTTAGGGTCGTTACTTAATATGAACCTAAATTATACTGTTGCCAAATGACATTGTTGTAATCAGTTTTTAGTTTGTTTTAATTTCCGGAATAATCATTTCTTTTCGTTGAATTGAGTGGATACATTATAAAAACTGTATTTAATAATTAGTTTAAACGTCAAAAACCAAGGGCAAATGAACACGCGCTTGTTTTTTTATTTATTGTTTAAATTGTTCCATGGCATCTTTGATTTTAGCAAAAAAGTTAATTTTATTTTTTTCAATTTTGCCTCTTCCGGGCAATGGAAATTTGTAAACAATGGTATCAATAGAACCAGAATTTTTGTCTCTAAATAAAATCTCAATAAAGTTTTGCTCTAAAATAATTAGGGGAGCAAATAATTGCACACTAAGAATTTACCATTGTAATCCCTATGCTGCGTCGTCCAAGTCACCACCCTGTATATTGATGTATAGATATATCGATGTATCGATCTAATATAGTTTGATTTTATTGGTAATTAAACAATGATTCAGAAGATGTCGATCTGTACTATATAAATCTAATGCAGATAGATTTTATAGAAGGATTACAATGGTTCAGGATGTCGGCAATTCTATTGTGAAGAGAAGTAACGGGCCGCAAATTTAATCCTAATATACATAAGTACTAAGATTTAAAATTGTAAATATTTCGTAAATGAAAGGTATACGATGGGTTAATCCAAGACATTTTACTTAATAAACAAAATAAAGTCATAAATGAAACTTGCAAAATTTAAAGAATTTAATGAAAATAATGTTCCTTTTTTTGCCCAACAGTATATTATTAATTTAGAGTCGTTCTTTCCAACTACGAATAAACTATATAGTACCGAATTAAATTTTCGCCGAATAGATGAAAAATGTCGCATCGATATCATAGCTCAAATGATAGTAATTGGCCTAGTTATCATGTTTTAAGCGTTTTTATTTATTCGATAAATAGCTTATTTGGAAGTTTATTCGTAAATGGAAAGACCGACCTCTAATGGAAATACGTAGACAAATAAAATAAAAAATACATGTATTTATTGTACAAAAATATTATGTTGATTAAACAATATTTATTTCATAAATTTAACTAATTTATTATATTCTATTCAGTGGGGTATTTTTTATTGTTTTAAAAAGTAACATATATTCATACGATACAAGGCATTTACTTTGCATTAGCTAACAGTATTTTACTATAACATTACGCACGGCACATGATTACTATAATTGTCATTAGGGGTTAATCGATGTATCACTGCTAGGGCCAGACGATTTTCTCGATCCAGTCGAGGTAGTGCGACACCCTAGTGTACAGGACGGGGACGCTCGGATCGCATCTTATACCGAAAGAAGTTACGCCCACAATGTCATACATGCATGTCAGTTCGGAGAAGATCTGCAGGGGTCCTCCACTACCTTCCTACAGAAACATTCATTCAAAAAATTCAAATATTTATATATGCGTTGAAATTATTATTATTATATTACACAGGCTTTATCATCGGAAATGACTCTTTTTTTTCACGATCGGGAGAGATACTAAGTTTCTATGATATCAAAATCATGACAGAAATAGCCAATTTTATTTTAGCGCGAGAGGTAAGCACTTTCTCTTCCATCAGGGGCTTAAACAATGACATTTATTGTGAAAAATCAACAAACCAAAGCAAATCAAAGGTAATTATCATTAATGGGGTCTGTGACCAAATTTAGTTTTTTATATAGTATACATACTGAGTGTAGAATTTAAATGTAGAGCATAGGGATTTCAATGCTATTTTTTATATTGATGTAAATTTTTATCTATTCACTTTACAGCGAAAGTGTAATTACAAAAGTTGTTCAGAATTTAAAAATACATGCAATTAAGTATAATATACATACTGAGCCAAGCATTGGACAAGAAAATTCCACAAACATATTAACACATTTGACACAAATTAGATGGGCCATGGTAGTACTTGTGTTGTTATTCAGAGAGTGATCCATTTATTTTAAGCCAGATATGCTAATATTTTTATGGAATTTTCAAATCCAGCACTTGACTGAGTATCTTAGTTTCAATGAAAAGAAACCACAACCATAAAGTAATTTAATCGTCAATTTTTATAATCTAGTAAAACTATACTATACAGAATGTCAGAACAGAGTAAACGGGAAAACATAGACCAATTTTTGCAGCAAATATGAATAGGGACAAAATTAAAATCACAATGTAAGTTTTACTAAAACAAATATTTAGGTACGCTACAAATAAAAATTTATCTCATCCAACAATCATTTTCAAATAACTTTTAAATACCGTGTTAATACTAATCGTTACTACTGTGAATTTTTTTACGTACATTTTATGTCTATGAAAATTGAAAATTGTTTGGTTGAAACTATTTAAATATGCAAAATTTTTAATCGGATAACGGGCGACCGTAGATGTTATGCTTGCTTTAATAGTGAACCCTCATTACGGAACCGAGCATCTGGTAATGCCAAAATTTATATATATCTCCCGCCTACCTCTTGGTAAGGGAGGTATTGTTTTTGGTCCAAAAATTGGGTAGTGTGTGTATATGTGTGTGTGTGTGTATGTGTGTGTGTGTGTGTGTGTGTGTGTGTGTGTGTGTGTGTGTATGTGTGTGTGTGTGTGTGTGTGTGTACGTGTGTGTGTGTGTGTATTTAAATGAAAAGCTGATTAGATTTTGGATGAAATCGGTCAACAGCAAGTAGCAGTTTACTTAAATCCCTTAACAGTTTTTCGTTAAAACACGGTTAAATTTCCATTTTCAACAATTTGTTATTTTATTAAAATGAGAATCTATCAATGAATTTAAAGAAATTTATTGATTAAAATAATAAAGTAATAACATAACTTCATAAACTATTTTTTTTTTTAATAATATTTGTTCAAAATGTTCACCTGCAGCACGTAAACAGGCATGACAACGATCTGCAGCTGCATTGGTTGCTGCGTGACATTGCTCGGGAGATATGGTTTCGCGAACTTGAATAATTTTTCTACGTAGTGAGTCTAAATTATTTATCGGTTCTTCATAGACTTTTTCTTTTGTGATACCTTAAAATAATTTCTTTAAATTCATTGATAGTTTCTCATTTTTTCCTTGACGTTAGTGCAAGCAAACTAAATTTTGTATTGAAATTGGGTAATAAACAATTTATTATTAATTTAATTATTATGTCTCACCTCAATAAGATAATATTGGATATTTCATTATGAAGTTGATTTTTTAAAGTAGCGCTACTCAATAGGAAAAACATGAATATCTCTGGAATAAAGCATTTACGGACATTTACTCAAATGAACTTGTCACCCTATTTTTAGGTGTTTAATCTTAATTTTAAGTTAGGCCTTTTAAATCTGGGACACCTTGTATAATATACACTGAAAAGAAATTATATTGCGAGAAATAAAAAAAATTCACAGTAGCAACGATTAGTTTTAATACTGAAGATTTAAAAGTAACTTGTTCAAATGATGGCAAGACGAGCTATACCTACCACCTTTATATTATATTCTCACCTGACAGATGTCTTTAGACTTCCTTCCAGCACACAACTGCGTTTCCGGAATAATACCGAACTTTATCTTCCTAGTAATGTATTCTTTGTACGAAGCGTTACATTCTCTATGCGTAATTTGGTCCAGCAATATTTTCTTCAAATGCATCGGACTATTCAAAAACGGTTCCCACGAGCCCCAGTTTGTAGCATAGAATCTGTAAGTTATAATAATCAATAACAATGGCCAGCCGTGTCTGCTATGAAGTTTGTCGTTTCAAAACAAAAAAACATATAAAATTGGTGGCAACGCAACGGATATTGTGGATCAAGAGAACTTCTTGGAGTCGCCTGACTTGACTGTTAACTGTACTTCGTCCAAAAAAATATATCACATTTCTTTGTTAAAATAATTGAGTCTTTAAAATGAATTCATTAAATAAGTATTTCAATGTGGCCCATCTAAATATGCGCTGGGCATTTACTAGCTTTGACGCTTTAAATCAATTTATCTTTGATAATGATTTCGATTTAGTGTATTTATGGTCAACCATACAGGCTGAAGATAGTGCAACATGAACATGACTTTTTTGAAACAATATATCATTGGGTACGTTCAACGCCACCAGCAAAATTCAGCAAACCGGAAATAGTTAACGTTGAACGCCTTGCTAGTTTTGCTTTGCTGAGTTTGCTTACAAGCAAAACAAGCGAAAAAATATACGCTGTTTTCGCTGGTAAGCATAAAAATTGCGCCAAATTATAAATTTATTACACCCATAAGTACCATGAATAAAATATTATTATTAGAATTTTGTGATAATCATGATTATACAAATTTAATAACATCATTAAATGAAATACATTCATTTTAACTCGTTTTTCAAGTTAATCACTATGACTAGGCGATGTAATGTTTGGCGTTTATTTTTTCGTTATAGAAGTGACAGTAGTAGCCTTGAATACCCTCCGTTGAATAAAAACGTACCGTTCAACAATCAAACATTTTTGCTGACTTCGCTGTTTTCCTTTGCTAACTTTGCTGGTTGCGCTGAACGTACCCATTATTATAATAAATGAAATATAGAATGTTTTATACCTACGTTTGTAGATAAAAGTCCAAAGTTTTGTACTAAATTTAAAAAGATAATTTTGTTTACAAATTATACAAGAACATAATTTTCAAAGTAGTAAAATATATGCCACACATTCCCATGAACGACTACAGTAATACATATAATTTGTATATTTATAAATGTGATCGTCTATTACATACTAAAATTATTTACTTTACTTATTTATTTCATTTGAATTTACAGTTTTTGAGAAACAAATAAAAATATACCAAAAAGTGTGTTTTTTTGGTATTTTTTATTTGTTTCTGAAAAACTTTAAATTCAAATTGAAAATAAACTTAGTATGTTATAGAGGATCATATTTACAAATAAACGAATTATTTGCTTTACTGTAGTCGTTCATGGGAATGAGAGACACAGTATCAAAGTTCTGAATTTTTGACCAACTAGACTTCAACGAATATGTTTTTATAGTTTAATGTTTCAGTTATTCTTTTCATCCACATATATAAATACTAGAATGTTCAAAGAACTTACTGTAATAATTGTTTTGTTTTTCGATAAGAATAATTGTAAGAAATAATTTATTTAAATTTGAATTTGAAAAACAAAATTGATAGGAGTGAACGAACCCAGCCTGTGAAATGTACTTCATCTGACACTGCAATATCCAAGTCACTGTAAAAAAAACCCATGAAATTTTGACGGATGGAGATTATTGGACCATAAAGAACATGAAAATAATTGAAGAATACCGAAATTGCTGTTTTTTTTAAATAAAGGATTCGTTCTTTGACGCGTATGTTTGACCTTAACTGAAACATGTTTAAGTGACGATAATAAGTATTACAAGCTGGGGTGTAGATGTGTAGCTGTTTATTTAAAATTTTGCTTAAGTTAAAATTCTAGATTTTTCTACTACTCTTAATTCTGAATACCTTTGGTTAAGCCTGAATGTGGATAATGTATCTGTCGTTACTGTTATTTATAAACCACCTACTGTTAATGACATGTATTTTCTTTCAAACCTCGGAGATGTAATGTCTCTGTATAACTATAATATAGATTACTGTGGAAAATTTAACATTAATTTGTTGAACTCAACTAATAACACTGTTAATATTTTTAAAAACATTATTGATTCGTACGGGCTATGTTCAAGTAATAAGCAAACCGACAAGATACTCTGAATTTACTGAATGCTTATTGAAATTAATTATTATCAATAAAAATACTGTGCTCTCCATTGCTTAACTTACTGCGAACTAAAGTACAGTAAATCTGTATCGCATCCGAAATACATACATACATACATAATCGCGAAAATAGTAAAATCGTGTTGTAGGGACCCTAAAACGTGCTTATTCATTGAAAACTCACTACCCAGTTTTTTGACCAAAAACAATACCTCCCTTACCTAGAGGTAGGCGGGAGGTAATAAAATTCGAATACTTGGGGATACTATAAACAATTTCGTAATTACACAACTGGAGCAATTTGTGGAGAAAAAGCAGCATACACGAAGTTTAAAATAAAATATTCTAATAAATCCAACAGGTGGTCCTCATTGCGTAAACTTAATGGGTGCTATTCACAGCTCTGTACTAAGCGTTACTAAGAAAATTGTATTAGGAATTACTAAAAAATCTATTCACAGCTCGATACTAGGCAATACTAAGCGTTACTAAGTTTTGTATTTAGTACACAAATGTAAAACAAGGTAGTACCGTGTTTAACTTGGCTGAACGGACAATTTGAAATGCGAGATGTGCGCGATATGTTCGAAATTTACAAATAGGCGGATAAAAGTGTATCTACGGCACATGGACCCGTTTACCGAATTCAAGGAAAGTGATACATACTGTGAGACTGTTCAAAGAGACTAGACGATTTGTAAATAATTTGACTAGATGAGAATTGACAGGCGAGCAAGTACCCCTATGCTTCGTCAGAATTACAAGTACTTGTTGCATTAAGATTTTAAACAAAGAATTTGTACCAAACATAAAACGATAAGTAGGTATTAACTATTTTCTTATATTTGAATTTTGACTGTAAGGTTAAATTTTTTAGTTGTCAAAATGACAGTTTGTGATCACTATCCGCGAAAAAATCCAAATATAGATGGCACTCTTGTCGCATACTAGCTGTCATCCAAATAGGGAAAACACTTGTCAGAACGCCATTACGGTATATGAATTCCACTTGTTCTTTAGTGTGTTATTTTCGTGTTTAGTGTAAACTTTTGGATATTTATTCATTTTCAATGTGGGAATAATAATTGTCAGATATTGTTTTATATTTGGATGAAAAAATACGGCCGATTACTGACGGAGAAGCTGTGATTTGTACCATGGAAGAATGCTCCATAGGTTCTACCGTGGTTGTTTCATTCTCTTTCATGCTATTTATTAGCTTTGTTCAGCAAATATAATAATATTACTAGTATTGAACAATTTCCTAACTCTATATTTGTATATACTTGTTAATATTCCGTTTTATCGTTCTATCATATCTGGCCGAATAACCTCACTTTTAAATATTGCAAGAAGCTTTCAGAACTCATAATATTATAAATAAACAATAATTGGGTAAAATTTCAGTGAAATATTTATTAAAATAACGACGTTTCGACAGCAAAGTGCTGCCTCCTTCAAGTAAAAAATAAAACAGTTATTGTTTAACCTTTTTTTATTTAGGAAAATTACCAACTGGTAATTTTTTGGTTGAAAGGTTGAAACAGCATCAGGTTTTAATTTTTATCTCCCCTTCTTTGCAAGATATTCTATTAAGTATGTATATGATAAAAATAAAGAAGATGATAGACATGCTCCATAAATCTGTAGGTTTGAAATGCTCAGAACACATTCACGTATTTTTCTATTTTTAAAGCAAGAACCCATGCATGTCGGACTGTTATGTCTTTGGGAAAATAATGTAGAGATATATTTTCACTAATAGAACTATTGCATTGTGCAACTGAGCAATATCTCTCAAATTTGCTCAGGTTTCTCATGAATTTCCTATGGCTGTCAATGTAAACCTTGAATTGTTTTCCCGATTTGGGACCTTTTAAATTTCGCCACCAGATGTCAGCTACTTTGTTTTTTTTCGCCAATACTTTCAATTACATTTTTTTCTGTCGCACGCACTCCTTTTCTTTTTCATTCCTCAATTTTCGGATCTCTTCCTATTTTGTGCAATTTTTTAAATACTTTCATTTCCTTTTTAAAATTTTATTCATAAATTACAATTCTCTTAAAATTTTATATAAATGTCAGAATATGTCACTTGGTGTTTGACATAATACAAAATATAATGTAACTATGACTACCAGTGATATTTGCGATGTTGTCAACTATGTTTTTTGCTAGTCACTTGAACTAACTAAAACACGCTAGTATAGAGCTCTGAATAGGTAGTTTATTAATTACTGTTTTAGCGCTAATACATGTTTTAACTAAAACAGCCTAGTACACAACTTTAGTATCGAGCTGTGAATAGCACCCAATATGATTTCTTCTAAAAAAAATCTGATGTGGCCAGCACATAACCTCCCGCCCAATACTATTAAACAGTAAAAATAGTATTTGATTATACAGAAACATACCTTCTTATTTGTTTATTTTCTATTTATATTTGAGAATTTTAATTTTCTTTCGTATATTTATTTAATTTTTTGACATATATTTCACTAAGAAAACAGCTTCACAATCACAATGACATGTGTCACATTTCGTAAAAAATTGAAAATTTTTCCATGGTGTACTAGGAATGCAAGATTTGTGAAATCTATTTCTTTATATTTTATTATCTCTAAATCTAATGGAAATTAATAAAATTAGTATAATCAAAACACATGTAAAATTAAATATTCTTCAACTTTCAAAATAACATAAATTGTTGAGAAAGGAAATTTAACCGTGTTTTTCACGAAAAACTGTTAAGGGCTTCAAGTAAACTGCTACTTCCGGTTGACTAATTTTATCCAAAATCTAATCAGCTCTTCATTTAAATATAAGAAGCAATAATTCACAAAATTGTATTTTTTGGTATTATAGTATTTGAGTTATGCGAGACGAAAAAACTGCCACAGACTACACACACACATACATACATACATACATACATACAGACATCATCGCGAAAATAGTAAAATCGTATTGTAGGGACCCTAAAACGTGCTTATTCATTGAAAACTCACTACCCAATTTTTTGACCAAAAACAATACCTCCCTTACCTAGAGGTAGGCGGGAGGTAAAAATTATCTGAGCAATGTATTTTCCCACGAGCATGCCATGTTTCTTTTCTACTTGTTCAGAAATTGAAATAGATAAGATTTGTAGCAAAACGGGAGATAATAAAAGTAAAAAAGGAATTTTATTAAAAGGGAAAGAGAAAATTCAATCGTGATTTAATTAGGAGCAGATGAAATAGGAACTATTCAATCATGATACTCGACGCACTAAAACTACATGTAAAATGGGCTTTTATACGATAAAACTTAATGAAACGGAAACAAAACTTATTAATTACTAACTTGCACTACTTATGTAAGAAATTTAACTAATTAATTACTAAAAACTACGTAATAATTATTTACGTAATCAGTTATTAAAAGAGCGATATTGTTTAACGAGCTGTAAGTTTGCCAAAACAAGCGAAGCGAGTTTTGCAAATAACGCGAGTTAAACAATATCGTTTTTTTATAACGTATTACGTACAATATTTTATCGAATTCCGTAATTTCATTCCTCTACCTTCCAAATAATTTATTGTCAATATTTGACAAGCAATAAATTATTTTATTTATTATAAAGTAGGTATCTACATGGCATTTGATTTAATTGAATATCG
The DNA here is from genome assembly GCA_963942605.1 of Poecilus cupreus. Taxonomy (NCBI): domain Eukaryota; kingdom Metazoa; phylum Arthropoda; class Insecta; order Coleoptera; family Carabidae; genus Poecilus; species Poecilus cupreus. The sequence goes on along the minus strand of OZ012720.1, from coordinate 21,273,815 downwards.
GTTGTGTAATTTCTTAATGTCCGACCGTTACATTATTGTTATCGTAACTGCCCAACTAGCTGGACAGTTATACCAAATAATGCCCTCGGGCGTTATAAATTTGACATTGTTGCTTTTGGGCACAGAATACACAAACTTAGATTTCTATTGGCAGATAGAAAAATTGAAAGAAACAAATCGGTATTGTAACGAAATAAGAGTATCGCGTTACCTAGTTACAGTGTTTGCAAGCAAATAGATTAACGTCTCTAACAAAACACAATGATAGGAAAAAAATCGATAATTTTTTTTATAAAATAAGATATCGGTCGGACATTAAACGTTGAAAGTACCACGGGCGTTACTTCGGTAAACCTCAACGTACACACCTAGGGCCCGATGCCCTCGGCAGTGCACTGCTGACCTCACGCATTATTGTCCTTATAACGTCCTTGATACGTTAATTACTATTATGTAACTCAGTTTATTATCAATGGATGATATGATTACATATGATTCATTTGTTTGCGACCGAGACACAACTAGTTGTGTTTCGCGAAGCAACGCAAATAACCGATATTATACAACGTAACTAAGTAAAAATGAGCCATCTGATTGGTCTATTTTTCTATGAGTTTCATAGTCTTGATTATACAATTCATAACTAATTCAGCCAATGGCATTTGAGAATATACCATTGACTACATAGTAACCACCAGTAACACGTTGTTATAATGTCAAATTTTTTATATCTGTTGTCACTAATTTTATTCATTGTATAATAATAATGAATACCACTCGTGTGTTCAGTATTATCAGAATATATTGTGTTGATACACTCAACGTATTATTTTAGAATACCACTCCTCCTGCGGCGTCGTGGTGTTCTAAAATAATACGTTTCGCGGCAACAACACAATATATTCGATACTACCTGAACACACGTGTGGTAATAGGTTTGTTCCAAGTGGTTATTTCTGACAAGTTTGTGACATGTTTGTGACGATTTCACTGCCCTACGAAAAATGTAAACAAGTTAAGTTTGAAACATAGACTGGAACGGCCAATGGAATGAAGCGCATGTGCATGCTTATTTTTTGGTTTGACAGCTAACCTTAAATATAAATAAAGAAATTCATACATTTTTTGCTACAAACTAGAAATTAAGCTTATATTTCAAAGTTAACTTGTTTACCTTTTTCGCAGGCGCAGTGAAATTGTCATAAATATGTCACAAACTTGTCAGAAATGACCACTTGGAATAAACCTATTATATATGATTGTTAGTAATTTCATAGCGAAATTTGATTTTTTTGGGTGTTACTGCCAAACATCCAAAACTCCACAATTCTTTTTTGTCTAATGTCTTACTATCGGAATCGCTCATTGCAGTTATTTGTTTTTGTTTTTCCCAAATAATAGCTTAAATAACTCCACGACACTAAATTACTGCTTATCATTTAAATGCACAAGCAAATTTGTTTACATCTGTCATAATCATAAACAATAGCAACTAAAGAAAATCCACCTAATATATATGGGTTCAGTTTTACTAATAAACCAGAAATTTATAGCTGCGTATTTTCAAATATATTTTGCATTCTCCAATCCAATTAAACAAAAATTTTTATAAACATCACGAACTTTAAGGAATTACCGATGTCAGACAGATATGGAGCCTTCGCTTCGCTCAGTCTCCGAACATGGTCTTCCATCGGTAAACTGTCCTTACTGTTCTTGATACTTACATTCAATTTGTTTTGTGTTTAAGATTATTAAACAAAATATTCCTGTATATTTATATTCTAAGCTAATTCCTCGTCAGCTCATTTACAACCTTGGTACATGCTTTAATAATCAGTTACAAGTTCCTAAATTTAGTACTTCACTTCATTCGTTCGTTTCAAGAAACATATTAGTTATACTTGGACAACAACAAAGTCTAGAAATGTCGAACGCATAATTTTTTTTTTATTATTATTATTTTTATGATAGCCTTTTCTCGTTTTGCTTTGAGTTGTATATAACATATTACATTTTACTATTTAAGAATCATGAATATAAGTTAATTTAAGAAATTTTGATAACTTAAATTTGTAATTATAGTTATCTTACCGCTATTTGCCTATTAAATGTACGCATAACTTTTCACAGGCTGGTCCGATTTTAATTATTCTTTTTTTTATTATTGGATAAAGTATACCTCGACGTTGGTCCAACTTAAACTCCACCTTTAAATTCCATTCCTAAGGGTTGGAAAATAGATGATGATTAATTATTTAACCACTGAATTTTTACTTGGTAACCGATTCAACCACGCACAACTTTGTACTGGATTATCCGATTTAAAAATTTCCCCCTCTAAGGTTAAAAAATAGGTAGCTAAAAAAAAACTTTTTAACAAGAAATGAACCGAAGAAAAACTGAAAATTAAAAAATAAAATAAACCTTCTGTCATAATGACTAAGCTCCTAAACTAATGGAAGTCATTAATTTTAAATCTACGTTCGTTAGTTGTTTGTTTGGCGTAGATTCAGAATTAATTACTTACATTTTGGGAGCAATATATCGATCGGAAGATCTATATCTGAAGACCTATCAGAATTTGTTGGCATATCTTAATAAATAAATGAGTTGCATGTTGTTTTATTCAAAAATGGTATGATATTGACTATAATTTTAATGCAAAACTTTTTTATATTCTGTACAGTTTCGAAATTAAAATTTGTAGGAGATTATGTGTTGCACATCAGATTTTTGCACTATTTTGCACCATTTATGCGAAAGGTTATGTGTTGACGCATAAGATTTTTTTAATATAATTTACTGTATCCCGGTTTCTTGTAATCAAAAAATGAGATCCCTCTACAAAATAAAAATCTGTGTAGATCCCAAGTAGTGTAAATGTCAATGAGTTATTGTTGTGTATCAGTAAATAAACAAATACCGAATATCGCTTTAAGATAACTCTTAAAATAATGAATTTATAGAGGCTTAAATTAGGGTGAAAATGAAAAACTTAATAGAAAACTGTTCATTTCTACAACAATATACATAATAGACTACCTCTGTTCGGGGCGCAGCGCTGGGGCTCCTGTGTAGAGACACGCAGGGGCTATGAAATCTGTAAAGGTCACAGCGCGGTTCATCTTCAGAAGCGCGATGTCGTTGTAGATTAATGGCCGCTTATACTCAGGATGTGCGATGCGTTCCGCCACTCGGAAGTCCTGCGGCTGCGCATCGTCTGTCGTGCTCGAGATGTTGAGGTCGCCCAAACGAATCCAACTCACTTCACCGCTGCGAGAAAAACGCACAAGAGTTTAACCATTAATTTGGGATACTTTTACTTATTTGAATCTAGAAATTTATCAATTACAAATCTGGTGTGGTCAACTTGCTTATACTTACACAGCATATAAACCTAGATTTGAATCTTTGGCAGCATGCAGAATAGATGTTCCCATTGCCATGATTGATTATTGAAATATACTCGTATTACTTACTACACATGTAATTTAGTTCTCTATATTAAATTAATATTGTACTGTGCGTTCAGAAACTTTCCACTTTCGTTTTTGCAATTATGAACAATTGTGCGTAGGTATGAATGTGTGACAATATTCCGTCCACGATAACTCAAAATCGACGATATCTTTTTATAATTTCAAAACCTTTAATTTGTAATTAAACTCGATAAGGTTTAATCAAAATGTATTACATGTTACATTGTATTTAAATATTTTTACTTTCTTATACAAAGTATAAGGAAATATTGGAATTGTGAAAAAAATCGTTGACGAGATTTTTGCGGTTAAATACATATTATGACGTAAAGACCAATTTCTCAATGATGCCTGTATAGATGGATGGATGCAGTGTTGATATTCAAAATATTTAACAAAGGGTTCGCTAACAGAAAAATTAACATTAGCACAAAAACTGACCTTAAGATACCCATATAAGTAAAAAAGATGCGTTCTCAAAATTAAGTCAGTTGTGACATTGTTTATGCCAGAACTATTTTTTTTTTTGTCAAGTTGTCGATGTACTGCCTCACCTCCAATTTGCATGAAATTTTGTCAAAATGTTCTACTCATCAAGACAAACACGGAAAAAATATTAATAAGTGCGGGTCCAAGTCGGTTGACCTTCAAAAAACAGTTTGTAAATCTCTCTATATAATACAGTTCGGGTGTGTATGTGTGGGTGCGCGCGCGCGTGTGTGTGCGTGTGTCTGTGCATGTGTGTGTATATGCGCGCGCGCACTCACACACACACACACACACACGAATTGTATTATATAGAAAGATTATATGATAAAATACAAATAAACAAACTGTGTCAACCGACTTTGACCCCCACTTATTAATAATTTTTTCGTGTTTGTCTTGATGAGAGGAACATTTTGACAAAATTTCATGCAAATCGGAGGTGAGGCAGTACATCGACTGTTGAAGTTAAACAAAGACATTGTTTCTGAATTGTATTAAATAACTGTTGCTACTACGATCTAAACATGATTATATGTATATTCCCTCTCTTGACAACATAGTTCAATTGTTTTAACTGCCAAAAACTAATTCACATTGATTTGTAGTAAAATATTGATTTTGTGAAATAAAGGATTTATAAACGAATTAAATCTGTTTGTTATTAAGTAAACAACAACATCGACAACTTGACCTAACTTATTTATGCCGTGTACTTGTAATTTTCATGTGCTCTACATTTTTATATATGTTTTTTTATTATTATGACTACATCTTTTTGATGAATAACTTTTACAATTTACTACTGTGTCTGTAAGTACTGTTTGTAATGTATAATTCTTTTGTTTATGTGATTATTTTGTATTATTGAAACCCTGATGAAGCCGCAAGTGGTGGCGAAACGTTGGTAGTTTGACGCAAATATAATTTTAATAATTGACAGCAACCCTGTTTATTCTTCGATCCTCATTACTAATTTATACAGTCGTTTATTTATATTTTTCAATAATAATAATATTTCTTTATTGACTCAAGTCAACGGCGAGGTTCAGCCGTTGAAAGTCAACACATATCTATAAGTATACATTTTAATTTATGTTTGTTTGTCCTTTATCCACTCAAGAACAACCTACTAGACCGATTTTGACAAAAATTTGAATATGTGTTCTAAGGAACGTGAGAAGTGTTTCTGTAAAAAAAATTCATAAAAAATAATAATTTTTTAATGCGCATTACGGTTTATTGTACAGTTTTATAGATATTATATTTCTTGGTTTAACTCATTCGATCATATTTCTAGTCTACCCCACTTTGGAAGTGTTTCTTAACCGCGGGAATTTGAAATGTAGGTTCGCGTAGTAAATCTATTATACGTACGAAAATCTATTGCTTATCAGCAAACGCATTAATCTGACCTGGAAGCGAGGAACGAAGTGACGAGCTTGATTCGCCAATGCACTGATATGAAAACGAGGAACGAAGTGACGAGCTTGCTTCGTCAATATACTGATATGGAAGCGAGGAACGAAGGGACGAACTTGCTTCGCCAATGCACTGATATAGAAGCGAGGAACGAAGTAACGAGCTCACCTCACCAATATACTGATATGGGAGCGAGGAACGAAGTGACGAGCTTGCTTCGCTAATGTACTGACATGGAAGCGAGGACTACGTGCAGTGATATCTGTTTAAATCGAGAGGCAATACAACACAAACAGCTTGCTTAGGGCCAGCAAAGCAGACCGGGCCCATCTAATACATAATATAAAGAAATATTTTGAAACATAAAAATAATTACAAATGTCAATCCCAAAGAAATTATTTATCTAATGTGAATACAATTATAGGATGCATTTACAAATATGTTATGAAGAACAATTGTTACGTTAATTCGTTTTCATGAGTTTTAAATGAATTAACAGAGAGATTTCAAATGAGAAGGAACAGTGTTATAAAGGGTAGGAGCTTAATATGAGAAAGAACATTTGAATTTAGATTTTTTAAAGGTTGCTGGTAAGTTTTGTTTTAGGAGTGAAACAATTAGATAGTTTCATCATCAATGGTATCCATGTTAGCTAGTGAGCGGTAGTGGGATATATAATCATATTTACGAATACCATAAATATAACTGAGACATACATTTTGAAATAGGGTAATTTTATGTTCATCTGATTGTGTTAGATTTGGTACGTAAAACGTAAACACAGGCACAATAATAAACTAGTGACAAAATTAGAGTATTGATTAGTAATTTAATTTCCGGGGGGATAAAAGATGTTGGAAATGATATAGGTGGCGTAATTTCAGTTTAGCCGCTGTTAATTGTGTTCTAAAATTTAAATCCTCATCGATTTCTAAACCTAGGTTTTTTATAGTACAACTACGTTGTAATTTTACATTATCCAGCATAGTACATTGCTCATCATTGTAGCCAAAGATAATAAGAGTTGATTTTTCAGCTTTAATTTTTAGGCTATTATTTTGTACCCACTTTGTGAGCAAATCTAGATCATTATTGATAGAATCAGTTTTTTCTAGAATTTCTGATGGATTTAAAGACGCAAAGCATGTTCGCAACATAAATTAAGAAATATAAAAGCCCAAAATAGATCCTTCCGGAACTCCACACTTTGAGTGAAATAAAGATGACAGAAATTTCTGATTCAGTTGACATATACTGCGTTTACATGCTGTTTTGAAACCGTTTTCAAATCTTTTTAAGTTTTTAAAACTCCATGTATACAATGTCAAAACCGTTTTGAGTTAACTCAAACCAAAACTAAAATTCATGGGTTTGACTTGAAAACTGGTTTGAAAACAACTCATGTAAACACATAGGGTGCTATTCACAGCTCGATACTAAAGTTGTATACTAGGCTGTTTTAGTTAAAACATGTATTAGCGCTAAAACAGTAATTAATACACTACCTATTCAGAGCTCTATACTAGCGTGTTTTAGTTAGTTCAAGTGACTAGCAAAAAACATAGTTGACAACATCGCAAATATCACTGGTAGTCATAGTTACGTTATATTTTATATTATGTCAAACACCAAGTGACATATTCTGACATTTATATAAAATTTTAAGAGAGTTGTAATTTATGAATAAAATTTTAAAAAGGAAATGAAAGTATTTAAAAAATTGAACAAAATAGGAAGAGATCCGAAAATTGAGGAATGAAAAAGAAAAGGAGTGCGTGCGACAGAAAAAAAATGTAATTGAAAGTATAGTGATCACAAACTGTCATTTTGACAACTAAAAAATTTAACCTTAGTCAAAATTCAAATATAAGAAAATAGTTAATACCTAGTTATCGTTTTATTTTTGGTACAAACTCTTTGTTTAAAATCTAAATACAAGAAGTACTTGTAATTCTGACGAAACATAGGGGTTCTTGCTCGCCTGTCAATTCTCCTCTAGTCAAATTATTTACAAATCGGCTACTATCTTGGAACAGTCTCACAGTATGTAGCTCCTTTTAATTTCACTTTCCTTGAATTCGGTAAACGGGTCCATGTGTCGTAGATACACTTTTATCCGCCTATTTTGTAAATTTCGAACATATCGCGCACATCTCGCATTTCAAATTGTCCGTTCAGCCAAGTTAAACACGGTACTAGTAACGCTTAGTATTGCCTAGTATCGAGCTGTGAATAGATTTTTTAGTAATTCCTAATACAATTTTCTTAGTAACGCTTAGTACAGAGCTGTGAATAGCACCCATAAAATACAGTTTTGAGATTACGCATGCGTACTTTGAAACACCAATATTACACAGACAATAATTAGCATACCATTATCAACGCAGCTTCAGAAAACACATTCTAATAAATATTACATTATTAAAAGATTATTTTAGGTACATATTTTATACACAAGCAATACTGAGAGGTTATGTTTTACATTCCGATCTGTCAATTATATCAACCAAATGCGCATGCGCCGAAACTGTTTTCAAATCTATTTTTACACCTGTTTTGGAAACAGTTTCCTATAATTTTGACTGAAAACTGAAATCATTTTCAAAACTACATGTGAACTTAGTAATAGTGACGTAGAAAGATCTATTGGGCTTCCAAATTATCAAGAAATGGCGTTGATCACAATTCACATAAGGTACATGAAAATTTCATTTTGTATGATATTTTATGATGGCGAATGAGTGCTTTAGTATTGGAAGTTTGCTTTTATTGTCGGCAAAACTGTAGCCATACATACACACTGCAAATTTTCCTCTTTTTATAGGTTCTTTTGGAGGAAATTCAATATTAACCTATAATCTACAAATTCAATGTACCTTACATTTTTACGTCTTATTTAAATAATACGGCTTAAGCAAATGTAATACTTACATTGGAATACTCTTAAAATAACTATAATTGTTATTAATTTTTTTAAGTAACCATTAATTTCAAAATACAATGAAATTTATGTACTTTATGGTTAGTTTAGCTTTCTACCACTATTAAGCGTATTTTAATTTTGGATGCCCAATATGCATAGATTTCCCGATAATATTTAATAATGCTTCCTTCTCTTTTCCATTAAAAGTTCTTCCTATGTCTCTTTTTGAAATTTGTGAAAGCTGTTCCCTAAAGCCAAAATATCGATAAAATATGACACCACCAAACTGTCATAATGGCTTGGTTACTGTTACTTAACAGTTGATTTAACAGAAGTTGATGAAACCGGCCCTGAAGATAGTGGACACGCAATTTTTTATTCCTATAACATGTCGATGTTTGCTTGTTAAAGAAAACTTCGCGAAGGAACTTACTATTGTGGAGTAACTATGCAGTGGGCCGCGGTCAGAACGAACTGTTCACTAATCAAACTTCCTCCACACAGCCAGTTTATGTCATTTTGTAGTCCATATCCCAGCAGAGCCTTCAAATAAAAAAAATTATTTTTGTGCAACCGGAAGTACATAAACATTTTGCAACCGCAACACAGGCGGCGAAATTAAATTTCGCGGCTGTTATTATGGTAACGACTGCGAAATCCATTTCACGCCCATTGTTATGGTAGCGGCAGCAAAATAGGGTAAACAATCATTTTGACTCTTGAGAAAAGACATGATGGATAATATGATGACAATTACAGTGACGAAGAAGTAACCTTCGTCTTATATCTGTTCTGATAAGAATATTCATAATTTAAGACATTTTCATAATTTTCTCAAAATTAATTGTTTTGCAGAAAATAAAGATCTTTTGACTGTATTATTATTATTATTTCTCCAGTCGACCAATCATCTCTTCATTAATTGTTTTGTTTATCAAATTTCTATCCCATAGCCAACATGAAAGCCAACTTTCTATTTACAATAGTGTACACCTTGTCCGCGAAATCCTTTAATATCCTCCAGACTGTTCTGCCTTGGCCATAAGTGGCCTTGGCGATAATTTTTCTCTCGGTACGATAAAGAGTGATTTCGTGCCTAGGAATATAAGACAATCTCGAGGGCGATAAAGGATTTCGCGGACAAGATGTACACACTATTCTTTGTTGTGCAACCTTAAAAAATATTAATTACAAATTTTAAACAGTTTTATTGTACACATAAAATGGCTATGGGATTGATATGTGATAAACAAAACAATTAGTTCTGAAAAAATACTGTCAATACTCGTGTCAAAATAATTGTATTTTACCCCACAAAGTAGTAATATAGGAAGAGAAAACGCGCAATGTATTAAATGCAAAGTATCAGACAGCAACGCACCACAAGTAGGTGGAAGAAGTATAATTACAGGTAGCGATTTCATTGGTACATTTAAAAACATTCATTGAAATAAAAGTTTAAGAAAAGATATATGTATATATATTTTATTGAACATATATTGTACATAATACATATTTATATCTATTTTGTACAAAAACAAAAAATAAAGTTTTAAATAATATGCCTACATTGCGGGCTGCAAAAAACCTGGTCGATCGAATAACAGAATAAAATGTTTTTAAAATGTTAGTACTCACAACGATCATAACAAAAATCACTGTCACTCTGTGCCTGGGCAGAAGTTGTTCACAAGATTTATATGGGTGAAGAATTGAAATGAGGAACATAGGGATTTCAATGCAATTTTTTTGATATTACTGTAAATTTTTACCTATTCACTTTACAGCAAAAGTGTCAACACAAAAGTTGTTCAAAATTAAAAAAATACATGCAATAAGACCCATTTGGTTACCTAAATATTAGTATTTCTCGATGTATTCTTAGTATATCATATTTGACAGATATATCAGAATTTCCTTTAATAAACGTTGCTACGATCTCTTTAAGACCCCGGGCACGGCCGGTTGAACCACGGCGAACTCAGTAGAGATGGGTGTGAGTTTAAAATTCAGAAATATATTAGTGGGCGCCAGTTGACGTGTCACTTAGGTTTAACCCTTAAGTTTGGTCAACGAACTGGAGCAGGTATGGGTCGCAAGTAAAAAGCAGAGATGCAAGGTAGTATATTAAAATAGAAATATTTACACCGAGGTGATGGAGTAAATAAAAAAGCATTGCAATAGTTACAAAATGTATATCAACAGTAAGCGTTGAACCTGATCGCACCAGGGTTGCGCGATAAATTTGATGGTAGGGTGGATCGCTGCAGCGAGTTGTTCGCGACTGTGCAATTAGCACGTTCTGTGAGCGAAAAATTAAAGCGCACAACAACTTAATACAGGAGCGGGTGATCGATCACACAGTTCACGTAAGCGCTAAGAAAGGTGGTATCGGCTACGGATTTTTGTCAACAACAAAATAAACCAAATAAAGCGGGGTAAGATCAGATTTTTCACAAAACAAATTTGTAAATGTGTTTTCAAACTAACAATATATTAATTTCAGTCGTGAAGTGACAACGATATAGGTAGGTACTTAACTAGAGCGAATTATGCCAACATATCGGCAAGTAAATGATGATCAAGTTCCCAAACTATATAACAAGGAAACGAAAACGGAAAGTCAAAAAAAGGCTAAAAAAATATTCATGATTAGGTTCACTGTCGAGAGTCAGGTACGTCACTGAATTTAAGCGGTAAACTGAATTTAATTGAAAATAAATTACTGAAACATTACTCAAATCAAGGAATCTACTAAGACTCAAAATAACGAACGCGGACAGGGCCGTATTATCCATAAGGCAGTGTAGGCAACTGCATAGGGGCCCAGCATCGGCTAGGGGCCCCGCGGACCGAGAAATAAGAAATTGAAAATGTTTCATCGAGGAAAAATTTAATTTGAAGATTTGTATCCTCAATGACAATATTATTGCTTTCTTTAATTACATTGTCATATTTCAAATTATTATAGAATGATATTTGATTTGTTCGCGGCGATCTTAACGCCATACGGGTGAACGTAACTTTTCGAATTTAAAACTAATAAAAAACTGTCTTTGTTCATCAATGTCTCAGAACCGTTTAAATTTATTGGGATAATGACGATTGAAAATTATACATTGGAAAAGGTCAACTTTTAAGATCTTGTAAATGATTTTGTATCTAAAAAAGTTAGAAGAGTTGATATTTAAACATATATTGTACTTTGTATTGTTTAGGGTTTGTATTTGTTTTGGGTGATGGCATAGCTTAATGAAGTAAAAAATAATGTAATTATGAATATACTTATTGTATTGTGGTAGAAAAAATGTATTTTGGGAAGTTAGAAAAGGGTAAGGGGGCCCCGAGAATTGTATTGCCTACGGGCCCCGAAATGGTTAATCCGGCACTGAACGCGGATATATGAAAAACGATAGATTTAGCTACCTGAGATGTAGTGCGGCTTTAACGTTCGTAGGTTTCTGGTGGGTAGATAATCCGGACAATACCGATATACAAATAAATATATAAATTCCAAAAGTCACGCTATTCTAGATCCAAACTATGTTTGTAATCATCAAAACCAAATTTGTACAAAATCACTCAATAAAAAAATCTGGTATGGGCACTACACTACTTTCTTATACAAATAAAACCAACTGAACGTGTATGACTTGTTCCTTGCGTATAACTATTGTGACAATTATTTGACATATAGATATTATACCTGTTTAATTTTGTGTTCTCAGCTATGATTTTAATTTAAAATATTAATTAATATCTAGTCTTTAAAACTTTGTATCTAATAATACAAATATTGCTTTTATAATATTTAAAACGACGCATATTTTTGACACTTCACAATAATTTGACACGTTTGACACATAGATGTTAAAAATATTTTAGGTTTTGTTCCCAGTATAACTAGGATTACTTAAATATATTATTAAATACATAATTTAGTTTTTCTCAAAATTAGAAGCATGTACACGAAAAGTGCAAATAACATTTTATATTTCAAATAATATTGTAAACATCTTTCATTTGAAACTTTTTTCAGCGCTGATTTTATTTTTGAAAAAAAAGGAATTTATTATTTTCTGTGTTCAGTAATTTCATTCGAAATCAACTCAGCTCTTCATATTTTCATGAAACTTATAAATTCCAAGTTTCGTTTACATATCTTGTCTCGTTCATGAGATATTGCGCACACGGACATCCATTCATCCATCCATCGCAGACACACACACACACATCATTGAGAAATTGGTCTTAACGGATTCAGTCAAAATATGTATTTCCGCAAAAATCTCGTCACCGATTTTTTTCATGATTCCAATACTTCCTTATACTTTGTATAAGAAAGTAAAAAATGGTAGCCAAACCGCCCACACTATTCTAACTATAAAGTATCTCTATATAATAAAAAGAAGTAACTGATTTAACTCTGCAGGAAGAAGCGCGTATTTACTTAATTGCAACGCGTACAGTTACTTAAGCTGCAGTAACTTGACCTTGAGCCCGTGAACTGAATTCTAATAATGAAATTCTGACGAAACACATCTCTGCCAGAAGGGTTGCCTGGTAAAAGGTGAAATATAACAGAACCAGTGTAATAAAATAAGACAAAGTCGACACGAAAAATAATATGTACCACACGTTCAGAAACTGTTTTGCGAGTGCTCGTAATTTGCAAGCCTTCCCTACGGCTCGGCCTGTCCATATATAGCTCGTAGAGTTTCTGGACTAGTAATACAAATAACTATTGTTAGTTTCGTGCTTGCGTTACTTACCATGTGCGGAAATTGTTTAGGTGAAGCAGCATCACCACCGATTTCTAAACCACTCACTACTTTAGAACAAACTTCCTTTCTTATCGGTTTCACATAGAGGAAAAAACTTGGAATATCAACTACTTCACTTATTGCCTGCCTGTATTCTTTACATTCTGAAAAAAAAAGATGTATTGCATTTTTTTTGTCGGAACAAAGATACAATAAATAAGAAATTGATTTTACTTTTTCTGCTAATTCGTTCTGTTTCCTCTTGTTGGCTTGGGAATTCTGCAGGCGTTGAAGGCGTTCTAACGCAACACACAATGGCTTCATTTCCTTGGAAGCCACAAACCTGAGGTATTCTGCTTTCTCGGATTTCGTTCAGTGCAGCGGGACACTCCTTCAACAGGGTACATTGTCCTGGGGACTTTGTTGACTCCAATTGACAGTTATCCCCTACTACTAGCAAGTGAATATTAATACAAATCGACAAACCAATATACATTATCGGCTAGTATACGCGTTAACATCGCTCATTCAAGTACATAACGAATGGCGGTAACAAAGCTGGGCAGTATTTATTTACTAATATATCAATTTTTGGCGTCCTGTGACTCCTGTGGTACTTCATAGTTGTGCTGAAGTATATTTTATTTTTTGTTACTTAATACTTGAAATTTTTAAGTATGAAAATTAGTACTTAAGACTATTTTCTCGTTTGATAATCGAAAAAAATATTGAGGAACTTTTAAAATAATTAAGTATTTCGATATTACTGAAATCATGTATGACTTAAGTATTAAAAAAATTTAAGTAATTTGAATGATGCATTTTTTACTTTCTTATAATATATATTTTGACGTCCACTGAATCCGTTAAGACCAATTTCTGAATGAATGTGTGTAAGGATGGATGGATGGATGGATAGATGGATGTCCGTGTGCGCAATATCTCATGAACCAGAAAAGATAAGTAAACGAAACTTGGAATTTATAAGTTTCATGAAAATATGAAGAGCTGAGTTGATTTTAAAAGAAATTGAGAAACCGGAAGAGGAAGTTTACTGAACACACAACAATAAATTCCACATTTTTCAAAAATAGAATCAGCTGTGAAAAAAGTTTCAAATGATAGGTGTTAGCAAGAATGTTTGGAATATAAAATGTTATTTGCACTTTTCTTGTACATGCTTCTAATTTTGAGAAAAACTATATTATATATTAATAGTATATTGTGTCATTAGGAGTAAATGTGATACTTTGGGTGCTGAGCATGTAAGTTTGAACGACGAGCGAAGCGAGTCGAACAATTACATGCGAAGCACCCAAAGACACATTTACTCCGAATAACACATGCTATTTTTTCTTCAAACATAGAAAATAAAATTATAAATATTATTAAATGCTCAAAACTTCAAAAAATATTCTGTCTTATCTAGCATTTCAAGTTGCCGTAGAATATTCTGTTTTGTTATTTTTTTTTATTTGTTTCATTTTTAACTGTCAAATTATTGAATTACAACCTAACTATTTTTCATAATATTTTACTTTGTCCGCCGCCGGCGTAAATGTGTTGCCAAGGATACACTTTTACGCCGGCGGCGACAATAATGAATGCTTGTTGAATACAAATACATAACAACGTACTTTTATGACGTTTGAAGAAAAACTAAATTATGTATTTTAATAATATATTTGAGTAATCTTAGTTACACTGGGAACAAAAACTAAAATATTTTTAACATCTATGTCAAACGTGTCAAATAATTGTGAAGTGTCAAAAATATGTGTCGTTTCCAACATATTTATCCGTTGAAAACTCACTACCAAAAATTTTTACCCGTCACAATAACTCCCTTACATATACTATGTGCGGGAGGTAAAAATAATAATACTGAAATGCAAGCTGACTTTGAAAATGCGAACCGAGAAAGACAGCTAGTCGTTGGGCCAACTGTAATTTTTACACATTTCGAATAAGAAAATATAAGGAAATTAAAATTTAATGATTTTGAAATAAAATGTTTAATATTAAAATTTAAAATTGAATAATACATTAATAGAAATGAGTTCACTTAACTATTATCACTGAATACATAATATATCAATACTCACTGCTATTATGTATATCAATTATAGGAATTTTCAAAGTAATAGAACAATACACTATTAAATATTATTGATCACTTTTGGACTAGAATGTACAAACAAGTATTAGATAAAGAAAGGTAGCCTAACGACAACTATCTATCTCAGACTCGTTTTCCACTTTCATAAAAGACTACGAGTTAACTGTTCCAGTATTACTATATTTCAGTGACTCTGTAGGATCAAACATGTGTCAAGTGTCATTTAACATTTCAATTGAGATTTATACGTATTTGAAAGTCGTGTAAAATAGAATCGAATATTTATTGCTCATATTGTTCTAATTTGATACAATGGAATTTATCTAACAAACTTTTATACACTGAATACTACAGACTTTCGAATATGTTTTTGTTAATATACGTGACATAAGCAATATAAAAACATACCTTTATTTGCATGAACTCCGAAAACAACTAAATAGATATTTAGGAATAAGAGATGAAACACACTCATGTTGATAGTAAATGTTGAACTGATCTTCTGGTCAAACAACATTACGTTTTCCTTTTTTACCCCACTATATAAAATTATTTATTGTCTAATCTAACGTTTTTTCCAGTAACAAATCTTGGCAAATAATAAGGCTTATTTTTAATATTAAATAAAAAAAAATTGAATGCCATTGAAACGGGAATCCCATTTCGTCATTTTAATATTCTTCAAACTGTTACCTACTTATAACATTATTATTACTACAAATATACAAACAATATAGACATATACAGATATAAAAATCTAGTGTGGGCACATTTATATCTAAATTCTATTTTTTAACAATAAATTAGACTTGAGATAGGTTTAGGATATAAAATAGGTCTTTTATCTATTTGTTATTTCTTATTTCAACTATTATTATTGAAATACATAAACAGATATATCGGGTGGAGAATTGAAATATGGCGTATAGGGATTTCAATGCTATTTTTTATATTGCTGTATCGTTTTATTTATTGGGAATAAACAAAGTAGCTAACACCTTGTGGCAAAAATATGAACTAAAGAAACGAGGAAAACACTCATTGCTTCCATTTAAATACATGATAATTCAGGATATTTGTTTTTAAATTTACAAGTATATTTTATGTTACTCAGGTTGTATCTTTATATTATATTGAATAGATAGTGTTTGAATATTAGTGTAATAGTATTAAAAAGTATTAATAGTAGTGTTTCAGTATTATATGTGAATATATTGTATCGAACAATGCTGATTAATAGCGAAAGATATTGTTCAATGCCACAGTGTTATAATAACAAATTTATTCATATAATCACATATAACATTAATAATAATCACCAATCAATTTTATATTAGCACTTGTACAAATCTCACACCCGCATCCAAATTCGTTATAGTTTGCAGCAGTAAAATCTAACTGGCAGATTCACGAAAAGAATTAACGCTAATTCCATTTTTTTCAACCTCTGTAACTTTATTTCTAAATTAATTAAATTAACAAAATGTGTCAAATTTTATGTTAACCTATCTTAACTACAACCTTAGTTAACATAAATATGTTTTAAGGATGGTAACTGAAGTTACGACTAATAATAAAAATAGGATTAACGCTAATTCTTTTTGTGAATCTGCTTGTAGATGTTTTAAGAGTTTAAACTTGGAAAATAACCTGTGCTAGTTAAAAAAACATAAAATACCATTTTAATATTATATTCAATGTAATAGCTTTTTAAACTCTGTTTTTGTGTTTGAATCTGACATATAAATTGTAATATCTATATATTGTAATATATTTAATTACAAATACTTTGAAATTTATTGTTAATTGCAATCACAAATGCAGATTTTTTTAAATGTGAAAAGTTGGGTTAGAGGAAAAATATTGTTATAATAATCTGTTAAAATTCGTCCTTACACTTGAACATCCTATTAAAAGTTGTAATATACCTACTTAACTCTTATATTATAGTAAAGTTATAAGGTTTCTAATAATTATATTAAATTCTCATTTTTAATGTTTTAAAAGGAGCTTTTTATAGTTAATTTATAAACTTAATTTTTTAAATATTAAATTAAATTTTATTATATTTTTTGTCTACATGTTTAAATGTATGATGTATGTAATAGTATTTAATTGAATAAATTTATTCCTTATATTTATTGTTATAATTTCAAAATAATAAAGTACATTTAAATATAAAATGAAAAGTATCAAGGAGGCTAAAAAAGCAATCTTCTATCCTTCTATTGTCGTCCTTGTCTAATTTTAGTGGCACACAACTCCCACGCGGGTGCAGCACTTATGCTCAAGACTCGTAACCATGCAGTTAGTGATCTGATTATGTTTCTAATTTGTGCATTTAGGTAATTAATGTGTGTGATTATTACATGTATATTGGTCATATTTATAGTCTCCCATCTATAGTTTATAATCTGTATTTTATAGTGAGGTAAATGTATACTACTAAATATTAATATCCTTTACTTACCCATATTTATTAATATTTTAGCTTCTCGAGAACGATACGACTTTGTGTACCAAAAATTCATGGATTGGAGATTACAAATATACATAATAAATTTCTAAAAATTTGAATTTTGTTTTTAATTTAGAAATAGTATTGAGTGGTGTAAAAGTATAGTACATAACTCGAGATGTAAAGCAATTACGCCCTCGTGAAATTACAAACTCGCCGCTACGCGGCTCGTGTGTCAATTTTTCACTAGTGCGTAATATGCTTCTTACATCTCTCGTTATGTAATATACTATTACAGGCTGTTATCTTAAACCATAGCAAAATACATGTTTATTGTTTATTATTACTTAGATCAAATAGTTTAATGTATTGTGCGGCACGCTCCAATAAATATAAATTTTTAAATTATTTACAATTCAGTAGGTATATCATGACATATTTTACATACAATGCTCGACCGTAACCCGAACTTTACATGCTCGCTTCACTCGCTCGTTAGATCCGTGCTCGCTAGTAAAGTTATAAGTAACGGTCTCGTTATGAAAATTACAAATTATACGTGATAATAGATCTTTTTCTATAACTAAAATTATACGTTGCTGCTCTGTTTTAAAGCTAAAGTAAATTTATTTGAAGTTAACACAAATTATTGAATAGAATAAGTATCGTATACTGCTTGTCAAAAACAATTAACACTTTTTTCACCGTTTTCTTTAAATTTTGTAAAAGTTTGAATTATGTGTTTATTTATTAAAATGTTATTGTACCTTGATTGTTACACTTTCATTTTATTGTCTTTAAAGTTTTCACAGACTATTATCAACCGTTTTATGTATGTCATGTTGTTACAATTCATTTATAGATGCTGTTACGTCATTGAGGCCAAATGACATTCTCGATCCAGTCGAGATAATGCGATACCCTGGTGTAAACGGCCGGGATACCAATGATAGCACAAGACCTGCCGAAAGATATCACACCCACGACGTCATACATGCATTCCAAGTCGGAGTAGATCTGCATGGGACTGCCACCGGAACCCTACAAGAGGAAATACAGAAAGTACTCGTACAACATACTATGTCGCGAAATGTAATGAGAATAAAGTTAAGAAATGTGATTCTTACTAATTTTAGTGACTGGTTTTCAGGATGCAATTTATTTGTCAATAAATTGTTCAAGTTTTATTGTCAATAAATTGTTTATACACTTCAAGATTTCCGTCAATTCATTATGACAATTTCAGTAGTACCAATACGATATAAACTGTCACTAATAATGTGTTCCTGTTTCTCCTCATGTGAGCATAGGGCCGGAATTCCACCGGTTTCAATGGCCGAATGTTTTACTTGCATTAACGATGTTGCTGATGGCCAGTCAACAGACAACTGCAAGGGACCGCCGGCTTATAGTGACCTCCGAATCACTCAGACCCATCTGTGGTCATTTGTCAGAGCTACGAATTATAATTATTTTTTATAATTCGAGATGTATCGTGCGGGACGCGAACCCCGACCGTCAGATTACAGACTGTAAACCTGAGCGCTCTTAGCCTCTTATATTTGGTTTAAGCTATACGCTATGTAAGCATCGACACCTGCCTCCGCAACATTTCCGTGACAGCTGGATTGTTTAGCATAAGAAAAGTGCGTGAAAATGAGTATTTTAAGTTTTATACATTTCCCAATAAAGCCTGAGAAATTGACCGAAAGAAGATTAACGTAATTCATAATCTCTCTATCAAGGTTTCTTTGGGTCGATTTGCTTGCAATTTCCCTTTCCTCCCTTACACTTATTATTTGTCTATCATCATTCAACTGAAAATTATGTGAAACAATTATTTGTCATAAAATGTATTAAGTATATTGTACTTAAATTGTATTAAATTAATGTAAATGTAATTATTAACAGTCAAATGAAACAATAAATGCAATAATTTGATATATTTTATCAACTTGCATTAATCATTAATCATTGTTCTCTGTCAAAACACATTCATAAAACATGCATTTTTCAATTTGTAGGTTAGTTACTTTTTTTCATTCGTACCTAACTGACGGGTTTATAAAAGTTTATATTGTTTTTCGTACTAATACCGCCCGGAGTTTCCCGTATAACTGTCCGTCGCAACATCCGTCCTGAAATCTGAGTTTCTTCGTTCACGTGCCCCACATGATTATTGTTTAACAACTTGCGTCCTTTCGTTATACTATTGATCCGGAATAAACTTATATCAACACTTTGGAACCCACAGTTAATAATAACCGATATTAATGAAGTACAAAATCAGACTCTCCCGGAAAAACTTTTAGCGTATGACGCTAGATATCACCGTGTTCGATAAACAGATGCTTACATAGCCTATACGTACAAAAATAACAAACACTAATCCCCTCCGACATCATTATATCGCAATACGCTTTCCTCTTATCGCAACAGTATGGGAGTGTAAATTTCAGTATTAGAATTACCATATTTCAGTGAATGTAATGCTTGATGTTAACTCACGTCACAAAGATCCTTCTCCTTCGTTCTGCTTCCAGCACATATTTGCGATTCCGGCAGAATACCATACTTCAACCTCCTGCCAGAATGATGCGACGCATTGCATTCGCTGTTCGAGAAGTGCTCCAACACTATTTTCCTCAAAAAAGTCACCGTTTCATTTAAATAGTGACGGTCTGTGTGGGCCCAACCAGTAACAATGAATCTGTAAGTAATAACCAGTACATAATCGGTACATAATCTACACCATATGGTGTGCAAAATTGTTTTTTACTTGCTTGAAAGAACCAAAGGAAGTATTATAATCGTGAAAAATTTCTGGTTTGCAGATTTCAACGGAAATATCCATTATGACTATACCAGAATTCATTTAACTAGTTTCCGCGTTACTACTGTACTTAGGAATGTTAAAAATTGTTAAATTTTGTATATAGGACTGCTATAACATCTAGTTGTGCACCTCTCTTTTTAATTGCAATCGACTGTGCCAACTTTACTTGAAAGGTTTTTTGAATTAGGTATTAGCATAATTCTAAGACGATTAACCGTAGAATGCTGAAATTTTGCATTTTGTCTGACTGTTATATCTAGTTGTGCATTTCTCTTTTTGATTGTAATAGTTCTAGCAAGGAAGTCATGTGGTAACACATTTTTTTAAATAATATTACTATTGTACAGGATAATTCATAACATACGGAAAAGATTGAAAGTGTAGCTAGGAGGGCCCAAAATAATGCTTTTTCGTTAGTAAACTTTTGATTAAAACCCAATAACCAAAAAGTTACAACAAATTAAAGTTCTTTTACATTTACACCTCTGAATATAATTGGAAAGAATCATTATTTTATATTTTCCATAGAAATATATTTCTTTCAAATGAGGCACTTTGCAGTTATTTTAATTTTAAATTATGAACATAACAAAATAAAGATCAAAAGCGGTAATTGTAGAAGTAAATTAATGAAACTTGTAACCATAAACCATAATGGGGTCATTCGCCATTTTTTTTATGAAACTTTATCTAAATTGAAGATTATGTATACTTTTAAAAAGTCTTAATTGTTATTCATTAAGCTACAATGATTTTTGAAAAATATTATTATAGAGGTGTTGGTGGATCTCAAAATAATTTGTCACATATATGTTCTATTTTATTGTAAAATAATAATAAAATAAGTCAAAAAAATTATTACTAAAATTATTTACAATCTGTACTGTTTGAGATCCAGCAACACCTCTACAATGACGTCACAAAATTTTAAAAATATCATTGTGGCTTAATGTATAACAATTAAAAGTGTAGATAGTCCTCAATTTAAATAAAGTTTCATAAAAAAAAAAATTTTAAATGGTGTAAAACCTCATTAGGTCTACATATTTCTCATCACTAAAGTATTAACTATATTGCACTTAACATACTTTGACATTTAATGAATTGACATTTGAAAGAATTTTTAAGTGACTCTGAACCTCAACCATGTAGTCCATGTGAGCAACAATTTTTAAGCAATAAAAGACTAATTTAAATAGCAGTAATTTTTATGATAATACATTACTATTTTTTTTAACTAAACAATTGGACCTATTCTTTAAAAAGTTGCTACCATAACAATTTGCTAATTATGACAAAAATGAATCGATTATTAATAACTATTTAAATATTCCCCATTAAACATGAAGTTTTGAATGATGCGATTTTATTACCATTAGCAAGTTACTACGTATCAACTTCGTTGGAGAATTGGGTCGATTGTTCAACTGAATTTAAAGTATACCCAATTTATATTTAAAACATAATTAATCGTACTGTAGTTTGTAACGATTGTTTATTAATTGATTGAACTTTTTTGTTATTGAGTTTTTGCCAAAAGTTTATTCAGAAAATGAGGCCTCCCAAGCTACACTTTCAATCTTTTCCTTGCGGACATAGTATGGCAGTAGGTATAAATATAGTTGAAGTAGAATATCCCACTTATTACTCCTATCTTTTTAAAAGGACGCATAACTTTAGTGGTTAACAACATGTTTGTGCGACAAAATAACACATGGCACATAATATCACTCGATTCTTTAATATACAAGCTGTGAAAAAATGTACATGTTGTGTTATACGAGACTAAATCATATCATTTGGTCCAATTAACACTTTTAGAATAACTTTCAAAATAAATTGTTCTGATTTACAAAGGGAAAATTGTGGTACTCTATTTATTTGTATTTTTAATTATATTATATTTAAGAATATGTAAAGGAAAAATAACAACTGATATAATAAAAAATCACTAACATAAAAATTTCATTTGGCCGAAAGGTATTGGCTAGTACCACAACCCTGTTTTTGAATCTGATGACAACAAAATATAGAAAAATGTTTCAAATAAAAATTGCAGGTAATTCGTACATCTTTTTGATTGCAATGAAATTTACTCTATCTCATTTATTTACTAAGAAATGCCCAAAAACCCTGATAGGGCTTCAAATAATTTACCACTTACTGTTGATGAATTGTTCACAAAATCTAATCAATTCGTAACAAACATAATACCTCCCTTACATATATGTATGTGCGAGAGGTAAAAATAATAGAATTTAAGATATAAATATAGTGAATTAAACAATTTTCCTTTGTATGAATTTAACTGGGCCAAATGATATGATTCTGGGCTGGTATTTGCCGACGTAGTTTTTTTTTTCGAATATTCAAATTTAAGTCATAGATTTCAGTTCATTAAAGATGTACGAATGGCAATTAGTGTAATTTATTAAATTTTATGTTAATATTAGATTTTTGTTCTAAACTTAGTTCTAAAAGCATGTATCTATTTAATTATAGTACATATTTTACTTTATATTTCGTCATGAGATTATAATTAGCATACAAAATTAGGCGTCCTTTTCAAAGTATACTAGAAATATTTACTACTTTGAAGAAATTTATTATCTATTAAAAAACAAATTACAACTTTTTTACACCTATTTCACTTCTAAATGCACTTAAAGAAATAGGTTTATTATGAACTGGTAATTTTAGGGAAAATCGTACAGGAAAATGATCCTTGCTATCTGCAGTAGATATGAAAAAGAAAAAAAAATAATTCCGTAATATTTGGGATATTATTATAATTGGATTTTGACAGTGCAAAATTATATATTGTCATGCATATGTTTGATTCCTTTTTCTACGTTATTTTAAACCATATATCTTAACAATTTGTAGTTATTTGACCCATATTTATATAATAAATAAATCTTCAAAAATGTTTCGTTTATCTTTATACTCGTGTAAGATTACTTTACCTCTGATCAGGGCGCAGCGCTGGGGCTCCGGTGTAGAGGCAAGCAGGGCGGATGTACTGCGAGAAGGGTACAGCTCGGTTAATCTTCAACAGCGCGATGTCGTTGTAGTATGAATGCGGTTTGTACAGCGGATGTCTGATGCGCTCCACCACACTGAAGTCCTGCGGCAGCGCATCGTCGGTCATGCTGGCGATGTTGTAATCACCCAAGCGAATCCAACGCACCTCACCACTGCCAAATATACAGGATGATTCATTACTAGTGCAACAAATTTTAACAGCATATTCCTGAGGTAATTTTGAGCCAAAAATGTCGTATGAACACAGGTCCTATTCCTTCTAGTTACCAAAATACAAGAGGTTGAAATTTTATAAATTACACAAAATTTTCTAATTTTTTAATCAAGATACTTTCGGAAACAAGATTTTCATAGAAAAATCATATCTTATTCATGCATACGAATTCAAGGTGCGCACTTAGAGCACTATTCATTTCTTTTTTTATTTTGTTTTCTTATTTCATCTTGTGTTAACCTTTTCCATGTTTTGTTATGTTGTTCTGTGTTTTAATTTATTTTTATATTTAATTGTCATCATACATTTTGTTGTTCAAATCGTATTCGTTAATATCAATAAATAAAATTAATTAAGGCTTGGTTAGTTATCCAAATGACAATAATTTTTTACAGCAATGTTTAGTGTAAGTCAAAAAATAATTTGAAATGATGTGCACTTATTAAAAACAAATAACTTTAATTAAGTAAATTTAATTAACAGTTAAATTTCTTTATAATACAAGGTATGACTTTTCCATGAAACTTTTCATTTCCGAAAATACCTTAATTAAAAAATTAGAAAATTTTGTGTTATTTATAAAACTTCAACCTCTTGTATTTTGGTAACCAGAAGGAATTGGCCCTATGTTCATGTGACATTTTTCGCTCAGAATAACCTCAGGAATAAGCTGTTAATGTTTGTTACACTAGTCCTGATTTGAATCACCCTGTATAGACAAATCATTATTATTATATCAAGAAATCTGGTGTGGATTCCATTGGATATTCTTTCACAAACTTATAAACCAAAATGAGATTAATTAAAATTACTGTTCAGTCAATTTATTAGGTATACTTAAAATAATCCGTAATCCTGTAATATTATACATATAGTTAGCCTAGAACTAGACTAAGAAATGTTTCTGGCGAGATAAATAATCTCCTAGGCGACAACTGCAATAGACCACGGTAGTGTAACGGACATTTTGTGGCGGCAAATTCAAACTAAAACCCTTACTCGTCTCTGCCGGTTTATGCACCCATATTATTGTTATGGAATGGGAATAAAAATATGCAAATTCAAATTTGAATAAATTATTTCTTACAATTATTCGTATCGAAAAACAAAATAATTATTACTGTGAAGTCTTTGAATATTCTAGTAATTATATATGTGGATGAAAAGGATAGTATAACATTAAACTATAAACAAGTATTTGTTGAAGTCTAGTTGGTCAAAAATTTAGAACTTTGATACTGTGTCTCTCATTCCCATGAATGACTACAGTAATGCAAATAATTTGTATATTTATAACATACTAAGTTTAAATGAAAAATAATTTTTGTATGTTATAGACGAGCATAATTTCAAATACACGAATCAATTACATTATTGTAGTCGTTCATGGAAATGTGTGGCATAAATTTTACTATGAAAATTATATTCATGTATAATTTGCCAACAAAATTAGCTTTTTAAAATTTATTACAATACTTTGGACTTTTATCTACAAATTTACGTGTAAAACGTTATATGTTTCATTTATTATAATAATAATATATTGTTTCAAAAAAGTCATGTTCATGTTGAGCTATCTTCGTATCTTCAGCCCGTATGATTGACCTTAAAATAAAATTATGTGTAACTTAAACTTATAAATGTACTTTTGCTGCACAGAAAGCAAAGAGTAATCCCCATTAAGACCAAAAACAATTCAACTACTCACAATGTCATGAAACTTATAATTATAAAGTTTCTTTAGTGTACATTTATTTGTTCGTTAGTTATTGCACATACGGACACATGCATCCATCTATCCATCCACACAAACGTTATTAAGAAAATAGTCGAAATGGATATAGCCTACCTCAAAACAAATATTTTCGCGAACAATATTTTGTTTCATTATTTCTATGCTTCTTTATACTACGTAAAAGTTAAAAACATAATAATCACAGATTTTGTATTGTATTTTCATAATTAAATTAAACATTAATAGAAATTTTTCTACAATCGTTGCACAATATCAACATTGTTATTCCATTTTTAGTTAGGAAATGTCCAAAATTGTCGCTCTAGGGCGACAAAGTGACATATTGTCGCACTAGTGCGACAAAAATAAAACAAAAATAAATTAGATAAAAGTAAATGATGCATTGGATTTTTCTGGTAATAACCTTGCTATTGCAAATACAGTTGGCATATACGTACATACACTTCAACTTAATCACCATAAACGTATTCACTCTGTAGACTTTATGTCAAATGTACTCCATATGTCAAATGTACTCCATGTGTCAAATTATGATTTCTTTGAAAATTTTTATTTTGTTCATAAACGTTGTCATGATTACGGTGACATGGGTAACTACAATTTTACTGAATTGTTATAGGTGGGACCAAAGATAATTTTGAAAATTAATTTTTTTCTACAGCTTGACATTGGTCAACGATTGTAGAAAAAATATTGTGTGTATCTCGTCGGATAGAGCTTGTTCGGTGCACTTGTCGAGTTGTTGATCTCGGCTTCGCCTCGATCAACAATTTCTCGCCGCGTGCAACAAACAATGCTCTATCCGCACTTGATACACAAATAACTATTGTCTCACAGGTCTCTTAAAAAAAGGCAGTGTGCGGCTGTCAAAACGAACTGTTCACTTATCAAACTTCCTCCACCCGTCCATTTTATATCATCATCATCATCATATCCCAACAGAGCCTGTAAATCACAAAAACATTATATTCTGTTAAGTTCTTACTCACTTTGTTCGGCTTACCATATGCGGAAACTCTTGAGACCTGGCTATATCATGACCGACAACTAAAGGATTTACTAATTGCGGACAAATTATGCCTTTCACTGGTTTCGAATTGGGACTAAAAGGTAAAGGTTTAAGTTCGATACTTGCTGCCTCTGCATATTCTTTACATTCTGAAATAATATACATTTCTATTAATTTATGTATTGTACTTTCATATGGCAGTAGAAACATCATGCTGACAGAAATAAATATGAGATAAATTTTTGTAAAATATCAGTTTTCATAAATTAGCTAATGGAAATTAAAACGATATATTTTACAATACAGTGCTAAAAGAAAGAAAAAACAGATAGAGAGCCATAACACCATTTTGATAGGCAATTGTTTTTTCCAAACTATTTGAGATAAAATATAGGTAATGAATATTAAATATGAAACACCTTAAATATAAAGTTGATAAAAAATCTAGAAATCATATGGCTTTCTATCTCTTTTTTGTATCATTAAATTGAAATACGAGTAATAACAATTCTTATTTGCATTTTTCTCAACAGTTTTATTATGTAGGACAAAAAAGTGTGTTATATAGTTGTATTCAGAAAAAGCTAATAAAAAATGTAGGTTCTAATTTAAAATAAAAAGTTGCATCCTATATTTTGAGAACCACTGGTTAATAAAATTTTTTGTTTTGTTCATTTTTATAGTAATATAATTTAGAAATTGTTTGCTAATTTAACGAACATTGTATTTCTCATACTAGGTTATTATTATATTATACATTGGGATCTAGAAAACCGTAGGAGATACGAGGTTGGTTAAATTAGATGAAATTTGCCTGATAAGTTAAGTAGGAGAGTTTGAACATGTATTTGTTTTTCCAATTGAATGCATAGGTAAAATGTAAATTTAGCGATTTTCTTTTTTTTCTGCTAACATCATTATATGACATAATACGAGATTTTGATTTGCACTTTCTTATGACACTTTTTAATGGTGAATTTGCAGAAGTACATCTACAAGTTACTGGCATCAACTTATATTTTTCATATTGAGGTCATATTAAGCCATGACATTTTTGAATAGATAATTTTTAGCTTCACAGCGATATTGAACAGTAATAATAAATTTTTATAATTAATAGAAAAATTAACAAAATTTGTTATTTATAATATTATTAAAATAAAAAAAAAGTGAATCGTAGGCTGCTATGGAAACATTTAATAATAAATAATAGAATATCGCCATCGAGTTGAATTTAGTTTCAATGTATGGTGTGGTGTACTAAGAATTTCACTAATTGGCCCAATCATAATTAACGAAATTTTAAATGGCCCTAGATATTTAAATATGTAATAAAATGATATTGCAGATATTTTAGATACATTGCCACTTCGTCAAATACAAAATATGTGTTTTCGGCCGGGCAGGGCTTCTGCTCAAAATTTACAGGTCATAGTACAATAATTTGGAGGACAATGGGTAGGGATTTAATACAATTAGATTTTTTTATAGAGTTACTTAGAAAATTAAAATCTGTATTCAAAAATATTAGAATGAAAATGTACTACGCCATGCCACAGTAAGAATAATTCTGAATCAGATTAGTCCAAGAATGCTAAGTAAGTTATAGAAAAAAAAAAACAGAATGAAAGGCAGAACGAAATAGCTAATTAATAAAATATTTATTGCAAAGTTTTCGTAACAACTCTTTTTTCAAATTAACCGTTGTTTTATCATTATATATATATCATGTTGGTTATCAAATGAAACGGTTCAAGAGCAGAAAATCAAGAAAGTAATAACCCTCTTTCTTTACTGCATTATTCGTTTCCAGATATTTATAGAAACCTGTGTCATGTTTATTTCACTGAAATACAGTAATACTGGAACGCGCACTGCCATGGTCTCCCTGTATGGAAAAACCGAGCCGAGAGAGATAGTTTGCGTCAGGTATCTCTATCATTATCTAACACATACGCGCTTGCGTAACTATAGTTACCTCACGTACACACTGATACAAAAGTTAGTCCCCTTTTTTCAAGAAACTGCATTTTTGACATTTCTTATAAATGGTTAAATAGAAATAGTGTTTTATTAATAATAACAAAAAAAATGGTGAGACTTTGTAGCGCAAAGCTTTGTGGCAGCCAAATACGAAATTATCCTTTTTTAGGTACTTAATGAATACTCGAACCTAAAACTTTTGACGTTTGTTCAATCATTCCATTTAATGTAAAATTGTAGAGTATTTCACATTATAATCATTGAAATGTATATCAATACATCAGTTTGGCAATGAGAAACAATGCCATTATTTCTTTCTCTTATTTGAATTTTAGTTTTCCTATAAATAATGAATGCTACGACACAAACTTTTTGAACGTACTGTACCACAAGGATAGAGATACCTGTGGGTTGCTTTCTCTCTCGGCTCGCATTTTAACCGCTAGTGCGCGTTCCTGTATACATTTCAGTGGTTTATTTTCGTAAATAGTTTAATAATACTTTACGAATCCGCTAGCTAGTATATAATTATTTTTATTGATAAAAATGTTACTTTTTCTGCTAATTCGTTCCTCTTGTGGACTTTGGACCTCTGTAGTCGATGAAGGCTCCACGGCACAACACACGATGGGCTCTTTTTCTTGGATGCCACAAAACAGAGGAATTTTACCTTCTTGAAGTTCTTTCAGTGCGTTTGGACAGTTCTTCAACAGAATACATTGTCCTGATGAACTTGTTGACTCCAATTCACAGATTTCTCCTGCTACCAGCAGATAAATATAATTATTGATACATATTTTTGTTAGATTAGGTTAGGTTACAGAATGACTAATTGGAATTTAGTAACTTATAACCACAAACTTAAACATACCTACATCTGCCTGCACTTTAGAAAACACCGAATAAATATATAAGAACACCAGTGCAACACGAACAGCCATATTTTTCGATGTTGTACTACTAGGCTCCACAAACAAGTTCTAGGTCCAACAGTTTCTCCCACTTTTTGTGGCATGTGCATGTGTGTGTATAATATCATCTTATAAATGTCGAACGTCATTTCCAGGAAATATTGTAGATAATTCTCCAGGCAATATAAAACAAGAAATTTCAATGCCAATAAAACGGGAATCCCTTATATACAGTGGCGTGCAAAAGTCTCCGGCCAATGAAATCTTTAATATTTTCATAAAAATAAATTGCAGTAAATAACGATTCATAATTTTTTTAATTATAATTGTATAGTAAAGAACAATTTATTAATTTTTGATTTTTCAACTATAAAAGCAGTATTAACATAATCAAAAATAAATAAATAAAATAAATAAAATAAATATATCATCACGCCTTTTACCCATTATGGGTGTGGCACTCTGCTTACGCAGATCTCGGTAAGTGATATATTTTTACGTATGAAGTGCGGTTACCATCCGTCAAGTCATAGCCCCCAAAGATGTTAGTGGAGGGGGAACCACAGGGGTAAATTTAAATTTGTAACTGTCGGCAGTGGGATTCGAACTGAGGATCTCACGATCCACAGTCCGACACGTTACCACGGAGCTATTTACCCAAAAATATCCGGCCAGATTTAGTTTTCTTCATATTTTAATTTATTCGCTCTGTTTACAATTAATAATGTATTACAAGCTATATAATCAGTAGAGAAGTTTCCAATGAATCATTAACAGGGACCTCCTATCACTATTGAATTGCGTGAAAAAGTAATTGAATTATCAAATGAAGAAAAATCTTCATGTCAAATTGCTTCAATATTATCAATTGGAAAATCCACGGTGAATGATTTTCTTGCTAATTTTCGTGCTGGTTTTGGTTTAAAACATCGTCCTCAAACTGACAGACAGCAAAAAACAACCAAGAGAGTGGGCAGCATTATTAAAGAAAAACAGCTGTTCAAATTTCGAGAGAATTACTTGATGATTGCTAATATTAGTCGCTGTACTGTGACAAGGCGACTACAATATATAGGACTGTACAAATAACTATTTTGTGCAACCGGACGCGAAATAAGCATTTCGCAGCTGCAAAATAGACTGAGAAATTGAATTTCGCGGCTGTTGTTATGGTAACGGCCGCGAAATCCGAAATGATTGTTTTATATCAATAAGGTAAAAAACAATCATTTTGACACTTGAGAATTGACATTATTTTTTCAAAACTAACTGTTTTGTTTATCAAATGTCAATCCTATAGCCACTTTCTATTTACAATAAAACTGTTTAAAATTTGTTATTACATATTTTTTACCAAAAATAGTGTGTACACCGAGGCAGGCCAATCTCTAGGGCGATAAAGGATTTCGCGGACAAGAGGTACACACTATTTTTTATGCAACCCTAAAAAATATGTAATTACAATTTTTATACAGTTTTGTTGTAAATAGAAAGTGGCTATGCGATTGACATTAGATGAAAAAATTATGTCAGTTCTCAAGTGTTAGAATGATTGTTTTTGACCCTATTTCGTGGCCGTTGTTATTGGTAACGGCTGCGAAATACGATAAAAAAACAATCATTTTGGATTTCGCGCCGTTACCATAAAACAGCCGCGCAAATTCAGTTTTGATGCCTTGCGGCTGCGAAATGCTTAGTTCGCGTCTGGTTGTACAAAAAAAACTTTATTATTTCACACAAGTATTATCAGCATTAATGACTTTGCAAAAATTTGTATAGCACTGTTTAAATTTTTTTATAAAAAGTAAAATTGTTTATTTCTTATTTATCCTATTATTATAACATGAATAAAGTGATATTAAAGAATATTTTGAACACAGAACACACATTTTTAATAGCATCCTCGACCTTTACATCCTCATTTCTCATCTAAATACAATCAATACATTTTCAATGTTAAATGTGCAATTTGTAAAACTATAATTATTAATTATTGTACGTGATGTTTTTTATAGTTATTTATACACCAAATGAAGTAACTTGATTAGATCACGTGGTATTAACATTTTATTTAATTGTCGGTCTCAGTGACGTAGTGGCTATGTCGCTAGAGGTCGAGGATTCGAATCCCACTGAAGAGCATGGTCGTTTGTGATGTTTACATGAATTCAAAATCATCCAATCATTTTCGACAAAATATCCTAATAATTATAATTTTAATTTCATGATTTTGACACAATAAAGTAAATGATAGTGGTCTTAGTTTTCTTTTAATTTACTACAGAAATATGCAAGAGTGAAATAAAAATGTCTCACTAAGTCACTAATAAATGAGACGTATTAATATTGACGTGAGTTTTTATTTATATCAATATATCTAATAAGACACTTTTTTAAACGACTTTATTAGTGATAGTCACCACGTACTTATTGATGGACAAATACAGACTACAGGATGTCGTCTTCAATTTACAAAGACAAAGATACAAAGAAATAATTCAGGATGGGAGAGATTTTATAAAATGTCTTACTCAGATTTAAAACAAAGGAATACTATCAATCTGAGAAGGGCTTTTTCTCATCTATTACTCTATTCATATAATTTATACAAAAGTCAGTTGTTTAATACACAAAATTTTAATCAAATAATTAAATATCTCAACATAGATATTTCCATAAATGATTAATTTATTGATTATTATATTATAATATTATTATACTTATTATTTAATTACATTAAAATTTTCAAATTACATTGATTAGTTGTTTATTTATTACGTAAAATTGTTTCTTCTTCTTTAAATTGTATTTCTGGATTTAAATAATTAAAATTAGTTTAAAATTACACATGCAATAAAATAGAAGCGTAATAATCAAGGGACAATAGCATTTTAATTAATAAACATAAACTAAAGTCAAAAATGAATGAGAAAAGTATACCATTTTTTTTATCCAGTAGAATATTATTGATTTATAGAATCAAGTAGGTAAACAGAATAAAGAAATGCATGCTTTTTTTGTACAATAATATGTTGTTGAAAAACAGTATTTTCTTTATAAATTAAACTAATTTATTGGGTTCGTTTCAGTGGGATATTTCTCACTGTTTTAAACAGTAATTCATACGAAACGAAGCATATACTTTACATTAACTAACAGTATATTACTTTATAAAATAGCGCACATGATTACTATTCGCAACTGAAATGGACCCGTATCCATCTGGTGGTAAAAATATAAACTACTAAGAGGAGTAATGGTGTGTATGGCGCGTTTGACGCAATGTTAATAAAAGTGATCTTTGTATAGTTGTTTAGTGCAATATTATTCCATTTAATTTATTTTCTCGTTTATATGTTCTTCACCTATCGTGTTAAATTTGAATCGTTTTATAATGAGTTCCACAAGAAAAAATCACAACAAAAACTGCTGTGTACATACATGGCTGCCATTTTCGTGCTAGCAAGAATATGTGATTTATTTTCCATTTATTTCCAAGGAAGGGGGCAAGTAAAGTGTAAATATTAATCAAATATGGAGAACTTGAATTGACCGAATATGAGAATTTTATATTACTAGGTTTTTTATAAGAGCTTGTGCGATACCTAACCTAACCTTTCGTCACCAATTTTCAGTGAGGATAAGTTTTTGGAATAAGTTTAAATAGCAGTGAAATTGAATATTTTTATACAAAAATATATTTTTTAATGTATTTTTCTAGTTAGTTATATCAATACAAACCATTATCGAAACCATTAGTTATATGTTTTAAATTTTGACTCATACCCGTACCTAAAGGATAAAGTAAGAAATAAACCATTTTAATAATAAAGTGACTCGTTTTTAGGTAATTATAATATACTATACAATATATAAAAACATTTTATATAAAAAAATTTTCCAAACGAGTCCCCACCGCTAGTCTTGTCAATACTTGAAAATAAAAACAAAAAGGGTGGTATAACTGTACCCGGCGCAATAGAATATGGAATAATACTCTTCTTTATAGAATATTAGACGTCAAAACTTCGTCTATTCAAAATTAATTTAATTTTTTGATTCACTTTCCTATGTTGCACATGTTATCTACAACTCCGATTACTCCTCTTAGTAGCCATTTTATACGTACAGTGCTGCCGCCATCGGCGATTTCAGTTGCGAATAAATGTCATTAGGGGTCATTCGCTGATTTGCCACTAGGGCCAGACGATTCTCTCGATCCAGTCGAGATAGTGCGACACCCTGGTGTACAGGCCGGGGTTGCTGGGATTGGTGCATCCGTTACCGAAAGAAGTTACGCCCACAAGGTCATACATGCACCTCACTTCGGAGAAGATCTGTAGGGGTCCGCCACTAGTATCCTGCACAAACATTCATCAAAAAATATAAATGTTTGTATACACATACGTTAAAATTATTATTATTTATAACATAGGTTTTATCATGTGAAATGAGTTTTTTTTTTCACGATTGGGAGAAAAAAAATTTCTATGATACCAAAATCATGACAAAAACTGAAAATTTTATTTCTACAGGAGATTTCATTTGTGCATTTTCTCTCCCGTCCGGAGCTTAAATAATGATATTGTTGTGATAAATGAACAAAACAAAACAAATCAAAGGTAACTAACATAAATGAGTTCTGTGACCAAATTTTTATTTTTGTAGTATTCATACCGGGTGTAGAATTTAAAGGTGGGGTATGAGGATTTCAATGCACCTATGCATTTTACAGCAAAAGTGTACATACAAAAGTGGTTCAAAATCATAAATGCATGTAAAAGGTCTATTTGATTACATTAATGTTAGTATTTCACGATAAATCAATCAAATTATAATTAATATTTATTAGAAAAAAATGTAATATGGTCATGGAAAATTAAACAAAAACGGAAAATATTTTTCCTACGACCACTGAGAAATCTGCTCATTGTATGTTTGTTGTTGCTAGGGATATGAGGTTCATTGCAAGCATCGTGCGAAATGAATTTGTTTTGTGAGTATTTCAATACAGATCAGTTCATTTAAGTACAGGTGCCATTGCTAGGATACTTATTTAGAATTGTCAAATATTGGAATGGTGAAAGAGGAAAAATTTATCATTAAAATTAAATTAATTTTGAAATAATATCGGGGTCGTAGAAAAAGTATAGTGTAGAACTCGCATGGAATGTCCATTTCATACTCGTATGATTTGCAGCATTCGCCTTCGGCTCATGCTACAAACTTTCATACTCGTAGGAAATGAATTCTCGTTGTACAATATACTATTAAATTTCAAAGAACAGTTTTATGGTGCAATTCTAAGCAATTTTTATATTTTATCGTAAAACCGTAAAACCGTAGTGTACGAGACAATCGTAACAAGTCAAGTTACAGATTTACGATAAATGCAATTCTGTGCAGAAAACTGTATCGACGAACGTTACAGATTTTAGCTTTACGATTGACTTCATATTTTACGGTCAGTGTCTAACTTCATTGCTAATACAGTGTCTGAATATTGAATATGACAGTTGTTTTTTTTAATTTATTTACTTATCAAATTCAACCATGTGATGAGTTTTCATTACAAATAGTCTTGTCTGCGAATTATGAAACAAGATCTTCATTTACATCCCCATCGCCTACAATCATCCATGAACAATCGGTGACATGTGTCATTGTCAATTATGACATACGATATATTTAAATATAAATTGTCTTGGCAGTATTTGATGCCATTTTTATTTAATCACCCGATATATTTAAATATAAATGGAATACTATAATATGCAATGGAATTCTTGAATTTGATGGATTATAAAATGGTTCTATATTACAAATAAAATTGATTGTCCATTACTGATCCAATCTAAATATTTGTTTGAAATTTGCAATAGTAATGCCAAATGGGTTTACCAAATCTTTTATATCTGTGTCTGCGCAAGAGACGCAAGTAATTTATAAAATATGTAATAAGGTAATTTTTCTTGACGCATAATTAACATATTTTTGTTATGCATTACCTATTATATTCAACAAGAAGGAGAGCAATATTCCAAATATTTATATTTTCATTCATTTTATTGACAAAATTGAACAATGATTAGAGAGAAAAATCAAAACCGTAATGTTACGTCCAGTTACCCTCTCAACGTAAAATTTTCGAGAAATCGTAAGATATTTACGAGTGATCGTAAGCAATAGTTTTGCACAGAATTGCTCTTTGATTCGTAAACTGTTACGAGTCTTACGAGAACACCTTACGAGCCTTACGATTATGCTTAGAATTGCACCAATAGATTTATTTATTAAGCGTGGATTACACGATGAAAGTTTTCTTTTCAAGTGATTTTAAAATGCCATTTGATAGCTAATTCGCCTACTAAAAAACAAGCGGTTAGATGATAATGCGGTAGAGCAACAATATGCAAGTGTACGGCCAATTTTTTTTAGGAAATTTCAAGAAAAAGAATCGCCTATTCTGTTTTTTGATTCATCTATCTCTTTTACACTTACGTAATAGTGCGAGAGAGAATAAATTTTAAAGCCAATTTAAAAGAAAAACCATCGTGTATCGCACGCTTTACAGTGGTGTATTTTTTTCTGTAGAAATTTATAATGTTATAATGGCGAATTTGTAAGTTTATATCTATCTGTTAAATAAATAATGAAAGACATCAAATTTAAGCAATTAATAGTATATTATGATACAAGTGTATAAGTAAGCTTTTAAAGCACGTACGACGAGTTTAAGAGCACGACGCGAAGCGGAGTGTATTAAACGTCGCTAGTGCTTTAAAAGCACTTATACACGTGTGCCATACGCTATTTTTTATTATACCTGAATCGAACTCTGGAAAAAACTGGAAAACAACATTTTGATTTTGATTAATTTCATAATTTTGCGCGTGTGACTTTTGACGTATATCGTTTACATGGAGACTGGTTAGCATTTGTTGTTTACGTTTACAGTTTGGACAGATATTAATAGTAAATATTTTTGTTGTTGCTTAGTAACCTTTAAAGCACGGCGTGTTTTAATCTTGCGTTTATGAACGCTGTAGCGTGTTTTAAACACGGATTATGATTCAGGTATAATAAATATATATATATGTACATGTTGATAAATTGTGTAAAACTCTTTCTTCCATTATATATTTCTTTAGAAATTTGAAAAAATATTTAAACGTCCAGAGTCTCATTAATATATATTTCGGTCTTTTCCATAGCCACTTGTCGTATGCAGTAACTATATGAGGAAACTCTACTCATTCAATTAAAGTCTTCAGACTACAAAAAAAAATTGTAAGATTAATTGTTAACGCTAAACAAAATGAGCACTGCCGTCCTCATTTTATAGAATTAGGTATAATGCCACTACCTACTTTATATATTTATTTTTCATTAATAGAAATCCATCAAAACAGACATTTATACCAACAAAATAAAGACATTCCCCAGTACACGACACGAAAAACTGATGACATTAGAGTTCCTCGTTTTAGACTCGCCAGTTCAGCTAGAAACTCTTTAGATCTGAATTTATATAACCATGTTCCAAACAATATTAGAGCACTGAATTGCCAACAGTTTAAAAATCAAATAAAGAAATTTTTTCTATCACAATGTTTTTACAGCAGTAATGATTTTCTAATTACCCCGTTTGTAGTCACTTAATTATTAACGGCACTGTATATACTATAATTGCAATTTGAACTTGTATGTTTTTTTTATACATTATATCTAATGACCTTCTACAAATGTATTTTAATATGTAACGTAGTGAAATAAAGTTATTATTATTATTATATATATCATAAATATCATAATATATAAGAAAAATTCCAAATATTTTTTACTTACATTAATAAATTACAACCACAATTTGATAGAAGATGCAAACATTCTTATAGTTCAACCACGGAATAAAAGTTGGCGGTTTAATTATTTTTTACTATGAGGTTTCTTTTCATAGGTTTGCGCTATGAAATAATTATGGAAGTAATAAGACCTTTATGTATTTTGCTATGAAGAACTACAATTGTACGAAACCGTAAATAATATCTGTTCTTTCCTAGGTACATACATACATATCCAGCTAAGCCAAGCACTGAATAAGAAAGCTCCACAACATATTAGCATATTTGGCTCAAAATAGCTGGATCATGGTAGTAGTACATGTGCTGTTATTCGGAGATTACAACTTTATTGCAGTAATCCATCTATTTTAAGCCAGACATGTTCATGTTTTCTTGCAAATTTCATATCGAATACTTGATTGAGTATCTGAAAATGGACCCTTAGTTCCTATGAAAAGAAACCACAACCATCAAGTAATTTAAACTTTTATACTCTATTTAAAACAGTATATCCGAATATAACATACAGAGTAAACGGAACATAGACCAATTTTTTTCAGCAAATAATTATTCTATTATTTCTCTGCCATTTCGTATCGAGATGGATATTAATATTTATAATCATTATCAGTTATCACCTTCATATAATTTTCTCACCTGGCAGAGGTCTTTAGACTTGTCTCCAGCGCACAACTGTAATTCCGGTAAAATGCCGAACTTTATCTTTTTGATACTGTGTCCTCCGTATGCAGCGTTGCATTGTTCTTGCGAGATTTGCTCCAGTATTATTTTTTTCAAATAAATCGAACTTTCCGAGAACGGTTTCTGCGTGCTCCAGCTTGTAGCAAAAAATCTGTAAGTTATAATAATCATTATCAATGATCAGTCCTTTAAGTATTTTTTTCCACATAAAAAGCCAAAGACAATATACTCGTAGTTTTCCCATTTTTCATTCTTTTATTTTCTTTTTAAGGTTAAACTGCAGCTGAATAATTGTCTGCTAAATGTCAAATCACTTCAAAAAATTTTTACAACAGTACATAGCCTAGCGATGGTTGCTACAATTTGTCTATGTTGATAAACAAACAATTTTTTGTATTTGTCAGAGCAAAAATTCTGCTTATCATAATTTCAAAACAAATATTTGACAAAATGTTGTGGATAAATTATAGTATTCTATTCGCATATATTCAGTATAATTGAAATACCTCAAATATATTACATAATTAGATAACGAAGAACAAAATTCAGAAAAGTGGATCTTTTAATTTAAATAATGAATGTTGTTGATCTCTGAAATCTAACCTATGTAATAATAAATGTTAAAAATGAATTCATCTTAATGCTAATGTGTGTACAATATTTTTGGTTACTTCTTCTTCTGGTGTAAAAATGTGCAGGTCTGACGGTTTGTCGACCCGTAAATATGTAATGTAAAGTTGTCCGTGTGCATAAAGTAGTATTTCCCTAATTAGTCACGAAAACCTTGAGGTTAAGCGAAAAGAATATTTCACTGAACTATCCCGCTGGACCAAGATTTTTTTTTTTATTTATTTAATTGGCACCGTTTTGTTTTACTTATACCATTTTATCACGAATTTCATAAATTTTCCCCCTAGAAGTAAAAAAAATGCAGCGGACACCGGTGTACGCGTTGGCCTGTGAAAAGTGAGGGCAGTCACCGGTGTCCGCTGTGGCCCATCAAAGACGTACAAGCAAACCCTATGACTGACGAAGTAACCGTCTACCACAGCCGATGATTTATCTCGTATGCCAGGGAGGTCTCCACGAGTTATTGCACACATTTCATTGTTTTAATGCAATATTACGTGTTTATATTTATTTTGAACATGCGAATTAGTAAAAAAGTATACCTATCTCAATTCACAGTGTCACTACAAAAAACCTGTTATCAGCGTTCAGTAGTGCAGGGCCTTAGCGGGCACGATACCATGTTAAACTGCATAAAAGCTTGTCCGAGAGAAACGCACTACTAGATACATGTGGAAAATTAGATTTAATTAAAAAAAAAAATTGTATTATTTTTAGTGGTTTCAGAAAAAATAATAAATAATTCGTTAGTAAAATGTCTGTGTTTGACTAGCACAAAATGCCTCGTAATTCAATATGACTCCTCGACAGTAATGTACCATTTTTGCTACACTTATGTAAATAACTATTATCTTACATATCGAAAATATTAACAATAATGAGTTATCATTGAGAAAGTAAATTCAAATTTTTTCGATTTTTTTTATCCACTTTCATTTCGTCTTCCTTCCTATTTATCAGTAGCAGTAACTGCGGTTTTCACGTTTTCAAATGTTTTTACCGTATTGTTTTTGGTCAAAAAATTGGGTAGTGAGTTTTCAATGAATAAGCACGTTTTAGGGTCCCTACAATACGATTTTACTATTTTCGCGATGATGTCTGTATGTATGTATGTATGTATGTATGTATGTATGTATGTATGTATGTATGTATGTGTGTGTGTAGTCTGTGGCAATTTTTCGTCTCGCATAACTCAAATACCCCAATACCAAAAAATACAATTTTGTGAATTATTGCTTCTTATATTTAAATGAAGAGCTGATTAGATTTTGGATAAAATTGGTCAACCAGAAGTAGCAGTTTACTTGAAGCCCTTAACAGTTTTTCGTGAAAAACACGGTTAAATTTCCTTTTTCAACAATTTATGTTATTTTGAAAGTTGAAGAATATTTAATTTTACATGTATTTTGATTACACTAATTTTATTAATTTTCATTAGATTTAGAGATAATAAAATATAAAGAAATTAGATTTTACAAATCTTGTATTTCTAGTACACCATGGAAACATTTAAAAATTTTCAATTTTTTACAAAATGTGACACATGTCATTGGGATTGTGAAGCTGTTTTCTTAGTGAAATATATATCATAAAATTAAATAAATATACGAAAGAACATTAAAATTCTCAAATATAAAGAAAATAAACAAATATGAAGGTATGTTTCTGTATCATCAAATACTATTTTGGTACCGTTTAAGAGTAGTATTGGGCGGGAGGTTATGTGCTGGCCACATCAGATTTTTTCTTTTATACAGGAATGGAATTATTATATATTTAAAGAATGGGATTCCTCTATAAAATAAAAACCTGTGTAGACCCCAAGTACTGTAAATGTCAATTACTTCCTGTTGTGTATCAGTAAATAAACAAATATCGAATACCGCTTTAAGATATCTAATAAATAATTTATTTGTAGAGGCTTAAAGTAGGGTGCAAAACTTAATAGACAGCTGTTCATTTCTACAACAATATACATATAGACTACCTCTGTTCGGGGCGCAGCGCTGGGGCTCCGGTGTAGAGACACGCAGGGGCTATGTAATTTGTAAAGGTCACAGCGCGGTCCATCTTCAGCAACGCGATGTCGTTGTAGATTAATGGCCGCTTATACTCAGGATGCGCGATGCGTTCCGCCACTCTGAAGTCCTGCGGCTGCGCATCGTCTGTCGTGCTGGAGATGTCGAGGTCGCCCAAACGAATCCAACTCACTTCACCGCTGCGAGAAAAACACACAAGATTTTACCATTAATTTGCGATACTTTAATTTATTTGACTCGAGAGATTTATCTGTAATGACAAATCGGATGTGGTCGACTTGCTTATATTTACACAGCATATAAACCTGGATTTGAAGCATTAGCATGCAGAATAGCCATTTTTATTATTAATTATTGAAATACAAGTATAATATTACACATATTTTTTATTTCTCTATGAAATAAAATTAATATTGTATTTACTTATGTGTTCAGAAACTTCCCACTTCCGCATTTGCAATTATGATAAAAATCTAATCGTGTGCGTATGTATGTGTGACAATTTTCCGTTCACGATAACTCAAAATCTTTAGACGATATCTTTTTATGAAGTTTATATTTAGAATTTGAATATTTATGGATATATACCAATAATAAATAATTGACTTATGTTAAAATTTGTTTGTAAATAAGTAATAATAATATATTATATAAAATTTTTATTTCAAACATTTTATACCGTTGGTCACCATCAAACCCACCCTAACGACAGTGCTATGTGGGCTATAGCTTCAAGGCGCCAGTTTTTTGGGGCGCCAATTTTATTTGCACTCCCGATCGTAAATATAAAAAATAAATTTATTATGGAAGAATTGTCTTCATTTTAAACGTGCACTGATAAAAATGTTTTCTTGGAACAAACAGATTCCTCTTCAATGAAAAAATTTATTTAAATAGTGCCAATCCGATTTCGTTTTCATTGAAAACTTTTATAGGTTTGATAAATATGCTTGTATGAAAATCAATTTAGATTTAAAGGAACATATCAAGTATTCAACTGAGACTCATTTTGGAGACGAAGTAGTTTGAATAGGAGTATTTAATTCAAAATGATATCGTTTTAAAAATAAAAATGTGTTGTTTAAAATTAAAACGACTTCTTTTCCATTATTTTTAAAAATAAAATTTAAGATATATGAATTTTCTTTCAATGCAGAAAAAGAAGATAAATATAATTTATATTCAAAATTAATATATTTTTTAGTTAAACCAAATCATTTTGTAAGAAATAAAATTTTCTTCAACGAATACATACCAAAAGGAAAACTGAAAATTTTCGTGATAAAAGAAGTAATTTTTATGAGTGTTAATTTATGTGAAAATACTGAAAAAGTATTGTAACGAACGCGGCAGCGACAAGTCGAAGCTTGCCGGCCTACGCCGCCACGCCGCGCCGCCACGCCGCGTCGCCGAGTGCATGACGCAACGCTTGCGGGTTCGAACAAGTCGTTTGCTCCACAATAGGGAAGCCGCGCCGCCACGCGCGCGGCCGAGTGAATGACTCAACGCTTGCTAGTTCGAACAAGTCGGTTGCTCCACAATAGGAAATATTCCAGAACCTTCCAGAAACAAGGAACGCCAGATATAAAAGGAATCGCCGGCAGCCGTCAGGCAGTCAGTCTTTCAGATGACTCCCGAGCAGTGAGTCTTTTAGATGACTCGGACTCAGTTAGTCGAGTTGAGTCAGTAAGTCAGATGACTTAGTCGACTCCGAATTTCTGCGGAAGAACTTGTGAATATAAATATACCGCTCGGTGTGAATATGAATATATCGTCTTAAATAAATATCGCTCGGCTAGTTTATATAAATAATAGTGTTTAATTATAGTAGTGATAAGTGTTAGTGTTATTTTAGTGTTATGTACCTAGTGTTAATTAACTCATTTGATAATTTAAATACAACTAATGTTCGAAATCAGATTGAAAAAGAAAAAACTAGAAAAATTAATATTGTAGATATTTATAATAAATTACTTTTATTTTCCGGTTTCTGTATAAATAATTTGTTTGTAATTGCAAATTTTATTTAAATTTTGTTTGTGTTATATTTATATATTATTTTTTTATTGGTAATTAATTAACTTTTTCTAGTAATGAATTTTTTTTGTAAACTACACCACCTTTTCGATTAACGATTAATTTGAAAATTATGATTTCTGACATCTAAAATGCCTAAAATATGAAATATCGGAATTTCATATTTTTATTATTTTCATTCTAATTTGGATTTTAAAAAAGACATACAATGAAAATTTTTGTTATAATATCATTCTATTTTATTTTTTAATCTGATATTAAAAAATAATAAAATTTTGAATCTATGAAAATAACTATATTAAAATTGCCCATTTTAACGAAGCATTTAATGTTACATAATTAAGATAGAATTGTGTTACATCGAAAATTTTCTGTGCATGACGCCTTTTAGAGGCCAGAAGTTATCAAATTACAAAAATATGAAATCCCGATATTTCTCATTTTAGCGTTTTTGGGTGTCAGAAATCATAATTTTAAATTGGCGCCATTCCATTAATTTTCATCGAAATGATTTGATACTTAATCTCCGGATAAGTATATTTAATGAGCTTCACGAGAATTGTATTAAAACATTTTTAAAATGAACACAAAGAAAGTTATACACTAAAATGTCTAAACAAGCTAGTTTCTCATTTAAATTATAGGCAAATTGTAAACCTTTTACTGGCACGGGTTAATGTCTTATGATAAGTGTGGGAGGTGTGAGAATATTTGTTTTTTATTTATTTGAATTAGGTTTGTGAGGCGAGAGTAACAAATTTCCGACTTTGCCAAAATAAGGACCACCCTAATGTTTATTCTTACAGAAACTATTATTATACAAATTTAAATAGATACAAAACGACATTGAGGAAAATCAAGGGTTCTCAAAAAATCATTTGTCTAGAATTGCAATAGGTATTGTAAAAACAACTGACGATTGATCAATGGAAATTCTTAATATTTTAGTTCAACTCTGTCATATTTTATTTGAATCATTTTCTTTTTCAAATGAAATTGGTTTTTTTGTTTGTCAAGTAAACTTCCACTTTCGTTTCTGCAACTCAGTTCTTCACATTGTCATACAACTTATAATTAAGTTTCGTTACTCTATACAGGTGATTCATCCGTTTCTTCTTTCAT
The DNA here is from genome assembly GCA_963942605.1 of Poecilus cupreus. NCBI lineage: Eukaryota > Metazoa > Arthropoda > Insecta > Coleoptera > Carabidae > Poecilus > Poecilus cupreus. The sequence continues at coordinate 21,230,033 of OZ012720.1, read as the reverse complement.
TTAACTCTATTATTTTAAGTTTTAAAGTAAAAGTCTTCAAATATTATTTATATGTTATTGATATATCATTGTCTACCTAATTACCATATTCATTTGTTTACAGAATTTTTGATCGCAACAATATGAATGTTCTAGTTTGAATTATTATTATTTCACTAGAAACTACTATTTTTTATGAAAGTGAATAACTTCTAGATTTATAATTTTAGACATTATCACATTATAATTTTTTGAAAGGAATCTAATTAAGTATCCAAAACAATCATTTATATTTATAGGATGTTCCATTAAAAATTAGAAAGTTACATATTGTTACGCTCAAATAGAGAATTCTGTATACAAATGTTTATGGTGAGTAGTTCAATGATATATCAAATAGATTTTATTTGAATATTTTTACTTTATAACTTAAATTAAAAGAGTTAAAAAGAGATCGATGCATTTCCCGGTATTTGTTCATTCGTGATTTATAGAACATACGGACACACATCCATTGAACCATCCACACACACGTCATTGACAAAATAGTCAAAACGGTATCAGGGGCTCTTATAATATGTATTTCCGTCAAAATCTCGCAATCGAGATTTTTCATAGTTGCTATACTTCTTCACACTACGTATAAGATTAATTTTATCATTACCAGAACCTGAAATATTTGATTGCTATAAAAAAATTCGTGAATAAACTCACTATTGTGGAGTACGCATGCAGTGGGCCACGGTCAAAACGAACTGTTCACTAATCAAACTTCCTCCACACATCCATTTTATGTCATCTTGTGGTCCATATCCTAGCAGAGCCTGTAAATCACAACATTATATTTATTTCGTGCCTTCGTCCAAAAACACTAGTTTTACACATCTCAAAATCGTCCAGAAAATGCTTGGGTTCAGGCCTAGGCCGGCAAAAATTAGGGATTTTTATGAGGTTAGAGTTGGCATCTACTGACTATCAATTTTGTGCGTTGGATTTGTTCAATATTTGGGTAAATAATTATAATTAAATTTTCAGTTGCAGAGCACAACCAATAAATAAATATCACCGAATTTTTCAAATAAAACAAATTAATTGATTATATTTATAAATCATTCGTATATTTTTTACGAATAAAAATAAAAAATTCCTAGTATTTCATATTTGACAAATAAATCAGAATTTCATTTAATAAATATATAACAAAGTCGACACGAAAAATAATGTGTATCACACGTAACTATTTTTATTTCCGTACTTGCATTACTTACCATGTGCGGAAATTGTTTAGGTGAAGCTTGAACACTACCGACTATTAAAGTATTCACTACTTTAGAACAAACTTCCTGTCTCATGGGTTTCATATCGTGGAGAATAGAAGGAAAATCAATTACTTCCTTTGTTGCCTGTCCGTATTCTTTACATTCTGCAAAAAATATGTATTACTTAATATCTTTTATCGTAATAATGATACAATGGGGTATGTGACCATAATCGAATTTCAATGTATACGCCATTGTTCTTTCTTATAACAACAATAAAAACTGTATATTATTTTGTAATAATAATGTTATTAGCAATTTTGTGTTTTGGAGAAGGAATATGTCACGTCACTGTGGCCGTACTCATGACCGGCTGATATATATCTATTTCTTTCCTCTATACTCTATAGTATCTCTGTCTTTTTCTAGCACCATATCTACCGCAAATCTATTCAGAAGACACAGTGACGTCTCACATCCCCTCTCCAAATATTTAAAAATTAATTTCTCGTTAACTATAAACAATTAATTGAATTAAAAAAATACGGGTATTTTATTTTTGTATCTAGTATCATGTAATGTCAGAAAAAAAATTGGTCACACCCCATTAATAAGAAATTGATTTTACTTTTTCTGCTAATTCGTTCCGCTCCGTCTTGTTGGCTTGAGACTTCTGCAGGCGATGAAGGCGTCCTAACGCAACACACAATGGGCTCTTTTCCTTGGAAGCCACAAACCTGAGGTAACCTGCTTTTTCGGATTTCGTCCAGTGCAGCGGAACACTCCTTCAGAAGGGTACATTGTCCTGGGGACTTTGTTGACTCCAATTGACAGTTATCTCCTACTGCTAACAAATGAATATTAATACAAGTCGGCAAACCAATATGCGTCTCCAGAAGGTATACGCGTTAACATCGGCCATTCAAATGGCAGTAACGTCTACTTGTACAAGCTTAGTGTTAAAAGTTTCATATCATAAACATATAAGTCATGTAAGAAATAATATTCGATTGCACTAATATAGAGATTCTCAACTTTTACAACGCGCAACAAATTTTGTTTCATTCATTAGATTCTACATATACATAACTAAATTTTTGTCTGTACATATGTTAAAATTAACTAAAACAAATAAGCAAAATTTTGTTACCATCAATCTAGAAAATGGCTCAACGAATTTGAACGAAACTCGGAAGTAAATTAGAATTCATCAGGCTAACTTAAAACAGGAATTACGCAATAATGATGTACTATGATATAATGCAGAATGTAAATTTTCAACAATTTTCCGATTGCTAAATAATGAAAATTATTTATTCTTAAGTATTTATTATTAATTTATTCTGTAAGTAATAAACCCGCTATCGACCCCCTAGAATGCTTTAGTGTTATAGGTATAGAAATCAGTGTATTCATGCACACTGTATAATAATAGGGGACACGCATGAAATTTTAAAATCAATAAAAGTTTGTTTTTTACATACTTTCATGTTATTTGTATAGTATCGTAAAAATATTTTTCTCATAATTTTAGAAGAAATTAATATTTAAAAGTTAATAATTTAACCTACAGCCGACAACTGTGCGTAGATTGCCGAGTTTACACGACGTCACATTCCTAGTTGTCATGTATGACAGTTAACTCTATAAGCATTTGGCGGTATATTTACATTAAAATAAGCTCTGTTTTAACATATTATTATAAATTTATAAAGGCAGAGACTGGCTTTATCAAGGTACATGCGATAATTTGCAAAATATCGATGAAATGATTAAACAATGATATTTTAGCGGTAAAGAAATTCTTGGTGTTAAAGCACAATTGTAAGTATAAAGCTGGATTTATAGTTTACATAACATAACATAGCTTAACATAACATAGCATAGCATAACATAATAAATTTTGTAGATTTATAGTATGAAATTATGTTATGTTTTCAAATCATAAAAAGAAGAAGAAGGTTGTTTCGAAGAATGTTCAGAGTGTCCAAATACTATATTTAATATTGTTTTAACATTGATTTGTCCATTTGCAAGTTACAATTTTGATCTTTTGTGAGATAGTTTTTTAGTTTTAAAATGTATGATGATATTGTAAAAATAGTTAATGCAATATTATGTGCATTTTTAGTTTCCCTTAGTCTATTTTCTAAAAAATATAATAAAAGTATAGAAACAAATGAACAAATGTCATCCATTACCTTGTGATATAACCTGCAAAACATAAACATGACAGCTGCGAATCGTCACTACGTATCCGAGAAATTCCGATAGTGTCCGAACATTACCGGAAAACATAACATAGCATAAGAAATAAAATATGGCCATTTCTTATGTTATGCTATGCTATGTTATGTTATGTAAGAGAACTATAAATGATCGTACGTACTTGCGTGTATTTATATTTTGACTATGCTATGTAAACTATAAATCCAGCTTTATAATTATATTAACACGTTGCCTGCGTTATCGGTCTCTGGAGGCTGATGCAATAATTTCTTTTAAAAGTAGCAATATTTATTTTTAATGCTAAATAGCCAGAAAAACATAAATCATATCAGTCCCTCTAGAGACCAAGAACCTATAGCGCACTGTATTAAAAAAAAGTAGAACTTGCTGTATCTGTCATCCCACACACTTTTAACTCGTTTGTAATATATGTTAATGTAGTAGTAAACTTCGAAACCTACGATTATAAAACCATGGATGTTCAGATGCAAAAATATTCTTTTACGATGTAATATAATAAAGAAGATCAAAGTTTTTCTTCACAATAGTTTTTACTAAAGCACTTCCAATCATTTTAGTTAAGTTCTTTTAATTAATGAATTAAATTTTTGTTATTAAATATAGTTTTTCTTAACTAATAAATAAACTATAAAGCATCCAGTGTTTTTTTTAATCATGTTTATCATACTATCACCCTGGTACGGCATGGGTTGTCGGAGACTGATGCGGTTCTAATAACCTTTTGATTGCTGAGAAATATCGTTTTTATTTCATCTCATTGCTTTTAACCACCATATTCTACTTTTTAATTATTTTATTTATCAATCCTGATATGCTACATTACTTTCGCATTCAAATAAACCTTTAAAAACACATGAAAACACCCGAAAACAGTAAGGTACACAAACAAATGTTCTATGTGAACTAGGAATGTGACGTCACGATACACAACGGACAACGGCACACTCTACGACCGTTTTTGTAACTAGTTTTTAAAATATGAATATTTACCCCTTTAGGACAAACAAATTATTTTTCTATAGATCACGGAGTATAAAGTTCACTTTATTTGAAAATTATGCGTGTCCCCTATACTCTATACTGGAACACCAGTTGACGTTGAAGATGGGAGCCGAGAAAGACAGAGACAGCCAACTGTCTTTGTTGTACATTCCGCATAGAAAGTTGATAAGAAATATAAAGAAATTAACATTCAATGTTATTGAAATAAAATGTTTTGTATATAAATTAAATAATACAATAATAGAATTGAATTCAATTAACTATTATGTATGTAAATTTAGAGGAATTGAGCAATACACTATTAAATATTATTGATCAGTTTTGGGCTAGTGTTAGACAAAGGCGGGTGGTTTTACGACATCTACCTGCCTCAGGTTCGTTTGTCACTTTCGTAAAAGCTTACAAGTTCCAGCTTTACTATATTTCAGTGTCTATATATACAGGTTGTTCAATTTAAGTGTGACATCATTGCTATCTCGAGAACTATAAGAGCTACAAGGTTGGTTAAATTAGCAAACAATTTCTATTTTAAAAGACAATTTTAATGAGCTTAAAAAATATTTTTTTTAATCAGTGGTTCTCAAAATATGGGGTGCAACTTTCTTATTTTAAATGGCAACCTATTTTTTTTATTTGCTTATTCGATTCAGTATTTTTTTCTAAATTCAACGATATCCACATGTAATGACCAAATAATACAAAATATTTGAGAAAAATGCAAAATTATAAATATATCATTTTTATTTAAATATGCCCATACAAAGATTGCCATGGAAGAAAACCAATAAATTAAATGCGGAAATAATTGCAAAAACTGGAATTATGAGAATAATTATTCATTTTGTTGTTATAATACAGAAACACAGAAGTACACTTTCAAAAAAACTGATATTAACAATTGTTTGATTTATTTGTTTTCTTCCATGGCAAACTTTGCATAGCCATATGTATAGGCAAATGATACATTTCTAATTTGGCATTTTTCTCAAATATTTTGTATTATTTGGTCATTACATGTGAATATCATTGAATGCAGAAAAAAATACTGAATCGGATAAGCAAATAAAAAATATAGGTTGCCATTTAAAATAAGAAAGCTGCACCCCACATTTTGAGAACCACAGGTCTAAAAAAATTCTTGTTTCTCTCATTTTAATTGTCTTATAATATAGAAATTGTTTACTAATTTAACCGACCTCGTAGCTCTTATAGTTCTCGAGATAGCAATGGTGGCACATTTAAATTGAACACCCTGTATACTCGTATAATATATGAAATATGTGTTAAGCGAAGTGACGTTATTAAACATTTAAATTGAGATTTATACGGATTGAAAGTCGTGTAAAATAGAATTGAATTTATTTATTTCTTATATTATTCCAATTAGATATACAGGGTGAGTCATCGAAATGCCCGTCTTCGATATCTCTCTTGTCGTTAGATATACGGCATATACTTATTAACAAAATTTATTCGACTACTAAAGGAGCATAACGTAAAATTATTTTCACATATACAGGGTGTAACGTAACGGCTACACGAGAATTGTTTGTCCTTTTTTAAATGGAACACCCTATATATTCTTATATATTTTGAATTGTATTTTATTCACCTATACGGACACATAAATTTTGTTTTAGTTTTCCGCGGCGTTGTCAAGTTTTTCCGTTTTTTCTCTAAAAAAGGCCGAATACACGCATTGCTTTGTGAAGGCGTACTGAAGTTATTTTAATAGGAAAATTTAAGAATTTTTTTTTCTGCGCAACTGTAACTATACTCTATGTTTTGACATACTTTCAATTAAATGTAATTATACAGGGTGTTCAATAAAGCGAATCAAACTTACTCCACTTCAAATGAGTATAACTCGCCATTTTCAAATGGAACACCCTATATTTTATTATTCTGTTGTATGCCATTTTGTATTACCTTCATTTGTTATTAAAGGTATCCTATGTCTAAAACCAATAATTTCGGAGTTTTTTGCCATTTTTCACTAAATTAATTTATTGAATTAAAATTAAATGTAGTATACCATGGAAATTATTTCCAATATAATTGCCATTCTTATGCAAACATATTTGCAGACAGTTTTTAAATGAGTAATTTACTCTTTGCAGTATATTTGCGTTGACAGTTTAAAAGAGTTACGAATTCGCTCCATCATATCTTCTCGTGTAGTTGGTGCTGTCTGATAAACCCGGTAAACCAGAAATAATGTAAGTTTGTAAGATCCAAAAATCTTGCGGGCCAATTACTTGGACCACCTTGTCTAATCCATCTTTTAAAAAATTCTTCATTTAAATAATGCCTAACCTGAAGACTGTTGTGAGCTGGTGCACCATCGTGTTGAAACCACAATCTCCGAATAATATTGAAAGGTAAATTTTCTAAATCGTTTAGAGGATCAGTTTGTAAAAATTAACAATAATTTTGTCCGTTAATACTCGTATTATTATTAAAAAAGTATGATGCAAATTCGTAACTGATTTGGAATTGTCGACGCAAGCGAAGAGTAAATTACTCATTTATAAACCGTCTGCAAATATGTTTCCGTAAGAATTGCGGTTATATTGGAAATATTTTGTAAATTAAAACAAAACAAAAAATTAAAAAAAAATCATTTCCATGGTATACTAGATTTAATTTTTAATTGAATAAATTAATTTAGTGAAAAATGGTAAAAATCTCCGAAATTATTGGTTTTAGGCATAGGATACCCTTAATAATAATTGAAGGTAATACAAAATGGCACACAACAGAAAAATAAAATATAGGGTGTTCCATTTGAAAATTGCGAGTTATAATCATTTGAAGTGGAGTAAGTTTCATTCGCTTTATTGAACACCCTGTATAATTACATTTAAAAGAAAGTATGTCAAAACATAGAGTATAGTTAAAGTTGCGCAGAAAAAAAAATTCTTAAATTTTACTATTAAAATAACTTCGGTACGCCTTCACAAAGCAATGCGTGTATTCGGCCTTTTTTAGAGAAAAAACGGAAAAACTTGACAACGCCGCGGAAAACTAAAACAAAATTCATGTGTCCGTATAGGTGAATAAAATACAATTCAAAATATATAAAAATATATAGGGTGTTCCATTTAAAAAAAGACAAAAAATTCTCGTGTAGCCTTTACGTTACACCCTGTATATGTGAAAATAATTTTACGTTATGCTCCTTTAGTAGTTGAATAAATTTTGTTAATAATTATATGCCGTATTTCTAACGACAAGGGAGATATCGAAGACGGGCATTTCGATGACTCACCCTGTATATGGAATTTGTCTAACAATATTTTAAACACTGAACATAGCCACACCACATACTATTATACGTTTCTGGTAATGTACGTGACAAAATCAATATAAAAACGTACCTACATCTGCTTGCACTCCGGAAACAACTAAATAAATATTTAAGAATAAGAGAAGATGAAACACACTCATGTTGATAATAAATGTGGAACTGATCTTCTCTGGACAAACAACATTTCGTTTTGTTTTTCTCTCCCACTGGTTTGTGGTTTATGTACAGTTATTTTATTCCTTTTTTAATACATGATACAAGTAGAAGTATTTATCCGCTAATCTTTATAGACGTTTTTTCCAGAAACAAATCGTTGTTAATAATAAGTCTGACTTTTTAATATTAAATAAATAATTTCAATGCCATTAAATCGGGAATCCCTTTCCGTCATTTTAATTTTATTCTTCAGAATTGTTTAATATACCTAGTTTTTCTGCTACAAATATACAGGCCGGTCCAAATTTTAAGGAAAAAGCAAAATGGTAGTTACATAATTTTACGATTACGGATTAAAAAATCTGGTGTAAGCACCGCACGACTTTCTTATATATTATATAAATTTTATAATTTATAATTATATTTGAGGTATGTTTGGTATGTAGAATAACTTTTTTTTTTGTTCTGATAGACTACCATGTATTATTATTCAAATACATACACTCATATGTTATAGTATAGGCACATAGTTTTATTTGGCATTGTTTTTTGTAGCTTTGCAATTACATTTTTTGCTGAGACAAATAAGTGAAATTTGTTAATAAAATTGTTCACAACATCATGAATGATTCTTAAGTGCCTAAACTGGTCGCGGAGAAATGCGCGATTTTTCGTCTAATTGCCTGATTCCGCCAGTCAAATAGAAGAATGAAGTAATATTTATCTTATTGCCGGCATTTCGCTAAATGCCTACGACATATACATATAAATTTATTCTAGGTATTAAAATTTTATGAACCACATAAATAAATTAAAAAACAATTTAATAAAATAATTTATTAAAAATGTATTTATTATGATAATTTAATGATATATTAAATTATTTTAAATAAAGTGTGGACAAAAGTTGTTCAAAATTTACAAATACATGCAATAAGGCCTACTTAGTAACATAAATATTAATATTTCACAATTAAAATAAAATTATGAAATGTCAAATATTTTTCGTTTTAACTTTCCATGGCCGTGATATTTTTCCTAAAAATTATTAATTTTAATTTCGTGAAATATTAAAATTTAGTTTTTATTTTAATTTCTGTAGAATTTTTGATATTATATTGTTCTTGTAAAGTGAATTGGTAAACAGATACAGCAATATTGAAAAAATAGCATTGAAACCACTATACACCACGTTTCTATTTTACACTTTGTAGAAATAGATACTCGCACGACATTGAGTAAATGAAGAGGGACCTCCAAAAATATATTACATAGACATATACCGTGAACTCATGTAAGCAGCTTGTCAAGTCTAAAAATGGGTATATGACCTGTTAAAATAATATAATTTCCTACTTCAGATAACTTTAATTTGATAAAAAACTCGTAAGAATTTTAATAACTCTATTAATAATGACTTCGATCATATAAAAGTAATTTTTGAGAAAATTGTATTTTGATAATTTATTTGAACTTACTGAGATCTATGATAGCAGAGTGCCACACACAAATTTCTGATACTATTAACTTGATTCCAAATTCCATATGATTCAATTAACAAGTATGTTCAATTGAAGATCGTTTAAAATTAAGTTTTGACATTTTAATTTAGGTATCTCCTTGAGTCCTTTAATTTAATACCAAACTCAATAGGGTGTAATCAATACTTATAATATGTCAACCGTAAAGAGATGCAAGCATATTATAAAAAAAAATTATAAGTAAGTGTAAGTCATTTTCGTTGGTTAAATTAAATTTTTGTGTTATTATTTCAACTTCGCCGAACCTGTTTGACTAGTTAAACGTTACGATATAATTTTCGGCCATAAACTCAGTAGGTGAATACATCAGGAAAATAAAAAAAAATCTGTATCTCGACAACAGCGCCGTCTACCAGGTCCAACTGAAGCTAAGAACCATTCAGGTGAATAATTATATTATTTTTATTTATATACTGTGTGTAATTCTTTAATAAAGTAGACAATTATTACTATTGCTAAAATATTAGAATTGAATAAAAGTCCCTTTATTACTTTTATAATATTCTCGATCCTTTCAAATATTATGACGTAACTAATCAAACAAGTCAAACTAAACAAAAACAAGAAAAGGTTACTAAATTCTTAATTTACATGTGTATAAGGACAAAAAAAAGAAATCAATTCATAAAATAATTACAGTTGAAATAAAGCCACTTATAACAAATCAAGCCATCACCTACCTAATCTCTATTCATTATTCAAATATTATATATGTGACATGTTAAATTGAAACCAATATCTAATGAGGTATAGCAAAAAAGTTAAACATTCCGTTTTTTTTTTTCATAATTTCAGGTAAAAATTTGTTTATATTAAATACAGAAGCAAGTTAAACTTCAGTTTGTTTAAATAGTCGCCAAATAAAATGTACGTGACGCGGAGTGTGCATTAGCCAATGACAGATCATGATAGAAAGAGAAAGAAAGATAATGAAAAGAAAGATATTGTCAAAGAGCTTATACTGTAATGGATCGATAACAACATGCACAAATAAAATAGTATAAAAAATGAATGTTCATACACCAATCAATATATTGTAGTATCAGTTGAAAAATTTGTATGAAATTTATATTACACAATTGTAATTATGTAAGATAAAGTTATATTTTTCTTAATATGTAGAAGCAATCCATAAACTATGAGATCTATGATTGCTTTGAAATTCCAACTTGTGAGGTTGTAGTTCACTATTCTCGCATTGGTCCGCAGTACATACGTCACTTGCCAAAGGGGGAAGTGGTGGAATTCAGCCACACTTTTAAAATTGTGATTTCAAATACAATTTTATCATTAATAATGATATATATGAACAAAAAAAAAACTAGGGATCAAATTCCTGATTTTTTTTTTTATAATTTTCGTATTAATTTTTAATCCGAGATTTATCGAGAAAACAAAATAAAAGCATTAAATTAAATAGTTTATTTTTGTACAATTACATGGCATTATGATTATAAATAAGTCAAAGTAACATATAAAATTATTTACAACAGATACACTAGAAATAAATACCTAACATAACCTATGACTACAAGAGTTAAATAACAGCATATTGTTTGTTAAGGCCAAACGATGTCCTCTATCCACTTGATGTAATTCGAGACGCGAGTGTAAATTGCGGGAATCCCAGTGACTCCACACCGCGATTGACCAAATGACGTCACGCCAGTTATACTGTACATGCAGAACACTTCCGGGTGATTGGTCTGTAGCGGACCGCCACTATCTCCCTTTAAAAATACAAACATTTAGTAACATGAAAACGTATATCATTTGTGGTTTCTTGTCTAAATTTCACATCCTGATATAGTGTTCTTTAAACAATTTATTCTCGTTAACATATACCTGCGACATAATAATTATTTTTCATTTAAAATACCACTATGCAGGAGTACTTAATAATTTTATAAATAGCTATAATGGTGCATTTACCAAAAATAATTGATTAAAAATTATACATTATGACCAAATAAAGTAAAGATGTCTTAGGTACGTTAATTAATATTAATTTAATGATTATTTTTAATACATATTTTAAAAATTATCGCCATCGTCTTTGAAAAAGTTGTTGATTACCTTGGAGATCAATAATTTTTTCATAGGAACACTGGTAAATGTTAAAATACCCTAGTTAGTAGCCCTTAGTATAGAATTGTGAATAGCAGCCTATGTGTTTGCTGAGCGGTTGCTATGTAAAACATTTTTCCTGCTAAGGCGGTAAAAATAACATTTTTCAGACTGTTAGCTATCCATAAAATCGCTCTTTTAATGTGAATCAGCAAAAAACTATATTATTTGCGTAAAACTTTTTTCAAATTTCATGTCATACTATTTTCTATTTTGATAAAAGGACGGTTATGTACAATGCTGTTTGAAGTTTCTGATATAAAAAAAAAAGAGAACATAATATCTCTATTTCATTAAGTGGACAATTTGCAGTCTGCAAGCTTCTCAATCAGTAACCTACTTGAAAATTACGTTTTAATTTTGTTGGTGTGAATGCTAGCATTGGTTCGTATAAGTCAAAGCTCAACTGTTAATTCTAATTAATCGTAATTGACACTGAAATTAGTAATACTGGAACGTGCACTTGTCTAACACTTGTTTGCAAAGCGGTTGCTATGCGTTTGTTGAAGGGTTGCTATGTAAAAATATGTTCTATAGTCTTGTCCAAAAGTAATAAATAATATTTCACAGTGTATTGTTCAATTATTTGAAAATTCCTTTAAATTTGTATACATAATAGTAAATTGAACTCATTTTTTTAATGTAGAATTTAATTTGTATATTAAATATTTTATTTAAAAATCATTCAATGTTATTTCTTTTTATATAGGTATATTTTCTTATCAACTTTCTAAGCGAACTGTACAATAAAGACATATAGCCCATTTCTCTTGGTACGCTTGTTCAACGTCAGATAGTGTTCCAGTATTAGATAATATTATATTTCAGTGCTAACAATTTATAATTGGGCAATTGGATATCTCTTAACGCAGCCTAATCCTTCAAAACAATACGACCCCATTGTAGTTTTAGTTACATTGAGACTTACTGACTGTTGTACACAACTTCTAACAATTATTTTAAAACGCACTTACCGGGCAAGTATCTTTATCATTCGTCTTCCCACCAGCACAGATCTGAAAGTCTTCTAGCACACCAGTTCTCAACCTATTCCCTCCAGAATAATCCGTGTACTTGACAGTACACTCATCGTGTGCGAACACGTCCACGTCTGCTTTCTGCAGGATGTTGCTGAGCCTCTTGTCGTTGTGATCGAGGTGGCCCCAGCCAGAGACAAGGTATCGTTCATCGACCTTGTGTTGCAAGTTTAAACACGCTGGACGTACGTAGTCAGTAAATGTGACAGGACGATCGAGTTCTAACAGTGCAATATCGTGGTAGGTTGATGGACGCTTATAGTCCGGATAACGGAAACGATTTTTCACCTCGAAATCTTGTGGTTGTGCGTCGTCGGTTGTGACGGAGATGTCGAGGTCGCCGAGCCGCACCCAGCGAACTGCGCCACTAAAAAATATAGTCTTTTTTAACAAAAAGGGTAATTTTATTGAATCACTATTTTAATCTCGGAAACTACAGCTATATACAAAACATCCCGGTATGGGTACCCCACTTAGGCCCAGTCATCGTTTACTCCGTTGTTAATGTAATAATGTGATTAACCTATTAAAAATCATCTAATAAATCCATTTCCTTGGTTACGCGATATACATATTTTGATTTAACGGAGACGGATGACTGAGACAACTGGGCCTTAGTGGGACAGCACAAACCTATGAATAACAATAAATGCAATAAACTCTTTTAAACATTCGTAGGACACAGCACTTCAACCTCGTTCACATTCATAATTGGTTTCATAGAAGAACGTCTGACGATTATGCGTTCACGTAATAAACAGTCTATCTACCATCTACTCTTCTGACGACATGTCTAAACTATCTAGTCTCAATAATAAGATCCTCCACTGAAGTAAGGTGTAAAAAGGCGAACATTCAGAATACGATTTATTGTTTTTACTGTCAAAACGATTTTAAAATATCAAGTTTCAAACTGCGTTTGAACTTAAATGCATCGAAAATCGTCTTGACAGGAGTTCTTGCTTTCTCGAGTTTAATTTATTGCTACACATGTGTGTTAGAATTTTAGTTATCATAAATAGTCATTTGAGATTATCGTCTCAAATATTCTGAAATATCGGCTTGAGATGTCATCTGGGGTTGACAGATTTACGGAGAGGTCGGGTCGAACCCTAGATAAGTTTTTAGTTTTTAAGTGTTCTAGTTTTTATGCAATCTTTGTGTTGGTCCACAAGAGATTTCCTGCCCCCACGTACCCGCTTATGGGGTAGATGCGTATGTTTAGCCAGCACAAGTAGAGAGTTGGTTTTAGATTTTTAAACAGAGCAGACGTCTTTTCACGTCTGCAGTGCTCTACAAAATGTAGAACTTTAAGAAAATTTGTTAATAAATATGTTTTGGTAATTGTAACTATTTAAACATATTCATTCGTTGTCGTCGTCTGTAATATTTGTAATTTGTTTCTTAATTATTCAACTCACCATTTCATCATTTTAATTAAATATCATTTTTATCATTTTAAAAGTGTTTGTGTTTTGTTTGACAACCTCCTTAAGTTTCAGTAAAGTCCCGCCGTGCTGCAAAGCTAAACTTAGGTAACGCCGTATCACAGTGCGTAGTAAAAGTATACCATTTCTATTACACTGTTTAAAAAGAGAGAGATTTTATCACCACACCGGGCCGTGTGAATAGGTTAAAAGATACAGCAATATAAACAAACACCTATTAAAACCCTTATACGACACATATCAATTCTACACCCTGTAAATAAGTTTCCGAATAATAGATGTAAACATTAATGCTGCGCTCTTTTTCTTGAATATTACTACTTAATTAATCTTGTTTACTTACAGTCCCTTGTCAGACATACAGTGAGCAGCAGTTAGAACAAACTGTTCACTGATGAGTGATCCGCCGCAGCCCCATACCATATTATGCTTGTTGCCAAATCCCAGCAGAGCCTACCAACAAAACAAAAATACACCATTATTCCAAATGAATACCAGGTGGCCATATTTGAATCGTACCATGTGAGGAAACTCTTTGGAACCGGCATTCACTCCGCCGTGAACAAAGGTAGGTGGTATGTGACATTCCGATTCATTAGCGTAAATAGGTTTGGAGTCCCCTATTCCATACAGTGGTAGCTCTGTTAGTTTGTAAACTAGTTGTCCATACTCCCAACATTCTAAAAATAATAAATTATCAATTATTGTTTTACATTTGATTTCCGGAAAATAAATTAATTTTCTTAAATAAAATAAAGTTCAAGATATGTACATACAGGCACAATGACAATGGTTAACGTTAATCTTCTTCCTGATCACTGATCTTCAGCACTTTGCCACTGTACATATTAAAGTGCAAACATAGGTCTCGATCTTTATTAAAAGGTAAATACGAGTATAAATAAATAAATATATCATCAACCCATATATCCAATTTTGGGTAAGAACCTCTGCTTCCGCAGATCTCGGTAAGTGATATATGTTTCCAAATCAATTTTCTGCGAGCATGTAATACTAAATACCTATATTCAAATCAGTCTGTCGACGTGTGAATTCTCGATAAAATTTAAAAATACAACTTCATGAATAGGAGCACATTCAAGTGCTATGAACTTGATACTAATTTTAAATTGCTGACGGCTGACCAAAAAAGCCTCTGAATAAAACTTATAATAATAATTAATGTCCAACCGTTACGTTATTGTATTCATAATTGTCCGGCTAGCTGGGCAGTTATATACCCAGTAACGCCCTAGGGCGTTATAAATTTGACGTTGTTGCGATTGGACACAGAATACACAAACATTGTCTTCTATTGGCAGATAGAAACAAACACTAATTTCTATTGGCAGATAGAAATTTTTAACAAATAAGAATATTGCGTTACCTTGTTACAGTGTTTGCAATCAAATAGATTAATCTCTCTAAAAAAACTCAATGATAGGATAAAAATCTTTTATATAATAATATATCGGTCGGACATTAAACGTTGAACGCATCACGGGCGTTAACTGGACAATAATGCATTCAGTTAACGTACACACCTCGGATCAAAGGCCCTCGGCAGCACACTGTAGACCTCTCGTAAATTGATTTCTCGAAGTCTTGACAACTCGAACTTTTTTTGAGACAAGTCAAGCTTTAAGTTATCGAAGTACGACTGTAATATAATAATAATCAATTACTTTTTTTGCTGATCTCTCCTGGAGTTCTGGGTACAACATTTGACGTCTTCTTTTCGCAACATACAATTGGAGTGGTACCCTCAAACCCGCATCGTTGCGGATCCTTTTTTTGTTCCTTGAGTGCCTTCAATGCTTCTGGACAATCTATTAATAACAAGCAGACTCCCGTAACGTTTTTCTCTTCATGATGACACTTGTCTCCTGAAAAACAATTCAACATCATGAGCTAGTTATTTGCATATGTGTTTAGAATTCGCTGATATAATGTATAAATTAGTTTTCTTTTCAACTTTTTTGTTAATCGCTTTTTTAATCTAGTCAAACAAGTTCTTGTATGGAATTTAAATAGTGATCTATGTTGAAGTTAAAATAGAATAGAAGAGAAAATAAAATTAAAAGTATTTCGTGAACTTACGTTAATGATTTTATTGTGTACAGTTTAGAACAATTAAGTTGGTGAATTTTAATACAGTAATTATGAATTCAGTTAAATTTGATTTTTGTGCGCATTGAAGGAAAGCTATTTGATAATATTAAAACACTAACTTAGACCTAAATCTTCTTTCTCAAATAATTCCTAAACAATTATTCGTATATTAAAGAGAAGGCTTAAAATAATAATTAATTATATTTTTATTATCAAAACTTAATTCTATCAAAGCAAACTTCAGACAGCTAAATTCAGAAAATATTACACAGTAAGTGTAGTGGTAGTAAACCACGATATTTTTATATTATTTCTCATTAAAAAATAAAAATAAAAATTTTATATCTCTATAAAATGTACAAAGATAATTTTACCTACGCCATTAATTAGACAATCAAAATATATTTCTATTTTATTCCAAACATTTTTCCTAATATACAGTTGCCTGGAAATTTTTTCAGATACAAAAAAATCGGTCAAATTTTGTTTTGCCATATTATCTAGTGATCTATGATTGAGTTGAAACAAAAAATTCGAACAAATGTGATAATAAATTGGGGTTCTTATATAAGATTTAAAAGTTACTTCCGCCCAGCTCACAGGGGGAGGGGATATGTGTGAAATTTATTACTAATGGATGCCCACCTTGGAGATATAAGTTTGAATTCGGCAAATTTTTCTGTACGATGCACATTTTTCGAGATATACAAAATTCCAGGTTAAATGAAACATCCGGTATGGATGAAAAAATGAGTATAAATTATTTTTTTTCATCTATATTATGAACGAGACAGCGAATACAAGACACATGAAAAGGAGAGTAAACAAAACCAAATATGTACTTGTTTGTATTACATACAATATTTTATGTTCGACTGCATTGTAGATTATTTTGCTCAGATGACAATTATATCCATAAAGAGTCACTTTATTGACGCTAAACAACAAAATAAATTACATGATAAATAATTTATAATCACTTTTGCTATGAGAACAAAAAATAACTGAAATGTCTATTCTACATGCATAACATGTGTCAAATGTAATTAATTAAGGTATAAATTCACGCATTTTATCTATTATGGGTGTGGCACTCTGCTTACGCTGATATATTTTGGCGCAAGAAATGCGGTTTACCAACCGTCAAGTTATTCTCCCCAAAGGTGTTAATGGAGAGGGAACCAAATTAATAAATTATAAATGGCAACTGTCAACCGTGGATTCGAGCTGAGGATCGCACGATCCACAGTCCGATGCGTTATTACAGAGGTATTTGTTCCGGTTTCTTAATAATTATGTATTTTCCTGGCAATTATTTCTATGAATACTCTAATAACACATGTTAATTATTATCAGTATATTTCCAGGAAAACTTTATATAAAACTACGAGTTCATTCCGGTTTCTGGTTTTTGAACAACTATGCATATGCATACAGATTGTTTGCCTTGGAAACACAAGATTTATTACACATATGCATGTCAAAAATATTTAGTAATATTATTATAATGTTTTTTGATTGGCAAATACATATAATTATAACAAAAAAATATTTCTTGTACATCAATCTATTTTTAGAACCGCCTTAAATTTAGATATAAATTGGCAGGTAAGAAAAGTTTCGCATTAAAAAATGAGAGTAATTTGTATGTATTATATTTAAAGACTATTTAATTTTCAAATTTCATATTTAGATTTTGTAGCAATTCTACAACTTAATATGCTAGTATACTTTTGAAAACTTGTAATGTATTTTAAAAATTTTGTTGTATGTGAAATTACTTGTACAGTTTTGAGTACAACAGATATTTTTTTAATTATCTTACAAATGGTTATCCGCCCCTTTATCGATAATTGTAATAACCCTACGATGTTGTGGAATTTATGTCACGATTACAAATTAATATATCATCACGCTTTTACTAGTTTTCACAGATCTCGTAAGTGACATTTTCACGCAAGAAATACGGTTACCAGCTGTAAAGACACGCTCCATAAGGAGGTAAGATTAAAAGGTCTCTTTGTCAGAACACGGGTATAATGCACACTTCATTTTTGAGCACGAACTTGAATCAATAATTTATAAAAAATAATTTAAAATTTAGGAAATGTGTACTCACACACTACCACTAATATGTTTCTAGGCCGTGATTTGTAATCGCAGTTCATGCGCAAAAATGTATAACTTATCGAGATCTGCAAAAGCAGAGTACCACATCCAAAATAAGTAAATGGCATGATGATATAATAATTTATTTATTCATATTCGAATAAATAAACAATTGTTAATTAAAGAATCTATAATTGATTATTGGCGTATTCACTAAACTTATGTCTACGAATACGGATATAATTGTAGGTCTAAAATCAACTATTTACAAATTAAAATTATGTTACCTTTGTCTAAATTATCAGAGGAATGAACGAACGAAACACAAAGACTAAAAACTAACACACATGGCACAATGAATAATATTCGCCGAACCATTCTCACAAAATAACCTTCAGCAATACCATAGAACGCTTAAGTGAATGTCTGAGTAAATTGATGAGTTGTTTTATTTATAAATTTTTCTCAGGTAATATTTACCCCACTCCTGCGCGCGAGAGAATTCCCAGGATTGCGTGTTTTTTGCGTTTATTGGGAATCGGAATCTATTGTTGACACTTTGATGTCATTCTATGCAATTTTTTTAAAGTTTTATAAACCATGTTTCTTCGGTTTCCCTGAACATGAAAAAATGCTTGAGAATAGGTTAATAGTATAATTATTAATACCAAGTTATTTGGTTGTTATAGTTTCTTGTTGAAAAAAATTATGTATTAGAGCATTGTATAGAAAGAAATTTGTTCATTAATGTGGGATAATTCCGAATTGAATTATAATTACACTAAAGATTAAAGCACAATAATGATAATTTTTCTATATCCGATGAAAATAAACGTCATTAGGAATACATTTTCAGTAAAAAAAAAAGCGTTTGTTAATTGCAATAACATGCAGTAAGATTGCATGCTAATGTTAGCAACGAACAATGAAAGCCAAAATAACAACTAGTTGCAATGTAACGTAATTTTAGAAATAATGTGTTTTTTTTATTTATATAATAATGAAGTCGTGACCCAATTTATGCCCGGTTTCATAAACGCTTGTTAAATCGTATGTTAGTTAACATGTATGCTAAAATAACGAACTGTTATATACAGAGTGTTCATCTTAAGTGGTACACTATTGCTATTTCGAGAACTATAAGAACTATAAGAGCTATTTAAATAAAAAAATACATTTTTAAATTAGATTTTTTTCTCAAATATTTTGTATTATTTGGTCATTACATGTTAATATCATAGAATTCAGAAAAAAATGCTGAATCGAATAAGCAAAAAAAATAAAATAGATTGCCATTTAAAATAAGAAAGTTGCACCCCGCATTTTGAGAACCAGTGGTCTAAAAAATTCTTGTTTCGCTCATTTTAATTGTCTTATAATATAGAAATTGTTTGCTAATTTAACTGACCTCGTAACTCTTATAGTTATCGAAATAGCAATAGTGTACCACTTAAAATGCATAACCTGTATACCCAAGTGTTTCATAAAGCTAACATGACATTTTTAACAGCTTGGTAGCTTACATAGAAGTTAAATTTTGTTTAGGGATTTATGGTTAATGTTGGTATTGAAAACCTTTCACAGCAGTGTGAGAGCAGTGATTATTATATCAAATAGAAGATATTTCGATATTTGGTCTGTGATAGAAGGTTTATGTCTATGTCGGTTCCGTGACTTTCAGTTATTTTTAAGGTTTCGATTATCAACTGGTAAGTACGTATTAGTAGCATGTTTTACATAAAGTTTATATAAAATTTTGTTCTATCTTTAAGGATTTTCACAAGGATATAGCCAAAACGTATAGATTTAAATTTTGAAGAACGATAGACGCAAGTATTATTAAGTATAATTTCAAAATATAAAAATATTTTTGAAAATAAAAAGACGGATGATGTGATGATGTTATACTAGGTATCCAGGAAAAATTGTGATGAATCCGGCTATGAGGAAAAAATTTCATTTTATTTCATAAATTTCTAGATATGATGGTATTTTTAGAAATACCGGCTTCAAAATGAGTAACACTTTAATACACACTTAAATGTGCCTTTTACATAAAATAGAAGAATGATAATTGATACATTTTATCAACTGTATAAACTCTACGTGTGTTTACAGTTAAAATATTGGCTATAGATTCCAAAATAAATAAAACAGTATCTTAAGAAAATAGATATCTGATTTGAAATCAGTGTCATGTAAGATGAAATATCTTTCGAAAAAATCGTCTTCATCAATGCAAAAATCATGTCTAAACACTGTTTCAATTTAACATAATTAATAATTATGAAAGTCATATGCAAATATACTTTACACTTACGCTTTTGGAAACTACATGAAATTATTTTAAATCTACTTTCATTAAATGATAACAATGAAATAAATATTTAACAGAACCCGAGAAATTCATTTAATTTAATAAGTCGTTTATCACGTTTTTTAATTTATATGATTCTAGACAAAAGAACAAAAATATTCGATTTTTCAATCGTTTAATTTAATTCACAAGAAATTAATCATTAGATATTAGGAAAAAGAATACGTGACGTACCTAGTAAGTTTCTATGCTTGTCTATTATGACATAAATAATTTGTAATCCCAGACACCATAGTTTTATTCTAAATTTTTGCATGATGTCAATTGTACGTAAATGTACATGTAAAATGTAAGTTATAATTCTAAACATATACTTATGTAATTAATAATGTTGATAGGATTTTTTGTATTTTTTTTTTTTTAGTTTATATTTATTTAAAATAGTTTAAAAATACAAAAAGTAAAATATTGTTTAACTAGCTTTGGCTACTATAAATAAAATTTTGTGATAAATTTAGTGAATTATGAAAGAATATTCAGTTAGTTTCCAAATGCCCTTTGGTTTAATTTGCAAAAATTATTTTTCGTATCGTAATTTTTAAAAATGTGGAGCGCCGCCAACTCAATTTGGAGTTTCTGCTTCTCCGCTCCATTCGCCCGTGATACCTTTAAGTCGCTCTTTTTCCTAAATCCGCAAACGAATTTCTGCAACCTAATTGTTTTTGTTAATGTATAGACTTTGCACTATATACTTGGAAAAAGTGTCTTTGGATTCATCTTATCTTATACGAAAATTCTAAAGTGAATGTACTAATAAGATTATATGCAGGTAGGTACTTATTTTATAATTAGTATTTTTTCTATGAAAACTCCATATATAAACGTGACTCGTCAGTTTGACATCGGATATACAAGGAATACAATTACAAATCGTTTTTATCAATTAAGTAACTTTTTCTTTCCCTATAACACGATTGCTTTGAGGTAAAATGACTCGACTAATCTGACAGGTCAAATTGCTCCACTTGAGGTCTTGCGATTTATTTATATTTATTCCTCTTGTCAATTGTTACAATCCTCACATTTTCGTTAATAAAAATTTTGCCGATGAAACCTGAATCTCTCATGGTATAACACACTAAAGTATAGTTATACGGGAATGGTCATTGATGCATTAAATGCGTTTTCTAAACGGACAGTACATGGCGCAGAAGTGTTAGAAAAAGGCGGGCATCCCGTCCAACATAAATCTATCGCAGCACGCTTTTCATTTATCGGAACAGCATTGCAGTGCCCATTCCAGTGTTACTATATTACAGTGGTATACCTGTAGTACAGTGGTGCTTTCTAATTTAATAAATGTGACAACAAATTTGACACTATGTCTTATCAAGTCGACTTTAAGTACAAACACATTTTGCAACTTGATCTTTGAAATCGTCTTGACATTGAAGCAATATATACTTATATATTTATGCTACCATTTAAAAAAAATGATAACTCACTTTCTTATAAATAGCTTGACCAAGTTTCACAAAATTCAAGATACTTATACATTGTTATATATTTAATATAAGCAAAATTTAATTCACCATTTTTGAACACAATCCAATCATTGCAAGCTACCTCAGAAACAATAAACTATTTCACTGATTTACACAAATTTTACATTTTCCACTCAAAAATAATTATTAATTATTATCATTTTTTTCATGTCTACCGTTTCCGTAAATAAAAGTTTGTCCGATAAAACCTAAACCTCTTTATTTTTCTCAAAATTATTTGTATTTTTTTGTTGAATGAAACACGATTGCAGAATAGATAGTGTAGTACCAGAACCAGGATTACAATTTTGAATCTAGTTGCTAAATATTGAGTCAGTAAAACATAACACGAAACTAAATCACACATTTACTTAATCACTGAAATGTAAAAATATAATGAAATTTACATTCAATGATTTTGAAATAATATGTTTAACATAAAAAGTAAATAATACCTTAATAGAACTGAGTTCATTTAATTATTATTTACATGAATTTAAAATAATTTTCAAATAAGTGAACAATTCACTGTAAAATATTATGTATCACTTTTGGATAAGACTGTACTGTACAACATGTGACTGATCTAGATCAACTCGTAAGATAAAAAAGAATAAGATCTATGATCTTTAAAAGATCAGATATTATTCAGCATATTGCAAGTTATCAGCTAGTGTTGCCACCAAATATTTGTAAAATTTCACCAGAAATACGTTGAAATTCCGCTACCAATCTTATTCTTGCTCAGTTATAAGATTTTAGCGGAGTTCCACTACCTCTTGCAATACTTTTGGAAAAAAAATATGTATTTTTTTTTAGTCAACCGGAAGTAGCAGTTCACTAGAAGCCTTAAAAGTGAAAAAACACGATTAAATTAAATTTTTCAACAATTTATGTTATTTTGAAAATCGTAGAATATTAAATTTTACATCTGTTAGATTACACTAATTTTATTAATTTTTATTAGTTTTGGAGATAATAAAATGCTCTTTTGTACCGTTTAAGCGTTTTATTGGGCGGCAGGTTACGTATTTTTATGATCTAGAAAAGATCATTTATTCCTGATCTGATCTAAAAAAATAGATCCGAACATAAAAATTGATCTATGATCTGATCTAGAACATATTAAATATGATAATCTTGTTCTAGATCATTTTTAAAATGATATGTCACGAGAACACTGTAAGTAAGGATGGTGGTACTACTACATCTATAATGTCTCATGGCAGTTTTTACCGGTTTCCGATTAAAATTTAAGTACACCTTAAAAACATAAATCTATTACACCGATTTTAAGGTGACCTTATTTCAACAATTCTAGCCCTTATGCCTATGGCACACTGGTTGATGAGCGGCGATGAGCATCGATAAAACGACAAAACGGATCTGTCATCGACGAGCATCGATAAAACAAACGTGCTGCATTTCAGACGTATCTTTTGTATGTCACGCTACGTTACTTTTTTTGCCATAGAAAAATTCCCTGTATTCGTTATTGATGAAATTAAAAATTTTGAAAGGAGGGTTCGTTTCGTTGTTTCATCAAGGAGCTCATGCCAAAAGCGTTAGTTTAAACGGAAGACAATCTGTTCCTTAAAGTCCCCTTAACGTTAAGCGGTTCTAATACGCATGCCTTGCGTAGTAATGAATACATAAATATTTATATTAATGACAGGTTATTTTGTTCAGGTAATTGTAATTGTAACATCAAATAAAAAATTTATTTTGAGTATGATATAATAGATGTTGATTTGGTGTGAATTAGAATCAATACAAAATGGAATTCCGCGGAAAATATATGATAGGGCTGGTTATTTTAATTCGTTTGATGAATTAAGTTTTCTTAGACGATTTCGTAATATGGAACATGAGCTTGAGTTTATGTATAATTTGTATCTAAATAATTAAAGTCCAGACATTTTTACTAAAGAAACACAACCAAAGTCAGGGTTTTTGCAATGAATCTATAAAATATTGTAAACATGATTAACTGCTGTAATTTGTAACTTATTATTTCTTAAATATGCTGTAACTTTTTTGTCATTGAGTTTTTACCTTAACAGTTTATTAAGGAAAAGACATTGGGTGCTATTCACAGCTCTGTACTAAGCGTTACTAAGAAAATTGTATTAGGATTTACTAAAAAATCTATTCACAGCTCGATACTAGGCAATACTAAGCGTTACTAAGTTTTGTATTTAGTACACAAATATAAAACAAGGTAGTACCGTGTTTAACTTGGCTGAACGGACAATTTGAAATGCGAGATGTGCGCGATATGTTCGAAATTTACAAAATAGGCGGATAAAAGTGTATCGACGACACATAGACCCGTTTATTGAATTCAAGGAAAGAAATTAAAATGAGATACATACTCTGAGACTGTTCAAAGAGAGTAGCCGATTTGTAAATAATTTGACTAGAGAATTGACAGGCGAGCAAGTACCCCTGTTTCGTTAGAATTACAAGTACTTGTTGCATTTAGATTTTAAACAAAGAGTTTGTACCATACATAAAACGATAAGTAGGTATTAACTATTTTCTTATATTTGAATTTTGACTGTAAGGTTAAATTTTTTAGTTGTCAAAATGACAGTTTGGGATCGCTATACTTTCAATTACATTTCTTTTCTATCGCACGCACTCCTTTTCTCTTTCGTTCCTCAATTTTCGGATATTTCCCTATTTTGTTCAATTTTTAAATACTAACATTCCTTTTTAAAATTTTATTTATAAATTACAATTCTATTAAAATTTTATATAAATGTCAGAATATATCACTTGGTGTTTGACGTAATATAAAATATTATGTAGCTATGACTACCAGTGATATTTGCGATGTTGTCAACTATGTTTTTTGCTAGTCACTTGAACTAACTAAAACACGCTAGTATAGAGCTCTGAATAGGTAGTGTATTAATTACTGTTTTAGCGCTAATACATGTTTTAACTAAAACAGCCTAGTATACAACTTTAGTATCGAGCTGTGAATAGCACCCAATATGTTGGGTCCCCTTTCTACATTTTTACTCTTTTCTATACGTTATGTATCACCCTATATTTGTGCCAAATGCATCTCAGCACAATAAGTATTCAAAATTGCAAATTTTCTTTTCCCAGTAATTTGCACCAATTTACACCCTTATTAGTATTTCATTATAATCACAAACAAAAAAGTTATTAATGAATACATCTTTATTACCTACATAAGTATCTCTAAGTGAACACTTTTAAACTCTACATCAGACGTCGGCAACATATGACCCGCGGGTCACCAAGTAACCCATTTCATAATTTCGAGTGACCCATTTAATCTTCAAACATTTACAATAATTGTATTAGCTTTTGTATATATTTTATTAACATGAAAGTAGAATATAATAGTTTACTTTACAAGTGGTCAAAGTAAGGAATTACCCACGAGAGAATTTTAGCACACGAAGCCGAAGGCTGAGTGTGATAATTTTATCGAGTGGGTAATTCCACTTTGCCCACGTATGAAGTATAACGTTTTATCCAACATCTCTTAATAATAAATAATTAATTAAAGAAATATTATTTGACAGTGACATATGCTTTAAATTTTTTAAATTTAATTGACTTAAAATTTCATTCGAAGTAGTTACGAAAGTGTTGTGTGTTATTATTATTGTTATAAATAAAAAATTTCTCACTATTGACTTTTCTCAAAATTATATCCACTAGTGGGTAATCTGTTACTTTCCTTGTTTAAAATCGCCATAGTTATAGAGCATTTATTGAGAGGTGTTGGATAAAAAAATTAAACTTACTCAAATACTGTTTTTGTAATATTTAGAATTATTATTTTGTTTTTTTTTTAACTGACCCGAAAAGAATTCTTTATAGTCACATTTTGATTGTTTATGACCCACGTCCATAAAAAGATTGCCTACGCCTGCTCTACATAGAAAGTGAAAGCTATAATTCAGGAGTAGAAATAAGAGTTGAAATTACAAATTTATTGTACTTTATTACAATTCTGAGTGTTTACATAAATTTGTGCCATAATAAACCATACATATTTGCAATCACTTGTTTATGTTTATTAATGTAGACAAGCAGAACACCCATTTTATACCTATTTCACGAGTATAAATGCTAGTATTTATTTATATTGTGGTCTTGCTAGTTAAATTAGCACTAATAATATTCATTCATTCATCTCAGGTTACCAGCTCATCCGAAACTTATTGTAATATTAATAATGATAAAAATTGGAATATTTGGTTACATAGAAAAATTTTAAGAAATTAAATAAATGCAAAATTCTTACAAGAGAAAATCGTTCTTTCATTTTAATAAAACTCTTAAAATAAAAATGAATATTATTTTCAAGAAACAATAAATGAAGTTAATTTATTATTCATATAATTTAAGGATTCCCAGCTAACAAAGGAAAATTTCAATTCATTTATCAATGCAAACGATCGCTTTCTTCTGTTGGGAACCTTGAATTTTTTGCTTTACAAACGCAAAATAATAAACCAGGATGCAATTAAATAAATCATTTTTTCTTTTATCTCAATATTTCGACCATAATTCAAATCATATATTTCGAAGAACCAAAGTTGTATAGTAAATGTATGCATAACATTCAAAACATAACACAATATATGATAGTATTATCATCTCAGCAGCAAGAAATCCGGTTATTATAATTTTTATTTTGAGATTTGTACATACATTTGCAATGTCGTTTAAGTATTTATTTATATTTCAATTATCATAGCTGCTTTGAAAACAAACAAATGAAACATCTATTTTATTTGTCAAACATGTGTTAAATGTAATTATTAAACATTCCAATACAGTTTCATATGTATTGAAAGTCTTATGGTGTACACACCGATGAATTATGAATTTGTTCATTATTTTTCAATACATAATGTATAGTATAAATTATAAATATTCATTATTGCATTGATTGCCTCATTAAATTAATTTTTATAAAAATTATAGATAATACTTTATACGATACAACAAAATAAATAGGAAATGATTAATTTGGACCTACGCACATAATTAACTTTCTTTTCCTTGGTACATTGCACTTTATTCACAAGAAACTAATTATGATTTTAATTCTTTAGAATTCACAGACGTATTTGTGCGTCACAACTTGCTTAAACTCTTGCTAAATTCCAGTTAAAATGTTTTGTTTTAGGTTCTGTTTATGACTAATTATTTCTATCATTTTACTAAGTATAACATCACATTCAATGTAAATCCATTTAGCATAATACGTAAACATAAATTAAAGGTTAAACTGCATGGTTCTTTTTTTCAAGCGTGCACGTTAATAATATGCGTGTTTAGCAATTTTTAGCGAGGAATATACGAATATGTATGGCAAAAATGCAATCAGACGTTTTCAAAACACTTTGATTTGAATCTTTCATGCGTCAACAAGAATATTCAGTAGTTATATCCTAAGTACTTGGCAAATATTCTGATTGTATTTGCCATGCACGAGGGATATACGAGCCCGGAATCAAATCATTTGGCACAGTTAATATCATACAAAGGAAAATTGTTTATTTCACCATATTTATATTTTATATTCATGTATTTTTCCTTCCGCACATACATATATGTTAGGGACTTATTGTTTATTTTACAAATTAAGTGGATACTGGGAACAATTCCTCAACATTAAGTGGTAGATTATTTGAAGGCATATCAGGGTTTTTGTGGCATATATTAATAAATAAATTAGATAGAGTAAATTTAATGTAGAATAATATTACTTACAATCCTTATTTGAAACAATAATTTTCTGTATTTTGTAATCATCAGATTTAAAAATAGTGTTCGTGGTACCAGCCAATACCTCTGGGCCAAATTGCATATTTGTTATTATTACAGTTGTTATTTTTCCTTTAAATTTTCTTAAAAAGAACAGAAATTATGATACAAATAAATTGAGTACAATAATTTTCCTTTTGTTAGATCAGAACTATTTTTTTAAAGCTACTCTAAAAGTCTTAATTGGGCCAAATGAAATGATTTAGGGCTCGTAGTAGACAAATATTTCTCGAGAAAGTTTTCAATCATTATTTTAAATTGTTGAACATATATTTATTTTAATCTGTCACATAACCGTCAGACTTTGATAAATGTCAATTGTCAAATTACGTTAAAAATGAGTCATCAGCGTTTTGAAAGTAATTCTTTTGAACAAATTTGATTGAAAAATTAAAGATATTATCCCTTTTGTCCTTTTAAAACGAAAAAATTAAACTATTCCTTATTGTGTTTACAATTATTATAAATATTCGGGTATCGCACTTGTGCAAATACTCGATATGCAATATATTTACTGATATTCGATTGTCGTTGGTTGAAATTCAGAAAATGAAAATACTGTAACGTGATTGGTTCAAATTTTTCGAGGGAAATAATCATTAATAATTTTATGAATATTGCTGTCATTCGCTGTATTAAGCCCTCTTACCTACATCATATAAGGAAGGTATTTGACGGCTCAAAAAGTTCGATAGTGACTTCAAAATGTTGGCGATGTGTACGTGCGTATATACGAGTATCAGTGAATAATAGAGTATGTATCGATTCTTTGAACGCAGTAACTCAAAATGCAATGGTAATAATTTCCAGCATAATCAGTGTTCAAAATTACAAATTTTCATTTACCAGTAATTTGTACAAAATTTACACTAATCTGAATAGGTAAATGTAATGGTAATAATTTTCCAAAATTCATGTACAGTATGTTACAATTTTGAGACTCACCTTTCGGATCTTGAGAATTATAAGAGCTCTTCAATTAAATTAGACAAAAGTTGCCACACTAGTAGGCCAATTTAATGATGTTTTTGTTTTCACGAAAAAATGTATTGGTTACTAGATATGGACAAAAATAGTTATTTATGATATAAGTGTTAAAAGTGTCATCTTATGAGTAAGTGGAGAAGTTTGTGAAACGTTGCGAAGCCGAGTGAAACAACCCCACGAACGAAATAAATCTTTTTTAACACGTATATCATACAAAATTGTATTGTCGATCTTCCTAATGTATTAGTAAGTAAAAAAAAATATAGAATGATATTTTGGCAGGTAGGGTTATATTTGTTGATATATTGATACAAATTGTCATCAACGTGTTAAATTAGCAATGAAATTACTTTTAATACGTTGCTATGGTAGTTTTAACAACTAGTGTTAAAAAGTGGCAATTTTAACTTACGAAGCAACCGTTAAAAAGGTCACTTTTGTTGTAAACTATAATTATTTATTTAAAAGAATGGTACATATTTTTACTGTAACCAGTGGCGTAAAAAATATATTTTGTGGCTCATATTCCAGGTATGACACAAATTTATATTTTTTTAAATGGAACCAATAGTATAAAACATTAGTAAAAAAGTTTTTTTTTTCGGATTTTAATGATATACAAGGTGATTCATAACGAACGGAAAAGATTTAAAGTGTAGCTAGAGGGGCCTTGTCCTCAATAAACTTTTGGCAACGACTCATTTACAAAAAAGTTATAGCACAGTAAAGTTGAATCAATTAATTGTGTTTTTATATAGAAACTGGGAATACTATAAAGTTAGTTGAACAATGTTTAGTTAAAAATATAATAGCAGAGGATTATTACAAAAGTTACGGTAATATAAATTTTTCTTTTATATTTCAAAAATTGCTGTCCGCATGGTTGAGACCCACTTTAAAACAAAAACAACAAAATTTGTCAATAAAAACATTTTATTTATAATGTTTGACTTTCGCCTTTCGCCCACCCATGTGGGATAGAAACCGGTAGAGGTCGAAATAAAGAATTTATATTTGTGACTGCAGTCCAGAAATTGTTTTTATGTGAAAAAATAATGATTATTTTCAGCGTTATTCAATAAGTGGACGTTAATTCAAAAGAATTTTAATTTGCTGTAACTATTTGGTTGAGTTTTTGTCAAAATTTTTGAAGAAAAAAGCATTTTTTTAGGCCTCCTAGCTACACTTTCAACCTTTTTCTACGTAATGAATTACCATGTGTAACTTTGTACACTTCTTTACATTTTACATTCACATATTATCTTGCCGTAGCATCCTGCTTAGAGTAGATTTCGGTGTATGGTATTTATTTTCCGTGAAGTGTCCTTACCAATTTTCAAACTCGCCTCCCAATGATGTAAATGACAAGGAAGTCCAGGGGAGATTTGAATGTGGTGAAAATTTGTCGGTTATCGCTATCGATCTGAACTTGCTCCATATTAGTTGCGTTACCACGAAATTCAAAACGGAACTATATATTCCCCACATCAAATATAATGTATTTCATCATTTCATTTATCATTTCTGGGAATATATTCCTTAATCAACAGTGTAACACTCTGCTGTAACAGATATCCTTATGTCGACACTTGATACAGATTGGCAAACTAACCATCATCTCCGGCAGGAATGACGAATAAATCAAAAGTTCATAATTGTAACCCAATTATATTTGCGTACATCTTAATTTTTTTAGGTAACAATTTTAAGAAATAGGTATGATTTTGTATATTTTTTTCCATTCCATACTTTCCACTCTATTTTTTCCACTAACCATTTTTTTCACTTCTCATTTTTTCCACTTTAATTTTTTTTTAGATTTTGTTTGTATAATAAATCACAATGGGTGCTATTCACAGCTCTGTACTAAGCGTTACTAAGAAAATTGTATTAGGAATTACTAAAAAATCTATTCACAGCTCGATACTAGGCAATACTAAGTGTTACTAAGTTTTGTATTTAGTACACAAATATAAAACAAGGTAGTACCGTGTTTAACTTGGCTGAACGGACAATTTGAAATGCGAGATGTGCGCGAGATGTTCGAAATTTACAAAATAGGCGGATAAAAGTGTATCGACGACACATGGACCCGTTTACCGAATTCAAGGAAAGTGAAATTAAAAGGAGCTACATACTGTGAGACTGTTCAAAGAGAGTAGCCGATTTGTAAATAATTTGACTAGAGGAGAATTGACAGGCGAGCAAGTACCCGTATGTTTTGTCAGAATTACAAGTACTTGTTGCATTTAGATTTTAAACAAAGAGTTTGTACCAAACATAAAACGATAACTAGGTATTAACTATTTTCTTATATTTGAATTTTGACTAAGGTTAAATTTTTTAGTTGTCAAAATGACAGTTTGTGATCACTATACTTTCAATTACATTTTTTTTTCAGTCGCACGCACTCCTTTTTTCTTTCGTTCCTCAATTTTCGGATCTCTTCCTATTTTGTTCAATTTTTTAAATACTCATATTTTTTTTAAATTTTATTCATAAATTACAATTCTCTTAAAATTTTATATAAATGTCAGAATATGTCACTTGGTGTTTGACATAATTTGCTCCTTGGACATAATATAAATAAGGCACTAGAATATATGAGTATTCTCATCCGCCATTTTGGGTCCAAGTGTCATAAATAAAACAAATTATTGGAATCCAGTTACTTTAATTCTTTTCTGTCAAATTTGAAGTTGATACTGATTAATAATTGTGATATATCATTCTCTTAATTATTATATTTCATATCTAACAGGTAAGTGTACAGAATACTTTCTAATAAATTACCGTATGATTTGTTGGGTTTTACAGAATTTCAAGAAATATGTTTTCAAATTTGACAGATACAAATTTTAAATGTTTTTTTTTTTTTAAGTAACTGGATTCCAATAACTTGTTTTATTTATGACATCTGGACCCAAAATGGCGGACGAGAATACCTACATTCTTCTAGAGCTCTAATATAAAATATAACGTAACTATGACTACCAGTGATATTTGCGATGTTGTCAACTATGTTTTTTGCTAGTCACTTGAACTAACTAAAACACGCTAGTATAGAGCTCTGAATAGGTAGAACAATAGCAGTGGCATACTTACGAGGAGCAGTGATCCCATGCTCTCGGTTATGCTTATAATATCCATCAACAAAAAAAAAAAATTTTCTATTTTCTTTTTATTAGATGCTGATAGAAGAAAGACAATCATAAAGACATTTTTAAGGGATATATGAGCTTATCATCACCAACTTCATTAGCGAAGTCAGGTTAAACTATAAAATACTTGATTTATATTTACCTGATATTACCAAAATTATTACAAAATCTGAAATCAAAATGTGGAACGAACATTTAAATAAATGCTGAGAAATAAAAAACAAAAGTCAGGCACTGGCCTATTTGGAAATTATAGTCAACAAGCATTCCTGAATCTTCACAAACTTCTAAAAAATTTAAGTACATTGCTAATGTGCACTGCGACAACAGGAAGCACTTTACAACATTAAAACGTATAAAAACTTATTTAAAAAATACTACCGCCCAAATGAGGTTTAATGGACTTACCATGCTGTCAGTCCATAGAGAAGTTATGTCAACTAAAGAAATAATTGATAACCTACATAGCTCTCAAACCGATACGCTTAGATTTTGTTTTGTAATGCTTAAAATTATTATAATCACCATTATTCATAAATTATACCTTCCCACTGCACGATGAAAGTTTTTCTTTTCAAGTGACTTTAATAGTATTTTTATAAGTATGTCATGTGAATCAAATACTTGTACACAGTAAAAAATTTATTGTCAAAATTGACAAAATTTAAACAAAATTTTTTGTCCAAGACGATTCCCAGTTAATTTTTGTTAATTTAATAAGTTTAAAATTTGTTAGCAAGTATCACATTATTTTTGTGTATTTCGTAACTAAATATATTTGTGAATATAGTAATTATTAACATTTATTTTTATGTGCTTTTGACAAAATATTTTAGTAATTATATTGAAGCACAACAATAAATCATAGTTATTATAACAAATTGTTGTTACAAAGGATACAAACGTTTTCAAGTTGATAATTTAACTAAATTTATTTGTTATTATTGACGAGTCTATTTGTTAAACTTTATAAATGTAGCAAATAAATAAAAACAACAATTTTTATTGTTAAAAATTCAGAATTGACAAAATTCAATTTAACAAATTCTCATATTTGTTCAAATTGTAAATTTAACGCAATATATTTATCAATATTATCAAAAATACTTAATAACCGCAAAAATTAACAAATCGCAAATCAAATTTTTACTGTGTACACACTAAAAACATAAACCCAAATTGATATTTGACAGCTATTTTGCTTACAGCAAAACACGCGCTAAGTTGGTAATGCAAGTAATGCGCAAGTCCACGGATATTTTTAGGAACTTTTCAAAAAAAGTATTGCATGTTGCAGTTTTTCGTTATAAGTCGATTTATCGATCTCTATTACTCTTACGTCATTATACGAGAGACAAAACTTTTAAAGTCACTTGAAAAGAAAAATTTCATCGTGTGATGCACGCTTTCTTTAGGTTCAAGTCTGGGTACGCCACTGACCATAAGTTATTTATTTCTTAAGTAACTTTCTAATTAAATGCCTTGTAATGTATTAGCAATTTGTTTTCAAATACATAAAATACTTTTTGAATTTATTACATACTTTTATTAAGCAAAAAACATATGTACAACAAATTGGCGGCAGCAATACTTTGATACATCAGTCACGTTGAACATCCGATAAATAAATAATAAATAACACGTATGTTATTTTTTACGGAGAGGTTATGTTAAAATTTGTCACTACGGCCAGACGATGTTCTCGATCCAGTCGAGGTAGTGGAACACCCTGGAGTAAACTCCTGGGATGCCGGCGATAGCACAAGTCTTGCCGAAGGATGTCACGCCCACGATGTCATACATACAATACATGTCGGAGTAAATTTGAAGAGGACCACCGCTGTCACCCTGCAACAACAAAAAAGGAATTATAACTAAATATAAACTACGAGTATAAAGTATCTAACATATAAGTAACATATCGCACACAATGAACACCAGGAATATAGAGTCTTTATAATATAGTTTATTCAATTTATTTCTTTAATGTATGTTATGTAAATATAAAATAAATATATCATCAAGGCTTTTACCCATTATGGGTGTGGCACTCTGCTTACGCAGATCTCGGTAAGTGATATATTTTTGCGTATGAAGTGCGGTTACCAGCCATCAAATCATAGCCCCCAAAAATGTTAGTGAAGGGGGAACCACAGGGGTAAATTTTTTCCACTCTCATTGTTTGTGCTTCTTTTCCATATAATTGGTCTTCTATATAACCTTTAGTTTTCTGTGCATATTCAAATCAAGTGCTTGTTTCGTAATATTGGAGGGCTCGTTTTCTCATCGCTACTTTATTCATTATGATGCTACATGAGGTTCTCAATAAAAGCATTCACCCGGGAATAGTGTTTATGAAATTTAGTCAAATATGTGCCTATGCAGATCATGTCGTGATAATTTCAGAAAGAATAAACATGCTCAAAAATCTATATATCGAGATTGAAGAAGACGCAAAACAGCTGAACTGGTCGTAAATATAAACAAGACTAAATGTATGAAGGTCTCTGCTTCGGAAGTGAGAAGAAACATCCATGATCTTCAAACTGGAGACAAAATATTTGAAGGAGTAGCGAGTTTATCACATAAGGGGATCAAAATAACTAACAACTGTGACATGAAACGTCCTATAAAGGAAAGAATACTATCAGGAAATAGAGCCTACTATAGGAACAAAAAAATCTGATGTGGCCAGCACATAATCTCCCGCCCAATACTACTCTTAAACGGTACAAAATAGTATTTGATGAAACAGAAACATACCTTTGTATTAATTTATTTTCTATTTATATTAGAGAAATTTTATTTTATTTCGTATATTTATTTTTAGACATATATTTCACTAGAAAACAGCTAAATCTAATGAAAATTAATAAAATTAGTGTAATCCAAACAAATTTAAAATTAAATATTCTACAACCTTCAAAATAACATAAATAGTTGAAAAAGGAAATTTAACCGTATTTTTCACGAAAAACTGTTAAGGGTTTCAAGTAAACTGCTACTTCCGGTTGGCACACACACACACTCAGGTTTTTTTCGATCTTTTCTTCACCAGTTCACTCTAATAGTTCTTCTTTGGGGCCAATATATGTTATATTTTCATTTTTAGAATTTGTAATTTTTTTTATATTAGGTCTCTCGGCAGTAAAGCGTGTTATCTTGGCCCACCCAAGATCATAACGAATTAAAATGTTAACTTATGCAAGCGTAATCTGTACATTTCAAGCCCAATGTTCATTATTGTAAAATTGTATTACACAAAAATAATATTAGTACTAATACATATATAATTTTTTAAAAAATGGAGTGGGTAAAGGCGCATGAAACAGCAGCGCCTAACTGCTCCCATTGTCAGTGAGATACGCCACTTTTGATATTTTCTTTTCTATGGTATGCACGAAGCAGTGCATGAATAAGACAGCATTAGAATTTTCGTGTGTTGCATGGGTCCCAGGTTTCTGGTATTTTATTCGAGAATGTATTTTCAGCTTACCTGACAAGTATCCTTCTCTTCAGTTTTGCCTCCAGCGCACATCTGCGAATCCGGTAAAATACCGAATTTTAGTCTCCTGTTAATGTTGCTTTCGTATGATGTGTTGCACTCATTGTGTGAGAAGAACTCTAGCACCACTTTCTGCAGATGATCTGTGCCTACTTCAGCACCGGTTTGATTTAGGCCCCAGCCTGAAGCGATAAATCTGTAAGTTATTAAAATATTATTAGTTTTCATTCTTCTATGCAAAGAAAATCAAAATTCAACATAGGTATCCTTCCCGAAAATTGTAACTTTGTTCTGTCATTTCACTTTACCATAATGTTTTCCCCTGCTATATATCCTATTTATAAAAAAAACAAGAACAATTTCTATAATTAATGTTATCTTTTGTTAGAATTTAATAGTGTAACAAGGCGAACATTCAAAATAAGATTTATTGTTTTTACTGTCAAAACGATTTTAAAATATCAAGTTTTAAACTGCGTTTGGACTTAAATGCATCGAAAATCGTCTTGACAGAAGTTTTTGAGTTTAAGTTATTGCTACACATGTGTGTTAGAATTTTAGTTATCATAAATAGTCATTTGAGTTTATTGAGGCAAATATTCTGAAATATCGGCTTGAGATGCCATCTGGGGTCGAACCCTAGATTAGGTTTTAGTTTTTACGTAATTTTAAGTGTTCTAGTTTTTTATGCAATCTTTGTGTTGGTCTTCAAGAGATTTCCTACCCCCCACGTACCCGTTTATGAGGTAGATGCGTATGTTTGGCCAGCACAAGAAGAGAGTTGGTTTTAGATTTTTAAACAGAGCAGACGTGAAAAAACGTGCTCTACAAAATGTGGAACTTTAAGTAAAATTCGTCATTAAATATGTTTTGGTAACTGTAACTATTTGTTTATAAATTGTCCAATTCACCGTTTTATCAATTTAATTAAAAAACATTTTTATCATTTTAAAAGTGTTTGTGTTTCTGTTTTGTCACCCCCTTAAGTTTCAGTAAGATCTCGCCGTGCTACAAGAGTAATTACCGTATCAAGGATGTTATGAGTACAATAATGAGGTCACAGTGTGCTGCCGAGGGCCTCCACCGCCTCCGGTCAGAGGTGTGTACGTTAACCGAAGACCTTATTATCCGTTTAACGCCCGCGGTGCAATCAACGTTTAATGTCCGATCCAAGGTCCCCCTTGGTCCAACCAATATATTATTTTATTAAAGATTTTTATTGTTGGAAATTAATCTATTTGCTTGCAAATGCTGTAACTATAGATAACCTTTGATAGAAACTCAATAACAAAATAATTACAACAAATTAAAGTTAAATAAACAGTCACTACAAACTACAGTAGTTATTATGTTTTAAAATGAAATGGGGATACTTTAAAATTAGATGAACTCTTGAACACAATTTAGTTAAAAAATTAATAGTAATATAACATAAGAGTTATGACTTGAAGCTATTTTATTTTTGTATTATTTAAAAATAACTGTTCATATAACACGTCACTCAATAAGTTCGTAGGATGGCTAATGAAACAACAACTTTTTGGCAAAATTTGACTTGATTCATCAACATAGTCCCCTTGAAGGATGACACATTCATTACTACGCTTCTAAAACATTTCGATGCCTTTTTTGTAGAACGAAATATCTTTGGCCGCAAAATACCCTGCAATTCCGGAAATCACTTCTTCATTAGAGCCAAATCGCTTTCCCTGGTGCATTCTTTTTAGGCCTGGAAACAGTTAGTAGTCGCTGGGTGCCAGATCTGGTGAATATGGTGGATGAGAAAGCAATTCAAAGTGTATTTCGTGCAATTTTGCCATTGTTGCAATCGACTTGTGGCACAGTGCATTGTCTTGATAAAAGAGCACTTTTTTCTTCTTCATTTGGGGTCGATTTTTTATAATTTCTTCACTCAAACGCACCAATAATGCAATATAATATGCGCTATTGATGATTCTTCCTTTCTCCAGGTAATCGATGAATAAAATACCGTTCACATACCAAAATACGCAGGACAAAACCTTACCAGCTGACATTTGCGTTTCTGGTCGCTTTGGACGGTCTTCATCCTTTGCTGTTCACTCCGCTGACTGCCTATTTAACTCTGGAGTGTAGTGATGGATCCATGTTTCATCCATTGTCATATACCGCATGAAAAATTATTTTTATTGCGTTGAAACAGCTCCAAACAGCGCTTTGAATCGTCGACGCGTTGTTGTTTTTGATCGACTGTGAGCAAACGCGGTACCCATTTAGAACAGAGCTCTCTCATGCTCAAATGTTCATGCAAAATGGTGAATAAACTGCCTTCTGATATCTTTAAGGTGTCAACTATCTAACGAAACTTCAATTTACGATCGCGCAAAATAATTTTGTGGACTTTTTTATGTTTTCTGGAACAACTGCCAAATTTGGTCGACAAGAACGTTCAACATTATCGGTGTTTGTACGGCCGCGTTTAAAATGAGCAAAAAAATTCTCTGCCATTTGTCTCAATGGAGCAGAGTCCAAATAACATTTGTCAAGCCATTGCTTTGCTTAAACGGTATTTTTTCCATTAAAAAGCAATGATTTATCAACACACGAAATTCAGATTTTTCCATTGTTGTGAAAATTACAAAAGTAGCGTCACTAAAACAACTGCAACAAATGAAATAAATGTCAGATTGTCATAAAATTTTGACACGTATCGTTCTAAGGTTGGTACTTCCTAAAAATCATATTGATTTGTCAATAGTGATGCCATGCATATGTCATCCTACGGACTTATTGAGTGACGTAATATTTGAGAGCCACTTAAAAACAAAACCACTAGAAACAAGTTGCCGTTGAAATTTATTTAAATCTCAATTCATTAAACGTCCAAGTATGTTAAGTACAACATTGTGGCATATTCAGGAACGAGAAATATGTAAGACATATAGGCATGGGCGTCCCGAGGGGGGGCGAGGGGGGGGGCAAGGGGGGCGCTTGCCCCCCCCCCCCACGAATTTGAAATATATTATAAAAAACTTAAATTTAGTATTTATTTTCTTTATTCTGTAATTTTATTTATGTAATTATTGTTGCTACTGTAACACCGTGCTAATTGTGACAAAAATGAATCGTTCTTTGACAAATAATGAAGTATTCCCGATTACACATGAAGTTTTGATGCGTTTTTATCACCATTAGCAAGTTGGTACGTAACAACTTCGTTAGAGAAAATCGGGCCCTTTTCTCTAAAAAGTTACTACCGTAACAACTTGCTAATTATAAAAAAAAATTAATTGGTTTTTGACAGCTAACCAAATATTCCTATTAAACATGAAGTTTTGATGCGGTTTTGTCACCACTAGCAAATTGCTAGGTAACAACTCCGTTAGAAAAAATCGGGTCTATTCTCTAAAAAGTTGCTACCGTAAAAATTTGATAATTATGACAAAAATTAATCGTTTTTTGATAGCTTATTAAGGAAGAAAACATTATTTTGCCCCTATCTACACTTCAAATCTTTTCCGTGTCTTTTTTTTTTTTTGTTATGAAGATGGTAAGTGGTCATATTGGTCATATACCGCTTAATGATTATTGTGAATTTATGTGAACACAAACGACCATGCCCTTCAGTGGGATTCGAACCCATTACCTCTGGCGTGCTATAGGCTAGTCTTTTCCTTGTCTTATGAATCACTCTGTATTTTACTAACTAAAATGTAGAATTGTTTTAATATTTTCTAAAAACATTTTAGGATATGTCTTACAACAAGAAAATTAGAACGGGGTGAATAATATTGGAACATCCGTTAAGAGTTACAGAGCTTCAGTAACAGCAACTAATTTGTGTGAACCTCACCTTTGGTCGTCACGCAGCGCTGGAGCTCCGCTGTAGAGGCACGCCGGACGAACGTACTCTGTGAAGGGGACAATACGGTTCAACTTGAGTAGAGCGATGTCATGGTAGCGAGATGGCGGTTTGTACAGCGGATGTTTGATACGCTGTATTACACTGAAATCCTGCGGCTGTGCATCGTCTGTCATGGAAGCGATGTTGAGGTCACCCAGGCGGGCCCAGCTCACTTCTCCGCTGCACACGGAAGCAACAATTATAATTATTTATTTATTTAGAGAGATAATGTACATAACAGACCATACCCAAAGAGTACTACAAAAGAAATAACAATTGAGATACGCAACGTATGATCCAAACAATGTATTATAATTAAAATGTAAATAATATGGAAGATAAGTTACAAACAATAGCATATTAAAACAATAACGTATTACAGTTTGTGGACTAAATTATTTAGTTAACCTTCTACATTTAGGGCCGATATTTCCCCTACGAATAAAATTCCGAATAAGTTATTCGTCGAATATATAAAAAAATACGCATCAAAAAATGACAGCTAGAATAATAAGTATCATTTGAGCTATGATTTCGATGCGACATTTTTAAATTATTCGGCGATTAATTTATTCGGTACGTACTTTATTCGTAGATGGAAACATCAGCCCTTTAGTGACACTATTGGAAATTATATCATGATCAGCACAGAATTCATTAATAACACAGTACAACAAATTTTTACTTTTTCTTGTAACTCGGCTCTCTCTATGTGTAACTGGTTCATTTTCCTTTGAAATGAAGGGAAATCATAGGCATAATTTGTTTTTACGGTCAGGATTTAGATTTTTTACGATTTTTGGCCTTTTTTCAATGTTTTTGTCATATTTTTGTCCCAGATGATCAATATAAATTTTGTCCAGCTTACAGACTCTAGATAGCTATCTCTTATATTAAAAAAAAAATACAATAGAAATGTTACACAACGAAAAACTCATTTTTATTAAGTTTAACTTTATTAGATTCAGAAACACACTTTTATGTTTTGGGTGGTACCTCTGGCGTAAGCAATGATAAATAAATTGTGAAACGGAATTTTAAAGAGCTAGATTTAGATTAACCTACTATGATGGAAATGAGCAAAGTTATGCAACTTAGAAAATCGACAAAATTTTATAAAATAAAAATGGTGCATTTTTTTGCCATTGTTGTAGTATTTACGAGAATTTACGTTCAATTCGCGGTACATTTGTGTTCAACATACATTAGTTGTCAGTTAAAATATATTTCACCTTCACTTTTCGTAAACCTCTGTTTTTGCCGAAAAAATTTTAAAAATTACAAAAAAAAACTTTTGTTTTCCAAAAAAAGGGTTATATATTATATTTTTTTTAATATAAGGGATACCTGTCAAGTGTGTGTAAGCTTTTATTGATTACCTAGAAAAAAATTAGGACAAAAAAAAACGGGAAAAAACCTAATATTATAAAAAATTCAAACCTGACCGTAAAAACAAATCAGGTACGTTATGTGTTTAATTTCCCTTAATTTTAAAGCAAAATGAACCAGTTACACATAGAGAGAGCCAAGTAACAAAATTATATTGTACTGTGTAATTCTTGTGAGATTATTGACAATGGAGCGAACAGGTGGACAAGAAATTTCTTCCATAAACGAGCGTGATATTTGAATAGAACATTGTAATGCACGAGCTCGGTTTCCGCTTTTTAAAATTTAAAAATCCAATTAAGCGCATGTTGGACCTTAATTTGTAATGTGTAAAGCTGATTTCTGCATGCATTGTACTGCGCTAGTTAGACCCTGACCCTGCCCAATAATTTTATTACTGCATCTGTTCGCCGTCCAGCATACATTTAAAAGATGAGACTAAATTTAAACAGTTGCAGTAATTTAGAAGAATTAATAAAACCATTTGACTTTATAACTGTAAACAACGGCTGAAAAATTTCTTCTAGTTTTTAATTTTTTGAAATTTAATATTTTTAATTTAGTAGTATATATGTTATCGGTTTTTGGACTTTTTCGATTTTGTTTATTGTTTCTGCTGTGTATGGTGTCCAGATTATACTGCAATTTTCAAGATTACTACGAATCATAAGTGATTGAGTTAATGTTGATAAATCTTTTCAATGTCTTAAAACAAATCCAGTGACTTTTAAGGATTTTTTTGATAATATTTTCAATATGCACATTAAATTTTTATTCACTGTCACGAATTACTCCTAGACCTCTTAGTTAATATTTTACAACATAGAGCTATCAATTTTGTTGTCGAAATTAAATACAACCTTTTTCCTGCGAAAAGTAAGAATTTTGCAATTTTCAAAATATTGGTGATATCCTTGATAAAAATTACAAATGAGCCAGTTGTGATCCTTGCGGTACCCCCGAAGGTAAGGAACATGAAACTTGAATGATGTAGTTCTTTATTTTAACGAGCTGATATCTGTTGATAATGAAGGATCTAAATTACGCAAAAAGATGCCATTTATTTCTGGTTTATTTATAAGTAATGATAAATTCTGTCAAATGCTTTTTAAAAATCAGAGGATAGATAGCATCAACTTGATGACCTTCTTCGAACGTGTTATGAAATCGATAAAAATAGCAAAATTTGTGCTAGTCTATTTTTCATGAAACCATGTTGTTGGGTAGAGATAATATTATTAAATGATACCATTAACTCGGCAGTTATAATGATTTCCAGAAATTTGGATAATACCCAAAGAGTTTATTGAAGAGTAAATAAAGCGGCCAAATTAGAACTGGACTGCAGTTTTTAATGAAATATGGAGGAATTTCACCTTACCCTGCGCTTTAATTGGAAACTACATTAATTAGTTTGTAAAAGGAATTTCTTCGACTGTAATTATATTTGTAGGAAAATGATATTCATCACTAAATCAGAAATCAAAAACATTTAAAAAGTTGTTCGTTAAATGCAGACTGACTTCAGTAACTTAAACTTGACTCCTCCTCTGATTTATTATTTCCAATAAAATAATCCCTACAAATAAAATCTATTGGATCCTCAGTGATCCATCAAAACTATAAAAATATTATTTTATTTCAATTTGACACTTTTAAAGTAAGGTTATACCATACTAATTTTTTTCTTTTAACGGCTGTAATCCAATTTTTTGCCTTTTTGCCACTCTTCCACTAGCTGTTGGAAAACTATAAAATTTGCACTTACTATTTCTACCTGTATTTTTGCAATTAACTCCGCCAAAACTACTACGAACCATTTTTAAATAATTTTTCATAGCGAAGTTGAGAACATGAGCATGATTTAATGCTTATTTTGTCCGCACCTCACGTTGCAGTCGATTCAGTTGTCCCCACCATATACTTCATACACCCTGCCAATACCGTTATAACCTTTTGTAATACTATTTTTTATCGAGGTTTTTAATATGATATTAAATTGCTCAATATTCAAGAAATTAGTAGTTTGAGATTGAATATATTTTCAAATATACCGGGTGGACAATCGGTCTGTATTTTTACCTCCCGCCCATATCCTGTAAGGGAGGTATAGGAATCATGCTAAAAATTGGGTAGTGAGTTTTCAGTGGATGAGCACGTTTTAGGGTCCCTAAAAAACGATTTTAATAGTATCACGATGATGTCTGGCTGTCTGTCTGTCTGTCAATATGTGTGGATCTCTGGAGTTACGGTTTCTCAAAAACTACTGAACTGAAAATTTTGGTATTTTGTATATATCAATTGTACCCCCTTTGGAAGAGCCGATTAGTTTTTGGTGATAATCCAATAACCGAAAGTGGCAGTTTACTTGAAGCCCTACCCAAGTTATTTTGAAATATTTCAGTAAATGATAGTTTAATGAAAATTCAGTTATTAGAATAATGTTTAAAATATAATGATCTATAATTATTGTTTGAAACATATCCCTCTTACTGTCACCATTTTCGAATTACAACACGTTAAAGAAAAATTGTATTTTCATATTTTCGTTTAAATCGACTAACCTGTGTTATTTTGAAAAAACAAAACAACGGTTGGAAAATGTATATTTTTATTTTTTGACATGTGTCATTATTTTTTGAAGGGATCAGCGTTTCTTGATAGTGGTGGTCCGTGTTCCTGTATTGTTCGATAAGAAATCTATGGCGGGAGGTATTGTGGTTCCCACAACAGAT
The DNA here is from genome assembly GCA_963942605.1 of Poecilus cupreus. Classification (NCBI taxonomy): domain Eukaryota; kingdom Metazoa; phylum Arthropoda; class Insecta; order Coleoptera; family Carabidae; genus Poecilus; species Poecilus cupreus. The sequence continues at coordinate 21,186,356 of OZ012720.1, read as the reverse complement.
GTTTTATTTTATGCGATTTAAATTAAATATTACCGAAATTTGTATCAAGCTTTATAAAAATTTAAATGTATCTGCTGTATAAGTGTTTCTATCGGGTGTTCCATTTTCTCGCAATGATATGCAAATTTATATGGTTGTACAGAAACTACTTATGTTTTTATTAATAAATAATCATACACAGAAATTAAAAACAATATGTAGGTAGATTTATAAATAATAATCGAATTGAACATGAATTCAACAAACTATAGAAAATATAACAAAGAAAAGTTGATAAACTAAGTGAAAAAAGCATCTAACAGCAACTAATCAGATTGTTTAAACATATTCATGGCAGACTTTATGGCTGGTAGTATGGTCACGGTTTTACCCCCGGGGGTAAGCTTAAGGATAAAAATCGTAGTATAGTGCAATTTTAACGCGGTTTTAAGTATGTTTGGTTGTATTTACCATAGTAACACTGTCAAACTTACAACCAAACTTACAACTGGTGCAGGGTGAGTTTATGTCATTGTGCTATAAATAATAATGACAAGTATTGAGGGAATTGTTGATGTTATTGAAGAGGGAAATGAAGTACAAGACGTAGCAGAACACCGAATGAGAAGAAGAGTTATTTATTCGATATCTGAGTTTGAATTAATTTTCTGTTAAACCTTGAATAGTATTTTTCTGTCACGAAATCTTCTATACGTACTAAAATTTTCGATTTGATAATTGATATCACTGCAATAAGATGCATGTAAATAAGAATGAGAAAAATGTAGACCTAAATATACCTATGTATTAAAATAATTTGAGAAAACTTGTTAATTAATTACTTTATAGTAAAGCTAAAAGTAGTTTAATAAAGCATCTTGTCCTGACAAAATAAAAATCATTTGATAGTGAAATAATTATAATTTGTTTATTTATTCTACACATCCAGAGCTATTTTTCAATATGTTATATGTCCATAAGAAGAACCGTAAATGAAGATATATCTTATTTGAATCTTCCCAGTTACAGGTTCCAATATTCCATTTTCTTAAAATTAAAGTATTAATACAATATTTAATTATTATTTTCGAAATTCGATGAAGAAATCATCGGGACGTATTCCCGATTTTTCTCCACAAATATATCTGATGAAGTTGGTGGAGATCCAGCACCAGTTTTCTTTCTAATATTTTGCCACTGTTTTCTCGGCAACACATTTTATCTCTTTCCACTGCTGCTTCAATTTATTAGCATCTCTTATGTAGCCACTCCCTCTAAACCTTTCCTGAATAATCTTCAATGCATTCTTTTTCTTATTTCTAATACTTATGTCAATCTTTTTACTTTCTATTATGCTTTTATACCTCTTTAAATATTCCAGCCAAAAGCTCCTTTTCATCCTTCGTTAAATTTTCACTAATTTTTTCACACATTTCTTTTTTATTTTCTAAAAAATATATATCAGGTTGTTATTATGTTTTAACGGTGATATTTTAATAAAATACTGTAAACTGAAAAGAAATATAACAAATCAAATCAATTTATTCTTAAATCAACCTCGCTAACCTCACAATTTGAGCATCAGTTGACAGTTGATGTCAATAGTTACACTGTTGCCAAGTCAAATTTATTGTTTCTCCGTTGTAGCCTATAACCGGTCTAAAACCGCGACGATACTACACTTGGTTGTAAGTAAGTTTTAAGACATTGCCATGGTTTTAGTTACAACAGAGTTACCCCCGGGGATAAAACCGTGACCATACTACCAGCCTCTATGTTTAATCCTTTATTAATAAAACATGAATAGTTTTTGTACTGATCATTTTAGAACTATGACTGTTTTACAGAAAAACAGAAAATCTTTAAAATTTTGCAAAAATATGTATGATGTTCCATTTAAAAATATAAAGTTGCATATCATCCGCGAAAATGGAACACCCGGTAAAAATACTTATTCCGCAGATATGTGGGCATTTTTAAGTGTCTCTCAACCATGTACTGGGCTTTAAAATTATCAAGAGATGATAACAAATCGCGAAAGGTACATGTCAAATTCATTTACTTATTTCGCAGATATTTGGGCATTTTAATGTAAAATAAACTTTGTTTGAAAAAAATTTAGGTAATATTTAAAACAATCGCAGATAATAAAAAATATAGACCGATAGACTACGCGCTAAGTATGTAAAAACTTAAATACAAAACTAACACGTGTAGGGACAATAAAACTAAAAGCAAATACATTCTTTCTATACCGCATATACTATCTCCAATGATAAGTCTTTGGTTAAAATTAGTCAACCGGAATTTATATCATTCCGTTCCGTTCAATTACCTCACACCATTTATCTTATCTTTCAATAAACCAAATTTTCCTACCTACTTATATTATTTTTAAATTATGTTACAATGTAATAAACATCTGCGGATAACGTAAGCACACTTCATATTGCATTTTCGTTAACAAAGTGAATGAAAATAAAACTTACTCTTGCGGAGATATCAGGCAATGCCCAGCAGTCAGAACGTACTGTTCACTAATTAAAGTCCCCCCACACTGCCATTTTATTTTAGATTGTGGTCCGTAGCCCAATAGTGCCTAAAAACATACAAATATTAAAATTTATTTTGTTGGTTGCTTTGTGTGACTTACCATGTGTGGAAACTCTTTCGGGTGGGCGTCAACACCACCGATAACCAAAGGTGACACTTCATGAGTACAAGTAGTGACGTTTATTGGTTTTGAGTTGACGCCGAAAGTTGGAAGATCTATTTCTTGAAATACTGATTCTGCGTACTTTTTACATTCTGCAAAAAAAATATAGTTTATCATATTATTTTCTAATTTAATACTTTCTTGGAAGCATTAATTAACATTCAAAACTTGAAATATGTTTATACTAAATGTCAATGAATATTGTACCATTTGTAATACTTAAATTAAAATGTGGCACTATGCATTTCGAGAACTACTTTGCGACGAAAACGTACTTGTAGCCACCCAGCGTTTTTTTTTTTTTCGAAACGACTTATTTGGTAATGTTTTGCAAAAAGGTTTGAATATCGGGTTTGCACTGTTTTTATATTATTCTCTTAATGTTTTTAGCTTGTGCCCTGTGACATAAATATAAGCTGTTTCCTTTAATACACCCCGCGCTTTTTTGGGCAAACTAATGACTAGAGAAAAATGATATATACAAAAAATGACCAGGAAAAGGGGCACTATTTAATAGAAATAACACACAGAAAATAAAACCAGTGGTTCTCAAACGATAGAATAAAATTATATATTTTTAAATAGTAACCTATATAAATTTTTAGTTCATTAGATAGAGATTTTTTCTGATTTCAACGATATAAATATGATTGTATAACAATTATTTTGAGAAAAATGGTATTAAAAATCATAAATAATTTTACAATATTGTAGCAGGCTATGCAATAAACAAATGGTACAGGTGACTGATAGTTTTGTTACGTTAATAAGTGTTTGTTTTCGTAATTGTTTAATTATAATCCGTAAGCCAGCTGTAAACACAGCGACTCGTTTAACCAAAAGATTCTGTAAGTTTTATGGAATCTACCCATTTAGGTTCATAGAAAAGTGCAAGTCTGCCATGCAGATCTGGATGGAGTTCATAATGGCGTCCAATAAAAAAAGAAAGCAAATGAAGGAATTTTGACTCATGTGACCAAAATTTTCAAATCAAAGGACACCAGTCTGCCACTCGTACGTTTCCTGATTGCCTCAGCAAACGAATTTCAAAATTTAAAATTTGTTGCTCAAAATTTGACTTAAATGACCAAAATTTTCTTTTTTATCTCATGGTACTAGAAGAAAATATAAATAAAACGACACCAGTCTGCCACTCGAACATGGTCGAGTAGTCCCGGCAGACGAAATTTGAAATTTAAAATTTTTGGCCCGAAATTTGACTCAAATGGCCAAAATGTTCTTTTTATCCCATGATACTAGACGAAAATACAAATCAAAACACACCAGTCTGCCACTCGAACGTAGTCGGGTTGCCTCGGCATACGAATTTCGAAATTTAAAATTTGTGGGATGAATATTTTGGTCATTTGAGTCAAATTTCGAGCAATAAATTTTAAATTTCGAAATTTGTCTGCTGAGTCAACTCGACCACGTACGAATGGCAGACTGGTGTCTTTTGATTTGTATTTTCGTCTAGTATTTCCAGATTCAAAAGAAAATTTTGGTCACATTATTCAAAATACCATCATTTACTTTCCTTTTTTAATAGACGCCATTTTTAATACCACCCAGATCTAAATGGCAGACGTGCGCTTTTCGATGTACATAACCGGGTAGATTCCATGGAACATACTGAAACTTTTGGTCAAATGGGTCGCAGTTTTTAAAGCTGGCTCACGGACTATTACTTATAAATAAATAATGGCTTTGCAGTTGCAAGCATTAACAAATTTGGACTATTTTATCTTACTGTTATGCATGGAGAATGTGGAAAAAATTTAAATTCAACAATACAAAGATTGTCACAGGTTTATCTTCAAAAACTGCAACCCCCTCGTGAATTATTGAGAATAATTTTTCGAAATGCCCCAACTGTTGGGTCATTCATAAGTTGAAAAGGGAACGTCAACACACAATAACTGATGAAGATATTGAAATTGCTGTGGTAGCATTTTTTGCTGCTAATCCCAATGCAGCTACTAGAGAAGCAGCACAAGAGTTTCAAATTGGAAACAAGTCAATATGGAAAATTTTTAAAAAACCCATAAATATCGTCTTTATAAATATACTTTGGCTCAAAATTTGCACCAAGATGATAATATAATAAGAATACAGTTTTGCGAGTGGTTCATAATAATAAAGTCACAAGATGATCCGGAAATTTGTAGAAAAATTATTTGGTCAGATGAGAGTAAATTTACTGAAAATGGACTATTTAACTGGCACAATATTCATTATTGGAAGCAGAAATCATCAAGTTTATTGGTAATGTGTTGCGGAATTAAAGACAACATAATTATTGGGCCTGCATTTTATGGGCAAAATTTGAATAGTGATTTATATTTAAATATTATTGAGACGGACTTAACCCTATTCGTTGACAATCTGTCGTTAAATCAGTATATAGAAACTTATTTCCATCAGGATGGAGCTCCAGCACACAATACACATGTCAGTCTAGCACTTTATCAACTTTTTGATGGTAGATGGAATAGGCAATAATGGTCCAATACTTTGGCCTGCTAGATCACCTGATTTAACTCCATTAGACTTTTTTTTTCTGCGGCTATCTTAAAAACAGTGTTTAGTATTCCTGTACAACTGAAGATGAATGTTAAAATAACAAATAACATTCGTCAAGCAATTAGAGACTTAAATGCTCAATCTATTAGATGTGATATATCTTCCGAATTGAGAAGAAGAATTGAACTTTGTCTTCAAAATCAAGGAGGACATAGTACAACCACAACCACATTATAAGAATTCACACAGTTGCGACCGTGGTTGCGACTCTCGGTGATGGCACCTTTGATCTTTACGTCGCACTGACCGATGATCTTGAGCCAAACGACCATATTGGTAGTAGCAGTGTACGGCGGTAATTTTGAATAGCTATCTATTGTAAATGAGAGAAAAGCTAAAGATATTATTTCACCTGCACTATAATAGGGGTTGAAAATACAGACACGTATTTGAAAGCAGTAAAAATGTAACGCTTCCTTGATACACACCAGTCTTTAACACTGGAATAATTTTCCTCTGACTACGGTCTCCACATTTTTTAAAATCTTTGCGTTTAAAGTTTAACTAGTTCCCCAGATAAATTGTAACTAACATATATTTTTTTATTTTAATACATTCTTTACATAGTACTAGCAAACTACTATTTACCGTTAATTCTGTTCATATTACAAATTTGGTTTGTCCCGTAGATAAAATTATACAAATTGCATTTTTAGAAAATTCAACGGGACATGTTTAGAAATACAAGACTTTAAATAATCCCACCCTGGCGTATCAGGTAACTAGTCTCCTGTCGGCTACCGCCCATAAACATTTATTTTTACGAGTACTACAGCATAGGTGACAGCAAATATCGTGTTGGTACTATTGAAATTATCGCAATAAATTGAAGAAAAACTTGATGTGTGTAAAGGCCTGTGTCCACTATGATAGAAATCGGTCCGAGATCTCTGATATAGTTCTATAAACAGTGAACTTGTATAACTACAGATGTCAGGTTAGTCGAATTTATGAAGTTAGCTTCAGTCAATTCTACCAATACTAAAAACTAACAAAATATAACTCAAGAAATTAAATTTGTTTATACGTGAAATAAATAAAATAGTAATTTTTCGCGATCTCCAAGAAAATGAGCTGTTTCTGATCGCTTTTTTAGACCGGAAATTCCTTCTTTTCCGAGCTAGCTCGGAAAATTGACTATGAGGGATCGGAAAGCAATGTTTTCATAGTGATCAGCTTTTATTTATTTATTTTTCATTCATGTGTCAAATTTTGCAATAAGGTGTAAGGGGTAACTGATCACTATGGAAACATTGCTTTCCGATCCCTTATAGTAAATTTTCTAGGAAGGAATTTCCGGTCTAAAAAGCGATCAGAGACTGCTCATTTTCTTGGCGATCGCGAAAAAAATATATTTCATGTTTGAAAATACAGTTTTTCAGTTTTGATTGCAATTTTTTCAGCTTTTCAAACATCAACCGTCAAAATTTTGGTAACATCCATATGTATCAAAAAATGGGACAGAACGGATTTTTTCATTATAGTTTTCTATTCGATTTTTTCGTCCGAATTCGTATCTAGTGTCCACGATCCGATTTCTATCACCGTGGACCCATGCCTTAAAACGAACGACAATATTTTTGTTCTCTATTGACAAGAAAACCAATAAATTGCGTCGTGTAAAACGAACATTTTTTTATCATGAAATTATTCTAAATTATATTCTTAGTTGCTGAAATCCATTTGAAGGTAACTTCTAAATTATAGAATTTATTTACATTTATAATGAAGTGAATAATTTATAAACATTATTTTACTATATAATTAATTACTTTGCAGGCTGAGTTCTCCTGGTTTCCTGGCAACAGTGACTTTCTTAGTGCAGCAGACTACGGGCACAGTTCCTTGAAATCCACAAATTTGTGGAAAGTTTTGTTTCCGAAGTTCCTCCAGAGCTTCTGGGCAGTCCTTCAGGATCTTGCATTCTCCAGGAGCGTTGTTTTTTGCCTGGACTCTACAATCATCACCTAAAATTATAAACAATGACGTGAACAAGGAAAATTTTAAGGTTAAGTATACAGCATTGCATGTCTGCGTTTGATAATATTGTTTATACTTTGGTTTAAATTCTGATTTTGTTGTGAGAATTTTATGGAGTTATCTTTGCGATTAGAATGACAATGACATCATTAACATATCATATTATAGGCCACAGATTTTTTTCTTTACAGCAAGATCTGGTTCAATAACAAGTTATTTATAAAATACTGAATACATTGCACTACTGCACATGATGAGCAGAAAAATTAAGCAATCTTTTTAGAACAAAATTTTATAATAGTTTTTTAGTGTATTGAATTACTGACAATGTTTAAATTAACAAAATATAATAATATTAAATCGATTTCGAGATATTCGCAAAAATACATGTTTTGAGGTCCCCTGCACAATTTCTCAATGACGTCTGTGTGGATTGATGGTTAAATCGAAGAATGAATGTATGTATGACCGAATGTTAAATAACTTATGAAAGAGAAAAATGGAGTAACAAAACTCTACAATTCTAAATTTCAGAACAATGCGAGAAATAGAGTTGATTTTGGTCATTATTGAAAAACCGTAAGTTTAAGTTTACTGGATACACAAAACATTAAATTCTATTTATGTCGAATATGAAATCAACTGCAAAAAATAAATGTTTCAAATAAAAGATTTTTGGTAATATTAAATATTTCAAATATAAATATTTTTTAGAATTTTATTTTAAATAATTAATATTGATTAAACCCCTATGAGTTGGGTATCAAGGTCTCGGGTAGTAGACTCATATAAACTTGGCATCAAACTAAAAAGGGTCTTAAATTATAATGTTGAAAATTAATTCTAAACAATCTTCAATTGTTTTTTTACAACAATTTTGACGAGTTTTATGTCAAATTAAAGGTCTCACGGAGAAAAGTTGCTCTAAAATATCATAAATCACTTTTAATCTTTCGTGTTTGGCATCAAAATAAAATTTTCTTAATATATTATCAATTTATCAGGTGATTTACACTGAGAGAAAATGTACATAACAGTTATTGAAAATCTATTAACCTTAGTAGAATATCTAATAAAAAGAGGACAGTTAAACACGCTTTTAAATATTAATAACTAAATTTTATAGAGGTATATATTAACTACTAATAAAACACATGTTTCGTTGCAAATTGATAAATTATAATGCATAAGAAACTAGATTATAGTAATCAATAACTTTTCTAGTAACTGATAAATATGTATTTGTTATTTCTAATAACTGTTTTTTATTTGTTATAAAGTAGAGTTTGTTTCTTAAAATTCAACCCAAAATAAAACAGTTTATTAACCATTAATAAATACGTTTTCACGTATAATATACTTACATTACCAGTCAAAAAACTTGATAATATCTATTAATAAAATTATACTTCCTTTAAGTAAATATATATTTCCTTGTTATAAATTTGGTTAGTAATTATAAACATAAAGGCAATGATAGATAATATTACATTTTTATGTGTTATTATTAATGTTATTTATAAATAAAAATTACTTGTATATAAATTTATTATTAATAGCTATTACATAAAATATTAATTTTTAAAAATTGTTTGTAGAAGTTAATAAAAGTACCCCTATAAAAACAATTTTATTCCATGTAATATCTACTTTATAAATGTTAATACTTTTTCACTAATAGTTATTGAAATTTTGTCTATAAAACTAGTTTTATAAACCATTTCTCTCAGTGTACCCATTTTGGATTTTGGGCGGGGCACGCTGCTTAAAACATATAACTGAAACGGCTGTTCTATATTTATTTATTATATGTATATGTATAAGAATGAGTTTGGTAACCGTACCAGATTTTTTAAAAATGATTTAAGAATTTTCTTTTCTCGACTTTAATTCAATTTCTACACTGAGAAAAAATAATACCTTTCAGTTAATTTAACTGAGTAATCAGTTAATTGTATCTCAAAATTCAGTTAAATAAATCGTCCTTTGTTTTATTGTGGCATAAAACGATATATTGGTTGTTTCGAAAAAATATATTATAATATTCTCTCCATAAAAAAAACATAATTGACATGTAAATTTATTCGTAACTCTAGGTTGATTGAACTGAGACCGTCAGTCAATTATAATTAATTTTCAGTTATTTGAACTGAGAAATGTTATCTGCGCGATGCTAATCTGATAAATTCAGTTGTTTTTCGAATATCTAGTACTACTACAGTATAAAAATTCATACAGTACGATACTCGCTCTTTATGTAGGGTGTCTAGATATTTTTCGCGAAAAATTGGGACAAATGAAAAAATGAAAGATTTCAAAGAATTTTTATTTTATTTCAAATACTTCTCTGCTGCACTAACTTTTTCCAAAAATTCTTTATTCTGTTTAACATTATCATAATAACAATAATAATAAAGAACAGAAAGTCAAATTTTTTTTTTTTTTGTTTCATCAAAACCAAATATTTTTTGTGACGATGACGGGTTAGTGATTGCTGGCCCTAATTGACAGTAAAATTGACAGATGCTTCTCTCACATAAACTACGTTATAAAACACGAGCAGCGCGAACAGCAGACCGAGAACGACGGACACCAATTGGCTAATACACTATTAGAATTTCGGGTCGAGCGTATTTGGATTGGAACATCGGTCTTCCAATCGGCCAATTTATATTGAGTTTTTGGATCAAGCGTTCGATAAAGATTTTTATGGCGGACTGTATTGACGTCGCACCCACCCAGACAGACAGGCACACAAGCTGGCCTATTGGTATATGTTTAGATTATTCGTAAAATAATCAGGACAAATACTGTCCTGATCAGGACGCGGGACATTTTGTGGAAAATCGAAACTGTCCCGGCGAAAACTGCGTAGATAGGCACCCTATCTTTATGTCACAGCGACCAATGACCTTGTGCCGACCGGCCATATTTACAGTAGCTGTACCTATACTGCGGTAAATTTGAATAGCTGTCAGTTTGCAAATGGGATAAAATCTAAAAATATTATTTCACCTGCACTAGCACTATAAAAGTTCCTACAATTTTTCATGGTACAAATAAGGTTACCTCTCTGTTTTGCACTCATTTTATGAACTTAACATAAAAGAAATACTGAAGCTTGATATTTGACAAATATATTTTATCATGAAATATTTGAAGTGTCGTTACTGTATGAATTCTTATACTGTGATACTGCTTTGCAGAATTTTTCGTGTCATTTTTACAAACTTGATTTCTCTATGTGTATGTATCATGATTTTATTTAAACAAACAATATTAAACCAAAGTCGTGGTGTGTGTAATACGTGTAGATTGCTTAATACATCATTGTTTCACATCATGTTCACCTTCAACATGTGTTTATATGTCAGAGGATTAGGGTTTCCAAAATGGCAGTGCTAAATGTTCTGTATGTTACTCGCAAACGGATTCGAGTTATATATTATACTGTCATTGAAGGTATTATAATGACAAAGATAATATAACTGACATAGATTGATTTACAGAATAGGCAAAGTTTATCTTTTTCTAGATTTTGAGAAATTCTAAAACACTTAATATCAGTTAATTTGATATTAATGATTACAATGAGCTATCAAGGAACTCAACTACTTTGAAATTCTAGGTATAACAAATAAGCTAAATAGCATCATATTTGTGTAACATATCAGGTAGTCAAGTAGAAGAATAACTTACTGAATTATGTAGCAACTCTACTCCATTTCACCGAAAATCGAAGCCCATTTTACACGCACCAATAGATAATTGATAAAAATAATATTAAGGAGTATGTACAACACGCCATTCCAAAAGAAAATTGAACAATCGTTATTATACATTTGTACCTTCTTATTCGTAGTATAAGGAAGTATAGCAATCAAGAAAAGCCGATGACGAGATGGTTGGATGTGATGTGACACATGTAAAACAGCTTATTTTTATCTAATTTTAATTACCTATATATGACTTTATATACTTCTAAAAATATTTTAAGTGAATATAATTAAATACTAATTTGTGTTCGTCTGACGATGAGTTTGTGAATTATTTTTCAGAAATAAGACAAAATACACTGAAACAAAGAAATAAAATTTAGTAAATACATGTTTAATAGTTCGCTTGTAGTCTTCAGGGCCGGATTTACGTACAAGCGGAACAAGCACGTGCTTGTGGCCCCCAACCCAATAGGGCCCCCGGTCAACCTTTTTTTTTTATTGAAAAACATTTTTTTATATGAAGTTTTCTAACGTTTTTAACGTTTTTTAACGGTTAAAAGGTTAATATTAATTATACTTAATTATTAATACCCCCCAACACTCCCTTAATAAATTAAATAGAAATTATTGCATAATCAGAATAGTAAACTATGAAAGACCTTTTCTTTTCCTTGATACATTTTTTAAAGTAGAGAGTAGAGATAGGGGCCCCATCCCTTCCTCGTGCTTGGGGCCCCGCAAGTTGTAAATCCAGCCCTGGTAGTCTTGGTACCATATATAACAAATTGAATTGTGTATTTAATTAGGTAAAATGGAGTATATTATGGAATACATTATTTCATTCATTAATTTATAATTTACTTGATGTCTCGATATACGTATATACGGCGAAAGTCGAATTGGATAATCAAGCAGTCCACCGAACTTCTCGACACAAGCGTTTCTTACGGCAAGACTATGTACCACGGTACTGAAATGGACAGCAACGGAAGAGCTAGTTGCTCGTACACTAATATTGAAAAGTGTTTGTTTTGTTTAAATTCCGGGAAAAATTAATACGTTCAAGATTAAAATTTAAAAATAATAATAAACATCTTTATCTATAACTTAGTAATTGCGTTTCTTAGATATAAAATCTATTTCCGATGACTGCTATAGAAATCTGACTTTTGCACTTGCATTTGTCAACGCAAAGTTAATGTTTTCTGAGGAATTTTACTTTGTCGCTGGTCTCCAATAACAACAACAAGTTGTAAAATTTTCTCTCTCGTCTCCAATTGCAACGAGAGGTAAAAGCTTTGTTTTTTTCTTTTTTTACTCATTAATTACCATGCATACGAAATAAAAGAACAGGTACAACAATCTATGGCAGGAATGTAATATATGCGCACGAATTGCAAACTTCGAGCTCGAGTGGGAAAAAGAAGCGCTTTCCTCTCTAGTTTTACAAATGACTATTGCGCACATGGGTCACAATCTCTTTTCCGCACTGTAACAATATTGAACAAATATATGTATTTTTAAAATGAAATCAAATATTTTTTTCTACAATCGTTGCACAATATCGACATTGTTATTCCATTTTTAGTTAGGAAATGTTCAAAATTGTCGCTCTAGGGCGACAAAGTGACATATTGTCGCACTAGTGCGACAAAAATAAAACAACAATAAATTAGATAAAAGTAAATGATGCATTGGATTTTTCTGGTAATAACCTTGCTATTGCAAATACAGTTGCCATATACGTACATACACTTCAACTTAATCACCATAAACGTATTCACTCTGTAGACTTTATGTCAAATGTACTCCATATGTCAAATGTACTCCATGTGTCAAATTCTGATTTCTTTGAAAAAGTTTATTTTGTTCATAAACGTTGTCATGATTACGGTGACATGGGTAACTACAATTTTACTGAATTGATATAGGCGTGACCAAAGATAATTTTGAAAATTAATTTTTTTCTACAGCTTGACATTGTTCAACGATTGTAGAAAAAATATTGTGTGTATCTCGTCGGATAGAGCTTGTTCGGTGCACTTGTCGAGTTGTTGATCTCGGCTTCGCCTCGATCAACAATTTCTCGCCGCGTGCAACAAACAATGCTCTATCCGCACTTGATACACAAATAACTATTTTTTCTAAATTAAATATGCGCAGATGCACAGCGTATGCATCTTTGGAACTGACTGAACTTGTGGTAAATGAAACAGTTTATTGTAAAATTATGAAATTTCTTTTTCTTAGCAATAGTATATTGAACAACTAGTGTTACAATGACCTTTTTTTAATACGAGTATAGTTTGCATAAACGAGCCGCAGGCGAGTTACGCAAAATACGTGTATAATTCGAGCGCAAAGTATTTTATGTTGCTCTTACACGATTGAAACGTTCGCTTCCGTCTAACGTTTCAATAATTCGTGTACGAGCTACAAACATCACTTTGCTCTCTAAATATACAAAAACTCTGATCGATAATACAAGACAATTGAACGAATATATCATTTTTTATAAAAACAGCAAATTCTGTATTCTTCATTTATTTTCATGTTCTTTATGGTCCAAGCTCCATCCTTCAAAATTTCATGGATTTTTTACAGTGGCTTGTACATTGCAATGCCAGATGAAGTACATATTTTCCTTGGGTTCGTTCACTCCCATGAATTTTGTTTTGCCAATTCAAATTTGAATAAATTATTTCTTACAATTATTCTTCTCGAAAAACAAAACAATTATTACAGTAAGGTCTTTGAACAATCTAGTATTTATATATGTGGATGAAAAGGATAGCTAAAACATTAAACTATAAAAAAATATTCGTTGTATTTAACTTTTAATACTGCATTTCTCATTCCCATGAACGACTGCAGTAATGAAAATAATAATAATAAAAAATAAGTTCGTTTTCAATTTGAATTTACAGTTTTTAAGAAAAAAATAAAAATATACCAAAAACACATACTTTTTTGTATATTTTTATATGTTTATCAAAAACTGTAAATTCAAATGAAAAGTAATTTTAGTATGTTATAGATGATCATATTTATAAATATACACATTATTTGCATTACTGTAGTCGTTCATGGGAATGTGTGGCATATATTTTACAACTTTGAAATTTATGTTCATGTATAATTTGTAAACAAAATTAGCTCAAAACTTTGGACTTTTATCTACAAATGTAGGTATAAAACATTATATGTTTCATTTATTATAATAATGATATATTGTTTCAAAAAAGTCATGTTCATGTTAGCTATCTTCAGCCCGTATGAGAAATACAGTATCAAAATTCTGAATTTTTGACCAATTAGACTTCAACGATAATTTTTTTATAGTTTAATGTTTTAGCTATCATTTTTATCTACATATATAAATACTAGAATGTTTAAAGACCTTACTATAATAATTGTTTTGTTTTTCGATAAGAATAATTGTAAGAAACAAAATTCATGGGAATGAACAAAACCCAACGAAAGTATGTACTTCATCTCACATTGCAATATACAAGTCGCTGTAAAAAATCCATGAAATTTTGACGGATGTAGGTTGTTGGACCATAAAGAAGAATACAGAATTTACTGTTTTAAAAATAATAAAGGATTCGTTCTTTCGACGCGTGTGTATCGTATCACGGATCCTCTAACGTAATTGGTTAATTTTTTACATTATAGTCCGTGAGCCAGCTTTAAAGAGTGCTACCCATTTGACCAAAAGTTTCAGTATGTTCTGTGGAATCTACCCGTTTAGGTACATCGAACAGCGCACGTCTGCCATTTAGATCTGGGTGGCATTAAAAATGGCTTCCATTAAAAAAAGAAAGAAAATGATGGAGTTTTGAATAATGTGACCAAAATTTTCTTTTTAATCTCGAAATACTAGACGAAAATACAAATCAAAAGATATCAGTCTGCCATTCGTACGTGGTCGAGTTGTCTCAGCAGACGAATTTCAAAATTTAAAATTTATGGCTCGAAATTTTACTCAAATGACCAAAATATTCTTTTTATCCCATGATACTAGACGAAAATACAAATCAAAAGACACTAGTCTGCCACTCGTACGTGGTCGAGTTGCCTCGGCAGACGAATTTCAAAATTTAAAGTTTGTGTTCCGAAATTTAAGGCCACAAATTTTAAATTTTGAAATTCGTCTGCCGAGGCAACCCGACCACGTTCGACTGGCAGACTCGTGTCTTTTGATTTGTATTTTCGTCTAGTATCATGGGATAAAAAGAAAATTTTGGTCATTTGAGTCAAATTTCGGGCCAAAAATTTTAAATTTTGAATTTCGTCTACCGGGTCTACTCGACCATGTACGAGTGACAGACTGATGTCGTTTGATTTGTATTTTCTTCTAGTATCATGAGATAAAAAAGAAAATTTTGGTCATTTAAGTCAAATTTCGAGAAACAAATTTTAAATTTTGAAATTCGTCTGCAGAGGCAATTCGGCCACGTACGAGTGGCTGACTGGAGTCTTTTGATTTGTATTTTCGATTAGTATTACGAAATAAAAAAGAAAATTTTGGTCACTTGAGTCAAAATTCCTTCATTTACTTTCTTTTTTTAATGGACGCCATTTTGAACTCCACCCAGATCTGCATGGCAGACTAGCATTTTTCGATGTACCTAAACGGGTAGATTCCATAATACTTACTGAATCTTTTGGTCAAATGAGTCGCTGTTTTTACAGCTGACTCACGGATTATTACCTATAAGTACAATGTAACAAAACGTTTCAGACGGTCAGATCTTAAGGTGGCACTTCACCATATTTTGTTGCGATACAAAATATCACTGCTGCAGTGAATGAAAGTTTCTATTGTACATATTCCCGTAGCCAAAGAATCAATAATGTATCCATTTTTATAATAGTATGTTAAATAGCGAGTTTTTAGTCTTATAAAATTATATATACAATTTTTTATATTTTGTGTATTTAGTTAGTTGTTTTTTAAATCTGTTGTGGACACCACACTACTTTCTTATACAAATAAAACCAACTGAACACATATGACTTGTTCCTTTTGTATGACTTTTGACATTTATTTGATATATAGATGTTAAACCTGTTTAATTTTCTGTTCTCATTGTAACTATGAATTTATTTTAAAATAGAAATCAATTAATATCTAGTCTTCAAAACTTTCTAACCAATAACACAAATATTACTTTTATAATATTTCCCATGACATATTTCTGACACTTCATAATTATTTGACACGTTTGACACATAGATATTAAAAGAAAAGTGCAAAAAACATTTTATATTCCAAATATTTTTGCTATCATCTTTCATTTGAAACTTTTCTCACAGCTGATTCTATTTTTGAAATAAATGGAATTTATTGTTTTGTGTGTTCAGTAAACTTCCTTTTCCGGTTTTTCAATTTCATTCAAAATCAACTCAGCTCTTAATTTTTTCATGAAACTTATAAATTCCAAGTTTCGTTTACATATCTTGTCTCGTTCATGAGATATTACGCACAGGGACATCCATCCATTTATCCATCCTCACACACAGACATCATTGAGAAATTGGTCTTAACGGATTCAGTGGACGTCAAAATATGTATTACCGCAAAAATCTCGTCAACGATTTTTTTTCGTGATTCCAATACTTCCTTATACTTTGTATAAGAAAGTAAAAATTCTAGATTGACCCGAGTTGATTTAGGAAAATTTATATGCTTCTGTTGTAGTTGGCGACATTTATTTATTCAATTACTTTGATGTTAATTTTGATTCATAAACATAATTTTATGAGAAATAATTAAGCAATATTCTAAAACTAAAAATTACGTATCGAAATGAAGCTTCTTTCGATATGCAATTGCAATTACCCACAAGAGAAATTTTAGCACACGAAGTCGAAAGCTGAGAGTGATAATTTTATCGAGAGGGTAATTCCACTTTGTCCACGTGTGAAGTATAACGTTTTATTCAACAACTCTTAATAAATGCAAAATTTATTAATGAAATATTATTTGACAGTGACATATGCTTTAAATTTTTAAAATTATAATGTCATTCGAAGTGGTTATCAAGGTGTTATGTGTTATTATTGTTATAAATAAAAAAATACTCACTAGTGGTTTTCTCAAAATTATACCCACTAGTGGGTAATCTGTTATTTTCCTTGTTTAAAATCACCATAGTTATAGAGCATTTATTGAGAGGTGTTGGATAAAATATTAATCAAACTATTTCTGCATTTTATATTAGAATGTATTCTAATTATATTTTTATCCACTATTATTAATTAAAATTATTGTTTTTATTCAGAGTTTCAATTGGAAAGGAAAACTCCGTAATACTATTTTTTTATTACCTTAAAATTGTACTAAAACTTTTTAAAACCGCTGAAATTAAATTTACATTACAAATAATTACCATATAATTTAAGGTCAATAGTTCGTTATAAGGAAAACATTGCGCATAAAAAGACAGGTATTCCCAGAGACCCACACTTTGTCATAATACTTAATTCATGTAACGTCAATAAAATTCAATCTGTTAAATATATGTTGAGAGAAAAAACTAAGAAATAACCATGACATTTCCCAATAAAAAATGCAAAACTGCAAACATGTGCTGGTAAATTCCAAATTCAGTATTTTCAGTATTCAGTATTTTTCTCACAGCAATAAGAAGTTAAATTTTATTATATCCTTAAATTATTTATTACAATTCTTAAAATTAAGTGTGACCTTTACCTTGAAAAACCAGTTTTTAATTCGCCCAAAGTGTATTCATTTTGTTTACGTTGTATCGAACTTCTCCGAAGTGGAATTTATCAGAAATTTTAGATAATTTTTAATATGTTCGCTTCCTGACGTATGTATAGATAACAGATATTTATAAACAAATAATATTTTCCGTAATTTAAGAGTTAATTATTTCTCCGAGGTTACTTTTGTTAAATATTTTTGTGATTATTTCTTACCTTCAGATTGTTGAGCGTAATTGGCAACAATACAAACACAAATGAAAACGATGCAAACAATGTTAATTTGTAACATTATTGAAACTGTGATATTTGCTCGAGTTGAAGAGCTCGACTGAAGAATGATTCATGTTTATTTGTCTTTAACATTTGTGTTCTCCCACCACGGTTTCTTGTTGATGATGTTTAACTTGACTAGGAAATCCAGTCTTGCGCACTGATTTAAAAAATACTTTTTTTGCAATTTATTCGCCTCACGCAATACTTACAATTAGTATAAAACGTATATCTGCTACTTTGAAGTAATAGATGATTACTGCTTTCAGCCAAGTTAATTTATTTTGACGCCTAAATAAACGTTTACAAAACTTGAATTTTGGTTCTGCGAAATTATTTTCAACCAACTTTTTTAATAAATATAATTATAAATTTTATGAAGATCTATAGTTTTAGGGTTTAGGGTATTGATTACATATAAATATATCAATATACGAGTATATCATCACGCTACTTACACATTTTGAGTGTGACACAGTGCTGTCGCAGGTCTTAGTAAGTGATAAATTTTTTAGACTTAAAGTGCAGTTACCATTTATCAAGTCACTAAACTCAAGGTTGAATTACAGGAGTAAAGTTAAAATAGCAACTGTCAGTTGGGAGATTCGAACTAAGGGTCTTGTGATCCACAGTATATACAGTGCATTACCACGTGGCTATTGTATTTAATTCAATATTTTATTTTTTATCAAAATTGAAATAATCTTGTATTACTTTGTGAAAATTTTTGAAAATCAGATTAAATTACTTTCATTTATTTTTGAACAAATTCATTTGTGAATAGTATTCAAACTAAATAAGATAAATTTATTTAATTGAATGCAGGTGTGGTTACTAAGGGTATCCCCCCTCCCCGAGATTTCGGTAGTTTCATATAAATAAAATATTAAGAACAAATTTTTAAAAAGCTATAAGCTAGATAAAACTGATGCTGGAAATCGGATAAGTGACGTCATAAATATAATAAATAACAAAAGATCGAATGGTAGCGAATCATTCTCTACAGTCTACATTTTTTAAAGATATTGTAAATGTTCTTAACGATCTTGAAATTCATTTAACCGTACCAAGACAAGTGGGCAGACAAGAACTAATATGTCCAAAAATAATACAGAAGAATATTTCAAAATTTCGATGTATTTACCAATTTTAGATAATATCTTGCAAAATTTAAATTCACAATATAATGAAGAGATTTTAAATTTATTTCATATAAATCCCTAAAATGCCGAAAAATATAATTAGTAAAGTCGTGGAAGATATAAAATATATACCATATACCTGAAAAAAATATCTTTTTACCTAAATATGACGAAGAGACGATAAAATCAAAACTTAAATCTGAACTAGGATAATGGCAAGCTAAATGGAACATGACTCCTAGAGAAGTTTTGCGTTCTGCGAAAACTGAAATCACAAATTGAACAAGGTAGACTAAATGGCTTAGCACTCTTGCATATACGTCGCGATATACAAATCAGTGTAGAAGATGTGATAAACAGATTTGCTAGGAAAATGGAATTTCTTTTATAATTGTAAGGACATTTTTATCTCGGCGTATGTACAAAATTACCTATATTTATATTTGAATGAATTGGCAAACTTTTATTGTGATTCGAGCTATGTCACCTCTTATACCTGTTCTAATTTTTGTAATACCCAATGTGTATTAGTAAAAATAATTATTTTTACTCCTGAGAATATCACCTGGATCCGCCACTGACTTAATGTTGATTTCAATCCCTGTGCTGCCATCTTGTAACAAAACTGCTAACTACAAATGTAACTTCAAATTTATGAATTGTGTGTGAATGTTTAAACAATTAGTTGCTGTTAAATCTTTAATAATTATTGTTTGCTTCCTTCGCTTAGTTTATCAACTTTCTGTTGTCATATTTTAGTTTGTTCATTTGTTGTTGCATTGATGTTGAAGGGCAGATATTCGGAGTCGGAAATCTTTTATAATAGTTAGGTATTTGTTTAAGTAGGCACCAAAATACCAGATTTACAGCAAAGGCTGCCGTTTCATTGACGAGGCGAAGCCGAGGAAATGAATGCTGCAGAAGCTATAAATCTGTGTTTGGTGCCGAGTTGAATACAATTTTTTTGCCGATTTAAAATTAATATCAATTTGTTGATTATTTTATATACCGGGTGGAACATCATACCTGTGTACATAGGCGATTAACATGAAAAAACTGTTTTTCCATGCGCATTGCTCCCCAAATTATTTTAGGCAAAAATGCTTCAAATGCATGTTGTAGAGCATAAAATTCTGCATGTAAATCAATAAACAGAATTACTTTTACATGCTTTGTAACGACAGAAATTAAATATGAAATCATTGAAAATTACGTTGAAAATATCAAATAGCCATGGAATTGAAACAAAAATAAATAAATGCTTCTCGTTTTTCTTTCTATTTGATATTTTACCCGTCAAATTAATCATTTATCTGTCAAATGTCAAACACTTATTTATTTTTGTTTCAATTCCATGGCTATTTGATATTTTCAACGTAATTTTCAATGATTTCATATTTAATTTCTGTCGTTACAAAGCATGTAAACGTAGTTCTGTTTTTGATTTAAATGCAGAATTTTATGCTCTACAACATGTATTTGAAGAATTTTTGCCTAAAATAATTTGGGGAGCTATGCGCACGGAAAATCTGTTTTTTCATGTTAATCGCCTATGTACACAGGTATGATGTTCCACCCGGTACATATTTTGAAGGTTATCGCTGTCAAATTACGTTGTCATGCGTGTGTTGAACGGTTGCTATGCGTTTGTTGAGCGGTTATTATGTAATAGCTATTAACATTCCTAGTGATGTTATGAGTATCGTAACTGCCGCAGATGTCAGTTGAAATCCGAGCTCGTAGAGCGAGAATTTTAAGACATCTAAGGCCTGTTATGACTCATAACATCCGTGGTTTGTTCAATAGTTTACCGGTTTCAGAATATGAAGACGTTAATGTCATTAATAAATATTATTTATTGAAATTCTTTTATGAAAAACGTTATTTAACACCATGGTTACACTTCTTTGTATCATATTTAAAATTATTTTTTTACTTAAACGTCAAATGTGTTCTTCATGGCTAGATAAAAATTGGATTTGGCGATGTTGAATTGCCTGAAAATATTTTTACCGGTTTCAGGAGATTAAACCTATGTTTACATGCACAAAAGTAGGCAAGGTAAGTATGTCATAACTCTATTCTGTAGGGTAATATTACCTTACTGACCTGTCAAAACAGTCAAGAAAATGAAAATAATACACAATGATAATATAACGCTATTTATTAATACACACGGAATTAAGCTGTTCAGAGATTCACTTGCTGCGTTCCAAATATTTTCAGGCAATTCAACATCGCCAAAATCCACTTTTTATCTAGCCATAAGGAACACATCTTCTAAAATTACGACAGACGTTTTTCATAAAAGAATTTCAATAAATAATATTTATTAATGACATTAACGTCTTCATATTCTGAAACCGGTAAACTATTGAACAAACCACGGATGTTATGAGTCATAACAGGCCTTAGATGTCTTAAAATCCTCGCTCTACGAGCTCGGATTTCAACTGACATCTGCGGCAGTTACGATACTCATAACATCACTAGGAATGTTAATAGCTATTACAGCCTAAGCACAAAGATGACACTTTACAGACTGTTAGCAGTTAGCATGAAGTGTCATCTTTAATGTCAATCGGTAAAAAATATTTTTATTATCATTTATAACGAAGCATTTATTAAAATTTAGTATTTACCTCCCACAAATGTGTATGTTTGAGTGTGGCGGTTTTTTCGTCCACGATATTTCAAATAAAGATATCTTGAAATTACATATTCAAAAATTGAATGTTTAAATTACGAGCTAATTAGATTTTGGTAGCAAACAACCAAAAAGTGCTAGTTTACTTGAAGACCTAACAGGTTTTTTGGGAATATTTCAGTAAATAAATGAGTTACAGTAAAATTTGTCACATTCATTATAGCCCGTGAGCCAGCTTCAAAATCTGCAACCCATTTGACCAAAAGTTTCAGTATGTTCTATGGAATCTACCCGTTTAGGTACATCGAAAAGCGCACGTCTGCCATTTAGATCTGGGTGGAATTAAAAATGGCGTCCATTAAAGAAGGAAAGTAAAAGATGGAATTTTAAATAATGTGACCAAAATTTTCTTTTTTATCACATGATACTAGGCGAAAATACAAATCAAAAGATACCAGTCTGCCACTCGTATGTGGCCGGGTTGCCTCAGCAGACGAATTTCAAAATTTAAAATTTATTGCTCGAAATTTGACTCAAATGACCAAAATGTTCTTTTTATCCCATGATACTAGACGAAAATACAAATTAAAAGACACTAGTCCGCCACTCGTACGTGGTCGGGTTGCCTCGGCAGACTGGTGTCTTTTGACTTGCATTTTCGTCTAGTATCGGATAAAAAGAAAATTTTATTCATTTGAGTGAAATTTCGGGCCATAAATTTTAAATTTTGAATTTCGTCTGCCAGGACTACTCGACCATGTACGAGTGGCAGACTGGTGTCGTTTCTTCTAGTATCATGAAATAAAAAAGAAAATTTTGGTCATTTAAGTCAAATTTCGAGCAACAAATTTTAAATTTTGAAATTCGTCTGCTGAGGCAACCCGGCCACATACGAGTGGCAGACTGGTATCTTTTGATTTGTATTTTCGTCTAGTATCATGTGATAAAAAAGAAAATTTTGGTCACATCATTTAAAATTCCATCTTTTACTTTCCTTCTTTAATGGACGCCATTTTTAATTCCACCCAGATCTAAATGGCAGACGTGCGCTTTTCGATGTACCTAAACGGGTAGATTCCATAGAACACACTGAAACTTTTGGTCAAATGGGTTGCAGTTTTTGAAGCTGGCTCACGGACTATTATACATATGTAGAATAGTAATGGCTATAAATTTTATTTGTAATTTTTCTCTATATTTTGTACTGTTTATGAATTTTCGGGAAGTTATGTGATGGGAACATCAGATTCTAATGAAAATATCATTTTCAAATTTCATAATTACTCTATGGATGTTCTAATTGCGAGATTATTTGCTGATTAGATTTTAGTGGCTGGCCATTAACCGGAAGTGGTAGTTTACTTGAAGGTCGTAAGGTATTTTAAGAATATCTCAGAGCGAGCGAGCTAGCTACAATTTGAATTTGAAACTTTTCTATTTTGTACCGTAAAGTTGTTTAGGCGGGAGATTATGAGCTGAAACTTCAAAAAAATTTTATTTCTTCGCATATTGATAATACAAATATTTTCGTTACGAAAAATTATTATGACAGGTAATACTTAATGAAGGTAATACCTTGGGAATCATTTTAAATTTTACATGAGAATGAAACATCATAATAATTTGTAATGTTTATTTCTGAATATATCTAATATACCGTGTGTCTGTATTAAAGGTGTACATAGGAGATTAACATGGGAAATCAGTTTTTTGCGTGTTGTTGCTCGGTGTTTTATCGGACAACAATGATTGTAGTACCAATCGAAAGATATCATTTTTCTAAATCAAACGATGTAAAATACACTACTATGTAGTAGTAATTCGGTTCCGTAAATTAATTTTTAAATTTTGAGAATTCTCCGGTTTATTCAATTTTTATCGTAAATAAATATAGTCACCTAAGACTGTTTTGTTTTGATTTCTGTCAAGCTATTTATTTGACGTTTCTGACTTTTGGACTTGTTTAAGACAATTTGTAAAAATATGGCTAGTTATACTACCGAAGAGCGTATTTTTATAGTAAAACTATTTTTTGGAGGAAATAGTTAGCTCAGAGTGCGAGATCTATTTTCTATTAAGTTGATGAATCGACCGAATCCAAGTACAACCAGAAATGCCAGATCTATGAAAAATACACGTGAGCTTAGTAATTGCAATTTAGCAAGAGCAGAAGAACGTGCTTTATTGGAAGAAAGGGTTTTAGGAATGATAGATGTAGATCCTTCGTATAGCACTAGATTTTTTGGAAATGAATTGGATATACATCGTTCATATTTTGAAAAAAAAAATTCTTATTATTCCTTCAAAATGCACTGCAATCAAGAACTTTTTCCATTTGATGAAGAAAGTGGAAGAGTATTTTGTGAAGATATACAAAACAGCTAATAAAAATGAAATTTTTTGTCATCGATTTAAAAAAGTTAACTCTTAATAAATTAATATTATTTAAAGAAAACTTGTTTTTAGACTAAAATTTATTTAATAAAATCTTTACGCAATAGTTATTTGTGTATCAAGTGCGGATAGAGCATTTGTTGCACGCGGCGACAAGTGCACCGAACAAGCTCTATCCGACGAGATACACACAATATTTTTTCTACAATCGTTGCACAATATCGACATTGTTATTCCATTTTTGGTTAGGAAATGTTCAAAATTGTCGCTCTAGGGCGACAAAGTGACATATTGTCGCACTAGTGCGACAAAAACAAAACAAAAATAAATTAGTTAAAAGAAGTAAATGATGCATTGGATTTTTCTGGTAATAACCTTGCTATTGCAAATACAATTGGCATATACGTACATACACTTCAACTTAATCACCATACACGTATTCACTCTGTAGACTTTATGTCAAATGTACTCCATATGTCAAATGTACTCCATGTGTCAAATTATGATTTCTTTGAAAATGTTTATTTTGTTCATAAACGTTGTCATGATTACGGTGACATGGGTAACTACAATTTCGCTGAATTGTTATAGGAGTGACCAAATATAATTTTGAAAATTAATTTTTTTCTACAGCTTGACATTGTGCAACGATTGTAGAAAAAATATTGTGTGTATCTCGTCGGATAGAGCTTGTTCGGTGCACTTGTCGAGTTGTTGATCTCGGCTTCGCCTCGATCAACAATTTCTCGACGCGTGCAACAAACAATGCTCTATCCGCACTTGATACACAATAGTTATTTGTGTATCAAGTGCGGATAGAGCATTGTTTGTTGCACGCGACGAGAAATTGTTGATCGAGGCGAAGCCGAGATCAACAACTCGACAAGTGCACCGAACAAGCTCTATCCGACGAGATACACACAATATTTTTTCTACAATCGTTGAACAATGTCAAGCTGTAGAAAAAAAATTAATTTTCAAAATTTTCTTTGGTCACGCCTATAACAATTCAGTAAAATTGTAGTTACCCATGTCACCGTAATCATGACAACGTTTATAAACAAAATTAAAATTTTCAAAGAAATCATAATTTGACACATGGAGTACATTTGACATATGGAGTACATTTTACATAAAGTCTACAGAGTGAATAAGTTTATGGTGATTAAGTTGAAGTGTATGTACGTATATGCCTGTATTTGCAATAGCAAGGTTATTACCAGAAAAATCCAATGCATCATTTACTTCTTTTACCTAATTTATTTTTGTTTTGTTTTTGTCGCACTAGTGCGACAATATGTCACTTTGTCGCCCTAGAGCGACAATTTTGAACATTTCCTAACCAAAAATGGAATAACAATGTCGATATTGTGCAACGATTGTAGAAAAATAACTATTTTCTACAATCGTTGAACAATATCAAGCTGTAGAAAAAAATTAATTTTCAAAATTATCTTTGGTCACGCCTATAACAATTCAGTAAAATTGTAGTTACCCATGTCACCGTAATCATGGCAACGTTTATGAACAAAATAAAAATTTTCATGAAATCATAATTTGACACATGGAGTACATTTGACATAAAGTCTACAGAGTGAATACGTTTATGGTGATTAAGTTGAAGTGTATGTACGTATATGCCAACTGTATTTGCAATAGCAAGGTTATTACCAGAAAAATCCAATGCATCATTTACTTCTTTTACCTAATTTATTTTTGCTTTGTTTTTGTCGCACTAGTGCGACAATATGTCACTTTGTCGCCCTAGAGCGACAATTTTGTACATTTCCTAACCAAAAATGGAATGACAATGTCGATATTGTGCAACGATTGTAGAAAAAAATTATAATAATACGCTTGTCATTACTGTAAATAACCATATTTTACAAATTGACAGAAACGTCAAATAAATCACTTAAAAGAAATCAAAACAACACAGTCATAGGTAACTACATTTATTTTCGATAAAAACTGAATATTTGCAAAATTTAAAAATTAATTTACGGAACCAAATTGCTACTAAATTGTAATGTATTTTACATCGTTTGATTCAGAAAAATGATATCTTTCGATTGGTACTACAATCATTGTTGTCCGATAGAACACCGAGCAACAACACGCAAAAAACTGATTTCCCATGTTAATCTCCTATGTACACCTTTAAGACAGACACACGGTATACTTGAAACAGGTTACAAACACGTATCCATGTTTGGAAGAAAGCATTATCTTTCATTCCTACTTGGCCGTCGTATATCATACTTCTACTTCGTGGTAAAGTAGTGCTTATACAAATAACTGTTATTGTCTAATACTGTTCCGCTACTAATTTTAATAATTACATTATACCTACCTTTTATCTAAAAAAAAAAAAATAGATTTTCGTTAAAAGAAAACTTCACATGATACGAGTAAAAACAAACATTTATTGTATTTAATTACACAGTAATGTTGAATTTTCCTAGAGAAAATTTTCTTGTTAAGCGTATTAGTGCTGAATACAACATACAAAACAAAATCCAAGACATGACATTTGTTCACTTCAGCTCTGCAACTTTACCCTTCAGTCAGACGCCGAGCAAGTCGGAAATTTATTTACATGTTCCTCTATATATCTTCAAACATCGTACACCTGTTACTTTAAAACAGCAAAATCTATACAAAATTTACAACTGGTAATACTCGTATTTAAATCAAGATGTTCGCAAATAAACTTATTTTTTTACCAAATGATTAAAAAACCTACAAAATACTTTTCTGGTTCTTGCAGAATAAATATTTCTCAAGTTTTTAAAACAAAATCTTCAAGTAAATGTTGATAGATTAAACTTATATTAATTAAATTAAAGTTTTATAAATTTGAGAGAAGTATTTAGCAGGGGACAAAAAAAAATTAGACACCATCCACAATTTATTTACAAACCAAATGTCTGGTCAAGATTTTCATTTTATGAACTAAATGAACAAAATTTTCCTGATCAGTCATTTTTGGCTGTACGACTAATAAAAACCAAATTACAATTTTAATAAATTGACTAAATGATTTTAATTAATGTTATAACTAAATTTTGCTATATTGTGAAAAAAAATTATAAACACAACATTCAAGTGTATAGCCATTTTGTTTGGCCACATATTTCATGACACCGCTTAATAAGATTTCATTCTCATGTTTGGAGATTTTAATGAACAGCATATATCGCTTCTAGAAACTTGAGTTAAAGTATATCAATTTTTACATTGCGATTTCGATGCAACATAGAATTTCAAATATATAACAGATAATTTGTTTTTAAAAATCAACTTTTACAAATCAAAGTTATTAAATCTTAAGACAGGTAAATCTTGTAAATCTAAATCTAAATGGATGGATTCCCCAACGAAATTAGTAATTGGTATCACGGTTATAATTACTTTAAAATCAAATATAATTTAAAATAAACTATATTTCAGTACTTTGTACCAATAAAGTTAAATTTATAATCATAAATTCATTCTAAAAATAATAAAATATATAAAATTTTCTATACAGCTGAATAATTTTTTAATGTTATAAATATGGGTAAATTTTTAGTTAATTTGAATCTGATTTATTCTAAACTACTTCACTGATTTTTATAAAAAACAAATTTATGATTATTAAACTTTAACTTCTTTTATTATAAAAAATTATACATATTGAGAAACAAATTTCATTTCATTTTACATACGTCATTTACTTTTCAATACGAACATCATGACATATGATTCACCAGCAGTAATTACGAGAAAAACCAGTGTTTCGTGTTTGAATGGAATGGATTTGTCCAGAACACATATGTGACAAGAAAAAACACGTTTAATGATGTCCATAATCATACAAGATACATAACTACACTCTTATAAAGAGTACACTGAAAATGTTCATTTTTCAGAGTCTGGCGAGCATGTAGAGACATAGAGACTCGGCAGACCTGCCCTAGAGTAAATAATCATTAATATATTATTTATAGAAATGTCCGTCAACATAAGTAATACTATCAGATACAAAATGTGATCACCGATATCTGTTTCAAATCACAAATGCTGATCCAAGTGAACTTAAATAACAACGATCCTTTTAAAACTTATCCTATACATGGTTCGTGTTCCGCTGAAATGATTACAACATTAGAACACGATTTCCCAGACCGAACAGTAGCGGGGCGGGTGATTAGTAACTCCATAAGGAGTCATAAATATCTCACAGAAAATAATACGTTCGTCAATGAAACCAGAGAGTCAGAAAGATTGACCGATACTATGAAGAACTGTATTTTGTGCTATCAAGCATTACTAAATTATTTTTTTTAGAAAAAGTAAAAAGGACACGTGTTACTTAAAGCATTTTTCTGTAAAATAATTTAGGACTGTTTGACAGCGCATTAAAAATTACTCACATAATAGCGGTCAAATTATTGGGTCATGTAACAAATTTTAAATATTTAAAGAACATTTTTTCATTACAATCTGCCACGTAACTTCAGTGTTCGATCTCCAAATGTACTCAGTGAGATGCCCAAGGAACGAAATATATACAAAGGTGATATTTTAAAATGTGTCTCATCGCAATCATACAATTACAAATTAATTTAAGGTGTGAGATACCGATGAGTCACAACAACTAAAAGTGCTCTGTTAGGTCTAGATTTATATACAGAATTCGAATGATGAGGTGAGGTATTCGAGCCCTGGCACTATCTTAACAATAACTCGCTTCATTCAAGACCAATTATCACCATTATTTAATTGTACAATCGAGACAAAATTACTCCTCCTTTTCCTTCAAGTAAGTAACAATTGATCATATGAAACTAATAGTTGTTTCCAGACATGTTAATTTTGCTAATTGTGAGTAAATTTCAATTTAAAGCTTAATGTACAACGCGATGCAGCAAAATTAGATGCAGAAATATAGTTTTATGCCTGGAAAATGGAATACAAATTATGAAAATTTAAGTTAAATTCAAAGTATTTTTCATCTGCGCCATAATTGAGGATTTATAGTAAAAAAAAAATAGTAAATTACCTCAATAAATTATTTAATAAGATATAATTAAACAAAAAAATAATTGCAGATAGTTGTCATTTAGAATGAAAAATAATTTGTATGTAACTATTACAATCTGGTAATTTAGATGAAATATTATAAAAGACGAAATAAAAGAAAGCATCTTAAAACATTGTGAGTAGTGTATAAAATCACCTGGATGTATTGCACAGACGGATAATAAATATAAATAATGCCAGATCTCGAATATGTGAATGAACTAACTCCTGCGGCAGCCCTCCCACTCGGGGTCATTGGGGTCCTCCTCAGCAAGCGCCGACTCTGTTGAGTCTGACTCGACGGGCGAAGGCGGGCCGGGAGACGACGGGAATGGTGACTCGGCAAGGTCAGAGTCACGAGACTCCTCGTGCTGCTTGTAGCCGTGGCCCTCGGGCATCGCTTTCATCATATGCTCAAGCTCGGCCTCAGGGATGGGGAAGATGCGCGCGTCATACGGCGCTACCGCCTCCTGGGGTTCCGGAGTCAGACAGCGCTGTGACACGGTTCTCCGCCTCAGCTGGTGCTGCTGCTGTTGCTGTTGCTGCAAGGAGTCCTCTTGGTGGTTGTGGTTGGAGAGCGGCGTGGCGGGAGGCGTCGTGATAGGGGAACCTAGTGACGTGGACATCGGAGGTGCAGGTTCGCTGTCGCTAGCGGGGGGATGTGCAGCGGGCGACATCGGATCTGGAGTGTTCGCACCGCTGGACTCTGCGCGACTATCTGTTCGCCGGTTCGCTCGACTGCGACCCACTGACAGAGGGAATTTTATGTAGCTTAAGAATTTTTTCTTCTCGTCGTGCTCGCATTTCTCATGGCGGGCTAGAATTGTTTCATCACTTATGTCTTCAATCTGTAATAAGAACATTATTTATAAGCTATGTTAAATTAAACCCCCGGTGGAAAACAAACTAATTACATTAAAATATTGTTGACTATTCACCTCATCTGTCATCAGTCAAAAGTAAACCAATAAAAAGGCTGAATTTTATTTCACAACCAATCAAAATAAATTATGAATATTTTGTACTAGTAACGTTATGTTAATTATTCAGTACTAGTACTTTCAAATGAATATTTGAAACAAATGAAAATTTTTATTAATAATACTTAAAATTATTTTGTATAAAAATTATACATAGAATATGAAAAATTGATATTGCTACATTTTTGTAAAAATCAAGAGAACCATTTTCAGTGGAATTAGTAATTTCTACACTTGAAGTAGTGACTGCATCTGATTTTTTTCCTAGTTATTTGCGTTGTTAAGACGTACATTCCGTATTACTTATATTTTTCGCGCTACTAAAAAATTAGGCTTAAGTATTCAAAAATATAGCCCAGTTGTGACATCTGTCATGAACATTCTTCTTTTTTAACTACATTTTTCAATTCATGTCATTTGTATTTGTTGCTATGTTACTATGTTGAACAGTAAAGAAGAAACAAGCAATACTGTTGACGTTTATTTAAAAATTAGTGTATTTCAATTTGATTAAAATAGTTATTTATGTATCTAGAACGAAAAGTGAAACTTTAAGGTACTAGCCAGTTGTTTACGACCGAGGCGTCAGACGAGCTCGAAATTACTTGCGAGTATCTTAGTCACTTTTCGTTCGAGGTACATACAAACTTTTATATTATACAGTTTACTGAACTTGTATAGTATTTATTAACAGAAATTATCAAAAATTCGTAAAAATTTGAGTTGACACAAGTAGGCTAAATAACACATTTTCAATAGGAACAAGTATTTGTTTATAAATAATGAAAAATTAAATGTCAAATTTTACTTTAAAGTCCTCGGACTTTAAAGTTCCACCTTTCGTATGATAAATAGTCCGAAAAATGTAACATAAGTAACAAGTATGAAATAAATGGACATTGACGAGGCTGTAAGAGTTGCTTTATTAAATTGTTTACCTGATAAATCAGGTAATAAATATTTATGTAATGTGTTAATTTTATTTCCTCAAAAATAAAATATTAAAAATATCTAAGTAGGCTGTGATTATTTTCCTAGGAATCTAAGATTATTAAGTTCCGTCGTCAAGGAAAAATCATAAACAAATATATACCGTGTGTCTGTCTTAAAAGTGTACATAGGAGATTAACATGGGAAATCAGTTTTTTGCGTGCTGTTGCTCGGTGTTCTACCGGACAATAATGATTGGAGTTAGAGCTGGGCGCGTGAGTGAATCACGATCACGCCAGGACGATTAAAATTTTGTAGTCACGTCCACTCACGCAAGAGATTTTTTTTAATTTCACGATCACGCCCGCTCACGAATTGAAATTTCTTCTCACGCTCGATCACAAACAACGGGTCACGATCGGGTCACGAAATTTTATTTTGAAATTACATCAAACATCAAACTAACTTAAATTAGAATCAGCATAGATCATACTCGTATTTTATTACAATTCAGGAGAAAAACATACATAATATACATTCCGTTATTTATTATAAAATAGAAAAATGCTTCTTTTCTCACACAAATTTTTTTTTCGAACTTTTGATGATTCCCTGGTACAGTGTAAACGCCCGATAAAAAATTACTCACGCCTGGTGACGAACGATATTATTTTTTTTACTCACGATCACGCCAGATCACGATACGAAATTTAAAATTTGAACACGCTCACGCGAGTCACGCCGTGACCCATCGTGACCCGACTACATTCAGAAAAATAATATCTTTCGATTGATACTACAATCATTATTGTCCGGTAGAACACCGGGCAACAGCACGCAAAAAACTGATTTTCCATGTTAATCTCCTATGTACACTTTTAAAACAGACACACGGTATAAATAAATAGTATATTACAATACGTGTAAAGAAACTAAGAATTTGGTTAAAGACACATAAGTGAGCGAATTTCTTCACAAGTGTTGTATTGCATAGCGTTTAATTCAATCCTGCTATTGTAAGTACACGCCCCCATCATTGTGGTCCACATACTCAATGTTACGAATCAGTCAATTTAGTAATAACAGGTGAGTGGGCGAAAGTAGTGAGCAAAAGTGAACAATCGCCCACTCACCTGTCATTATCCACCCACATAGGAATGAGTTGAGTGAAACTCTGTATCCAAGGAAGAAACAACAAGTTTCAATGAGCGCGTTCAGCCGAACCTAGCGGCTAGCTAGCGTTTGCTAGTGTTAGATTCTAGCAGATGAAAGTAGTATGAAGACAAATCCAAAACAGTCTTTCAAAATTGATAATTAATAGATGTCAAATACTTCATATATTTCACTATATTTTAAGTTACTTTTTGCAACCATGATTAATATTGATATTATAAATGAATTTTGGACAACTGACAGTTCTAAAATGTTCGTTAACTCATCTAACATAGATTTATTTCGCTAGGTCGCTAGTCTAGCTGCTGCAATTTAGCGGTTACCAAGCAATAGGTTCAGTTGTGACCGCTAGGTTACCGATCTAGCAGCTAAAGTGCTAAGTTCGGCTGAACGCGCCCAATAGCAAGATTGAACAATAGTTATTTTTCACGACATGCCAGGAAACCCCACCGTTCTTCTCCCGAAATAGTGAGGAAAATGTGTTATTCTTCTCTAATGAGGAAAATATAGCATTGTTACCAATATGAATGTTATTTGCAAAAAATATTTTGTAAAAACTATAAATAAATGCCTAATTTTATTGAAAATCCTTATTTTAGTGATATACATACTTTAAATTATCTTACAAATACGTCTTATATTTTTCTTTTTCTAGATTAAATCAAAATTTGAAAACTTTAATTTATATTTAAGATTGGTTCATTGGCAACATCTGATAACTTTAACTTTTAAAGTGTCAGTTGTGTTCTGAATTAGATCCAAGCAAATCATTTTTAGAAACATGACGTGAAAATGTTGAAAATTATGATTTACAAATAAGTTAAAATTGTATTTTAGTATTTAAATGTTATATTTTAGAATCATTCAGGCTTTAGTTAGAAATAACAACGCATGTCAATTTGAAAACAAAACTGTCACTGATAATTATTGTTTTGTTCAATATTCTATATATCAATAAAGTGAAATATACAGCCCTTAATTGACTACAAACAACAGAAAAAAATGTTGTGTCTCACCCGAGAGGAAAGCCCTTTTTCCACTCTCGCACGAATTACCTCATTCGCTGTGCTCATGAGACAAACTTCGAGCTCGAGTGGGAAAAAGAAGCGCTTTCTTCTCTAGTTTGACATATAACTATTGCCGTTAAAAATTTGCGAGTTACAATTTGTTTTCTGGTTGTCATGAGTATGAAAGCATTGGTAACTATATTTTGAACCATTTCAATTTAATACTGGATCTGATTCAATGAATAGTCCCTCGAGTAGTCAAAGTTATGGAGATTATTATATCCTTTGAACTTGTGAATATTAATATTACTCGTGCTGTGCACGCTTAATATTCATATCCAAGCTGAAGGAGCATTCGTGATACTACCACACTACCAGAAAAATATTCGACATAACTGGCTATTCATTTGGATGAGGGTGATATCCAAATAAAAATTAATTGTAAACTTACATCACTGTCTTCACTGATTCTTCTCACTATGCCGTTATTCTTCACATCATACTTGGCGGGAAATTCATTATCAATAACACGCCATCTGTAAAATTACATAAGTTAATTATTATAGAGATTGACGTATGAAGAAGGAAGTTTGTTAATGCTAAAATTAGAGTTTCTATTTTGGTACGTACTTTGGCGTGAGTATCTCCTTGTACTGGAGCTTCTCCACACGCGTGGAAGCGGCGACGCTGTACGGGATGACGATGTTGTCGATGTCGTACGAGTCGACGCGGTTGCGCCGGTAGGGCATCACGGCGACGTGCGATAGCGGTGACGGCGTGAGTGACTCACCACTTCCGGATTTGGCGGCGCCGGCGCCGGCCTCCAACGCCTCCAGCTCGTCCGTACTCTCCGACGCTAACGCATGTATCTGAGCCATGGCCATGCTCGCCGTGCGTCGCTTTTTGTGCACGCCGACGCTCCCGCTACCACCACGCGACAGCCGGCGTCCGCGAACCATCTTGTTCTTCAGTTCTATAACACAACAAACGTCAGCCACACATGTAAGGCTACGGATTTATTCTAATTACCATTTTTCAGGAGTCTATTGTACTTTTTTCGGTGCTCAGATTTCTTAGGTCTGTTTTCTAACCCTCCTCCAATTTTTTCCACTCGGTCAAGTTTTGCCAGACCCTTCATCGACTTGATTAGGTTGCATTTTATAGATTTCTGTTGCCACTCCGGTAATTTCATTATAGCTTCTAGATGAATGCTCTGACATATATCTGTAAAACGAAATCACTTTACCAACTATTCAGAATGCAATAATAAACAAATACAGTGTTTGATATAATCAGTGGTAGTGACGAATAAAATATAATATCATGACTCATCAAACCCAAAAGTTAACATCATATGATTATGCACCATAAACAGAATGGCCCAAAAAGACGCTACCACTCTCTGTTATTTAATTATATAAAGACAAAAATACGTATAAATTGCCAATTTTTTTAAAGAACGGATAAAAAATGCACGCAGTTTTATTTTTAATTTTTTGAAGAAAGATAAATTAAATATAGAAAGTAATAGCAATTTTCCCATCACATAGTTTTCTGACTTATCAAATATTATAAATTAAAATTCTAGTTCAATTATTTTGGAAGCGGTAGTGTTTCAGTTAAAGGTGGTTAATCTTGTTGCTATTACTTACCATCAGGAAAAGAGAGGACCGGATGGAATCCAGGGTCGAGTAGCGCGATGCGCTCGGGTACTGTGAGTTGGTCCGGGAGGTCGCGCGGGAACGTGGGGTCAGCACGACCAGTGCACAGCGCGCACGGCACGAGCGGCGGTACACACCCGCAGCGAATGTTAGCAGGGCGACTAGCCTTCTTGGACACGGTGTGCAAGCCGGTGGTCTGCAACAGCTTGCGCTTGCGGAACGATGCACGGTGTAGAGGTCGTGTACGTGCACTACTACCGCTGCTCGAGCCCAAGGCACCGTTAGCCAGCTGGTCCTCCTTGCCCGGTGTCAGCGAGCCCGGCAGCTGCCCTCGGTAGCCGTTCACTGCCGTCGTGGACGGTGACGTCGTGGTAGAGCTGGATGCTGACGTGTGCTCCCCCAGCGTCACGGAGCCCTTGCATGCTCGGATTTGTCGGTGCAGCTCGTTGTGCTGCCGGATCCGGTACTCCAGGTCCGAGATCTGCGCTTGCAACCATGTCCACCGAGCCGCCACCGCTGCGCGCTCGTTAGCATATCGCCACGCTGCTCGTTTACTTCTGTAACAAACACATATTTATAATTTTCATCCAATGTGCTGATAATTAACAGACAAGTTCAAAAAGAGGCTTTAATTTTTAACATTACAAGTTTGTGATACTGCCATATGGTAAAATTTTTAAACTGGAAATAATCAGTAGTTATATCCCGTGCATGGCAAATACCTGAATATTTTCTCGAGTGCACGAACGTGCAGGAGAGAAAATATTATCTGTCACAAAAACGTCAGACTTTGATAAATGTCATTTGTCAAATTACGTTAAAAATTAGTCATCCGCCTTTTGAAAGTAATTCTTTTGAAGAAATTGTTTAAAAAATTGAAGATACTATCCCTTTTGTATTATTAAAACGAAGAAATTAAACTATTCCTCAATGGGTGCTATTCACAGGTCTATACTAAGGGCTACTAACTAGAGCATTTTAAAATTTGTCACTGTTACTTTGCAAAAGTTGTTGATTACCTTGGAAATCAATAATTTTTTCATAGCAACAGTGTTAAATCAAATGCCCTAGTTAGTAGCCCTTAGTATAGAGGTGTGAATAGCACTCATTGTGTTTACAATTATAAATATTCGGGTATCGCTCTTGTGCAAAAACTCGATATGCAAAACATTCACTGATATTCGTTTGTCATTGGTCGAAATTCAGAAAACACTGTACCGAAATTGGTTGAAATTTTTCGAGGGAAATATTCGGTTCTATTTTTATTAAATATACGACTATAACACAAATTTCCTCCAGAGTAAATGAAAAAAATGTCTATTAATAGTTTGCAATAAAGATTATTAGTAAAAATTTATGGACTAGTTTTCTAATCAGCATTCCAAATGAATCAATCTTTGAATGAAGGTCAGTAGAGTTATGGTTTGACGTTTGAGGAGAATTCTTTTGTTGATCGGCTACGTTTACCGTGCTAATCAAAATACAGCAGACTATAGCGTGGCGTATAGCGTGACTCATCGTTTTACTTACAGTGAACTAATCTCATTTCTCGGAGCAAAATTAAGGGCAGGAAAACTAATCAGTTAAGTTAAAAGTGTTAAATATACAAGCACGAGTCTTCCTAGTGGGAAATTTTGCACTTCGGAGCATTCTCAATTCTCAGAAATATTTATCGTATGAATAATTCATCAAACCTTGTGACGAAGCACAAAATATTTGAAGCTTGCAAATGCTCATTGTTCTTATAACATTTTACGTTTTAGAATAGGGCAAATTTTAGCACAAGCAAAGTAGAACAGTGGTATAATTAGCATGCTATGGTTTCGTCAAAATAACATTATTTACATGAACTTTTTACGTGTGTTGCGCTGCGATAAGCATACTATGCTACTTGTCGCACGCAATTACACCTACTTTATTCTTGTGCCAGTATTTGTAAATGCCACACGAAACATTTAGAGCTCGAAACGAATTTTCGGGTCTTTATACTTGATTCTCATCGCGCCATTAATTTTTAATTATACACCAGAAGAGGAAAGGAAATACAAAATTACAAACTGAACTTAGAGGATATTTACTAATGACCAATTAAGTTCCAAACTTCTATACCAATATCCGTAAACATAATAGATGAAAAATTATTCAGTGAAGTTATTACTGACTTCTTGAAAGTTGAAATAATAGAAATCTTGTGGGAAACAAAACTACAAACTGGTTGAGAGAAAAGTAAATAAATATTTCGACATGAAATAATTCAACTGAAACAGAGATATCGTGCTGCAGTGAACATTTTTTGCCAGGAACTTGCAACGTAGAAGTTAAACTAGTGCATGCAGTTTGCAGTTGCACAAGAGAGAAATATTTTAGTAAATTTTCAAAATTCAACCCGGAATATAAACAAAGAAATATAAAGCTATTACAAATCATACATAAAGGTAAATAATTCAGAACTTCGAGGAATTTAAAAAAAATAAAGTAGGTACTATTAAATAATAATAGCAATTTTACTGGGAGGGTTATAATAACACATGACGTTCAACAATCGACAACCTGAGACACTACTTGACATAAGTTCAAAGGTGATTGACCTCACAAAAAATTATATATGTAATAGCAACTTATTTTGTTATTATTATACAGGTTTTAAATTTGAATGTGCCAACATTGCTATTTTCAGAACTATAAGAGCAACGGAGTTTGTTAAATTAGCAAACAATTTCAATTTTACAATTTTTCTTAAATTGTAAATTAAATTGTATACTAAAGTTTTCCCACAAACCACTTACATATACAAGGAAATTTTTTCCGAAATGATGTTCGTTTGAAATTATTGCACCACAGGAAATCATTTTCAAAATGCAACAATTCTGTTATAACGTGTATTGTTTGCACGAAATATTCTATTTATTTTCATACTAATGTGTTTTCCTCTTTTGTTTCATACATTCTGACGTACGAATATAAACATGTGTATAACAGCTGATTACGGACTGTAATAAGTCAAGGTTGCCAACTTGAAGATAATTATAGCTAATATGCATATTGTAACGTCATAAAACCAATAATAACTTTCACATTTAAATTTACAAAAGAATAATTTTACCTTTTTCCTGGCCTTTTACTGTACGTAAAATGCAATTTTACGTATTATCAAAATAAATAGAGATTATTTTACGACTTCATATCTATGTTATTTGTGAACATGACATGTGCTGCTATTTCATCCAACAAAACGTTACAAAGCATTCGCAACTGAAATCGCCGATGGCGGCAGCACTGTACCTATAAAATGGCTACTAAATGGAGTATTCGGAGTTGTAGATAACATGTGCAACATAAGAAAGTGAATCAAAAAATTAAATTAATTTTGAATAGACGTAGTTTTGACGTCTAATATTCTGTAATGGGGAGTATTGTTGCATATTCTATTGCGCCGAGTACAGTTATACCACCCTTTTTGTTTTTATTTTTAAGTATTGACAAGACTAGCGCTGGGGACTCGTTCATCACTTTTGGAAAACTTTTTTACATAAAATGTTTCTATATATTGTATATTATATTATAATTACCTTCAAACGAGTCACTTTATTATTAAAATTAATATTAAAATGGTTTATTTATTACTTTATCCTTTAGGTACGGGTATGAGTTAAAAATATAAAACATATAAATAATGGTTTCGATAATGGTTTGTATTGATATAACTAACTAGAACAATACATTAAAAAATACATTTTTGTATTAAAAATATTCAATTTCACTGCTTAAATAACTTATTCCAAAAACTTATCCTCACTGAAAATTGGTGAAGAAAGGTTAGGTTAGGTATCACACAAGCTATTATAAAAAACCTAGGAATATAAAATTCTCATCTATTCGGTCAATTCAAGTTCTCCATATTTGATTAATATTTACACTTTATTTGCACCCTTTCTCGGAAATAAATGGAAACTATGTAACACATTCTTGCATACGAAAATAGCATCCATGTACACAGCAGTTTTTGTTGTGATTTTTTCTTGATTGTGGAACTCATTATAAAACGAATCAAATTTAATACGGTAGGTGAAGAACAAATAAATGAGAAAATAAATTAAATAGAATAATATTGCACTAAACATCTAGACAAATATCACTTCTATTAACATTGCATCAAATGCGTCATACACACCAGTACTCCACATAGCAGTTTATATTTTTACCACCAGATGGATACGGGTCCATTTCAGTTGCGAATTGCTACTAATTTCACTACGATGGATATGAATAAGAATTGCGAAAATTTACACATTTTTTTTATTTGACAAGATAAATTTTCATCGAACATCAAACAGAATCATGCAGATGTAATACCAACTGTAGTAATAAACAAATAAACATTAAATTTCAACGAATCCGTTATTTTAAACTGAGCATTTGAAAGCGTAATATCTAAAATACAATTAACGGAATGCTAAAAAAAAATGAAAGCGACATTTATATCAATTGCTTAATTTGGTAGTAAGGTAAAAGAGAAAGAGGAAAATCGCTGAAGATGTGGAAAGAATACTGGATATCAACATCTCAAGAAAGAAATAAATAAAGGAAGAAAGAAAAATATATAAATGCGGAGAAAGAGCGTCAATGGGGTATCTCCAGCTTTGTTGCACAGTCCGCCTAAAAACTTTGTACCGTAATTATGATCAGATGATGAGTACTAAACATAAAAATTTTCTAAACGAACTTGACATGACGTAGTTGAAGCGTTAACGAAGTTTCAACTGCCACAAAGTAGAATTTATTAATTTTTTGTTTCATTTCTTACGTTTTATTCAAATTCAGATTTATAATAATGAACAAAAATAATATATCATTACGCTTTTTACTCAATTTGGGTTTGGATTTCTGCTTTCACAGATCACATCTATCAACAAATACTAAATACCTCTGTGAAATAAATTTAAATGACATACATATTTTCTGGAATTATGTTACTTATCAACCAATATACTGCAAAACTGAAGAACCACTTTGCACTGGAAATGCATACAAAATGACACGTTTTGTATATTTATTAAAACTATAATGTAATACTTAAATATACGCCAATATCAGTACAAATATACGTTGCAATACACGCATTATTCTTAAAACACAGAGGACAAAGTAACGGCTGTCACAAATAATTTCAAATATGTTTCATTCCCAC
Organism: Poecilus cupreus; assembly: GCA_963942605.1. NCBI lineage: Eukaryota > Metazoa > Arthropoda > Insecta > Coleoptera > Carabidae > Poecilus > Poecilus cupreus. The sequence continues at coordinate 21,146,182 of OZ012720.1, read as the reverse complement.
AACATAACGTCTTTTTGATTAAATCTGTTAACTAATTGTTGATATTTTAGGTTAAAGCCACACCAACCTCACTTTACAAAGCGTATTAAGTAAGTAACGATTACTCTAAAAATAACGGTCAGCAGCGAACACCGAGTCATTCACCCTTTACTCCGCTGGGACACGCAACGTTTTCTTATCAACATCAACAGCCTTCACCATTTTCTAACAAAAAGAAAAACCTGGTGTGTAGTATAGAGAACATTCGCTGTCTACTGCGGTGTACATCAATAACAGTTGATAAGCAAAACACTCCCCTTCGACAGCAGTTAGCAGAACAAATACCCAGAAAACGGAAACTGCTATTTGAGCAGTTGGTATGAACTGTCACCTATCATTACGTCTGTGCTTTTGTTCCAAGTTTTGTTTTTGAACAGAAATTGCTAAGTGCGTGGAAATGTTTTTAGAGATGTTTACAAACATTTAAAATAATTAATTCGATTTGTACTTTAGTACTTTGAATTCAAGATTCGTTCGAATGAGTAATTTGTTTTTCTACAGATCATTCAACGAGAAAATTGGAATAAATTTGACGAGCAAAATTGAAAACAAAAAGTTAGATAATTTCGTTCCAAATTAGCAAATTACCATTACATTCAATTGAAGCACGAAAGCAATGACGTTAAAATGGATCATACATTATACGCTAGGATGTTAGCAACAGTTAAAACACTACAATCACAATTTATGTGAAACTAAATTGTATTATTATTGTATTCAATGAAACTTATCATGTGTATATATAGGGGCGCGTCAGGAGCATACGGCACCTGTGTGCAAAATTTTTTATGCGCCGCATTAATTAAAAACATTTGTATAAAAAAACAAAATTCTAAAATTTTGCATAGGTGTTAAGAATCCCAACAACTATAACCATAGGTTCGGAAATTTTTCTTTATTTACTAGCATTTGTTAATTATACTCACATAAGTAATAAATTTAAAAAGAATGTATGACTAATTTCTTTTATTTGAATTCAGCTCTAAAGTGCTCAAAAATCGTCATTAAAAGTTGAGAAATCGTTACTAAAGTAACCCATTATATGACGATTTTGTGCAACATAGTGTTGACAACCGTAAAATAATTATTGTATAGGTAGGATAATTTTGACAGATATATGACGTATTGTAGTAAATTTATATGTAAAATGAAACAATATGTGCAAGAAGAATTAACTAATTAAATCCGATGAAGAAATTGAGGACAAAATACATAATTATGAGTGTTATTTACGATAACTTCAATGTTCAAGTATGGCAACACTCACTGAGTGTCAGTTCTAATTGACAATTGACAGATGTATAAACTTAACCTATATAATTTTTTTTTACATTTTTTTCTAATTTTAGATTTCAAATAAAATATATGTACCGCGGCACTGAAGTTCCTTTTACGGGCCTCGCCAACTAAATTCCATATTCGTGATAAAAAGTTAAACTTCAGTGCCTTGATACATAAATAATTATTAAATACTTTAATGATTAGGGACATTTAAATGAAGACTGCGATTTATCGATATATATATTTAGAGTCCACCGTACTCTAATACAGGGGTGGGCAACCTCCGGCCCGCGGGCCAGTTCCGGCCCGCGTAAAGTTCCAATCCGGCCCGCGAGATCTTTAGAAGAAATAATAAATAAATATTTTCAAAAACAAAAATTTTAAATTAGGTTAATACCCAACATAAAGAAAAAGGGGAGATTTACAGTTAAATTTTCGATATAATTTGTCTAGTTTAAATTAAGAAATAAATGTAGTACTTAGTTAATTTTGTTTTATTATTGTTTTTTATATTTTCAGAAAAAAATTGTAAGTAACAAAAATGTGTCAATTAACAACTACGGCCCGCGTACGAAACGAAAATCTTATTCTGGCCCCAGTTATAAAAAAGGTTGCCCACCCCTGCTCTAATACATGTTTTAACACAACTAAACGAACTAACATGTTAGAACAAGAATAATTACTGAGATCATAAATAAATTACTAGAATAATAATAAGATTAGGCGATATTGAAATATTTTTAATTGACATAAATTTTTAAGGTGCTTTGGCGTTTTGGCGCCTGTGTTCGCGAATACACTAGACCAGTCATGCCCAACGTTTTCATGTTCTGGGGCCAAAATTACTAATGATTAATTTTAGCGGGCCGGATAAATAAAAAAGTGAATTATAACAAATAAAATTACGAACAATAGAATGACAACATATATAATTTTAATGAATTTTATTTATAACTAAGTTAGTAGAAATAAAAATGAAAAGCGATAAAATCAAGATTACACGACTTGTAATCCAGGATAGCGGTCAGGATTCAATCTTGACCACTGGCTTGGTGAAATTTAGCAAATGGACGGCGCCTCTGTCTACATATTTTCCTATCAAAGAGTTTAAGCTTTATAATCATAAATCCCTTAACACAAAATATTTGAGTTATACTTAACTAATGAGTGATATACAAAACTTATTTACACCACAAATATTTTAAAAAAATTATGTGAAAAATATAGTGTCCTACACAACTTTGTATTTGAATGATTTATAATTATTCTTCACATACAGATATTTCAGTTATATCTTCGTTTCATTCAGGTCCGAGGACTAAATTGCAGATCTTAATTGAAAAAAGTAAATAACAAAGGGTTATTTAAAATTTCTCCTAAATATTTAAAATAATTTTAAAATGATCATGTATTAACAAACAAAATTCATTAAAAATTAATTAAATAATTAAGGAACATTTTTACTTTGTAAACTTAGATCCATTTTGATGTTTAATTATACCAATTAGAATCAAAGATAAATACACCATATGTTCCCAATACTTTATTTTTACATTACGTGAAACAGAATAAAAAAAATAAATATATCATCACTAGAAACCAAATTGAAACAAAATAAATATATATTACACCATTTACTAATTTCTGGACGCGGCACTCTGCTAAGCACTGATCTCTGTACACGATATATTTTTAAGTGTTAACTGAGGATACCAGCGGTCATCAAATCACGCCCTTAACAGATGGTATTTGAAAAGTAACAGGAGTATTTTTTTTTAATTGTCGGCTGTAGTGTAAACAATGGATCATTTGTTCTATGGCCTGGTGCGTGGCAAACAAAAACAATAGTCATGGTTGTAAACTGATTCAAACATGCCATGAAAAGCATATCTTTTATAAATACGAATGAGTAATATGTATTCCATGCAAATATAGATTAACTGGTAAATTAAGCTGTATATTATGTCAAATACCAAAAATAAACTGAAAATTGTATAAACAGCGAGCACTTATTTTTATTTCAAACCCAATTCTTTCTCCATCACGAATCATTTAAAATTAACGCTACGATCGATGAGAATAAGAAGAGAATTCCGGTTCCGAAACCGTACAAAATACATTTCGCTTTGATTAAAAAAGCTATTCCTAGAAAACGATACAATATTGGGGAGAATGTTTTATAATTATTATTCCATAGAAGTAGAATCTAAAATGACTACGACTTAAGTTGTATTTTTTTACATATGATTTTAAACAGGAAATTAAAATACCCGTATTTTTAAAATTGAAGAATTATTTATGGTTTACGAGAAATTAATATTAAAAATTAGGACAAGCGATACGTGATATATTTGGAGAGGAAGAGGTAGAAACAAATGTCATGTGTTGAAATTTTATATTTCATATATTTATGATTGGTTTAATTTGGATATAATTTACAAATTTATATTTAGAAATATAGATTTTAAATTTACGATTTGATTTAACTTCCTGGTTCATAATGAATTCATTAAATTTAAAATCTACCAATCAAAATTAGGTTACAGATTTTCAACATATGTCAGCAAAAAAAAAAAATAACTTGTTAACTTGGTTCATGTTTTGTTCTTCAATCAGATATTAAATTACTATCATATTTAACACTCTTTGCATCCATGTAACAACAATATTTAATGAACACAAATAAATCAGTTTTAAATTTTAACAAATGTTGACACCTTTTATTGTTTTCAAAGTTGTTCTTTGTTACCTACTCAAGTTGTGATTGGTTGGAATTAGAAATTTAGATTTAGAATATGAAATATGGTGATATATGAAATGAAAATGCAACATAAACCAATATAGGTAATCAGCCATTGGAAGTAGGTAAGTTTCTGTGCTTTTCTATTGTTATAACAAATATTTTATCCTGGATATTACGGTTCTTTATAAATTTTTTATACAGGGTGGGGCGTTTTAAGTTGCGTTCAGGAATATTTCGGAAACGAAGCATCGGATGAAAAATCCAAAAAACACGACTAAAATATTTTCGAGGGGGACATCCCATGAATTCAACCCCCCCCCCGCCCCAACACTGGTGGGGTGGGGCGGGGGTGAGTTTGAAATCGAAAATTTTGATGTCTTTGAATTCAGTTTTTCACGTAGAATGCGAATCTGCAAAAAAAATTTGGGGTTCCCATTTAAGATTTCAAACTTACCCCCGCCCCACCCCACCAGGGTTGGGGCGGGGGGGTTGAATTTGGTGTCATGGGATGTCCCCCTCGAAAATATTTTAGTCGTGTTTTTTGGATTTTTCATCCGATGCTTCGTTTCCGAGATATTCCTGAACGCAACTTAAAATGGCCTACCCTGTATAATATGAGTAGTACGTGAATGTACTTGTAAAATATAGATTATATCACCTAATATCTAACATCCATCAATTTATGTTCAGCCGATATAACGTTACGTTCATGTCGCAACTTGCACTAAATTTCATTTCAAATTGAATACACAATGAAATTACAAGCTTATATCATACATGTAGTTATTATTATGTGACGACAAAATAGTTAAATTACTTATTTTTTAATTTATTCTTTATATCCAACTATGGTCACATTATCAGGGTATTTATAAGACAGAGTGCTGTAACTTCATCAAAAGAGAAGCATAAGTACAAAGAATATTTAATGAATAAATCTGGCTCGACTAGATGTTAAATTGTCTTCCGTAATAATTTCAAAGTACACTACTAACATATGACCTCTAGTATCTGAATTGATAAATAATTAATGTTTGTTATTAATTTTTATTGCATTAACAAACTTATGTAGCCAATAACTTGAACAAAGCAATGCATTATGCGTTTTATTTTGAAAAAGTAAAGTATTTTACAATATGTTAAGCTTATAATTTATATAATACGCAAATAGTTGAAAAATGGTTGTATTATTTATAGTTGTCAGATGTATTTTGTGTTTGACAGTTTCAATTAAATTCATATAATTATGTCGCTGAAAATAACTCGTCATTTCAGCATTTCTAGCTTGCAACGAAATTATATATATATATATATATATATATATATATATATATATATATATAAAATAAAAAAAATAAAAATACATTGCTTTGGAGAACTTAGATATGCTCCCCTCTAGTACTCAGCACATCAAAGTCATCACTCACCGAAAAAACATCACAAGAACAGGAAATTTTTAATATTTTTGAGTGTCATATTTGATTTACGTTCTCCCAATTTAATAACTATAAAATATTTTATCCAACACCTCTCAATAAATGCTCTATAACTATGGCGATTTTAAACAAGCAAAGTAACAGATTATCCACTAGTGGGTATAATTTTGAGGAAAGCCACTAGTGAGTATTTTTTTATTTATAACAATAGTAATAACACACAACACCTTGGTAACCACTTCGATTGACATTTTAATTTAAAAATTTAAAGCATATGTCACTGTCAAATAATATTTCTTTAATAAATTTTTCATTTATTAAGAAGTGTTGGATAAAACGTTATACTTCACACGTGGGCAAAGTGGAATTACCCACTCGATAGAATTATCTCACTCAGCCTTCGGCTTCGTGAGCTAAGATTTCTCTCGTGGGTAATTCCTTACTTTGCCCACTTGTAAAGTAAATAACTATTATCCAACACCTTTCAATAAATGCTATATTACTATGGCGATTTTAAACAAGCAAAGTAACAGATTATCCACTAGTGGGTATAATTTTGAGGAAAGCCACTAGTGAGTATTTTTTTATTTATAACAATAGTAATAACACACAACACCTTGGTAACTACTTCGATTGACATTTTAATTTAGACAATTTGAAGCATGTCACAGTCAAATAATATTTCTTTAATAAATTTTTCATTTATGAAGAAGTGTTGGATAAAACGTTATACTTCACACGTGGGCAAAGTGGAATTACCCACTCGATAAAATTATCTCACTCAGCCTTCGGCTTCGTGAACTAAGATTTCTCTCGTGGGTAATTCCTTACTTTGCCCACTTGTAAAGTAAATAACTATTATTTCGTACCCCATAAGAATGTTGTTTTTATAAAGAATATGGAAAAACGAACTGTTGTGGGTAGTTATGTAAAATATCCAGGTATTTACCCATAATTGGGTGTATATTTATTGTTAAATAATATTTTTAATAATGAGTATTCAATATCATTGAAAAATATACCAAGTTACGTAAAAGTACATTATTTAATATTTTCTTTATTAAGGCAGCATTCATTGCCTCTGCTATAAACCTACTATTTTGGTGCCTTGTTAAACAAATAACTATTTGGTTACAATTTAGTACAAATAGGTAAAACTTGTACGAAACATGTTTATAACTATTAATTAGCTCTTCAACATATATAAATAGGGTTGTGCAGAAAGGGGTAGTTTGCAAATATTGTTCCGTATAATATCTTCATACATATGCAAATCATATTATTAAATGCTTGAAGAGTCCTGCGGAATTTTGTATTTTGATTGTGGAAAAATTAAGATTTTACACTCTTGGGCAAACGTTCATTTAAACACTCATCCAGTTGGGACTGGACTCATGATTAAGGGCCGGTATTTCCAAACTCAGATAAACTATAGAATAAATTATCAATGAAATAAACAAAAAATATCGCATCAAAAGATGACAGCTAGAATAATAATCATCATTTAAGCTATGATTTTGATGCGATATTTTTTGTTTATTCTATTGATAAATTTATTCTCTAGGTAACGGAGTTTGGAAATACCGGCTCTAAATTAACTACTTTGCTCACTAGTCACTGGCATTAAAAATAGCTATTAAACGTTCTGTTACCTTGGAAACGAGAGAAATGCACTACTAATTTGAATTAATTTTTATTATTATCAATGGTTTCAGAAAAAAATTAATACATAACAGTAATGTACCACTTTCCTTAATCTTATGTAAATAACTATTTTAATTATGACACATGTAAAAATATGACCTTTTGCAAGCTTTTTTTTACAAAATATAATTTCTATTTAACGCCTTGTAATTCGTAAATGGTGACAGTAAGAAAATCATGTTTCAAACAACAATTATAGATAATAGTATTTAAATATTATTCTAAAATAAAAATTGTCATTAAACCATAATTTTGAGATATTTCAAATAACTTGATAGGGCTTCAAGTAAACTACCACTTTCGGTTATTGGATTATCACCAAAAACTAATCAGCTCTTCCCAAGAGAATGCAGTTGCTATATAAAAATATCAAAATTTTCTGATTAATAGTTTTTGAGAAAACGTAACTCCAGAAATCCACAAAGATCGACAAACAGACAGACACATACACACATACATCATTGCGAAACTAGTAAAATCGTATTCTAGGGACCCTAAAACGTGCTCATCCACTAAAAACTCATTACCGAATTTTTAGTATGATTCCTATACCTTCCTTACAGGATGTGGCGGTATAAAAACATGAACTAGTAGATTCATTAAGCCGATTAGCTTTAACCATATTTTAGTCGTACTTCCATTTCACAAACCAGGTTACCTGGTATCCCGTGTTTGTACTAGCACCATTTTTAAACCTTGTTTAGCCTAGCTCCAAATTTATCACCGTAAAATGTCAAAATATCACCGTTGATGATTCACAAACGGGGTTAGATTTAAAATGAAACCCAAAAAATAACATTGCTTTTTAGGTTGAGTAAGTGATGTTTCATAGGGTACATTTTATTCAACATGTCTAAAGGAATTTTTATGAAACTGACTGTGTAAAACACTAAATTCAAATGTAGTTAACATGTTAACAGTTATTTAAGTGTTAAATTTTCTATATTTATATATTTTGGTAAAGTGTAATCAATGTAACTATTATTTGTTTCAAATGAAATGGAACTGATATATCGGACGAACATTTGTTTTTATTATTAAATAATTTCATTTAAAGCTGAATGCTAAATTCTTGTCTTAAATATATATGGTTCTTGTAGATACTACAGATTACGCGAATTGTTTAACGTACAAAAGTAAATCTAGCAGTAGCAAGACAAATATTAATTAATAGCTTTAAGATTTCTTCCAGTATATTATAATATAATTTTTAAATATTTCACAAACTGTCATTTTCAACAGTTTTACAATATCGGTCGGTTCTTGGAGGAAAGAATGTAAAGGAGAGCGTTATCAAGCGATAGTGAAACCGCTTCCCCCACTGCAACCAGAAGCGCGGTTATAGCGTTGTTATAGCAACCATCCTTGTATTTGGCAGCCGTACTGTTTTTTCTGAACGTATGTACACTATGTACAGCGCAAATCCCCACTCCAATCAGAACCATGCTTGCATGCGTCTGCTCCCTGCCCTCATCTGGTTACATTCCCCTTGCCCCTAATATATGATTATGCTTTCTCCTTTATCTTCTTTCCTCAAAGACCCAGTTAGTAGCCAAAATAGCAACCAGTGTTGCCATCAGGCCGGTTTTCACCCGGACAACCCGGTTTTAAGGTTCTTGGTCCAGGTCAGTTATTTATTTAATTTGTCCGGTTTTCATAAAAATTAAGAATGCATGTATTTATAAATTATTAAAGGATTAATTAAACTTGACACTAACGTGAAGCTAGCTGACTTGTGAATCATACTCCATACAACTTAATTATTGCAAGTCGAAGTAACAGTTGGAAACGTAATATTTTTATAACCTACAAATACATATTATTAATCATTGTACACACTAGATTAGAAAAATGTAAGTTGTATACAAATTTGATAATTATATATTTTCGTGTTCCAAAGATTGTTTTTATTTTTAATCAAATGGCCGGTTCAACAATTTTTCAAAGGTGGCAATACTGACAGCAACTAATAATAACGTTTCATAACACCGAATTTAACAGTTACCGTATCTATCTTATAAATTGAAACATCCGAAAATTTAGTCAGGAATAACATTTTAAAAAATGAAATGTCTACAATTATTTTTACTGTAAATAGACAATTTCAAATTCAAACAATTGAATCCTCACACGTTACTTCAGTATCAGCAACTAACACAAAATTCCCTAATTTGGAAACTACGATTTTGTATACAAATAGAGCGTTATCATAATAACCGAATACTCTAATCTTTTGTTTTCATTACAGCAAGTTTGACATTTCTTTGCGCACTCGTTCATAGACCACTATTACGCATTTCGTTCCTCGCTTCGTTATACTCGCGATGCCATGTGACGTGAAGGTCGCTCGCTTGCATCGGGGCATGGCGACGCAGGGGCCGCGGTAATCAATGAACAGCTCGCTTGCGACGGGCTGCGGGACCAGGGGCCCGATCGATCCGCCCCGCAACCCGCACCCCACTTCCGTAGTGCGGGGCGCAGCACTGCCACGTCAGCAATGTTTACGTGCTGTGCTGTGCAGTGTGTGTTCTTACCGCGCAAGCTGGACTAGCGCTAGCCTAGCTCCCATCTCGAGGGTTAGCGATGCTAATGACGCGATGGTAATTTGATAATAATGGATGGAAAGGATGATACTGATTATGATGATAGTGTTTGGTGGTTAATCGGTTTTGTAACGGAGCTGTCAATTTTGTACTTGCAATTATTGGTATCACATAGTTTAATGGATTATAGTTTTAAAAATTCAATTACTTTCGGTATCATCTGTGAACACATTTGTATAATCTACCAAATTATGTCATAAAATTGTCTAATCTAAATAATTGTAAAATCATTAAATTTTTAAGATAAATTTCGAAAGATTCACAGCTTTTTATAAGGGCCACTTTTCAACAGATTACACAATCGAGCCAATTCTCAAACGAAGTTATTATCTAGCAACTTGCTAATACTGACAAAATTGCATCAAAACTTCATATATAATATGGAATATTTCATTGGATGTAAAAACACAATTCATTTATGTCACATTTAGCAAGTTGTTACCCTAGCAACTTTTAGAGAATGGGCCGGAATGGCATGGAAATGGATGTATAATATGATTTTTGATAGATTAATCAAGTTACATTAACAACGGAGTAACAACGCTTTATACAAATGTCCTTTAAAATGAGAAAAAATAAAAACTTTATTTCATGTTCAACTGTATTATAATCACTTGTTTATGATATTATTTATCGGCTATAAAGTGGCTCTTTATGGATTGGTCCGATAAAATAATAACAATAAGAGATTCTAAGCTAAGAAAATTAATCTGCAATACAGACGAACAAAATCTCTGCGCTCGCTCGGCCCCTAAATTATCTCGTCCATAAAACCCCAAATTTTATACTTTAGAATAATCTCTATTATGATAGTCCGTTCGGAAATGAGCTGCAGTAATAAATCAAAATGTGCAAGAATAGCATTTTTGTCAGGATTACAACAAATAAATCCACTAGAAAAATGAAATATAAGTTTACTATAGAGGCAAGAGAAAGTCGCTTGCTTTATACCTGAAATAATACTTACTTCTCTAATAAAAATACCACAATAATAGTTTATTACTACATGAGGGACATTCTTAATGATTTATTCACGAAGATGAAGTTGCGTCACGAGCCGAAGGCGAGTGAATAACGATCATAATCCCGAATATAATACAAAATTTTACTACTCCTGTAAATTCGGAAATCACTTTTGAAAAATGATCGAAATTCGTTGAAAATACGTTGAAAAACGTCAACATAAAAATACACAATGGCAACTGACTGCATGTGAACTGTCAGATGCCCGTTGCTTGGTGATCCACATCACATGTTTAAAATAACCGTGATTTATGGATTTCTAGCACTGTGATTGATCGAAGAAAGTGAATTAAAAATTATAATTCACTGTAATCGAAAAATTTGAAATAATTGGGACATATTTATACAGGAGTACTAAAACTTATAAATAATACCCTCTGAAAAGCAACACGGGCGTATGGTTTTGAGAGGAAACCGAAAAGGACGATCTCTATCGAATTTAGTCGAATATATTACCCCTTAGCAAACAATTACTGGCGTTGTACTGGAATCTCTCTGATGCATTGATTTATTACTCCAACTCATTTCCGAACCGATTATAGCTATTAAATACAAAATATTGTTCTCACACATAGTTCAACTAGTGGAATGAGAGTTGACGTTTTAATTATTTTATATTCTGTGGTTTCTTTTCATAGATTTTCACTATGAAAAAAGTTTGAAATATGTATTTTGCTATAAAGAACTACATTTGTAAGAAATCCTTAATAATGTCTGCCAAGGACTGGACTTCAAAAATTCATAAACAAATTAGCACATTTGGCTCAAACCATCTATTGTTATTAAGTGTATGCCATGCTCATTAATTTGACTTCTATAATCCCTGTAATTTTTACTACAATAGCGAAAATTGCTTATGGTGAACTTATAGCAGTAGAAAATAGGTTTTACTTACAAGCCCTTCCGGTTCACAATCACTTACACAAAGATTATATAGAGAATTAATCGAAGAAGTACTAATTATGGAATTTTTTTTAGTAAAAATGCACTGCAAGAACGACCACTAACAAATTGTTTCAATGGATGCTGTTACTCGTGGGCCGTATTCAACTACTTGCTGATAATTTTCCACGTGAAAAAAATATTTTTCATATATTTAATATTAAGTATGAGATTTTTTTTTTGTTAAAAGCAGGTTTCCAGAACAGCCCAAAAGGTATTGCTTTCAGCTTTCTATGAACAAGGGTCTTCTTATGTATTGTGTTATCGATATTGCAATATTAACAAGTGCGGCTCCTGTAAGTATACCAAGAAAATCGGTACGAATGTTAAATTTTCCAGGTCAATTCTCTATATTATCGCCGTGCAAGCGACTATGAACCGAAAGAGTTCACCATAAGCGGTTTTCGCTTTTGTGTCGAAATTGCAAGTGTTATAGAAGTCAAATTAGAGAACTTGGTATAAACTATAACTGTATACATCTCTGTGTTGTTAATCGGAGATTATAATTTTACTGCAATGATACATCTATTTTAATCCACGATATGCTAATGTTTATGATGATAATTTAACTCCAATATAAAGTAAGCCATAAAGAAAAAACAATTTTATCGTTTTGACATCGGATAAATAGGAAGGTAACTTTTTGAAAGTGATAAAACGTCATTTACCTTTCTTGTAGCAATCAAATCAAAATACTAACTACATAATGTCATTTGTCAAAAATATGATATATAATAATTGTATTTTCGCCAAATGCATTTTTAAATAAACCTTTTCATAAATAATGTTAAATTATCTCGCCTAATTACACTCGAGCATTTTATTTTCTTCGGATAAATTTCAGTTTGACAACTCAACCTTGTCACCTGAAAGTAATTTGACTCGAAAACTGTTTAAAAAATAAAATCACTCCACCTACGATGTCGTGATTTTATTAAAACAGTTTTCTTGTCAAATTGTTAGGTAACAAGGTTTCGTGACAAATTTATCCGGCAAAATAAAAAGATGTTGTGTAATTAAATTGAAAAAATTTTGACTGGCAATTATGGTAAAAGAAAATGCTCCGGTTTCAAGCCCCACCTGGGTTATCTGGGTTTCTGACTGAACTTTGTAAGGTTTCTTTGCAATTTTCAAATGTAAAATGTCTGCGTGTCTCGCTACGCTTGTGTTTTAATTGACCCATTCGTGACTAAAGACTAGCTTTACGTACCTATATCGTAAATAACTATTAATGATATTTTCTTATATCGGGTGGTCCATCGCACAGAAAGAATACCAAGAATTAAATACAATAAATAAATGTATATAATATGTTCGAATGTCTGTCTTTCAACATCAATTTAGATTTGACAGCAACTAATCTCATTGTTCAAACATTAACATTCAATTCATGGCATATTTTCTGTACTGATCATTTTAGGACTATAATGATTAAGAACTGTTTTAAGGGAAACAAAAGATCTATAAAATTTTGCAAAAATATGTAGGCTGTTCAGTTACTAAATATAGTTACAAATCATTGTACGAAAATGAAACACCCGGTAGAAAACTGCAGATACGTGAGCATTTTGAATTAAAATATACATTGTATGAAAAAATTTTCAGTAATACTTAAAATAATCGCATAAAATAAAAAATACATACCGATGAGCCTCCCGGTACATTTTGCAATTAAATTTGAAATATTTTTTATTTTGAGATAACTTAATGATTAATACAAAGTAAAATAATTAAGTAGGTTTACGTTATTTAAGAATTAAAACAAATACAAAATAAAAACGAAACAAATAATAAATAAAATAGCATATCTATTGTCTTTTTCTTTTCTTATATACATTTTATAGATTTTTTGTGGACATACTTTTTTTGCAAGCGTTTTCATTATTTCCGCGATGACGTGTCTGTGTATGGTTATGTGTGATCGTTTATGCAATAGCGCATGAACAGGAAAAGATAAATTAAACGAATGTTGATAATTATAAGTTTCATAAAAATACGCACAGCTGATTAGAATTTGGTCATAATTTCAAAACCGGATGAGGAAATTTACAGGACACAAAACAATACATTCAATTTATTTCAAATATGCAGTAAGTTGCGATAAAAGTTATAAATGAAAACACCTAATCTTAAGAACATTTTCCTTATTTACTCTTATATTAATTACACTAAAAAAAAAATTAAATTTGACATCTCGTTTGACATTAACAGACAATATCAAATCCAACATTGCTCGACAACCCGTGATTATGAAATCGTGTTACTAAACAACCATTTTAAAAACTTGGAACTAACAGTTAAACATCAATTTTACACACTATCGTAGATAAAACATGCCTGTTCTTTTATCAGACAAAATTTTGGAATAACTTTGCTGTGATTGAATTTAATAGAAACAGAAAGAAACTATAACTGATATTTTATCGTAATTCTGTAGTTTATAATAGTATTTAACATACAAGTTATTGGACTGCTCAAAACATCAGTGAATTTTCATATTTACTATTTAGTAAATTCCCAAGTACACCAATAGCTTTTTTTTCTAAATTCGATAAACATATGTTATAAACACAATAACAATTTTATTTATGTAGCATTTAATACCAATACATTATTAAACAATTTATCTTCTCAAATAATGAATTTATAATAAATTATATAGCACCCCACATACCTACTTAAAGATTAATTATATTTATTTATCGTGGTAACGCATTCAAGTGTGGATAATGAGATCCTCAGTTCGATTCCTATTCGACAGTCACCACTTTTCATTTTACTCTTGAGGACCCTTTCCTGACTAATATCTTTGGGAACCGTAACATTACGGCTGGTAACCGCGTTTCGTGCGTAAAAATATATCACATAACGAGATCTACGACAGTAATGTGCCATGGGTAAATTGGCGCGATTATTTATTTATTTTACGATATACTGAATAGTAAACCTACTATTATTGAACTCTGTCTCTAGTAGCAAAGAATCTATTTATGGAATGTTATCTTAAAACCATAGCAACAGACATATTTATTGTGTATGTTTTCAAAGACTATTTCGATCCATTACTTCAATGTATTGTGCTGCACGCTCCAATAAGTGTATGATTTAATATATCAAAATATTGTACAACGTTCGACCTTAATCCGAACTTTACATGCTAGCTCGTTAGGTACTGTGCTCGCCACTAAAATTCTGATTAATATTCTTATATTATAAAATATTAATATTTGGACAATAAAGCTTGAATCATACAATAGTTATTTATATACCAAGGCAGCGAAATCTCTCTTTAGCGTACCGAGGCAGAACAATCTCGAGGGCGATAAAGGATTTCGCGGACAAGGTGTAGACACTATTTTTTGTGCAACCGTAAAAAATATGTAATTAAAAATTTTATTAATTTTAAATAATTGTATTGTAAATAGAAAGTTGGCACTTAAAGTGTACAAAACAATAATTTTGGATTTCGCGGCCGTTACCATAACAACAACCGCAAAATTCAATTTCGCGGTCTGAATTGCGGCTGCGAAATGCTTATTTTGCATCTGGTATCTGGTTGCTCAAATAGTTATTTATGTATCTAGAATGAAAAATGAAACTTTAAGGTACTAGCAAGTTGTTTACTTGCGAGGTCCTTAAAGTCACTTTTCGTTCGAGGTACATACAAAATTTTATTTTATACTGGTTACTAAAGCTGTTAAATTATAGTATTTATTAACCGAAATAATCAAAAATTCGTAGAAATATGAGTTGATATAAGTAGGCTAAGGGCCGATATTTCCATCTACGAACAAATTACCGAATAAATTATTCGTCGAATAAATGAAAAATGTATCGAAATTTTAGCTCAAATGATACTTATTGTTCCAGCTGTCATTTCTTGATGCGTATTTTTTAATTTATTCGACGAGTAACTTATTCGGGTGTTAATTCATAAATGGAAATATCGGCCCTAAATAACTATTTTTATAGGAACAAGTATTTGATATTTGTTTATAAATAATAAATAAATTAAAAGTTAATTTTTACTTTAAAGTCCTAGGACTTTAAAGTTTCACTTTTCGTACGATAAATATTCCGAAAATGTAACATAAATAACCAGTATGAAATAGAAATAATAATTACGTAATATTTTAAATTCTTTAGACGGTCACTGCTCTTTTAGCATGAAGTGTAATTTTCTTTGTTGTATTGTTATTTTATGTGTTTGGTTGCACTGCATACAAGGCTGATTTGACAATAGGCGAATTTAACAAAAGTTTAGCTATTGACAAAACAGCATAAAAGACATAATTTTGTGGTGCTAAATATTGACCTTGTGTTAAGTAGATAAACTGTAAAATTATCTAAATGACAACCATTAAATGAAAAGAGTGTTTTAAAATTTTATAAGATTGTTGTTCCTCCTAAATATTTTAATTAATTCAGTATGAACACATGATTCATAATTTCGTAATCTTATTTCTCATTTCTAATTACTTATTTTTTAAGTTCAAAATTTATATCTTCTGTGACTCAGAGCTCTGATTTTGAATATACTAAGAAATATGTTTTTGGTATCAAAATTATCTAAATTATTTTCATTAAAAATGATTCAAATAAAAGTTTAAATTCTCCGCAGCTTTCATTGGAAGCATTTTTCTTTAAATTAATTTTAGAACGTGAACAGCGATAAAACAATTCTCTTAATATAAGTAAAAGCAATGTCATTGTTATGAAAATATGAGCACGTTTAGCTCAGGAATTCAAGACACTTCTTTTCTTTCAATTCATATTGACTACAAAAAGATAATTCACTATCAGATTATGTAGTCAAAAAGAGAGAAATGTACACGCAAGTTCGACTGATGCTTATATACTCCTATAAGTACAAATTATAAAATAAGTAAATTAACCATAATGTTATCTCATAATAATAATAATTATAATAATACAAACTAGAAC
This sequence comes from Poecilus cupreus, assembly GCA_963942605.1. Lineage (NCBI taxonomy): Eukaryota > Metazoa > Arthropoda > Insecta > Coleoptera > Carabidae > Poecilus > Poecilus cupreus. The sequence continues at coordinate 21,129,467 of OZ012720.1, read as the reverse complement.
CACAAATAACCATATAATTTTACAGTATTTTCTATTTGAAATTAAAAATTCTGTAAGTTGCGCCATTGACGTGACGTCATATTGGTAGAGCGTAAATTGAAGGGGTCATACCGTTGAAATTGACGTTCATCAAATGTCGGATGATTACAAGTATATTTACGCAAAAATTCGCCTAAAACAAAAGTTTTCAAGATTAAATAGTTATTTGTATATTATATGAGTAATACAAAATACTTTGGTGCAAAGGTATACATTTTTTCCGATATCGTTAAATTATTAATTAAAAACATAAATAAATAGCACTATGTATTTATAAAACTCCAGCTAGCTGTTGCGACGGGAATGGTTGTGATAAAAGTACAGTCAAAGTATCAAATATGTGGTTATAATTTTCATTATTTTCTGTTTTTATGACGTGGTCTGCATTAAATCCGATAAAAAATTATCGATAAATAATAATAAATAAATTCACAATAGTATTATAGAATAACATGTTTGTTATTTTAGGTTTGTAATTCGAGTTTAACGGATTAGTCCGTAAAGTAAAATTTTGACATAAGAGTATGTAAAGTTTTACTTTAGCTACTATTTTGGCTAACTTCCCGCAGAGATATCGTGTACTTTAGTATCGATTTCGGAAAAATATATTCAGTTATATTTTTTGAGAAATTATGAAGAAAGTACAGTTTTTTTTGTGATGGTACAACCCCAGTTTTCAAATATCTCTATTCAATAATGGCGAGCTGAAATCTACGTTATTTATAAGTTCATATACAAATAATGACATTATCAAATTAACCTAGATGAAAATCAGTAGCCAGAATGTGTTCAGAACAAACAGATATACAGGATGTTCATTTTAAGTGGTACACTATTGCTATTTCGAGAACTATAAGAGCTACAAGGTCGGTTAAATTAGCAAACAATTTCTATATTATAAGACAATTAAAATGAGCGAAAAAAGAATTTTTTTAGACCAGTGGTTCTCAAAATGCGGGGTGCAACTTTCTTATTTTAAATGGCTACCTACTTTTTTTATTTGCTTATTCGATTCAATATTTTTTTCTGAATTCAATGATATTCACAGGTAATGACCAAATAATACAAAATATTTGAGAAAAATGCAAAATTAAAAATGTATCATTTTTATTTCAATATGCATATACAAAGTTTGCCATGGGAGAAAACAAATTATTATTCGTTTCAGTATTTTTTTCTAAATTCAATGATATTCACATGTAATGACCAAATAATACAAAATATTTGAGAAAAATGCAAAATTAAAAATATATCTTTTTATTTAAATTTGCATATACAAAGTTTGCCATGGAAGAAAACAAATAAATCAAACAATTTTTAATATTAGTTTTTTTTTTAAGTGTACCTCTGTATTTCTGTATTGTAACAACTAAATTAATAATTATTCTCATAATTACAGTTTTTTCAATTATTTCTGCATTTGATTTATTTGTTTTCTTCCATGGCAAACTTTGTATATGCATATTTAAATAAAAATGGTACATTTTTAATTTTGCATTTTTCTCAAATATTTTGTATTATTTGGTCATTACATGTGAATATCATTGAATTCAGAAAAAAATATTGAATCGAATAAGCAAATAAAAAAAGTAGGTAGCCATTTAAAATAAGAAAGTTGCACCCCGCATTTTGAGAACCACTGGTCTAAAAAAATTCTTGTTTTGCTCATTTTAATTGCCTTATAATATAGAAATTGTTTGCTAATTTAACCGACCTCGTAGCTCTTATAGTTCTCGAAATAGCAATAGTGTACCACTTAAAATGAACACCCTGTATATGATCTTTGAAATAGGCTTTGTAATTCAGAGAATTGCTCATTCTTCCGACAAATATGAAAATTTAGGAAAGAAGTGTAACTCTGTTTTAAAATTGTAATACTGTGGCATTGCACAGTACCTTTTGCTCTTACTCGTAATTGTTCGATATCATATATTCACATACAATGATTAAACACTAATATTAATACTATTTAGCACTACTACATTAATACTTAAACATTATCTATTTAATATAATAATAAAGAGATATACCTATATAAAAAATATACTTATAAATTTGAAAATAATTAATTAGGTATAAAATGGAAGCAATAAGCAATGAATGTTTTTCCCTTATCTTTAGTTTATATTTCTGCTGCATAGTGTCAGCTACTTTGATTTTTTCCAATTTCTCAAAATTATCGGTTAGTGTGGTCTATATTTTGTATATTTTCACCAAACAATTGCCATTCATAAAAAAGAAGTTAGATTTAATCGTTAAGAAACGAAACGAAGTTAGTAACACTATAATGTGTCGCACGAAAACGCATGCGTACATGTATGTTATTATTTGAAGCATGATTATTTATTTTGATTGAAGTAAAGCCGTTTTATATAGTTCAAGCCTATTTATTTTTAATAGAATTAGTTGTCTTTCAAGCTGCTGGAAATATTACTTCGTTTATTGCAAGAATTGTGAAGCCACTCACGAATTCAAAGGGTTTTAAACTTCGGAATAAACAATAAACGTAACCTCTACTCTCTAAGTGAAAATGTATTAAAACTGAAGAGTCATAGTTCTCGGATTCGTTGCTTTACCTTTATTTAAAATCAGTAAAAGGCCGAGAGCATGACAGATAAGAATCTCGTGAGAATGCTGTTTTTATTTAGCTAACTCAAGCTGAAAGATAACGGAGTTCCTTCTAAGCATCGGGTTCACAGTTGAAACTATGGAAATTTTCCACAAACATTTCATAACATCTAAGTTGCTCGGCGTACTTTCATTGCAAATTTACATTTCTGGTCTTGCTTTAACTAGCGATTGTAAAGAATTCTAAAAGCGAGAAATTATTCAGATGAGACAATGTATTGTCAAGAGTAGTAAAATTATATTGTTTTTATTGGCGTATAATCTCTATGTTGATAATGTTGTGATTACATCTAGTGATCAGTCTTCGATAAAGAAAAACAATCATGCACTACAGGTTTGCAATGAAAGTTATAAATATAATTTTATAGCGTTAGGAATTTTTATAAAATGACATGTTTTCAAGTTAAAGTTCGTAGTATTGTAAATAATTATGTCACGGACATCAAAATTAAACAAAGGGCAATGATTCAAATCTTGATTGAATAGACCAATTTACGAATTAGAGAGCATTTCATGTATAACTATAAACAAAATGTTTTGCCGTGATTATCTGTTCGTATTTTTTTTTTAAGATAAAAGTACAAAATGTCTCTGCCGAAAAAGTAATTTTCTGCTTCGTATGTGTAAGGTCCCAATTCAAATGCAGGCTAGGGTATGAATAACTGTCTATTTTCTCATCCGATCATCGAATACAAACTAGTTTAGTAGCTCCGTGTCCGTGAAACAATAACAAAATGTAAGTTTCTTATTACTCACTCATTCTTATTTCGCATTTTAATATCTCCAAATACGGTAATCAGCTTCTTGGTAACGCATCGCACTGTGGATCATGAGATCCTCAGTTCGAATGCCGACAGTTGCAATTTTAACTTTACTACCCCTGTAGTGCCAGCAACACTAACACCGTTATCTGAAGACTGTTAACCAACCGCCCTCCACACCTAAAACGGGTAAATATGTGATAATATATTTATTTGTTTTATCTTCAAATTTTAATTACAGCCAGAGCAGATATTAAATTTAGAATAATCTAGGACCTAGGCGATTGACTAGGCCCTAAGATGTTTCAACAAATGGAATATTATAAAATTTAATTTTAGCAAAATGGTATAGGGTGCATTATTTTACATTTTATGTAATAATTATTTATTATTAAACAAGAAGTTTGCAAAAATGTAAATTGGCAGTTTCGGTTTTAGCTAAATGGGCGTCCCAAATATTTAGGTAGGTATGTATTTTATTTTTGACTGGTATTCGAACCCAGAATCACCCACTATCGCAATGAATAGCTAATTGAGCTACAAAACCCCGGTAGTGAAGGCTATAAATAGCTCCTTAGGTAAGGCATCGGATCTATAGTTTATGAAATCCTCAATTTAATTCAAACAGTCAACAAATTTTCAAATAGAACATTATTTTAGGGCCGGTATTTCCAAACTTAGTTACCTAGAAAATAAATAAAATTTGTTTATCCAACACTTCTCAATAATTGCTCTATAACTATGGAGATTTTAAACAAGCAAAGTACCAGTTTATCCACTAGTGGGTATAATTTTGAGGAAAGCCACTAGTGAGTATTTTTTTATTTATAACAATAATAATAACACACACCTTGGTAACTACTTCGATTGACATTTTAATTTAAAAATTTATAGCATATGTCACTGTCAAATAATATTTCTTTAATAAATTTTTCATTTATTGAGAAGTGTTGGATAAAACGTTATACCTCACACGTGGGCAAAGTGGAATTACCCACTCGATAAAATTATCTCACTCAGCCTTCGGCTTCGTGAGCAAAAATTTCTCTCGTGGGTAATACCTTACTTTGCCCACTAGTAAAGTAAATAACTATTAATCCATTGATAATTTATTCCATAGTTTATCTGAGGTTGGAAAACCGGTCCTTAGCGGAAAAAAAGTATTTTAAAAGATTGTTGGTTGGTAACATTTCGAGACAAATGATATGACCAAAAAACAAACGAGCCGAAGGCGAGGAATTTTGTCATACAATTTGTCTATTAATTTTACATAAAAGTAGCGATCTTGAGTATAAATTTTATCTGCAAAATAATGTAACCGAAATATATTTTATTAGACTATTTCTCAAATATAATAATTATTTATGTATCAAGGCACTGAAGTTTAACTTTTTATCACGATTATGGAATTTATTTGCCGAGGCCTGTTGGGCCGAAGAAAAGAAACCATGTGAGTGATAAAAAGGAACTTAAGTCGAAAATTAAAAAAAAAACTGTAAAAAAAAAATTATTATATAGGCTAAGTTTATACATTTGTCAGTTGTCAACTGGAACTGACACTCAGTGTTGCCAATGCCGAACATTGAAGTTATCGTAAATAACACTCAAAATTATGTGTTTTTGTCCTCAATTTCTTCATCGGAATTAATTAGTTAATTCTTCTTGCACATATTGTTTCATTTTACGTATAAATTTACTACATATCTTTCAAAATTATCCTACCTGTACAATAATTATTTTACGATTGCCAACACTGCGCTGCTCAAAATCGTCGTATAATGAGTTACTTTAGTGACGATTTCTGAGCTTTTAATGACGATTTTTGAGCACTACAGTGCCGATTTCAAATAATACATATTTTTGAGTAATTCGTAGATTACATATAGAAAGTAAAGTATATTACTGACCGCGATCTGGGGAATTATAATTTTAGACTAAAAGGAATCGTCTGTTTCTCAGTAATAAAACTTGAGTGTGGCTGTATAACGATGAGCAAATAATATAATAGCTTAGCTACTTAAACCCCTAGCAAATTTTAAAATTAAAGATTTTTTTAATGACGATTTCTGAGCTTTAATGACGATTTTTGAGCATTTCAGTGCCGATATTAAATAAAATAATTTTTTGACTTTTGGAAATATTATACAAATTGTAAACAAAAATATAATAAGCAATAATTTTGGCGTTGTAACAGGTATGCGATTGGTCAAAAGTGAAGAAACTTAAACCAAAATATTTGATATATGCGATATGTAAGTCTACAAAAAAATTCAAAAACTGTAATATAAAATTACCTTTGTTTCTTACTTGGGGGTGGTGAGACGTGATTTGACGGCTGGTAGCCCACCCACAAAAACGAATGGCGTTAACGTATACTTGCACAGTTTAAATTGTACTTTCCGTGTCAAAAAGCAAATACATGAAATAAATATTCTAGTGCATTATTGGCGTATGGCGTTGTATTTTTTCCTATTTCACAAAGCCAATTTTGTGACACTGTTTTTCTCAAAAACAATGCTACAAAATTGAATTTTGTGCAACTGTTTTTGAGGAATTTATTATGTGTAAAATTAACAAGTCTGTCAAACTTGGGGCTGTCATTGCTCACGTAAAATTATTGAATCGGAGCCGCTGCGTCGGGGTATCGGCCTGGAACCCGATAGGCCCCGCGGCCAAAGCCCCTTGTTGACCAGTGGTATATTAAACATGCCGTACAATTTTATTTTATTTTTATTGAATTTATGAACGTGAAATAGGAAAAGTACTATGAACAACTCGTGTTACAATGCCTAATTGTAATTGTAACACTAGTTGTTCAACATACTATTGTAGCAACTTTAACAATTTTATGAAATATGTAGAAATGAAATTTTTATACGAAAATGGTAAACGAACTAACTACTTTAGTTATATTCCGTCCAATGGGTGGACCATGCTCTTCAGTGGGATTCGAACACAGGACCTCTGGTGTGCTAGGTTAGTGATATAGCCACTACGCCATCGAGATCGGCAAGATAGTGTTTATTTATATTATTGTTCTAATTTAAAAATTTATATAATTTAAAATAACATAAATGTACATAAAAACCAGGTCAATGACTCGTCACCCTCCATACCAGCATAACCAAGAATACTTTTCTTTAAAAAAAATATCAATAATTATCCACAAATTACAACGAAAAATGGTTGAAACTCCTTCGAAACTTTTAAAATTGCGCCTAACCATAATTTTGTAACAAACAAGTTTTAATTATGTTACAAGTAATATCAAAATAATAACCACTTGCGCAACAAAATATAAAAAAACTACTTTGTTTCATTTCTATTTATAATCTTACTAACACAAACTTTGTAATTTAGGTTAGAGTTAGACCACTGCTAAAACATGATAATGACATTTAAAATTACTTATTGTGTAGTGAAGCCACAGAACTATTTTCATTTCTCAGTGACCGTTAATTTTCAACCGTTGGTTTCATGGATACCAGCACCTGAAAAAAATCCGGCTTTCCTGTCTCTCTAGAAAACCAGTCCACAATATGCAACAGTCACCCTTATGTGAATCGAACGCAATACAGCTTGTCCTATTTTGATTAACTTCGTGGTAATGCATCGATCTGTGGATCATAAGATCTTCGGTTCAAGCCCCGCAGCATACAAATTTTCAAAAAAAGCTGTCACCTATGCTACTAATTTTTATTTAAGCTATACATACAAATTTGACAGTGACAAATGCTTTAAATTTTTAAATTAAAATGTCTATCGAAGTGGTTAACAAGAACCAAGGTGTCGTGTGTTATTATTACTGTTATAAATTAAAAAAATACTCACTAGTGACTTCTCAAAATTACAAACTACTAGGTAATCTGTTACTTTCCTTGTTTAAAATCGCCATAGTTATAGAGCATTTATTGAGAGGTGTTGGATAAAAACTATTTGTAAACACATTTATGTTTAAATTATTGATAATAATTATCTATGGTTTTACAGGTTTTGATACACAAAAATCGGTGGAACATTCTATGAACCAAATTTTGTTAATTTTTAAGATTATTTTGTACGAAATGAAAGTTGCTGGTAGTAAATAGCGTACGGCAAATATGTTTCCGAGGTCATGAGCACAAAAATTATAATTAAGTAATTTTTTTTTTTGAAAATTTCTTTTTGATAATTGAGTATTATCAAGTAATGATCAGTCAATTAATTTCTTCCTTAAACACACATTGTGTTATATACGTTCATTATTTGATAAAGAAACGTTATCAACAATAGAAAAAGGAAAACTTTTTATTATTGGTCTCGGTACAGGTATATAATCTTCTGTATATTGTTAATAAATAATAGTAAAATACAACAACGATAAAATTGTCGTCGATACATTTTCAAAACACTAATTAACCGTAGAAATATGACCATAAAATTTTCGCAAACATTTCAATGATTCAATTTACATACTCGTAAACTGAATATATTCAGTGACGTATGTTATGGCTGTATTGAAACACAAATAGAATGTTTGTAATACTTATCAGACATGTATACTGATAATACGCGAGCAATTTTATTTATTGTTACTGATAATAGAGCAATTTACGCCCTACATTTTCATTATGTTTGTTAAAGCACATCTTCAAAAAACATTTAAACTGGACGTTTCTTAAATGGAAAACTTAAATATTTATAGACAAGAACGATTTATTGACGTAACTATTTACGTCTAACAATAGCTGGTGCACTCCAATAACGGTATACAAATGTAAATAAATAATAAATTAGTAATAGCGAACGGCACCAATATTTTATGATGCGAACTCATTTGATTTCAAGTAATTTCTATATTTGCTCAATAAATTTACCATTACCAGCAGGTTCGGTGACTAATATAATTCATCCATTACACAAATTAAACAATAACGACACTAATGTCTGTGTCAATTAATAAAGTAAAATTAAGGTAGAAAATTGAAACGAAATGTAAAATACAGCCATAATATAGCAACATTGGTTTTGCACATATCATTAACGTAAACGTCATCATATAATTTATGCTATTTTCCTTTCAAATGTACAATTTTCATACAGGGTGCCCACAATGTATGGAATATAGTATATATCTCGGGAAATGTCGACTTTATAAAAAAGAATTGTATACACAAGTTGTTTAACATTTTATTTTCCATAATAAGACCGAAAAGAGAAAAAAAATCTCTATCAAATAAGCCTAATGAAAGGATACATTTCTATTTAAAAAAATTAAAGTGTTATTCGTTCCTCATTTCTTTTCTGAAATACAAAAAATTGAACGCTGTCTTATTATGAAAAATAAAATGTTAAACAATTTTAATATACAATTATTTTTTATAAAGTCGATATTTACCAAGACATATACTATATTCCATACATAGTGGACAACCTGTATAAAACATTGGTTTAATTTTGTACAATTTTATATTAAAGATTTTTTTCTTATATAATTTATCATATTTAGGATGAATAATATTAGTAATTTTCTCATTCGCGAATTATATCTCAAGGCGAACAGAAAGAACTGAAAAAACAGTAATCTTATTTCCTCTCCAATCTTTCATCAGGTCAGAAATCCCCAATCTCAATTTTGTAAATGTTTAGTGAAACTGCTGCTGCCCTCCATAAATAATACAATATTTCAGTGTCAACAACTTTGAATGAAATTATCTTCGTGAAACTAAGGCACTAGAATATATGAGTATTCTCATCCGCCATTTTGGGTCCAAGTGTCATAAATAAAACAAATTATTGGAATCCAGTTACTTTAATTCTTTTCTGTCAAATTTGAAGTTGATATTGATTAATAATTGTGATATATCATTCTCTTAATTATTATATTCCATATCTAACAGGTAAGTGTACAGAATACTTTCTAATATATTACCGTATGATTTGTGTAGTTGGATTTTACAGAATTTCAAGAAATATGTTTTCAAATTTGACAGATACAAATTTTAAATGTTTTTTTTTAAGTAACTGGATTCCAATAACTTGTTTTATTTATGACATCTGGACCCAAAATGGCGGACGAGAATACCTACATTCTTCTAGAGCTCTAGTGAAACTAGACCCAGCTGTCAAACTTTTAAAGACAATAGAGGGCCTAGGTAAATGGTGGATGTCAGGGGGTCATTTTGTCAGATGCCCTCATCAAAAACTATGAAGGTTTCGATTAGACACACTTATTGTTACGATGCATTGTTTTCGAGATATTCAAGGAAATAGATTTAAATGGAACAACCAGAATGTGTAAGAAAATTGTGTGGCGATTTCATCACATTTTCTGGTTATAATAATATCTTGAATAATAAATGATAGGTTGAAATTTGTAATTACTCGCTAGTGAGCGAATTTTTAACCACTATAACCATAATGCTGATTAATAACTTAAATAATTTGAATCGCATTGTTCGTTATTCAAATTTGAAACGAACTATTATTAACAGCGAAATGACAGTAAACGGTAATGAAGCATCAAATAACGAGGTTGTCCAATCTAGGACAAGGTAAATGCTTATAAACTTTATTTCTTTGTATCTACTAAAACCCAAAGCTAATTTTATGTGAATAATTATTTTCCAACCAATGCAAAATTATAGACTTCATATTCAACGTAATAAGTAATATTTTGCACATGGTATAGCGTGTTCGAATTTGCCTGGCGATTGACTTGACTTGCTAATGGGATAAGCCAGCCCTAGCCAGCGGGGTGCAAGTTTGTCTGATGATCAGGAGTGGATTATTATAATTTTTGGCTTAGATGTTTCAAATCTCCGAAATTTTTAATACGATTATCTTTTCAATTGTTATAATAAAAGAAGGTGTACTGGTTAAAAACAAAGAAGTGATGCTGGAAAATCGAGAATTTTGAATGATTTTCAAAAAGATGTTATTCGTCGGAAAATATATTCGCTTTACAATGAAAATATATATCCTTCACTAAGATTATTGCATCAAAAATTAAAAGATGAATGTGATATTACTTGTGCAGTTAGTAGTCTTCGCAGTGTTCTCCTAAGCATGAAATTCAAGTTTAAAAAAATTGATAAACGTCAAGTTTTGCTGGAAAGAATATGTCAATGGCGGCATCAAATACTTAACAGATTTAAAAAAGTTTCATGAGGAGAAACGCTCAATTATATACCTAGATGAAACATGGTATGACACACACGACACTAAATCTAAAAGTTGGACTGATGGTAGTGAGAATTATGTTGCGAATATTCCAGTTTCACGGGGTAAACGGATAATTATTCTTCACGCGGGGAGTGAGCAAGGATGGGTGAATGGTACTGAATTATTGTCGGGTCACAACATGGGAAACGCTTGTCTGGATTACCATGATAATATGACGTCTAATATTTTTGAGGAGTGGTTTGGTGGTCAATTATTACCAAATATTCCAGCAAATAGTGTAATAGTTATGGATAACGCTAGTTACCATTCCAGGCAATTAATTAAAATACCCACTAAATCTAGTAATAAAACAGAAATTAAAGAATATTTGTATCATCATGATATATTTTTTGAAGAATCGTACAGTAAAAGTGAATTATTGGAAGTAGCACAAACAAAACTTGTTAAAAGAATGCACGTGTGCGATACAATGGCACAAAAATTTGGTCATACTGTATTAAGACTGCCTCCGTATTACTGTATATTAAATCCTATAGAACTAATTTGGGGACAATTTAAAACAAGTATTAGACGAAAAAATGTTACACCAACCGTGTGCGCTAATGTTGTGGAATTAATTAAAAGTGAAATAAATAATATTAGTGACTTAAATTGGGCTAGTAGTGTTCGGCATGTGATAGACATAGAAAACAGTTACTTAAATTTCAATAATATTATTGATGAATTTATTATAAATGTTGGACAGTCAAGTGATCAGAGTGAACCTAGCAGGCGATTCGCAGCAGGCGATTCGCCTTTAAAAATGTTTTGTACAGCCCTGCCGCTACAAGTCACCGAGGCTTCACATTCACAATGTGAACTACGCGCTTCAGTAGGTATAAGTTATACAAACTTTAATTCATAGTTGTACAGCCAAATTAACAGGGGTTATTACAACTACCCCCCTTTATAATAATCAATAAAAATATGTAATAATCAATAAATATATTAAGGGATAAGGTGACTTTAAATACGTAGAGACTTTTCAAACAGTTTCATCCCTCACTTGTTTACCAATGCCCGTCATTAAACCAAATTAACACAATTTATTACTACTACCCTTATGCATATTTAGAAATAAAAATAATTAATTTTTCCAGGGGACGAGGGTTATTTATCTTAATTTATATGATCAAACATAGAGACTTTTCAAACATTTTCATCCCTCACTTGTTTACCAATGCCCGTCATTAAACCAAATTAACACAATTTATTACTACTACCCTTATGCATATTTAGAAATAAAAATAATTAATTTTTCCAGGGGACGAGGGTTATTTATCTTAATTTATATGATCAAACATAGAGACTTTTCAAACAGTTTCATCCCTCACTTGTTTACCAATGCCCGTCATTAAACCAAATTAACACAATTTATTACTACTACCCTTATGCATATTTAGAAATAAAAATAATTAATTTTTCCAGGGGACGAGGGTTATTTATCTTAATTTATATGATCAAACATAGAGACTTTTCAAACATTTTCATCCCTCACTTGTTTACCAATGCCCGTCATTAAACCAAATTAACACAATTTATTACTACTACCCTTATGCATAATTAGAAATAAAAATAATTAATTTTTCCAGGGGACGAGGGTTATTTATCTTAATTTATATGATCAAACATAGAGACTTTTCAAACAGTTTCATCCCTCACTTGTTTACCAATGCCCGTCATTAAACCAAATTAACACAATTTATTACTATTACCCTTATGCATAATTTTAAATAAAAAGATTGCATTTTTCCAGGGGATGAGGGTTACTTAACTTAATTTATATTATACAAAAATTGAGAAAAAGAAAATCCGCGAGTGAGGATGGAATACAAAGCGAGGCATAGATATTCGCCACAAACGAAGCTGTTAATAGACTCAAAAAAATAATAAATAATGTTTGGAAAGGAAAAAGTTTTCCAAAAAGCTGGAGAAAAGGCATTATCAGTCCAAAGAAGCAAAAAATTGCAGAGACATATCATTACTCGATACCGAATATAAAATATACGCCATCATTTTAGAAGAGAAACTAAGACGCAGAAGAAGCAAATGTACTTCAGGACAATCAAGCTGGCTTTAAAAAAGAGAGAGGCACAATGGATAATATTTATATATTAAATTATGCAATACAGTAATGGATATGTAAAGAAAAGGGAAAACTATATGTACTATTCACAGACTTGAAAGTAGCATTCGACATCGTAAATAGAAAAATAATAATTCACATTTTGATTCTTATCAATATCGAAGAACAATACTTAATAACAACAATAGCAGAAATATAGTCTGAAACTTTAAGTTCAGTAAATATAGATGGGGAAGAAGGAGAAGAATTTTGAACTACCTGTGGAGTTTGATGAGGATGGGCATTAGGTTCCATTTTGTTTTCTCTTTACATGTCGGATATCGAAGCTCACTGCGCTAAAGAACAGACAGGAGGCATTGTAATAGGGAAGAAAAAATTTTGGACATTATCATACGCCGACGACCTGACAGTAGTTGCTAAAACGAAACAAGAAATGATTTCTTTAACGAAGAAAATTAAGATATACCTAAAGGGAAAAACATGGTGCTAAACGAAGACAAAAACAAAATTGTTGTTGTCAACAAAGAAAGAGGCATGGAAGCTAAAGAAACATGCTTATGGGAAGGAAGAGAAATAGAAAAATTTTGCACTTGACCCAGAGCTTTCATTAGAAAAAGCCATCAACAAAGCTAGGTAATCCGAAACAATAAAAGAACAGCAAAATACTCTTAGACCAAATAAAGACAACGTAGATGCTGTCAACTACAGAAAAAGCAACAACTACAGAGCGAATAACAGTGGTTGTCAAAATAAACAGAAGAGGGTTTTCAATCAAAATATGCACGAAAAAAGATTAAAATTAAGATAAATAACCCTCGTCCCCTGGAAAAATTAATTATTTTTATTTCTAAATATGCATAAGGGTAGTAGTAATAAATTGTGTTAATTTGGTTTAATGACGGGCATTGGTAAACAAGTGAGGGATGAAACTGTTTGAAAAGTCTCTATGTTTGATCATATAAATTAAGATAAATAACCCTCGTCCCCTGGAAAAATTAATTATTTTTATTTCTAAATATGCATAAGGGTAGTAGTAATAAATTGTGTTAATTTGGTTTAATGACGGGCATTGGTAAACAAGTGAGGGATGAAAATGTTTGAAAAGTCTCTATGTTTGATCATATAAATTAAGATAAATAACCCTCGTCCCCTGGAAAAATTAATTATTTTTATTTCTAAATATGCATAAGGGTAGTAGTAATAAATTGTGTTAATTTGGTTTAATGACGGGCGTTGGTAAACAAGTGAGGGATGAAAATGTTTGAAAAGTCTCTATGTTTGATCATATAAATTAAGATAAATAACCCTCGTCCCCTGGAAAAATTAATTATTTTTATTTCTAAATATGCATAAGGGTAGTAGTAATAAATTGTGTTAATTTGGTTTAATGACGGGCATTGGTAAACAAGTGAGGGATGAAACTGTTTGAAAAGTCTCTATGTTTGATCATATAAATTAAGATAAATAACCCTCGTCCCCTGGAAAAATTAATTATTTTTATTTCTAAATATGCATAAGGGTAGTAGTAATAAATTGTGTTAATTTGGTTTAATGACGGGCATTGGTAAACAAGTGAGGGATGAAAATGTTTGAAAAGTCTCTATGTTTGATCATATAAATTAAGATAAATAACCCTCGTCCCCTGGAAAAATTAATTATTTTTATTTCTAAATATGCATAAGGGTAGTAGTAATAAATTGTGTTAATTTGGTTTAATGACGGGCATTGGTAAACAAGTGAGGGATGAAAATGTTTGAAAAGTCTCTATGTTTGATCATATAAATTAAGATAAATAACCCTCGTCCCCTGGAAAAATTAATTATTTTTATTTCTAAATATGCATAAGGGTAGTAGTAATAAATTGTGTTAATTTGGTTTAATGACGGGCATTGGTAAACAAGTGAGGGATGAAACTGTTTGAAAAGTCTCTATGTTTGATCATATAAATTAAGATAAATAACCCTCGTCCCCTGGAAAAATTAATTATTTTTATTTCTAAATATGCATAAGGGTAGTAGTAATAAATTGTGTTAATTTGGTTTAATGACGGGCATTGGTAAACAAGTGAGGGATGAAACTGTTTGAAAAGTCTCTATGTTTGATCATATAAATTAAGATAAATAACCCTCGTCCCCTGGAAAAATTAATTATTTTTATTTCTAATTATGCATAAGGGTAGTAGTAATAAATTGTGTTAATTTGGTTTAATGACGGGCATTGGTAAACAAGTGAGGGATGAAAATGTTTGAAAAGGCTCTATGTTTGATCATATAAATTAAGATAAATAACCCTCGTCCCCTGGAAAAATTAATTATTTTTATTTCTAAATATGCATAAGGGTAGTAGTAATAAATTGTGTTAATTTGGTTTAATGACGGGCATTGGTAAACAAGTGAGGGATGAAACTGTTTGAAAAGTCTCTATGTTTGATCATATAAATTAAGATAAATAACCCTCGTCCCCTGGAAAAATTAATTATTTTTATTTCTAAATATGCATAAGGGTAGTAGTAATAAATTGTGTTAATTTGGTTTAATGACGGGCATTGGTAAACAAGTGAGGGATGAAACTGTTTGAAAAGTCTCTATGTTTGATCATATAAATTAAGATAAATAACCCTCGTCCCCTGGAAAAATTAATTATTTTTATTTCTAATTATGCATAAGGGTAGTAGTAATAAATTGTGTTAATTTGGTTTAATGACGGGCATTGGTAAACAAGTGAGGGATGAAAATGTTTGAAAAGGCTCTATGTTTGATCATATAAATTAAGATAAATAACCCTCGTCCCCTGGAAAAATTAATTATTTTTATTTCTAAATATGCATAAGGGTAGTAGTAATAAATTGTGTTAATTTGGTTTAATGACGGGCATTGGTAAACAAGTGAGGGATGAAACTGTTTGAAAAGTCTCTATGTTTGATCATATAAATTAAGATAAATAACCCTCGTCCCCTGGAAAAATTAATTATTTTTATTTCTAAATATGCATAAGGGTAGTAGTAATAAATTGTGTTAATTTGGTTTAATGACGGGCATTGGTAAACAAGTGAGGGATGAAACTGTTTGAAAAGTCTCTATGTTTGATCATATAAATTAAGATAAATAACCCTCGTCCCCTGGAAAAATTAATTATTTTTATTTCTAATTATGCATAAGGGTAGTAGTAATAAATTGTGTTAATTTGGTTTAATGACGGGCATTGGTAATCAAGTGAGGGATGAAAATGTTTGAAAAGTCTCTATGTTTGATCATATAAATTAAGATAAATAACCCTCGTCCCCTGGAAAAATTAATTATTTTTATTTCTAATTATGCATAAGGGTAGTAGTAATAAATTGTGTTAATTTGGTTTAATGACGGGCATTGGTAAACAAGTGAGGGATGAAAATGTTTGAAAAGTCTCTATGTTTGATCATATAAATTAAGATAAATAACCCTCGTCCCCTGGAAAAATTAATTATTTTTATTTCTAAATATGCATAAGGGTAGTAGTAATAAATTGTGTTAATTTGGTTTAATGACGGGCATTGGTAAACAAGTGAGGGATGAAACTGTTTGAAAAGTCTCTACGTATTTAAAGTCACCTTATCCCTTAATATATTTATTGATTATTACATATTTTTATTGATTATTATAAAGGGGGGTAGTTGTAATAACCCCTGTTAATTTGGCTGTACAACTATGAATTAAAGTTTGTATAACTTATACCTACTGAAGCGCGTAGTTCACATTGTGAATGTGAAGCCTCGGTGACTTGTAGCGGCAGGGCTGTACAAAACATTTTTAAAGGCGAATCGCCTGCTGCGAATCGCCTGCTAGGTTCACTCTGATAGTCAAGTGACGACACTGGTGATGATATTGTTATCAATTAATCACCTAAGTAAAATAACATAGATGTAAAATAAAAAATAATCTTTATTAATATATGTTTATATTTACTGAACGACATTGACAATACTGTATTCATATTTAATTTTATTGAAATTTTTCATATTTTGATATTACTTGTGTCTGTTTGTGTAAAACTCATTTGAAAATATTATCCAGTACAACCCTGTAAAGTAGTCCCTCATAAATTTCTTTAATCTTCTTATGGAATACCTGCTGAGAAACACTAATGGAATCAATCGCCACGCAAATTTGTACAAGCTATACTCTGACACTTACATTGGTGGTGACTTTGTGAAAAGAAAATACAACGCAATTTTCTTCGAGTAACGACTGTTCATGTTCTATGATTTTTTAAATAAATAATAAAAGTTGTTTAGATTATTATTATGGTCGTGTTACAATCTTTCTAATAAATATTAATTTCAATTTGATATATCGTGAAATACTAACATTTAGAATGCTGAATGCCTTTTGTTCAAAGCTGATTTTATTTTGAAAAAAAAAATAATTGTTTTGTGTGTACAGTAAACTTCCTCCTCCGGTTTTTCAATTTTATTGCAAAGCAACTCAGCTCTGCGTATTTTCATGAAACTTATAAATTCCAAGTCTTATCTCGTTGATGAGATATTGCGGACATCCATCCACACACACACATACATACATCATTGCGAAAATGGTCAAAACGGATTCAGAAAACCTCAAAAGATGTATTTCCGCAAAAATCTCGTCAGTGATTTTTTTCATGATTAAAATACTTATACTTTGTATAAGACAGTAGAAAAATAGCATTGAAATCCATGCACGTCATATTTAAATTCTACACTTGGAAGAAGTTGAATGGTCTCAGGTCTCGGGTTCAAATTTTGGCGATCTTCGAATATTATCCCGTAAAAAACTTAATTATTTTTTACTTAATTGAATTAAATATAAAGTAGCTAACAGACAAACTTATAAAACAGATTTGTAACGTCTTACGTAAAAGAAACAGTATCACTTTTATTAAAAATTTGATGTAAATACGAGTATTTCTAAAATAATTTAGTAACGGTTGGCAGTCAAAAATAAAATTAGTCAAAGTAAAGCTAATCACACTTAATTATCGTTCATTTCAACAGTCACTGTTATTATTTGAAGTTTTTTTTTTACAATTTTCAAGCAACCGCTCTATGTATCATTTCCTGCGTTGATCAACAGTTGTTGATATAAAAGATAAAAATATTATTAACAAGCCTTAATTTAACTCCATGAGTCTATGATTTTAATGTTTAAACATTATAATTTTAAAACAAACATTTGTAACAGTTTGAACCAGTGAAAAAATAAACAAAGGCATTTTACATATCCTGCCACATGGTCCATATTCATACATATACGAATTACCAACAGGTCTACAATCATGCAAATGTAAACCTTACGGAACATTTACATAAAAATCACATTTAAAGTGTTTCATTGTCTTTATATGTTCATGACATCACTAGTAAACGTATTATAATCACATCTGTCATGCAAATGCACAGGTGTGACGAAGTACTACTTCAAAACATTTTTACATTTGTCTTTTGAACATTTATTCAAATTTAGAAATGTAGATTTCAAATAATACATTTAAATTACACATACTTTCTCTCAATGCTGTAAGGACAGCATTTTGAAACTTTTATTTCAAAACATATGTTGGCGCATCTACTAATAAAAACTTTTTTGAAACTTTTCTCAGCGGCTCACTAACGTACTTTTTATCACATTATTTTAATCCTGTATCTCCAAAAATAATTTTGGAGACACAGCAACAACTTTTTGCGGATCGTTTTGTTTAAAAATATAAAATGAAATAATATAACCTCCAAAGTAACTTTCAAATTATTATCATATAGCAAAAAAGATAATGAATGGCAATTTTATGATAAGTATGTTTCTACTGACTGGCAAAATAATACCTAATAATACAGCAAGCTTATACCTAGGTTAAATGTAGTAACTGACGTTTAAGCGTTTAAATCGAAAGTCAATGTCAAACATTACGTCATATATAGCAATGTTGAGGGCGTTGTTCTTCCATGCACACATACATTCAAGCAACACGAGTACATCACGAGTACACATTGCATGCATATAAATTCATTCGGAACACCGTGACTTTTGCAGACAAAGAAAGCTTTTTCAAATTCGCAGTACTCAAAAAATATTCCTTGTTGAGCGCAAAAAACTTCAAACTGTTGAGATAATAATGAATTATTTACTTGACACTGCAAAATTTGCAGATAAATTTGTATAACAATTTGAAGGTTAGATAATTAGTTAATATTAGAAAGTCTTATCTGTTTAAAAATAATTGCATACTGAAAGAATGAAACCTGTATTTTAACTTTGTATACATTGCACAAAAGTGCAATATTCTGAGAAATGTATTTTGAAACAAAATATGCAAATATAAAATCAGAGATAAAATATTAACAATAGCAACTACAGAAAAGCCACCTAATATATTTGGGTTCAGCATTACTAATAAATAAAAAATTTATACAGGCTAATCCATCGGTCTGTATTTTTTATTTTATGCAATTATTTTAAATATTACCGAAAAATTTTCAAACAATAGTATATTGTGTTATTAGGACTAAATGTGATACTTTGGGTGCTGAGCATGTAAGTTTGAACGACGAGCGAAGCGAGTCGGACAATTACATGCGAAGCATACAAAGTCACATTTACTCCTAATAACACAATATACTATTATCTCCGATAGTGTGTAAAATTAATGTTTAACTGTTAGTTTCAAGTTTGTAAAACGGTTGCTTAGTAACACATAGAAAATAGACATTAAAACATTAATAAATGCTCAGAACTTCAACAAATATGCTACCGTATCCAGTATTTCTAGTTGCCACAAAATATGTTATTTTATTATTTTTGTTTATTTCTTTTATTCTTAACTGTCAAATTATTGAATTACAACCTTACTATTTTGCATGATATTTTACTTTGTCCGCCGCCGGCGTAAATGTGTTGCCAAGGAAACACTTTTACGCCGGCGGCGACAATGTTGAACTTCTGCTTGTTGAATACAAATACATAACAACGTACTTTTATGACGTTTGAAGAAAAAACTTATTTTACATTAAAATGCCAACGTTTTTGCTGCATATGTTTTTCTACTGGGTGATGATATGCAACTTTATATTTTTTAATGGAACATCCTATATATTTTCGCAAAATTTTAAAAAACATTTGTTTCTCTTTAAAACAGTTCTTTTTTTTTTTATTACTATGGTCATATGCCGCCTCATGAGAGGATGATTGTGAATTTTTATGTAAACATCACAAACGACCATGCTCTTCAGTGGGATTCGAACCCACGACCTCTGGCGTGCTAGGCTAGTGACATAGCCACTACGCCACCGAGATCGGCAAAAACAGTTCTTATTCATTATAGTCCTAAAACGATCAGTGCAGGAACTATTCATGGTTGAAAATGAAAAATCACACACGGAGTGTGCCATATGAAAATAGAACAATAAATATAAATAAATAAATAAAAACAAAAAATAAATTTATAAAAAATGTTGGAATTGAATATCAATTCAACAAACTAAATAAAATATAACAAAAAAGCTGAAACTAGATGAATAGCAAATCATAATTATTAAAAATCTGACAACTAATCTGATTGTTAAAACATATTCATGGCATTCTTTCTGTGTACGATTCTTTAATAATAAGAACGTGAATAGTTTCTAAATTGATCATTTTTTGACTTTAATGAATAAAAACTATTTTAAAGAGTAATAAAGAAGCTTTACAAATTTGTAAAAATATATAAGATGTTCCATTTAAAAATATAAAGTGTCATATGATTGTGCGAAAATAGAACACCCGGTAGAAAAACTTATGCTACAGATACATTGACATTTTAATGTAAGATAAACTTTGTTTGAAATTTTTTTTGTATGTGCGTTTTTTTCAAATATATTTTGCTTTCTCCAATCGCGCAAAAAATTATAGAAGCATCACGAACGTTAAGGAATTACCGATGTCAGACAAAATTGGAGACTGGGCGAAACTGTCTTTAACCTACCGTTCTTGATACTTAACATACTCTATTATGTAATTTTTACAAACATGTAAGAATAATTTTTGTAGCCCAATAGTGTTCCATTTATATAATTCATTGAAGACCTAATTTAATATATGAATATGATCCCTTAATGCCATTTTAAAATATTAAACTAGGCATTAAATAAGAAATTTAATTTAGAGGCACCATTATTTGTAATTTGTTTCATTTTTCGCGTTACTTATTTTTGACACTACATATATTTAATTAAGATGCTCATTTTGATTTTCAAAACATATTTTTTTTTATTTTATAATTTAATTTACAACTGGCCGTTTTTAAGCCAACCAATAAATGTGATACAAGTAATTATATCATGCGAGAAGGATTTACCCAGCGGTGGTCCTTCGTAATGTTACATGTTATTTCAATTTATACATAAGTCTAATGGTTTTGTTCTCTTCAGTCTTCTGATTTCGTTTTCGTTATTTAGAAGATCGGGAACTAGTTCGTTGGGGTGGTAATGTAGTCTTCTTTCGTACTTTTTGGAAAACGTTGTGATTTGCTCATTTACATATTTTATCTTTAGATCATTGTGTAGTGTATCGTTATGGACGTACCATGGGGCGTCAGCAATAATGCGTAATGTTTTGTTTTGTGCACGTTGAATTAAGTTTATGTTTGACTGTTTAGCGCAGCCCCATAGCTGAATACCATAAGTCCAAATAGGGACTAATATAACTTTGTACAGTAATATTTTACTCTGTAATGAGAGTTGCGACTTTCGACCTATAAGCCAGTACATTCTTTTAATTTTAAGATCTAGTTGTTTCCTTTTCGTGGAAAGATGTTTTTTCCAAGTAAGTCCTTTGTCCAGGTACATTCATAGGTATTTCACTTCTGTTTTTACTGGTAACATTTGAAAACAGAAATGAATTAAATGAAATAAAACTAATAAAAAACGAGAAAAAAGCTCCACATAAAAATTGTAGCTCATATTTATTTATTATATTATATCAATTATTTACTGAGATATGTTTCAAAAACTTAAATTGCTACTAAAACTTAATCAGTTAGTATCATAAGCCATCCATATCCTAAATATGAAATTAGAGAATAATATCGTCATTGAGTTATCGTAGATGAAAAATCGTCACATACACACATGTACATACGTTGGAATGATCCATTGACCATTGTTAGCTGGCATAGACTATACATTTTTAATCAAAACCGAAATCAACGGCTTAATAAATAATTAATACAATTGAATTAATTACTTATTTATGATTACCTATATCGAAAAGCAGCAAATTATACAATGAATGGTAAATATAATGAAATATAATAGAAAATAAAGCCACCCATATAAATAGTGCAAAATTGAAAAGTACGTGACTTTCATTTTAAATTTACGGAACACACGAAACAAAAAATTAACAGCCTGCAAAAAAGGAGCAGCAAAGTCAACGTCATGTGACCGTTCCTCATCTGGAGTCGGTTGCATCATCCGACAACACTGTACAGTGTACACTGACTGCATGTTGTGCAATTTCAATTTTAAACAAAGGAAATAGTATTCGCAATAATAAAGTTTCTCACCTAGATTAAATAATTTCTTTAACAATTTTTATCTACTATTACTCATAAAATGGAAATATATATTTTTTATATTAATAATGTAGTTTGGAAAGTTTTAATAAGTTTATATTTTTTATAGGTTGGTAGTTCTAAGCAAAGTGGTACAATAAATTTTTACTCCACATGCATTCATTAAAGTAGAATTGGTAACTTGGGCGCTCTCTGAAATTTCTGCAGAATTTTTGGTTCTATGCCAGCTCTTCCGGCAAGTACAGTATCATAAATAATGACCTAACTATAAAAAAAAATATTTTTATTTTAAAAATTTCTTATCGCTAATTTGAAAGTTATGTCATGTAATTATTTTTTAAAGCAATATTAATAACTAATAATCAAATATGAACAGAATAAAAATGAGGTTCGCTATAAAATACATACTGTCCTTGACCGTTAAGCATGTCGAAGTACAAATGCGCCAATTATATTATTCAGTTCGCTTACTCTGCTAATTTAGTTGTCTAGCTACTAAAACAATACAAACGTTTTCGCTGCATTATTTTACGGCTTGTAATAAAATCTATACATATGCTCAGTTCAGTACAAAATTAGGGAAAATAAATCAACTGGCAGTCGAAAGTAAATTGAAAATTTTAGAGTTGCAAATAAATCTGTAATTATTTTTCAGCTAATTTGGCTATAATCTTAAATGTTATGATATAATAGCCATAGACACCTTCAAAAGTGAAAATATCATGAACATAATTATTATAATGCAGGTTTAATTCTATCTCATCTCATTTGTTATCCCAAGCCGATAACGGCTTTTTTTTAATTCCTTATAACTTTAACTGCCTATCGTAGTTTGAATAAAGAAATCCGCAAGTCTGCAGTTAATTAGCTCGTAAAAATGAGAAACATATCGAATATAGTAGTAGTATTTGGTACTCACATGGAAAGGAAGTTCTGATGCGGGTTGTTGTAGGGCTGCATCTCATCGCAGCTCTCGGCGCCGGAGCTGGAGGCGGTGGCGTCGGAGTCCACCTGCTGGTCCACGACGGCGAGCTCCGTGTGCAGCGCGCCGGCCACGCGCTCCAGCTCGTCTCGTACCGCAGGCGGCAGCCGCGGCACACTCAGCGTCCCCGGGGCTGGAGAGCGCGCCGATGCCGCCTCCGCTGATCCCGAGCCGAAGTACTTCGCCACATGTTTTTGCCGCGACGACAGCGTCGACTGCTGAATTGCACTCAAGTGTAACTTTCGCACTAAACTGTTCACATGCCGTGTCCCGATCGGTTTGGGCGGGGGTGGCGGCGCGGGCTCTACGCCTTCGACCGCCTCCTCCTTCACACGCCGCAAAGTCCTGTGGACGTACTCGTAGAGCCCGGCCACCTCTCCGCCCACGTGACCGCCCATCATGCGCGCCTGGATCTTGCGGAGTCGCCGCAGCAGGAACTCGGAGCGCCGCTCTAGCTTCAGCTGCTTCTTGTGCAGGTCCTCGAGCATTTCCTTCGCTCGCAGCTCCTTGGCGGCAGAGGCAGATTGCGCCAGGTTCTCGTCTTCGCACATATTCATCATGTCCACCTCGCCAAACAGCTCGGGGAAAATGGGCTCGGGTTCTCGGTCGCCGGCGCCGGCCTCGATGGTTTTGAACGCCTGCATGAGATCCTCCACGTTCTGTGGGGTGATGTCTCCCGCTCCGCCGATATCGGAAGTGAGGTTATTCAGTAATTGCTCCACGTCTTGTGGTATAGTTTTATCTTTGAGAAGTGTAGCCATTGGATCCATCCCAGATTTTTGTAGTCCCATTGTATCTTGCTGATCGCCCATAGGTGTTGGGCAAGTACTCATTATAATATTTAATTGCTGGTTAATGTCCGAGGCCACTGGTAACGTGCGAAAACTACTTGTCTTTTTGTTGGACAACGGGCTCAAGTAGTTAATAATCGTATCACCTGGATATAAACATTTGATTTGCTTCAATTCTTTTTTAGCTTCACCTTCGTGCGAAACATATTCTCCGTTTTGGGAAACACTATTTATGGGCGACGATGGAGGAAGGGTGAAGTTCTGCGACTGTCCGGCTTCCGTCAAAGCTGGGGCCATGACCACAGCATTGGGATGCCTCACCGAGGCTGCACGCAATCCCATTCATCCAGTGGTTACTCATTGACCATTATCGATGCACAGCACTTTCATAATAACAATAACTGTTGTTTAAGCACAGTAAACAATTTCATTAAACACAGCACAGCACTATTTCGATGAAATACTTCATTTTCACTGTATCCAATGGGTTACACTGTATTCCTCTTCAATCTCCAGCCAGTTCCATCCTCAAAAGCAAGCCAAGTTGATTACCGCGCTGAACCGGGCGAGTTAACAAAGCAGCTTCCACTGCAAACAAGAACATGTTAAAACACAAGTACGTAGTAATACATCGTGACACACCTCTAGTTCTAGCTCAAAACATGTATTTTACACTAGTTATTATTGTTTTAATATCTCCCGCGGTTAATGGTACTGAAAACAGAACACCCACGTGACGGTACGAAACTTATGAAATAAGCCGAATCGAAGCTCCACCACGCATCACATAAACATTGCATCACTAATTATACCCATTTCAACGAATTTTCAACAATCTTCTGTACCTTTTAACGTTCCTAGTGTAAAGTACTATTATATGGATAGAATTCTTAGACTCAACTCTTTGTAGATTAATTATAGCGCGAATTTTTCCGCTCATATATTTACTCCAACAATGGCGGAATCACTACTACACTCACACACCGTAACTCAACTGCTCCAAGTCGCACAAACAAGCGAGATCGCCGATTCAACGCTTCCGACCAGGCCTACTACGACTACTTTAGTCAACTGTACGACTACTCTCATATTTTCAAAATTTACTAAAAATCAGACAATATTATAGTGCAGTGAAATATTATTTTTATAAATTATAATATCATATGCAATATTAATATTACGTAATATATCTTGAAAAAATAGCGCGTAACTCGATAAGCAACACACCCAACAAACGACGCAGTTCCTGGCGCATTAGTCAGACCCCTCTAGGGACTAATTGCTAAACCGGAAAGTTAAATTTTGCCGCGGATTTTAAAATACAATGTAATATAATTCGATATGATTATTAAAAAGATAACGACAACATAACACTAAATCTCAAAATAAAATAGTAATACTCAAAAATTTTTTCTTTACTTCTAAAACCATCTGAAAATTAACTCACTCATATATTTACCTTTACTTAATATTTCCTTCCAATGTAAGACAACGTTAGATAATTCTTTTATCATATTTAAATATGTTCTTCTATGAGACATCTTCGATTCTTATAGAAACTCCAGTGTACCTAAAATGAAGACATGCTGTAAACATGCCTACTTTACTTAACCTAATATTGACTTCTATTGTCAATATGACAAATAACATTTTATTTCATGATACTCTCCAAATATCTTAAATATGGTGCATTTATACTTATTATTATTTCGTAAGTACAATTATATGCTCCAACAATAACATTTTAGAAAAAAATGTACCAATTATTAACCAACGCAATTCTTGACATTTACTTCTTGAAAAAACTGACGTAAAATCATATAATATTACAATAAACATGATACAAATAATGAAATAGTCGAAAACTATCCCAACTTACCAAACGTCAACAAACTAGAAATATTTTACATGATATCCGTGACATTCCACTCAACTCTTAAGACATTACCAACTACGCGAAGGCAGAGCAATAAAAATATAAGTACATCATTCAAATGTTATTCTTCAAAATTGTAATAAATTATTATTCTTGATTACCGAGGGTTACTAACTGATTCATAATCTATTCAATTATATACCATAAACAAAATTTGAAAGATTTTGTTCAAATTAATTTCAAGATGTACTCAAATTTTTAAAAACAACTACAACAAAAATATTGTACTACAAAATGATATACGGATTTGTTTCGTTTTTAAACACAAAATAAACGAATGTCAAACAAGAAACAAATGAATAAAAATGCATATTTCTGAAAAATTGAGATTCTTGACACATTCCAGAAAATGCGTCAACGAAAGTAAAAATTATTTCAAATTTCGAAATAAATAACAAAATACTTTGCTTCTATCATTAGAAATACTTAATTCTAATCTTTATATACAAACAAATTCTTAAATACCGTACAAAGATAAATTTCCATTCCCAATTTTTCATCACTCTTCAGTATTTTATAAACTTTCAAATATGTACAAAAAATTGTAATATAACGTAAATCTAATTCATTTTGATAAAGAATAGCATATAATAATGACAATAACAACATAATTTATCAATGTTTCCCTAAAAATACTTACATTTGCCTTGTAAATAAAACTCACCTGTTTGCGACTTCAGCATTTTGATATTTGATCACATCGATGTCATAAAACAGGTTATGTCAAAAATATAGGTTATGTACTTTACATAGATTTTATCTGTATGCTAGCATGTGTACCACATTGTTATTCACTCTATAATTTATAAGAAATAAATTACTTTACTTTGATTATTCAGCGATATGGCTCTGAAATTGCCACCATTTCCCGCGGAATATTTAGAAATAACTTTTGTAGAAGAAACGACAGCTGTAAGTATCCCGCAACTTTTTCTAATTGAATTTAAATAAATTTTTATATTTATTATTAGATAAAAGAATATACTAAATTACAAAGTGAACAAATATTACCATTTGCCGCTTCTGAAGTAATTAATGCTTCACTGATATCTGCATCAAAACTTACAAAAGGAGATGATGTAAAAAAAGTTATTGAAATATGTATGAACATAGAGGTGACACTTTGAAAATACACTAATAAAATCCGAGTATTAATATTTGAAAAATATTCTAGGGTAGTGAATTAACATATCAACCAGGAAATACTATAGGTATTTTACCACAGAATTGCAGCACTGAAGTAAACAAGATAATTGATCGTTTAAACTACAATGATTTTGCGGAAAAAATATATACTGTGTCAGTTAAAGAAACAAACACTAAGAAGAAATTTAAATTACCTGCACATGTTTCTGCTATTGGATCTATAAAAGATACACTTTTATGCAATTTAGATATTCGAAGCATTCCGAAAAAAGTAAGTTTCACAAAACAAATGAATTATAATATATTCATTTAAAATTTTACAGACTTTTCTTCGTGCGCTAACTAAATATACAACAAATGAAGATGAAATAAACAAATTAAACGAACTATGTAGTCAAGAGGGATCAGCGAAGTACATGCAATTTATAACCACGGAATATGTTCCTTTGTTGGAACTTTTAAAAATATTTCCTTCATGTTTTCCACCATTTACTGTGTTTTTAGAACATTTACCTCGATTATTACCTAGACCTTATTCTTTAACTTGTTCCCCCTTAAAATTTAACCCTTTCTATTCGGAACTACATTTTATATATTCTGTTACACTTCTTCCTAATTCTTATGAAGGGATTTGTACTGGATGGATTAATAAATTAGTACATAAATTTTTGGAAAATAAAGAGAAAAATATTACTGTTCCAGTTTATTTAAGAAAACCAAATAATTTTGTTTTGCCAGAGGATCCGGAAACAAACATAATTATGATTGGAACTGGGACAGGAATTGCACCATTTATGAGTTTTCTACGACATAAAGAATTTAAGAAAAGCGACAAAAATTGTTCAGTTTGGCTTTTTTATGGTTGCAGATATTCTGAACGTGATTTTTTGTATAAAAACGAAATAAAAAAATTTGTTAATAATGGAATTATAACAAAATTATGCACAAGTTTTTCTAGAGAATCATCATCAAATAAAGTGAAATATGTGCAAGATAATATTGTTTTACATTCTCGAGATTTTGTAGAATTGTTATATAAAAATACTATTTTATACGTTTGCGGAGGTAAAAATATGTCTAAAAGCGTATTAGAAATAATTATTAAATGTGTGCAAGAAAATAAAATTATTACTATAGAAGAAGCACAAAAATTTGTAAGTGAATTAAGGAAAAATAATAAATATATTGAAGATATATGGGATTAATATTAAAATAAGATATTTATAGATAAATATATATGTATATAATTTTATTTTGACTAATCAATAAAGTATATCATTTTAAAAATATTTGTTCTGTATAAACATATAAAAATATGATATCCAACACCTGGAATGGACATGATTTTTCATAAGTAAGCAAATTTGTAAGAATAGTACATTTCAATTTTCGCAATCATTTCAACAGCTTGTAGTAAGTTACTTTTAAATATAACAGTCTCACAAATATAATATTTTGGCAGTTTAAATGTTGAAAACCACAGTAAAGTATAATACAATGAAAATTTAAAATAGTAAATTTATACATATAGAGATCAACGAAATACACGTCAAATTACTTTAACAAGTACATTGAAATTTTTAAAACAGATTATTTTGTTCAACATTAGCTACCAACGGATAAATTTAATTTTACGAGAATTAAATTTTGAAATCAAACATAACATAATTGCTAAATTATTAGGTGTCGTAATATTGCTTCTTTGTCCCTTAAGTTAACCACTTTATATTTAAAATATAGCACACATTTTGATATAAAAATATTTTATAGTAGCTTTAAAAATAACACTTCATAGTACGGACATGTTTTAAAAATACTTATTAAGAAAATCGCTGATCTCTTCATGAAAATATGACTTGAAATAAATTTAAATTATAACTGTTAATAATACTCATCATGCTTTATTCAAAATTTTCTTCGCTGCTTTTATCAAAGGTGTCAATGTACGAAGATCCATTCTTTGTTCAAGGAATTCATGTTGAAGCAGTTCTTCGGCAGAGGATCTTTTATCGACATCAACTTGCAGGCAACAATTTAAGAAATCTTGGAAAAGTGGCGAAAGTTTATCCCATTGCTGAATTTGCGGTCTTCCTACCGCTGCGATGAGATACAGCGCTCTTAGAGGCGTTTCTTTTAAATACGGTGGTTCACCGTCAATCATCTCGATTGCCATGATTCCCAACGACCAAATGTCAACTTTTTTACCGTATTGTTTCCTAGTAACGACTTCTGGCGCCATCCAGTACGGTGTCCCGACCATCGTTTGTCTTTTTTCATCGCCTACTATATTAGCACAAAAACCAAAATCGGTAACTTTGACAGTTCCATCCATGCTTAGAAGGATGTTATCAGATTTGATGTCTCGATGAATTGTGCCTCTGCGATGTAAGTAATCAATTGCTTTTAAAACTTCAAAACAAACTGCAGCGATCTGGCCTTCTTTCATGACAGTTTCAGTTACAACGTCGGTCAAGGGACCACCTTCTAAGAGTTCCATTATGACCCACAAATGATCGTGAATTAAATAAGCGTCCAAGAAGTTTACTAAATTATTATGGTTAAATTCTTTTAATATCAAAATTTCGTTTAGAATTAGTTCTTTTCTACATTGTTTGTTCATATCTATATCTTTGATGGCTACTTTTTGACCGGTTTTCATGTCGGTTGCTGTAAATACGGTACCTGATGCACCTGAGCCTAGTTCCGTGCTTCTTCGGAATCTGTCGTACGGATTTCCTGGATTGCAGATTTCTCGCAGTTTTTCGTACACTTCATCATCGGTAAGGGCTTCGGTGCTTCGTTCTTTCTTTCTGATTATTGTGTTATCGTCTTCAATTTCGTCAATTAATGTTAAATCTTGCACTCCTTTGGTTAAAGCGTTATTTACATTGTTACTTAATGGGGGATTTACACTTTTCTGATTCTTCTTGGGTGGCAAAGCTGGCAATGTTTCAGTCCGTTTAGGCGGCTGTGGAGGGCTAGGTTGTCCGACTGGTCGAAGAGTTGAAGCTTTCTCTATTTCTTTACTTTTAGTTTTAGAACATGGCATAAGGTTTTCAATTTGCTTGGATTCTTCATCTATGACTTTTTCTGTTACAAAAGGTTTGAAAGGTTCTGAAACTTCTCCTCTCTTTGTCATAGAATAATTATAATATTTGACTGCCTGGATAACGGCACTTGGATTTTCACTTTGTTCATCTTTAGTGATTTGATTTAAGATTTGTCGTCTCCAGGCGTCCGGAAGACCTTCCAATTGTCCAGTAACTTGATTTTTACTTACATGAATATCATGCATCACATTTGTTGGTAATCCGATTTCTGACGGACCATCATCTTTTGGTTGGGTTTTACGGAAAAATTTACCCACTTTATTCATTGTATTATAAACTTAAATTCATATTACTGAGAAAATGAATAATTACCACTAGGTAATAAATCTTTATCAAGTGGTTATTTTACTTATCTTACTTATCAGATGACACGAAGGAGTGGCCATATCACAATTTAATACTTTAATTAAATTAAATATAATTTTTTTGAGCATATAATGCACACATTTTGTTTATTATTTTATAAAAACAATTATAAATTTCATTTGAAACAGTAAAATAGTTTTGTTGAAAACGGTTATTATAACACGAAGAAGAGGTTATGTAAAGATTTATGATGATTCATTTTAAGCGCGAACCCGCCAACTATAAATTATATTGAACACTTTCTTTTATGAGCTTTCATACTGATAATAACATGCTTTTGAAATAATATAATTCCTGATACACTTAATAGTGAGCTAATATGTATAATTTTTCGTTTGAAACAGTAACAATCTGTACATAATACAGTATCATTTATAATACCACGTGGCAAAAACTTTCATTTATCCAATGTAACATGTTTCTTTGTTTTATACAGTATTACTCCTTCTAAAGTCAATTGTTATCGAATAATGAGTTATTAAAACCAAAATTAAAAACAGAAAAGAATTGTTTTGTTCAGAGGCATTGTAAATTAGAAAAGTATTTATTTACATTATTATAATATATACAATGAAGGCAAAATGTCATTCGCCCATAATCACTTCAGTTAAAGTTAAAAGTAAAATAAGTGAATGAGATGCTCTAAAACTGATGGAAATTATGATATGTATATGTAAATTCTAAAATAAATGAAAAAATTTCCAAATTAAACAAGAAAATAAAATATATGTACCACAAAGAAATTGCTGGAATTTACAAATTTATCCAAAGTAATGAAACTATCATGGAAAATAGTAAAAATTCTTGAAATATTGCAAATTCAAGCAATTCTATCGTGTACTTTTCTATATAAAATGGAATTTAACAATATTAAAAGATGTACTTACACATCAACAGGATTATATAAATATTTGTACAAATCCTCATGTCGTTTACACACGTAACAATTTTCTGTAAAATTATTTTAACAATACAATTCTTTAAAAATGTTTTTGTTCAAAACAATTTTATTTTTTTATAAAATATAATTTGTGGTTATAGCTAATAATTCATTATACTTACAACATTCACTCGAGATGCGTAACGTTATGTACAATATTGTTTACTTAATACACAAGTGAAACATGTTTGCTTTTATGTTTATACACAACTTATAATAAATAAAATATGAAAATTTAAATATAATTCTTTAATATACAATCAACATAAAAAATATATTGCAATTCGTAACTGATCACTTATTGCGAATATATTTACAGACACAACTAATAAGTGAACTCATCAGAACGTGATATCGGATCTTCCGGTCAAATGTACACTAGTAAAAATTGTAAAGGTCTCGTCATCCGAAAGTTTAACACCCGTAACTAATTTTTAAGTTTCGGCAGTGCATCAACACGATGTACTTACAACAGTACGGTTATACTGGCGTGAATTCTTGTCTCTCCATCTTTCTAACGTCCGGTAATTCATCGGTTCGGTCTCTAGGTCTTGCAGTCTAGCTCGCTAACGCAACGCCACCAACGTGAGTGAGTTGTGTGTGAATGTCACTAGCCCAGTACGAAGATATCACTTCTGCGGAACGATATCTGGGATATCTCCTGGCAATTCCAGTCTGCACTCTGGCAACTCGCCAACCGCTGTTTATTTGGTCAATCGCTGTCCGATACCACCTTTTTACGCTTTTTCGCTTGCTTGGGTTTTACGATTTCTTCCTCCTACAAAATTATAAACAATACATTTACTATCATTGCACCACAATAACATATAGAGTAGATATTAACAACTGTACAATCTACTACGTGTCACTGGGCAAATTAAAAATGAGTGATATAAATAAGCTTAAGTTTACATTCCAATAGAAATGTTATGTTTGAATAACAAACCAAGTGAATCAGTTTACATATTCTAAGTAATATATAACTTGATCTACTTGCACTTATTAAAGAATTGAATATTTTGTTATTCGTCAAATTTGATTAGATTGGCTAACCCGTAGCAGTTTATTTATTTTTTTTTAAACATGAATTTGACCTCTGACTATGTTTCAAATTTGAGTAAAAATTGGCAGGAAATGATAGTTTAATCTCGTAATGTTTGAACTATTAAACTTTATACTGTTTAATTTATTATGAAAATGAAAGGATATTATATTCACCTCACTGCTGTCCTCGGAGCTTTCCGAGATCTCCCTGACAGTGGGCCGCTTGCTGGTCCCCTTCGTGGCGCCGGCTTTGCGAGTCCCTCGCACGCTGCGGGGCTTGCTGGGCAGCACCTCCTCCTCTTCAGCCATGGCGAACAACTCGTTGTACTGCTTCTTCTGCGACTCGGTGCTGTTGCTCTGCGCTTGCTGCAGCGCGCGCTGCATGGAGTCCAGGCCGAAGAGGTTGAGGCAGCCACTCTGCTTGTCGCCACACCGCCGCAGGTGATCCAAGTGCCCCAGCACCTGGTCCGTGCTCGGCACTGTTGTACTCTGGCTTTTCGTGCCAGTACGTTTCCGCTTGTTGGGTGACGTGGCAGGGTGTCTCGTACTCAGAAGACTAGAGATTAGTTCACCTAATTTGTCCATGTAATCTTGGCACCAGTATTTCAGAACCGTTGTTACAAACATATCACTAATGCACACTTCGCGGGAAAACAGATGTTTCATTAAATCCGCGGCAGGTTTTTCTTGTCTGATAAGCAGCAGGATTGAGGTTAATGCTTCTGCGTGGTTCACGAAGTCGAGTTGTGGCAGAACTGGCAACACTCCGTCCAAGGAGATGTCGTGCGCAAAGAGAAGTTGCCAGAAAAACAATTGTTCGAATGTGTCCCATTCCAGGCTGGCTTTAAGGACGGATTGAAGGTTGTCACTCTTCACCATCACTAGATGACCCTGCATCACGTTACAAATGATCTCTTGTAACTGGTTACTGTTTATTGAAGACATGATTATTCGCAAGATTTGTGTATTGTTCACAGTTTGTTGTTTGAATTCTTTAAATATATCTGGCACGATCCATAGCAGTATTTGTACATCGTCTAAACGGCATTCGTTCAAGTCGTCGCACAAACAAGCGTCCACTTTTTTCTCTGCACCCTGACAGAATTCTTTGTACACACTACCCTTTATCGTCACAATTTTCGGTTGCTCCCCCTCTCGCTTTAACTCTTCCCTGCCCCACACTTTAAGAAAATATAACAGTAAATAACCTATTTTTGGCAGAGTTTGGTACATTTCTGCTAGCAATGTTATCAGAGGTTGTCTTCTTCTGTCCTCTTCTTTGCACAACTGGTACAAGTTCCTGAACATCACAAACAAAGGCGAACTTATACTGTCCAATAAAGAGTCGTCGTTCACTTCATCGGGAAACACTCGATGTCCTTCTTCGAGTTTTGATACTAACATACTACATAAACAAGTCGACAGGGCAGTTAGCGATTCTGATTCTAAATCAACATCAATCACATGCTGTACGATAGTTTCCATGATTTGACATTTAGATTCTGTATCTTTTTCACTTTGTAACTGAAGCACACTGTTCTTTAAATCGCCTTCCAAAATGTTTAGCACTTCGGAACTGTCACTTTTGTCCAGCTGCGTTTTTTCTTTGAGTCGTACTTTTGCCAACGGGATGTCATCGTCATCTGTGTCGTCTTCAGGAGCATTTATTCTTAAAGGTTGTTCGTCTTCTTCGTCGCTGAAGGCTGGTTCATTATCTGAAGGACTGTGATTGTTAGCCATGATATTGTTTATGTGCATGTCACCATGTTCTATATCTTCATTCCTTATATTCTGGGGTGATGAAAAGTCGTCCAATTTAGCTGAAGAATCTGGTGTTGGTGTCATACAAAATTCTTTAAATGTTTCTCTAACCATTGTTCGTAATTCTCTATCAAGTTTAGGATTATCGAATAAAGGGCCCAATGTAGGTAAGACGCGTTTTTCTAAAATTTGTCGTAATGATGAAAAGATCCCCAAACGTACCTTGTCGGTTAATACTGGACAAAAATTCGGAATAATTCGACACAAGAAATCCAAAAGCGTAGCAGAGACTGCAGGATGAGAGCGCATCGAATGATGCATAACTAAAATTGCAGGTTCAATGTTCATAATATTGTCTTTTTCGGGATCGAAGAACAACCAGTCGTAAAATAACGCCAGCTTCGCATTGGAAACTGCCACTGTGGATGTGCAAGTCGTCAGCAGCCAGCCGATTACAGCCCATCGAGGTATTATGTCTGAACACAGGAGTTCATTGGTAGGGTGTATGACACCCACAATAAAGCGTATTGTATCACAACGGAGAGTTTGGGATTCGGGTGTTGCTAAATACTGCCGCTGAAACCAGTCCTGGTAGCGCTTGTGGTTACCGAATCTGACTTGCGATGTGAGAAACACCAGCTTGCGTTCCATGTCTGGAGTCAGCCGCGACTGCAGAAACCGACGAGATGTCCTTGTTTGTAGTAATTGTAACACGCCGGTGAATGTAGGGCACAATGACTTGGGTGATGTTAGCATTTCCTTCCATAATTGTTCGAATTCAGGTATTCTAGCTACGTTCTGTAGTAATCTAACTAAATCCCTGCCAATAACTAAACAATCTGCAAATCGTTCTCGTAACAATGTTATCATAAAAGACACTTCTTTTTGTCTTAAAGCAGCTAAGGATGGTGCACCATGATCTTCTATTAGTCGTAAGTAAGTATACACAACCGAAGCTATAAGCACGGGGAACTTTTCTAACCATGATTTATATTCTTGATAAATGTCTAATAACGATTCAATGAGGTTAACATTTCTGGGAGACACATCACCACCGGCAGCATGTCGCATAAGATTCCAACACAAATTATCCACATTCGTAACGGCATTACGTATCATTTCACGTACAAGCCACATGAGCTGAGTTCGTGCCACATCATGAAATCGTAGAAATCGATCTAAAATTAATTGCGTTAACTGTCCTAGCACCAGTTGGAAACCATCACGAGTTATTAAAGTAAGATCTCGGTAACTTTTCGTAGCATTCTGAGGTTCTGACAATATTACAACTACAAGTCCCAATGACACCTCTTCATAATTTTTGTCCTTGCACACAGCATTGTTTAGGGCGTCGTGCGCTTCTTTATCACTTAATCCATTTATTATATTATTTAAAAAAGTATAACTTCGTTCAAGTTTCTGAAAAAGAAAAGAGAAAATGATTTTTAGCTTGGTGAAAATTTAAATTTGGCGCTGAATTTATAACAACAGCGCCAATAACGGAGACGGCAGAAGAAATCAGGGCGATTCACTATGGCCGCTGATAGCACCACCGTTCGTGAATAATAACATTTCAATTTATATACCTCCTCTAATTCGTCTTTATTTTCCACAACAGATGTAATGAACAATCTAGACGTTGTAATTTTCACCTGCTCCATGCTCTGATGCTAATGACTGCGCCCCACACTTTCAACTAAAGACAAATACAGGCTGTTCCCTGCATTGTTCCCGTCCTCGAGGAAAATGTTTAGTGTGAGTTGCAAGCGCGCATTGATATATACGGGCCTGGCTGTGCATGGGCCGACATCCGCGCCGAACCGCCGAACGCACGAACGAATTCTCGACTACTGCCGACTAACACATGTATCACTTGATACACTCACACCACTTTACCAAACGTTTTCTGCTATTCTGCTCGACGCTCGACTGCTTGCAATGCGCCAATAATACCTAAATCTAAATGTTATTACTATCATAAAAATATATTTTAATAAGTAAGCGCATTTCTGTTTTTATCTCAATTCTACATAATTACGTTTGGAAATTTTTTATTAACGGACCATTTAAAACAATTTGTTTTAAAGTTTCTTTTTTTTTACTTAAAAAAAAAATGATTGTAAATTTTTAAAAAATTAGTTATTTACTATTCAACTCATTAAAATTGAGTTTTCGTTACATTTTGTTAACAAAAACGTTATGACAAATAACATTCTAAAAATGTATTTATCTTAATGGATAAATAATTATGAAATGAGATAGAAAAACAAAAATTCTTTAATAATAAAGAAACGTACGTACGGCAGTAATTAAGTTTTAAAATACTGTAAAGTAGTAAATGTATTCAAATAAGTTTGTATTATCATGTAAAAGCAAAATGAAAACAAAAAATATTGACATGCCTTTCAAAGAGAAAAAAAAAAAAACGTTGCCATAGCAATTCCTTTGCTAGAGTAGAAAATTCTTAAATAATATTTACAAATTAAATAATAATTACAGCAATAGCATCAGTAAAAACAGTTCAAAATAAAATCATTATTAAGTAATGTAACATTTTTCAATATTTAATTTTTTATTTCATTTCTATAAGTAATAATCACATAATAAAACCATTTCACAGGATCAAGACAATTAAAATTATATTTTTGCACAATGTTCAAATTAAAAAAAAATGGAATGCATTGCACAATCTGAATCAAAACTATCATACAGATATGTACCTACAAAATACATACCAATATACACAGAATAGATGCAGAAAATTAGTAAAATTGTTGCTACTTAAAATAATAATAAAAATTGCAATCGATAAAATACAATATAAAATTCAATAATCAATTTACTAACATAATTTTCACAATTTTCCTTTTTTGTATCGATATCTAGCTTGAGTCTTTGTATACTGATTTCTTTTAGGTTTTGGTTCTTCCGTAGGTGTCTCAGGTTCTTCAATATTTTCTTCTTTGTCTAAAAATGTACGTTTTAAAAAAACATAATTGCTTTTTGAATAACTAAATACCTAAATGTAATGGAACTTCAAGTAATGAGTTCCTCTGACATTTTACATAATACCGGAATGCTCGAGCCAGACCATATCCCATCATTGCTACCGATATTGTCAGAGCTGCCATCAAAATTGGATGCTAAATAGAATAAGTAAGTAAAATAAAATATGTCTAAAATAAGAAATATTTAAAAAACTAACATTTAATGTAGGTTTTACGGTACAAATAAAGTCGGCAATAACTATTATTACGCCGAGAACTATGCCGATACCGGCTCCCAGCCATGGTATTTGGTCGTCAGCTGAAAAATTAATTTAATAGCTAATTAGTAAAAATTTAAAAACAAATAAATTATGTTGAGAACTATCATGTAATATTATTTAACTACACGCTCGTTTAAATTGACTTACAAATTAATATTGATTCTGTAAAAACTATAAATAACAAAACTGTGACGAATTCATTTTTTTGTTTGTCCTAAATTATTTGATTAAATAAATTACAAAAAAGAAAAAGAAGATAAAATAATACGATGAACTAGCGATTTAAATAATAATTATTGCATGCAAAAAAAATTGACACAAAAAATCGGAACAAATTGCATTGTTTTACATATCTTTCCGCCTATTTTGTTAAAAAAAATCTGCTATACCCTTTTGGTCTTTCACCCAGTCTTTTTGGGTTCTATGAATAGCATTAACAATATCGCAATCTTCTGGTTTTCGTCTCAGTGCTTCCTGATATGATAGCAACGCATCAGCAAAACGATACGTAGCATACTCAACTTCAGCTTTCCGAAAATGTCCCTGTAAACAAAACAATACTCAGCACAATCCTCATTTGTTTACAATACGTCATACTTTTGGCCAATCCGGATTCAACTTGATTGTTTCCGAAGCATCTTCCATCGCAAAATAATATTGCTGTGCTTTCAGAAAGGCATAAGAACGGTTGCTATATAAAGAATAGTTGGTTGGATCCATTTTTATAGCTCGAGTGTAGTGAAAAATAGCTTCTACATATTTTCCTTGTTTTAGAGCTTCATTTCCTTTTTGCTTGATAAAATCAACTGACTCTTGCTCCTAAAACAAATAATTGAATAACATATTTTTAATCAGAAAAATATTAACACGTACCTCTTCTGCTTGATTCATTGTTGAAATGAATTAATGATTACTGATAAAATGCAAGTAATATCGTTTATTTAAAAAATGTTAGGTTATAATTTCATATGATTTATTTACATGTATCAATATTAATATTGGAATGTAATTTTTAATATATAAACATTATACCATCGACTATACGTAGATATAATACAAGAACATTCATATTTTCCACACACTAATTAATATTTTCAGTCTATCTCTTTCTGCTATTATCGTTGGTTGGCATGTTGCCATAATAAATTTGCATTTCAGTAGCAAAGAAATCGCACTTGAAATGTTTTTCTTTATAAATTTGAAATTTGGCCATAAATAACAGTATTTGGAATTCATTTGTGAGAATTGGATTTTTAAACAGAGCTTATTTTAAATTTACCAAATACACGTGGCATTTAATGTTTATTTAACCATTGTTGCGATTCTCTCTGGAGTTAATTTAAGCATAAAATTGATTCTTTTATACAACGCAAGTTAAAAACAAAAAGCTTTTGAAAACAAAAGTTGTTTATTTTAATTGGTTTTTATTGTATCTTTTGTTTGATTTGGCTTGACTTGACCTTTGACTTTTAATAAAATTTTATCGATACGCAAATAAATTACAAATTTTAATCAATGATCTATCACTTTAAAAATATACTTACAATAATATTAAAATAGGAAAGAGTAGAATAATAATAAAATAAACGTAAAATATATTTTCAGATTGCTGCATGCATAAGTATAGGATTTATTTTTGTCATTTTTTCATAATAACATTATTTTACAAGAGTTCCCATCAGTACGCTCTTAATTACTTTACAACTGTGCTCACAACGTTTGTTCATAACAATATACAGGTCAATCCTAAATAATAAAAAATGTAACTTAAGTGATCTGTCAGGTTTGATATAGTCATCCCACACGAAGCTAAGTGGCATGATGATAAACTAAACCAATAATAATCAAATTCTGTACGTTATTACATGATACACGCATTGAATTGTGCGGGCCTCGTCAAACAGTTTTCAATCTAACAAATAATGCCTTTTATAGTTTTCACAGCCATAACATTTGTCATAATAACAAATAATGAAAAATGCTAGACTTGATATTTGCGCAGCCGACACAATTTTTATTTGTGATTAAAACAGAGCGAGACAAATTTTTCTAAAATTTATTAAAACTACACAAAAATCTGAATTATTTTTAAAATGTTTCTAAAACCGAATGCAAATTTGTCGCACTCTGAATTAAAACATTCCACATTATAAATAAATAGTCGTTAAAAGTAAAACATTAATAATTAATATTAATTTACAATTAATATTAATACGGACAATTATACAATATGTTCGTATACATTCGTTTTTCCTGACCTTTCATTTAGCAATGAATGAATCAGAGTAAAATAATAATAAATAATACAAGATTCCGAGTGTGAGTGAAAGTATATCCACAGCAACATAGGGATGTCCACATTGTTTTATTTCATATACCTGACGTACATTCACAACCAATTATATAACGTTAAATAATTAATGTACACTGTGCTACATTACAGACTACCGTCTCAATAAATAAGGCACTTAATTCAAATAAAATACAAACATAATAATTAATTAATAACATAATATACAACACAATATGAAATACAATACATTTATATACAATTTAAGATACATCATTTCGTAGCAGGCAAGGCAACTAGAAAGAGATGCTTTTTGTTTAACAAACAATATATAAAACCAATTAGAAATAAAAGAATAACATTAGTTGTTGTTCGCACCTTTCGAATAGTGCCGATTTGTTTCATCTCATTACATTTTGGACATTTTACATTTACAAAACTACATAAATATTGTACACAATCATTATTTTCAGATAGAGAATAGTATATAAAATCAAGACAGGACGAAACAGCACGTCACGATTCAGACGAGAACAAATAGTGAGAGAGACTGAAGAGTCTGCTGGCACAGTGCACAGTTGAGTGGGCGGCGCATTCATTTCATTATTTTGCAACCCCCAAGGAATTATTATTGGTCAATAACTTAAAACTTATCAAATCAAACCAAACCGACGAACCAAATCTTAACGTATTTAATCATTGTGTCATGACAAATAAAAATTCTCACGATAATTTCACATGAAATTTAACAAAATTTATCTCAGTACGTATAGTAATTACACAACTCCAGACTAACAAAATTAATATTCCTTTCATAGAATACATACTTTATTTATTTATTTATTATTTATTTTTTTTTGGGCTTTATTGTTTTGCAAGAATATTCAAAAAAATATAAGCGAGAAGACAGAAAATAGAGATAATTAAGCATATTATTTTTATAGTAAGTAATATTTTCAATATCTATGATATATAGATATACATAATAATGTATTTTTATAAAACACTATACATATATAACGGTGCT
This sequence comes from Poecilus cupreus, assembly GCA_963942605.1. Classification (NCBI taxonomy): domain Eukaryota; kingdom Metazoa; phylum Arthropoda; class Insecta; order Coleoptera; family Carabidae; genus Poecilus; species Poecilus cupreus. Next base: position 21,088,528 of record OZ012720.1, on the reverse strand, counting down.
CATGCTAGGCGAGGTCGAGGTCAAGGTCAGGCCGGGTCGTCATCGTTTAATCTCAGCACACCACTCATCACTAACTAGAACTACACCACCGAGTTCATGAGAGTCTGTACAACGTAACATAACACTTGTATATCATCATCAATCAATCAATCAATCAATCACGTAGAATCGTTCATCTGAGCTTCATTTTTCAGTTTCAGTTCAGGTTCAGCCGAAACCTCCGGGTTATATTATAGGACGCGGGCGCGGGCGGGATTCACTATTACAGTTTACAGTACAAGAGTATCAACATTTGATTATACACTACGTTACTTCTAGAACTAGAGTTGTTTGTTTGTTTCTATGGGTGTGTACATGTACAATGGATGTTTGTTTACTGGCAGGCAACAGAGTTGGACCGTTTATGTGGCAGGCTTCACAACCTAACGGAAGGAACCAATGAGGACTTGCGCACGGTTTGCTTAACACTGGTAGACGAAGACGTAGACGGACAACAAATCTAACACTAACGTTCATTAATGTAACATATCACTAGGAATTTATTTTACACATTATGTATATGAATCAATTTCATTTATAGAAACAGCTACTACAGCTGCGGAATGAGCGAGAGCAGTTTTATCATTATTATTATTTAGAAGTTTCGTTTTATATTCAATCACAGTCAAAAAATATATTTCTATATTTGCATGGATCATACTTCATGAGTTTACCAAGCCGCACAATATACATTACTTTTCGGGGTATTGGGGGGCAGGGAAATTATTATTTTCCTTTCAATCATTTAAAACAACTGTTACTTTATTACTTTACACAGAGCGGATGTTACAAATTTTTGTGTCTATCTGATTCTGATTTGATTTGAATTTGAATGAGTGATTCTGATTTGACTGACTGAGCATTTCGATTTACCGTCGCGACGAATAAAATCATGCTATGTATGTAAGGTTTTATTTATTTTTTTTATCGTTTTGGCACGGAATCTAATAAAAACAATTTCGGAAGTAACCGATATAAAAATTCATGGAAGAACTAATTGCTTTGGACAGAAATGCTATCAAGTAGCTTACGGATACGGTTTATCTGTACAGCATAACAATTAATTAAAAGAATAATAATTACATAAACGGGAAATAAAAGTTTGATACAAAAAGCGGAATTTGAAAACAAACAGCAACAGTAAATAATGGTAACTGTAAAAATGGCCATGAAAAACGAAAAAGTCAACAGACATATAGACTGCTGGCACAATAATAATTATCATAATAACCACTATTAACAAAACATAACACTAACAATTAATTCAACAAGATGCGGTCAAAACATTACTAATACTTTATCTATGATATGGACTCACACAATATGCTAGAGTTTCGGTTCGCAGTTGAGTGTTTGGTCAATCAAAACCAAGATATGTCGCTTATCGGAAACAAACAGAAAGAAATGATTCTCCAGATATGACAATAATTAAGTATTGATTTCATTAATTTAGATATGTATTTAGAGAAATTTTATCTTTAAGTCTTGGATTAAGTAGGTTCTTCTTTTGCGTTTATGTACGAGATTTAAGGTAAGTAACCAACTGTGAATTGACCGATTAAATAAACGTTTAAGAGTTTAATAAGATCAGCGCCACGGTTCAGTTTAAACGATAATATCATTAAATCCGTTCGAATTGGCGACGATTATGCTGCTTCGATGCTGACGAAAGCTGAAGGAAATTTTACGTGAAGACATCTGAAAACGTACAACATAATATGTTAGTCTCTCTAGTACTTATGCGCTAGATTATTTAGCGAACATCTCGTTTCAAGGCCACACAGAATAAAATAAACATTATTTGTAAGATACTAATTGGAAAGTCTACACTTAAATAAATTTAAATTATGTTCATTTCAAGATGTGATTTTGAAGAAAGATGTTAAGTCCGAAGAAAGGAAATGAAGATGTACCTTGCTCGTGGTTCCCGCTGGCCCGACTGAACGTTGGATTGGCGTGTTCAGCAGGCCACCAGCGGGCGTCGTGAGTCCAGCGGCGGGCGAGATTCCTGAGCGCATCGGGAGCATCCTCGTGGCTTGGCTAAGACGGCTGGCTGGTTACGATTTACACTACACCGTCATCTGATTCTGGTTCTCATTGCATTTGGTTCAGCGGACATATTTAATTCGTTAGCATTATTGCACCACAATAAACACTACAAGATGAATTTGTTGCAACATTTTAAATTAACAATTATTAGCACTTCCACAAATATTTTAACATATTAATACACAAACAATTTAAAGCACTTTTTTAAAAAGAAATTTATAAACATTTTATTACAAAATTCAACTCCACCAACAAATGAAATAATCACTGCTTGAGTGAGTTTGGAAGGAGTAGTTGTATTGTGTTTGTATCGCCGTGGATGGACGCAGTATGAGCGAAGGACGTCGTGATTACGTTGGTTGTGAATGTCCGCACACATCTCCACATTCAGTCGCAGTCGAGGCTAGAGGCAGCGAAGTAGGGGCCAGGGGGCCGGCCCCCAGGGTCAGTATCGCGGTGCCTGCGACCCCGCGTCGTACTCCAGCACCAGCCGCTTGATGTGCGACAGCTTGTCGTGCAGGTACTGGAACCGCCGCTTCGCTTTCTGGTACTCTACGTCTCGCTGGTTTTCTCTATAATCCCTAACGATTTGTTTCCTAATATCCTAAAATATCAAATAAACATATCAGTCACCACTATCGCTAAATAGAGTAAGTAACATACCATGAAGGCTTGACTTGTGTCCTCCTCTTGTTTTAACCTCTCTTCTAATTGAGCAAAGCGACGTGACACGCGCTCGACGACTGCATGGAGATCCCGATATTCCGCGTAATCCGCGTTGAAGTCTGCTTTATACCGCCGCCTCTGCTCTGCGTTCTTTATGGTGGTGTACTCACTACAGAACAAATAAATTAGTATTCCCTAGGAGCTATAAACAAATGTAAACATACGTTAGGTAGTCGGGGAACTCTGACTTGGATTCGATCTTGGGCGGAGGTCCCGAGTCTGCAGGCAGGATGCGATCCGCCTGGCTGTCAGGACTGACCCGCGTCACGCTGCTGCCGTTGTGCGTCGTGGATGATACCTTATTCCACCGCGTGCGCTCCTTGTCTCGTTCCCGATCCCGATCCCGATCCCGCTCACGTTCCCGCTCACCTCGGTCCCGCTCTCGCTCCCGCTCTATCCGCTCGCCTCGGTCACGCTCCCGCTCTTTCAGAGGTTCCTTGCTGGGTGTTCGAGACTCACGGGGCTCGTCAAGCGCGGCCGCCTTGATCGGCGAGCTGCAAATACTGTTCTCCTTGAACGTCTTTTCCCTGGACACGTTGTAGCTTAGGCTATGACTATCACAAGCACGTTTGCGGTTGTTGGCGGAAGCGAGTACGGGGACGGGAACGGGGACAGGTGCGGGAGCGATGGCGGTGATGGGGTCGGCCTCGTCGTCACTGTACTGGCGCTTGTCGCCAGGTTGTGGGAGGTAGGGCGGCTCCCTGCTCCGCGGGTTCATGTTACTGGCGTCCCGCGAGTCCGTGATGGGTCGGCGCTGTGGGTTTTCGGCGGGCCGTGGCTCCGGCTTGCGGTAGTGCGAGATACGCGGCTTCTTAGTGGGCAGCCCGTCCGCGCCGTCATAGTAGCCGGGCCGCTTGACGGACGAAGTGACGGGCGGTGGTGGTGAGCCCGGGTGTGTGCTGGTGGGTGACTGGCCGCTACCTGAGCTGCCGCCGTCGCTGCTGCCTGGAGGCGTCAAGTTCTGTGGCTTCCGTCGCTTCAACAGCTGTCGCTCCTGCTCGGTGTAGTAGGGCCAGTCATCGTGCACGTCGTTCCAGATGTGTTGGTGGAGGTGGTACACGTTATCACGCATGTAGGCGATCTGTTTGAGCACCGTGGTGAACACGTTCTTCTCCCGTCCATCTACAACACAACGTAAACCAAGGTGAGTTCGGACACATGCACTTGACGCATGTGGGGGGCAACAGACAAACCTCTATTTATCCGTTCTACCAACTCGGGCTTCTTGAGTGGCCTCAGAGCGAGAAGATGGATCAACCGCTCTCTACAAACATTAAACCAATTATTACACGCGAACCGCGAAATTAAACTACTGACTACATAATAAATGTTTAGAAAGAGAAAAAATTTAAAGAAAAATCATATTTAACTATGCTAATGTACTTAATACTAAATTTAGAAGAGGATGAATTAAAATAGGATTTAAATTAAGCAACGGCGAGTTGTTCTAGGAAAAATTAGTTTGGATACAAATTTAAGGGAAAGAACTTTGAGGAACGCAGAATGATACGGCGCTAAAATTTAGTCACTAATACGGTTTAAATTGTATAATGTATAGGATACAGAATTATCCAGGTAAACTCAAATTTAATCAGATAAATAAATAAAATAAAAATATCCAACACAGATTATGTATATAAATAAATTAAAATAAAACTTTAAAGTTTTATATCTGAAATAGGATAAGTCTGTATTTTGACCAAACTGATTTGATTGCACATCAAGTACGTACTTGATGGGTCGACGCATGATGTCCGAGTCGCGGTCACGGGAAGAGGGCTTGTTGTTCTGGGGGCGCGAGCTGGTGACGTGGTTGCTGCCCAGCCCGTTGCTGCTGGAGATGAGAGATGACGGCTTGACGACTGTCGGTGTGTGTGCGGGCGGGGGCGGTGTAGCGGCGGGCTTGGGTCGTGGTGGAGGGATGCTGCGGCCCGGCGCCTGCTTCACCTTAACCTAACATCAAGCAAATATTTCCATGATTTACTCCGAAACTACTTGACCTATTTCCATGATATGTGTACACACCTTTCGGCCAATGTCGGTCTGGTTGGGCTTGATGACGCGCGTGCATTTGTTCTTGTGGTTCTCCTCGGCGACGGTCATGCGATGGCGCGTGGCCTCGTACACGTCGTCGTTAGCGTGGATGCGCAGCTTGTGTGGCAGCGCGCCCAATCCCGCGAGCGCGCCCCCGCTCTGCTGTGCCACACACTCGAAGCTGCCGCCCGGGCCTTCCATGTCTGCCGTCGACGACATCGAGAAATTGAACGACGCCAGTCCATTGCTGCCGTGTTCTGATGGGAACGATAATTGCTACAAACAAACATCATTCATACATTAGTCACAGCAATACTAGGTACCTCTAATACGGTCTAATGATAACAAACTGGAGCTGGGGCCGAACTGTCGCGCTTTCTCAAAAACTATTAACTATGAACACCGGATAAGGGTTCTACATTATTTCAGGGAAAATGTTACAAGTAAAAAGGCACAGAACTAATTCTTTACTAATGTATAATATCTTAAAAAATATTATAATTAATTGGCTCAATATATCAATATATATACTTGCAATAACTTTTTCAAACAATAAAAAAAAACTCTTTGAAGAGTTGAAGAATCTCGGTGTTCTTTGTTCGCAACTGAATCTAAAATTAAACTTTGTGAACTTGATGAAATGCAAACCTCACAAAACTGAAGATATGTTCGCACTTAAACTGGACTTCAATTTCAAATTTAAATTTGCAACGTGTAGTTTTCCATACGGTTCATGATATATAAATTATACGTAATTGCTACGTAAACTACAAAGCATTTTATACAAAATATAAATGTATCGCTTTACTATTATCCTTTATATCTCAAAATTTATACATGATCATATTATTTTTTTATATTATATTTTTATTGTGATAACATTCACATATTTTTGAAATTACCAGTTATGGGAGTGGGCACCATGCTATCATTTATACATTATATGAGAATATCAGCCGAAAATATACAGCCTGATTCAAAATTAATTTTATACCTTTCAGTTGAATTGTTACTGTATATATAATATATTTATTTATAAGAGTATAAGTAATACAATATCTTAAAAATACCTTCCACTAGCCGCACCGGGTCTTACAGATCCAACCAACAAGACTACTAACGTTCTACTAGTGGAAGGTTAATGAAAAAAATGATAGCTGCAATAATAATTTATAAAATATCAAAAATAAATTAAAAGCTGTATATATTTTTCTCAAAATTTGACAGGAATAGTTACTCCAATTAAAACACCCAACGGTGCCTTTAATAATAAATTTTGAGGTAAATTTCATCATAGAAACAATGCTTAAACTGTGAAATTAATTACATTACGACACAAAATATATTCAACTTAATTTTGTTGCTAGGTTATCAAGTCATCTTCATAGAATGTCAAACACAAAAGATTTGACGGCAAACAATTCAACAAAGTATCGTATTCAGAAAAAAGAAAATAATGCACGTTTGGTATCTAGCATAACGCAACAGCTAGGGGAAAGTACTCTCGTTTAGTAGATCCGGCACTAAGTATTCGAACCGTGACGCGGAATGTGTTAATAATCAACTCCGCTGTCGTTTTATGTGTCTGCATTAGCTTGACGTCGATGTTCTTGTAACACTCACTTAAATTCGGCGACAGAAGTCTGTGCTTTTCACAATTTTCAACACAGATGTAATTTATAATATGTTTGTTTATTGTTAAATCGTACTCATTTTCAAAGCAAGGATCGGTTTCTAAACAGCTCAAAAATTTTCGTTGCAGCGCAATTTAACGAAAATTGTCATTTTATGTGGTGAAATCTTCATTTTCGTATTTTTTTATTGCAGTTTCGAATAAAGTGTCAAAAACCAAGTCAATTTTCTTTTTAAAAAAAATGTATTTTTGATAGATGACGCTGTAAACAGTGCAAATGATAAAATTTCTTTTTCTACCAGACACAGAAACAGTATTTTACATGGTAGTAAATTGAGACAATTTTTTGTTATTATCTTATCTCCAACTTGACCAACTAGTATGAATTTTTATTAGATTGTCTATTTCTTTACCTATTAATAGAATAACTGGTGATTCTACTAAATCCATCCAACTGATTTCAACGTTCAACTTACAACTACAACTTACAAATATAGCTGCGTTATTAGTAGTCTGTAACAACGATAAGCGAAGGCGTAGGATATAATAAAATTGGAATTAATTTTAAAAAGCGGAACACAGGTTATAATTTTGTCAATTTGCAAAGTTCCTAATTATTTTAAAACTATTGTAAGAAAGCAAATAACAGTCAAGAATGACGTTAACCATCGAATCTAGAACAATATACCAAAGTAATAGTGAGTTCACTAACAGTAATCGTAACAAGGTGACAGCTAGAAAAAATGAAACAATGAAACCCATTAAACCATGTTAGCAATCGACACAAAAACCAAGAAACCAACTCTTTTACAAATCCGGCTGTTTTGTCGATGAATTCGTCACAAGACTTGAGTTCTCGTTCTTGCAAACGCGGAATTCGTTCGTTCGATGAAGTAGTTGAAAGTATTACGAGTGTATATTAAAGTGTAACCATCTGAGTGCAGTGAAAGTATTCCAAATGAGCACGCTAGCCGCGGTTAGTGCGGCGCAAGGCGAGCGGCGAGTTAGCGTCAGCGAGCACAAATCGTTGGTGATGATGATTTGGCTGGAGCCAGGCACGGACAGTAACTGCAGCTTGAAGATATAATACCATTGATCTAAATTATCCTGACGTTCTAAGACCAAGTTGTCAATCACGACTTAAAATGTAAATTAATTTATACCGTTTAAGTTCCAATATTCATCCCTGAACAGAAAACATTAGATACTAAATACTTGTGACAGTTTATTAAATTTCAAAATACAGAACTATCAACTTTGAATAAAAAATATATAACGTTCATAGTGTATCATGCACCATTAGTTGTCTGTTCTAATGGAAGCTTATACAGTTCTACCGGATTTAATATAACTGCGTTGCAATGCACTCTAAAATATAAACAAATAGATATCATGATAACAGGAAATCTTACTAATTGTAACAAAAATAAAAACACTTCCACAATGTAAACATCAAAACAAAACAACTCTAGCAATATAGTGGTGATTTTCCGTTTATCTGACTTTTCTACTCTGTCTAAAGCTGGTTATATACGAGTATGAAGTACATGATGTAAAGCAAATAATAGTAAAGTAAAAAGGAACGTAACTGCACTAGCTGATTTATATTTATGTTTCTAATTATTTCTATTATTAGCCAATCAGGGGTATGATACAATTTCGGTTTCTTTCGATTAATTTCGTTAAAAGTTAGACTTGTCATTATAAATACAGATTTTATTGCGAAGTTCAAAAACGCTGTCTTCTGATTGGTCAGATAAAAAACGTAGAGACGTAAGTTAGCCCCATTTGTGATACTATATTTATTATTATATTATATTTACATATAATCTCATAGTTTTATGGTATTTGCAATTTAAATTTATGAAGTTGCTCCTTGTTATGACGTAAATTTGGTGGAGCCAATGATGTCATTGGGCGAAACAATCTCATTATACAATCCGAAATTCTGTATAAGTCTACATGGAACTAAATAAATAATCTGAATCCATTTGCTACTATTACTGCACTTCGTTACCATACATTCATAAGCGATAATATATGAATATAAACCATATTAAAAGTTAAATGACAGAATAACTGTCATATTAATATGACGTGACGTACTGTGAGTCCGTATATAAATATTCAATTTTATGTAGGTAATAATCTGATTTATAGCTCCATTCTAATATGATTAATGATACTAAAATATTAAATATAGCTAATTATTTAATTTAAACGTCATTTTCACACTTCTATACGCAACAATCAAATTAAATGAACTAACTTCACTTATCACTTCTCACATTTATTCATTGTTAATTTATGCAGAAATTTAATATCCATAAATATCGTCAACTCAATTAGCCTATTTTCCAGTTAATTAAAAGTGGTTTGAACACACCTTAAAAATTTCAAATTATAAACAAAAAATCGGAAAAGTATGACACAAATATGACAACTTGATGAAAGCTGGCCGATAAACATATTTCAAAAGGAAACCAAAATCTATTAGCATAAAATTTAACCTGATACGATTAATATTTATTTTTCCGAAATCTGTACTAAAGTACACGATATTTACTACGCGAAGTTAGCCAAAATATTAGCTAAAGTTAAACTTTACAGACTGTTATATCAAAATTTTACTTTACACACTCTTATGTCAAACTTAAATTACAAACCTAAAATAACAAACAAATTAATACTATAATGCAGATCACATGCAGAACACGTCTAAGAATATATTAAAAAAATATGAAATAAAAGCAAATTTGACACTTTGACAGTATTTTTGTTATGGTTTATTCTCCTCGGCTATCGCCTCGGATAATAAATTCCACATTCGTAATAAAAAATTATACTTTAGTGCCTTGATATACAAAAAAACTATTTGCATTGAAGTTTTACTTTTTATCATGAATATGGAATTTGTTTGCTCAGGCCCGTAGGTAACCAAATGAGCCTTATTGCATGCATTTTTAAATTCTGAACAACTTTTGTATTTACACTTTTGCTGTAAAGTGAATAGGTAAAAATTTACAGTAATATCAAAAAAATTGTATTGAAATCCCTATGTTTCACATTAAAATTCTACACCTATATAAATCTTTGTAACAACTTCTGCCAGGCATACAGTGATTTTTGTTATGATCGCTGTGAGTACTAACATTTTAAAAACATTTTATTCTGTTACTCGATCGGCCCGTTTTTTGTAGCCCGCTCTTGGACCATTAGACGTGGCCTGCATGTGATCTGCATTAAATCCCATAAATTATTATCAAAGGTAAATAATAAATAAATTTTCCAATAGTATTAAAGTATGTTTGTTATTGTAGGTAGTGCTAAAAGTTTGACAGATGAGCCCGTAAAGTTAAATTTTAACATAAGAGTCTGTAAAGTTTAACTTTAGCTACTATTTTGGCTAACTTCACACTGTGATATCGTGTACTTTAGTATTTTTTCTTATCTAATTTGAAATCGCAGGTTATCTTCTCATAGAAGATACTTGGCATGACTATGGAACTACAACGTGATGTGACAAACTGTAAGTTGCGAATCAGTGGCAGTGGTGGGACGGTGTGAGGCCGCTCAACTCGAGATGTATCTGTATCTGCATATTAAACGCCTACCGCATTCAGAATTAATTGAATACACCACACTGCTCAGCGAAATACATTTAACATCCCGGCTTTTATGTAACTGAAACTGAGACACGTAATTACAACTGTTCTGCATTTATAGATCACGATGACAATATATTTGCTGTTTTTCGATTTTAAAATGGTATATTAAAAATGTTAACATTAAATAATTAAATAATTTTTGGGTTGTCATAACACTGTAGTCTCGGCCTATTCGTATTGCTTAACATATGGGGTCCGATCTGGAAATAAGAAATAACCAAACTTTGTTTATTTATGGCTAGTTGTACCAAGAAAACTTAAACTTGGTTTAAATAAATAAAAGCAAATCGAAGATAGATGTCATAAATATGGAATAATTTACATTGCTGTGAAACATTCGATTTGCTTTTGTCCAATTAATCCAAGTTTAAAAATTAAGTTTTGTTGGTGCAGCCCATAAACTTTATTATTAATTTTACAGATTATTGTTCCTTGTCCCCTTCAAAGTACTCCCCTCTCCTATTCACACATTTTTCAATAGTCTGACATCTGACAATGGCGACCATTTAGCACTGATTTTTAATTTGCAATGAGAAAAAATCGCAAGGAGCCACGTCTGAAGAGTAAGGAGGCTGAGGGAGGACAGTCATCTAATTTTTGACACAAAACTGAATTGACAAAGCTGAGTGGTAAGTGTGCGGGCGTATTGTTGAGGTGCAAGAACCATGAGTTGTCTCGTCACAACTGTGGTTTCGTTTTGCGTTTCTGTGAAAGTTTTCCCCAGTTTTCGCATATTTCAAAAATCACTACTGACTCTTAAACACGTTGTACTAAAATAACAATATCACGAAAAGTAAGCGAAGTATCAACAATCCAACAACATGTTGTTAATGTTACCAGAGGAGGATATCCGCAACACAATGCTGCTAACCGCATATCAGTAAATATAACCGTTGGTGTTGGCGCGTAATTCAAAATGTTCGATTATTTTTTAACAGACCTTGTATGAAATGTATAAAAAACGAGGAACGCCTGATCTGACAAATGTTTGACAGTTTTCATCGTTATAGCTTGTTCGGAAATATAAGCACATGGCTACCTTACCCCTTCTCAGTGGGAGGTAGTTTATATACATTAGAGAGGCAAAAAGCGCAGGGAGGTAGTTTTTTTCATTTGCATATAATTTTTGTTCGATAATAAAATTACGTATTTATAACAATTTATTGTCATTACAGTACATATAAAAATTATAATAGCCTGCATACAATAATTATTAAAACATTGCAATTTTTATACAAACAAAATTAGTTCCCTTATCCTATAATGAATTAATTTACTTTTATTTAAAAGAAATTTTACTGTCACTTAAATTTACTTTTGAAGTAAATATATTTGTTTTTAATAAGTACTCATCATTTCAAATTATTTATTGACTTAACATTACCGTCAAAAATTTGATTGTCATTTGGAACTTGATATAAATTTAGTATGAAAGCAAAAATTAAAAAATGATAAAATTTCAATAAAGATTAACAAATTAATTTATCCTGAAAGTTATTAAAACTATTTACAAAAACATTTGACAATTGTACAACTAAACAACTTGACAAAAAATATATCTAAAATAGAAGCATAAAGTTGAACTTTACAGCACTGTTTTGCCAATAACTTTTGCTAAAAATTAAAATAGGTGATAGCTTTTTGTATTTTAAAAATTGTTCATTGTGTAATTTCGGACATATAAATAATTTCAAAAAACATTTTATAACATTTGTTCCGCAGATAAAATATTGAAGCTTAATTGAGCAAACCAAACTGCACAAAATGGCGAGATTAGAAGTGATTACAGTGAAACATATCTTTTGTTGATTCGTTTTGCTGCATTTATGTTCGTTAGCGCTGCGTTATCGTATCGTTAGTGTAGTTAGCGTGAGCGTGAATTTACTTCCTTTACGCCTTTACGCCTGATCTGACAAATGTTTGACAGTTTTCATCGTTATAGCTTGTTCGGAAATATAAGCACATGGCTACCTTACCCCTTCTCAGTGGGAGGTAGTTTATATACATTAGAGAGGCAAAAAGCGCAGGGAGGTAGTTTTTTTCATTTGCATATAATTTTTGTTCGATAATAAAATTACGTATTTATAACAATTTATTGTCATTACAGTACATATAAAAATTATAATAGCCTGCATACAATAATTATTAAAACATTGCAATTTTTATACAAACAAAATTAGTTCCCTTATCCTATAATGAATTAATTTACTTTTATTTAAAAGAAATTTTACTGTCACTTAAATTTACTTTTGAAGTAAATATATTTGTTTTTAATAAGTACTCATCATTTCAAATTATTTATTGACTTAACATTACCGTCAAAAATTTGATTGTCATTTGGAACTTGATATAAATTTAGTATGAAAGCAAAAATTAAAAAATGATAAAATTTCAATAAAGATTAACAAATTAATTTATCCTGAAAGTTATTAAAACTATTTACAAAAACATTTGACAATTGTACAACTAAACAACTTGACAAAAAATATATCTAAAATAGAAGCATAAAGTTGAACTTTACAGCACTGTTTTGCCAATAACTTTTGCTAAAAATTAAAATAGGTGATAGCTTTTTGTATTTTAAAAATTGTTCATTGTGTAATTTCGGACATATAAATAATTTCAAAAAACATTTTATAACATTTGTTCCGCAGATAAAATATTGAAGCTTAATTGAGCAAACCAAACTGCACAAAATGGCGAGATTAGAAGTGATTACAGTGAAACATATCTTTTGTTGATTCGTTTTGCTGCATTTATGTTCGTTAGCGCTGCGTTATCGTATCGTTAGTGTAGTTAGCGTGAGCGTGAATTTACTTCCTTTCACGTATTGTTACGCTGCCGTATGAGTATGACTCTTACACTAATTAGAATGCAATTAATTTCTAGGTAAATTAATAAATGCTTCAATTTAATCTAGTTTAAGAATTGGTACGAAATTGTCACCCCATTATTGTATTCAAAAACTTCCAATTAAAAGCGTGCTAATCTATAAATACTGAACAATATTTAATATAATATATATTTTTTATAGTCATGTATATGGTTATATTTGGCAACAATTTCTATTTAACAAGACTATTTATTACAATGAGCGAAAAATATATTTTTTTTTAACTAGAAGTTCTCAAAATATGGAATAAAACTATTTTTATCCAACACCTCTCAATAAATGCTCTATAACTATGACGATTTTAAACAAGCAAAGTAACAGATTATCCACTAGTGGGTATAATTTTGAGGAAAGCCACTAGTGAGTATTTTTTTATTTATAACAATAGTAATAACACACAGCACCTTGGTAACTACTTCGATTGACATTTTAATTTAAAAATTTAAAGCATATGTCACTGTCAAATAATATTTCTTTAATAAATTTTTCATTTATGAAGAAGTGTTGGATAAAACGTTATACTTCACACGTAGGCAAAGTGGAATTACCCACTCGATAAAATTATCTCACTCAGCCTTCGGCTTCGTGAGCTAAAATTTCTCTCGTGGGTAATTCCTTACTTTGCCTACTTGTAAAGTAAATAACTATTATCCAACACCTCTCAATAAATGCTCTAAAACTATGGCGATTTTAAACAAGAAAAGTAACAGAATACCCACTAGTGGGTATAATTTTGAGAAAATCCACTAGTGAGTATTTTTTTATTTATAACAATAATAATTACTCACAACACCTTGGTGACCACTTCGATTGACAGTTTAATTTAAAAATTTAAAGCATGTCACTGTCAAATAATATTTCTTTTATAAATTTTACATTTATTACGACGTGTTGGATAAAACGTTATACTTCACACGTGGGCAAAGTGGAATTACCCACTCGATAAAATTATCAAACTCAGCCTTCGGCTTCGTGTGCTAAAATTTCTCTCGTGGGTAATTCCTTACTTTGCTCACTTGTAAAGTAAATAACTATTAAATATAAATAACATTCATTTTTTATTGGCTCATTCATATAGCATTATCATATTTTTAAACAACAAAATATTCGAATTGACCATCAATTAACAAAGAAAAGTTGATAAACTAAGTGAAAAAAGCAAATAATTATTATTATTTATATGACAGCAACTAATCAGATTGTTTAAACATTCATATACAATTCATGACATACTTTTTGTTAGTTATTATTTAATAAAATAAATAAATAAATATATCATCACGCCTTTTACCCAGTATGGGTGTGGCACTCTGCTTACGCAGATCTCGGTAAGTGATATATTTTTGCGTATGTAGTGCGGTTACCAGCCGTCAAATCATAGCCCCCAAATATGTTAGTGGAGGGGGAACCACAAGGGTAAATTTAAATTGGCAACTGTCAGCTGTGGGATTCGAACTGAGGATATCACGATCCACAGTCCGACGCGTTACCACGGAGCTATTTACCCTATATTATTTAATAAGAACATGAATAGTTTCTGTACTGATCATTTTAGGACTATAATGATTAAGAACTGTTTTCAAGAAAAACAAAAGATATTAAAATTTTGAAAAAATATATAGTGAGTTTCATTTACAAATATAAAGTTGCATATCATTCAGCAAAAATGGAACAGCCCGTAATAAAAAAACTTATAATACGGATATATGGGCATGTTAATGTACAATATACTTTGAAAAAAAAAATCGGTAATATTTCAAATAATCATGGGGTAAATAGCTCCGTGGTAATGTGTCGGACTATGGATCGTGAGATCCTCAGTTCGAATCCCACAGCTGACCCCTCCACTAACATCTTTGGGGGCTATGATTTGACGGCTGGTAACCACACTTCATACGAAAAAATATATCCATAGCCATAATGAGTAAAAAGCGTGATGATATATTTTTTTATTTTTTCAAGTAATCGCAAAAATTAATAAATATAGTAATGTAATTATTTTTTATCTTTTTTACTGAATGTGTAGGTGACATTAGGGGTCCCGCCGAATCTCCACCTCTCAGGAAGTTAGATTGGTTTGTCGAAGTATTATAGATATCGGTGTTATTTTGCGCATGATCAGGATCAGCCGTCCCCTACATATGTCTGTGTAGAACAAGGACCTAATATAAATTAGACGCCACATAGGGTCATTTGTTGTGATACTTCCTGAAGTGGGGTAAGGGGAATGCAGCCTGGATGTGTTGCGAGTTGCGCGTACTACATGTTTAAACTAGCCTTGAATAATAAAGTAGACAACACGCTTTGCAACCAGGCTAGGCAAGCCGCTCTACAACCAGAGTGCGTTCCAAAACCGTAATATGGAGGACAGAGTAGAGTAACACGTTAACTTCAGGGTTTTGTATAGTTTAGAAATTACTTTTGAGTATATTAATTTATAATGATATATCTTCATTTATTTAGAGCACTTGGAATAATCTTACATCATGGACAACATATTGTCTTTGCAAATAAACAATGTCATTTTTAACTTTACTTCATTGGCGCTATATTGCCAAATTAAAAACTTTATTTAGATTTTAGTTTTCTCGAGTATTGGGGAAGAATATTAATTAATTTCGTTATTCCTCTTGACACAGATCACCAGATACTTGCATGTTTTCTACATTAATATTGCATAAATCGATCACCTCGGATGTTATAGGAATTTGTACTATTTCAACTTCAACCAACATTAATAATTTAAAGTTTAAACAAATTATATACAGAGTGTCCCATTTTACATTATATCCTTGAATATTTCGAAATGAAAGCATTTTACCGAAAAGTATGCCGAATCATAATCGTCATGCTTTTGAGGGGGGCATCGGATTTTAACTAAATGCCCCCCCTAGCCCCCCAAGGGGGGCCGGGAGGGGGTCAACTTAAAAATTTTAAATGGGAACCCCTATTTTTTATTACAGATTCTGAAAGAGCGTTAAAAAATATGTATGGTTTATTCGGATACTTTTTTTCAATTTCACACAGGTGGCGCTGTAATCGTAACCCCCCCGTGGTGCACATTGGGTAACGCTAATGCCGACGGCACGCAAATTCTTTAACGCAAAAATTATTTTTTGATATTTGGGTTCAAATGGATAACTTTGACCTGTTGGCCCGACAAGTCTAGGTACCTTCTCAATCCCTTGCCAGATGCTTAGCCCGGCCGTCAGTTTAGCAATAAATTCTTGCATATTTATTAGCAGCGTTTTTCGTTACAGATACATCGGCACACTGATATATTAATACATTGATAAATCAGTACGTCGATACATCAATACATTGATAATTCGAATACATTGATACACCGATACATCGAAATAGCAATATATCGATACATATATTTTTTGTGCTGAATATCGTTATTCGTTATAGATATAATATCGATATAAATGCACAGCCCTAGTCATTGGTGTAGAACTAGACACAGGATTGAAATTCAAGTGGTGTTATTTGTTTTCAGTTATTTGCAGTAGCGATGACATTGTTTTGTTCAGAGTTCTCTCCTTCGGTTATACT
This sequence comes from Poecilus cupreus, assembly GCA_963942605.1. Classification (NCBI taxonomy): domain Eukaryota; kingdom Metazoa; phylum Arthropoda; class Insecta; order Coleoptera; family Carabidae; genus Poecilus; species Poecilus cupreus. Next base: position 21,071,928 of record OZ012720.1, on the reverse strand, counting down.
CTTATACAGTCCATACAAAAATATGGTGTCCGTAATCCTGTACAGAAGAACCGTTCGTAGAGGTGTTGGTGAGCGAGCCAGGCGCACTGCGCAGACGGCATACAGGCCCACTGGCATATTAAACCTTACCTACTTCAATTATCCGCAACCGCTGCGTTGTTCACGAGTTATTGTGCATGCTCGTATAAATGAAATACACAATTCGACATTGTTAACTAAATTTCTCATTAGAACATCGCCAAGATATTTCAAAATTTATTTTACCACTTTACTTGAACTACACCGCTTTAGCATAACGTGTCTTTGGGTATAGTGATTTTAAAACGCTTAAAAGATCAGAGATATATTGAAAAATCTATGGGCCTTATTCTATTCTATTACTGCTATTTCGCTACCTAGTGAAATGTAACACCAAAAGCCTTAGACGTGGCCAAATATTGCTCTAAAATAATTTGAATTTATGAACTTATAAATTATAAATATTATAAATGAACTTCAAACATATATATAATTTATTTGTTGATTATTTTTATGTACTCTTTATGCTTATGACACGAAAAAATAAAGTGAAAAAACGCTACTTCAAAATTATGCTTAAAATAGTGAACGAATAAATTTTAAAATATTAATCGTATGTATTAAAAAAATAAGACATTACGTCACTCTGTATTCGCAGATTTAGGTGATATATTTTGGACGCACACACCCACAACGCGAACTGACAAACTATTGAAAATTATTATGCATAAGTCTGTAATTTTTGTATAAATTCCAAGGCTTTAACTACAAATGAGCATTTTTATAAAATTTTAAACTTGATTTTACATGTTATTTTGTTTGTTATGTATTTTCTTACATACAGCCGTCGCTGAGAAAATTATCAAAATTGATTTAGGGCAGTTCAATCAAGTATTTCCGCGAAAATTTCGCCATCGATTTTTTCACGATTCCTATACTTCCTTATACAAAACACAGAATGTATAAATATTGCTTCAAAACGTGTGAATCAAAGAATTGCAGTCTCATACCATTTCCAATTCCAATAAATACGGAAAACATAAGAAAAACTTGTTGAATGAAAGAAATGCTCACAGAGCTGCTTGTGAACAGTGGTCAGCCTGGTTCAGCCTCACAAAGCGGTCGATGTCAGTTGGACAAAGACAAGACAAGGTAATCACCAATCGGACAACAACCGTTAGGTATGTGAAAGTGAGAAAAACGCCGCAGTGGAGCCGGCCCTGTACTCGCCACCCAAGTCACGCCAACAGGACCGTAACGAGGGCAAGTACGAGCCCAGTCGCACATGAATTAAACCAAACAGACATTCAATAAATTTTTACATTAATTAAAACTTATTAAATACGAATAAATTTTAGGATGGGTATTAAGCGTGCATTACACGATGAAGTTTTTCTTTTCAAAATGGCATTTGATAGTTAATTCGTCTATTGCAAAACATGCGGATAGTAGGTAATGCAGTAAAGCACCACATATTCTTTTTGTCGATTCACCTATCTTTCTAAACACTTCAGAATTCTGTAGAATGCCAAAATTGAGGCAATTGGAAGCTATTTGTAAATTATTGATTATTGGCGATAAGTACCGCAAACGAGCATATTCCAAGAATTTACGCGAAGGGTAGATTAAATTCTATTTTTAATTTTAATCACTTATCTTCCATATTCTTTGTATAGGTAATCGCGTTTCAGCTAAATTGTAAAACATTATTTTGTTAACAAACTGTGATAAGTTTAACATTTCTTAATTATTTGTAATTAATTTAATCAGGTGAAATAATATCCCTAAGCAGTAATAAACATATTTATATAGTTCGTTGCCCATTTTAACATTTCTAAACATTAAATACCACGATCACGAACGTTTCGAAATGTTTCGATGAATGTTTAAGTATTTTGACTTGGTAGATACACACAGACGGGAAAACAGTTCAAGGCCCTCCAACAATTAAGTCGTTAATATCGTGATTATAAAGTCGTCTACCCACACAAAAAATCAACCAAATATTACTGCATAATCTACGATCTTAATGAAGCACCTTCGGCATATCCTATACATTTGTAAGCAAGATAAGCATGATTTTTATTTAACCATACCAAAAAATTCCAAGGGCTACAGGCTACAGCTTCATTTCTATCTCTTCGTGCACATAATTTTGATATTTGGAGAGCCTAACTACAAGTGGATAAACTTTTATTTATTTTCTTTACGTTTTAATAAGTTCATACATTCAGCAAATTATCAAATTCCACTTGAGGTTTTGTTTTTCATCAGGTCAAACTTTTATTTTTTCCACTCAAACATGGTTGCTTTGAACGTAAAACGATTGGAGAAATTTGACATTAGACAAAATTGCTTTTTTGTACTCATACATTGAAATGTGTTGATTAGCGTTGCCTAAGCAACGTCCGAAATGTCCATTTCCCAGATCTCCACCAGATAGACAACCGGGAAATTTCGACGAAAACATTCCTATTTCTAAAGCTTTTATTAATAAATTATATTTATAATAAAATAATATAGTATTTCAAACATTCCTTTACATAATATAAATATAAACAATGATGGAATAAGAATGAAATTGAATTTTAAAATAACAAATTTAGTGCATTTGGTTACCAATGTTGGCAATAAAATATGCTCGATATGGCAGCTGTAAAATACATAACCTACAAATGTAATGTTAATTATCTCAATATAAATAAGAAATATAACAAATTTACAAGTTAATACGGTAAATATTATAAATATTTTAATTGTTTACTAATATATTAGACAAATTAATTTGTGTGTTTATATTTATAGTGCAACTTTGACAATTATCAAAATAACTACATGAAGAACTTCATTTCTTTGTATGGACTGTTATTAGTTTTATACTTTTCGTACAAAAAATTTTGTACAAACCTCTTGCGTGAACTCGGTTCCCGGATTCGTTCTATGGCAGCGCTCGCAAGCTCGCGCCGCCAAACACTCATCCGGGAACCTAGCGTTCCCGCATTTGGTATGTAAATAACTATTGTTAGTTGTTCACTTGTTACCAACCCACCGCACGTTTTCGCAAATAAAAGCTTAACCCGATAATTTGGAAACAATGGCTGGTACCAGTAGCTATATTTTTGGGTGTTCTAAGAGCAGTGTTTTAAGCTCGGTTTTAGCTCTGTACAATGTTATAAAATTGTTTTATAAAAAAATGCTTCAAATAGAAGTTATAGAGAAATGTATTATCTACCACTTTAATTTGAAGTATTTTTTTTATAAAATAATTTTAGAACATTGTACAGCGCTAAAACAGAGCTTAAAATACTGCTTTTAAAACACCTAAAAACAGAGTCTTGATACCAGCCAATAAATTTAATAGAATTCTAAAAAATCCATTTTAAATAATGAATGTACATACAACTATTACTTTTATCTATTCATGGATAATACCAAACAACTTAGTTTCATAAAAAAAAAATAATTGTACAATATTGTGGACAATTTCTTTTTGATTCTCATAAATATCTCTTTTCGTTCTTGAGTTTCTCCAGTGCTTATTAAACATATAAGTAAATGAAAATAAATTGAAATACTATACAAACAAAAAAACTCTGCTATCGCTTGAAAAACGAGAACATTAATTCCGTAGTTCGCTGAAATCGACAAAAAAAGCACAAAAAGTTTCTATTTCTTATCGACCGGCACACATAAAAATATGTCACCATCAAAGTGTATCACAACTTAATTGCGATTTGCTAAACTTAACCCAACATCAACTTGTGGTTTCTAACCTTGATGCCAGTTCGTCTTGTACAACGTTTGTCTGCGAACCGCAGCCATACTGCTGGCGTCACAGTGACGTCACGCGCTGTGCTCCGTGCCAAACCAATGCATCACAGTGTTGTCGTTTGATTTATACAAATTCCAATGTTGCCAAGAATGGTGCAAATAAATTGTTTCGAAATGGAATTTACTGTCGGATTCGTTAAACCGAAGTAAAATTAAACTTGACGTGATGCATTTTGGATAGATTCCATGTGGAGAATTTGAATTTTAAATGGTATGTTAATTTGACCGGCTGCCTAGTTGTAGTTTACGATTTCAAATTAGTTAGTAATGCCATAATAATCATAACATAACGCTTATATTTAACGGAGCGGCGACAAATACCAAAATGTTCCAAACAAATTTTCGCCACTGCTAGTACACAATCTTAATTACAAATAGTAATTGTTGCAGCGCAATCAAGCATAATGTGGTGAAAAAACTAAATTGACTATTATAGTTAAACGTATATTTCGTTACAAAGCTGCTTCATTTCAATGCTGAACCTAAAATTACAACTTTATCTTCACTCATAATATTTAACAGTTACAGTAATATCTTTTCTAAACACTGTTTTGGTAACTACGCATTCCACAACTAAAAATTGTATTGGAATAACTATCATTCCATACGCCGCGTATGGAATAAATTCGACGAATCAGAGCCGCATATTAGCGCGATATATGAAGTATCTTGATTCAGTTACTATGCTTACGTCTATTTGTTTTAATTTTATTGATTTGAGTTAGACGTTTTCAACAGTTTTATATTTGTATTTTTTGTATAATTTCCAAAATCTTGTTATAGAAAGTATAGTCTACAACATGTAACGGAATGGCATATCCCACACTCGCAAATCGCAGCCCTCGCCTTCGGCTCGGAATACAAACTTTTTGCTCGCGTGGAATATGTGCCATTCCATTACTTGTTGTAGAATATACTATTCTCTCACGTGTGTGAGTACCAGATCTTCATTTGCAGATTTCGAAAGGTCAATTTGTTTAGTTTTCGTAAATTATCAAATCACAATGAACCGCGAAATAATTGTATTAGAACGAACTTGCCCGCACTTATTTATACATATTCGGGGACGACATGACAGATATCAATTTTTAGTTTCTATTGAAGGGGTCAAATTAACCGGGATAAATGAACAGGAGCCAAAATTATTTCGATTATTTTTTGACGATTCTTAAAATGAAATGCGTCATTGTATGTCATGTGTCTACGTTTTAACCAATCCTGTCATTATTACACAGAGAATAAAACTCTAGTGATTATTCCCGGGAATAATCTCTGAAGCTTTTTTGTTTTTGTTGACAAATTCAGATTTCAGATAGTTATCATCAACACAAGTAAAAAAAGAGCAACAAAGATAGATTAAGTGCTGTGCCTGATAATGAAATAAAAAATAATCTAATTAAATATAACTCGAGAGTTCGATAAATTCTCCAGTATCTTTCTCAAACTTGTTGCCATTTGGCAATAGCCACTCACTTATTATTATTATTACAAAAAAAGTATTGAATTAAAGGTGTTAGCAATTATATTTGGAAAATTAGTTGTTTGTTTAATTAGGCAGCAAAATACCAGATTTGTAAATCTGTGTTTGGTGCCGAGTTTAACACATTATTTAGTGATTATTTTTAATAGGTACCTATTTTAAAATTTATAAACAACAAATTATATTGCTAGATTTATTGAACGGTTTCTATGCATTTTTTTATGGTAACTATGTGTTTGTTGAGCGGTGCTATGTAAAATATTTTTACAGCCTAGACAATAAAAGTTGAATTTTACAGACTTTAGCAGTCATAAAAGTCGCACATTTAATATTAAGCGGCAAAAAAAAATGTTTTACCATCTTCTTGTGTCTGATTACTATTTTGAAAAGAGCTGAATAATGTAATTCAATAATAGATGTTTGAGAACAAACAAATTATTGAATTATCGACATTAAACAATTAAATCATATTTATAAATATAGATTTCTATATGTTGCTGTCAAATTATTGTAAAGAAAAACACTTCGAATTCCATCAACTTTATATAAAACGTTCTGAAAAATAATTTAGTAGTTGAAAAAGCTTTCAGATTTTGGATAAAGCTCTATAGAATATTTAATATATACAACGTTTCGATTTACTACACGTAAATCTTTGTCAGGTTATAAACAATTTGTTTTTATTAATTTAGGAGTATTGATAAATATTTATATAACGCGTGACTAATTTATCAAATATATTTTAAATTACTAAATTAAAAATATGATTGCATTTTCTAATAAATTGCCGTTGTCAAATAATTTAAGCTTGGCAAAATGAATTTTTTGCATCGATGATGCAAGTATGCAATTAGAAAATTAGCGAAGATGGAGGTCAAACTGGTTGAATTACAAAATATTGAACACGCTTTATAAATTTTGTTCATTTAAAATTAGAAGTGTGTTCTGTGCTGCGTCGGGCTGCAGACACCTTGAAAAATAACCTTGACTTTTATAATTGCCAAACATCAGTCAGTATAGTAACACGTTTTCACCAGTGCTCAACAAATTGTTGGAAAAATTTAAATTTCTACTATTTCGAAATATAATATACTACACAATTTTATTTAGATATAAATTTTACATTATTTCTGAGACAATTGAGAGATCCGCGTTCGATTCTCGCTTACGCACAAGTACCTTAATTTTTTAAAAACGTAATTTTGTATCCACATCACTTTATTACGCATATAAATTTCAGTTTGAATAATAAGGGCTTTTTTGGTTGGACAATGGATGATAATGAAAACTCGTGGATATCAGCCAAAAAGGTTTATTTAAAAATGCATCCTCGGGTAGTTTCGACGTCTCTACGTCATCAGGAGGTGAATATTGTTAATAATAATTAACGAACATTTTTAAAACAACTAATATATAGATGATTATATAAAACAGCCATATGAATTTCTTCGTCAAAAGTTAAAATAATAATTAATAATTAAATAAAACATAGTCAGATATGATAATATGTAAAAACGTTATTTAATTTTTTTTTTTTTTTTCGTTGGATGGAAAATTTTAGAAGAAAATTTACCTCCTGAGGATGACGTCGAGACGTTGAAACTAGTCGAGGATGCATTTTTAAAATAAACCTTTTGAATGAAATCCCTGAAGATGAATGTTTAAGTTTGTATATTTTATTATTTCTATATTTGAAATAATGTGAATTTATTCTTTCTTATGAGTAGTAAACATTCACTTTCGGTTTTGCAATTTCGGTAAGAATCAACTCAATTCTTTATATTGACACGGTCACACATCTATTCATCCATCTATACACATAGACGTCAATAAGGAAATGTTCAAAACAGATATAATTTGTCTCTTACAATTTGGCTCCGACTGTCAAATTTCGACACTTATTTGTAATTTCGCCCGTAGCTAATAAATTCCACTGATCTTTTAGAAGATCGAATGTTGATCTATTGCAAATTCCACCGATAGAGAAATAAGTATGAGTTTTTTGGACGTGTGTCCGGTTAATACTTGTGAATACATGTACTTATAATACAACAGACCGGTGGAGTACATAATCACAATTCATAGATAAATGCAACGATGTCTCTCACATAATCAGATGGAATCTACAAGCGCCCAATGAAAACTAACTAACCAATAATAATCTAAGATGGCGCAACATAAAATTTAGATGTCCGTAGTATCAATTCCGGATTTCTTGGACCACAACCCATTATGTATCGTATCACCAATAAATAATAAAAACATTTTATTTGTTTTATCTACTATTTGCACTTCACATAGTTAAAACAAGAAATATTAATACTTGAACAATAAAAAACGAAAACAATAAAAAATAATCAGTATCATCATGAGTAGTGGCATTCTTTAATTAGTAGAACGGTATTAAATATCACTGTTTCTAATTAGAGCATAAAATACGCCCAACGTTCAACAATATCACGTACACAAGTAAGAAACTCCGATTATCTAGATTCTAGAACAAGTCATTCTGAACGAACTATAGTAACGTGGCAATGTGTTAAAAATACTTTATCTTTCGATTTATCGCCCTTTTTGCCCTCACGAGTCGCGTGGGTGAAAATAGAATAAGAACGCCAACACAATGGAAGCGAACTAAATAGATCACTGACTTACTTTTGCCGACGGGGCCAGGGTATTTTCAATGGTAGTTACTTGTACTTTCTAGATTGCAGATCGCTAAACCGACATTGAATTTGTACTATCATACATCATACGTGTTCGACTTAGTATATATTTATGTGTTAGTAAATTATAGGTTATGTGCATGCATGATGTTCATGATAATGCAAGATAACTAGAAGCATGCTCATAGATGGTTATTTGTTGCTACCAAATAACTTGGAAATCGAATATATATTTCGCATTTAACTCATTTAAGTATTACTTATTATTTACATCATATTTTATTTTTACATTTTATACATCCTAGTTACTTGTTAAGTTAATAATTCAAAATATTTCTAAAATAGATATTAGATACTGGCGCTGTAACAAAATTTTTATATTTTTATATATGATTTTAGAAATTAAAATACCCGTATTTTTTAAATCGATTAATTATTTATAGTTCACGATAAATTAATTATAAAAAATTTGGAGAAGTTATATGTGACGTAATTAGATCCAGAAAAAGATGGACATATTGTGAGAGAAAGATGTAATAATTGTGTACTGACGTACTGAGACCTGAGACGTAAGTAAATTTTTGATTTCAAATGGTACGAGGATCGTTCAATAAGTAAGGTAGTATTTTGAGCATGCCGCCATAAAGTATCATTCTACAATATAACTTAAACCAAATTTTAGTTCACTCTGACACTTAGTTCACGATTGGCAACCTTTGAAGTGAGGTCGACAATAAACAAGTATTGTCAACAACGGAAACAAATCGAATTTCGCGCTGTGATTAAACAGTTTTACTTAAAGAAGTGGACGGCTGAGCAAATCAAAACCAAGTTGGATGATATTCATCGAGACTCTGCACCAGCATCAAAGACTATTAACATTAGCGTTAACCTCAAAACAAAACTAAAAGCTCTAGCGATATGGCAGAGATTTGTATGTGTTCTTTTTACCTCCCGCCTACCTCTAGGTAAGGGAGGTATTGTTTTTGGTCAAAAAATTGGGTAGTGAGTTTTCAATGAATAAACACGTTTTAGGGCCCCTACAATACGATTTTACTATTTTCGCGATGATGTCTGTATGTATGTATGTGTGTGTGTGTGTGTATGTGTGTGGTAATTTTTTCGTCTCGCATAACTCAAATACTTTAATACCAAAAAATACATTTTTGTGAATTATTGCTTCTTATATTTAAATGAAGAGCTGATTAGATTTTGGATAAAATTGGTCAACCGGAAGTAGCAGTTTACTTGAAGCCCTTAACAGTTATTCGTGAAAAACACGGTGAAATTTCCTTTTTCAGCAATTTATGTTATCTTGAAAGTTGAAGAATATTTAATTTTACATGTGTTTTGATTACACTAATTTTATTAATTTTCATTATATTTAGAGATAATAAATTATATAGAAATTAGATTTCACAAATCTTGCATTCCTAGTACAACATGGAAACATTTAAATATTTTCAATTTTTTACGAAATGTGACACATGTCATTGTGATTGTGAAGCTGTTTTCTTAGTGAAAAATATGCCAAAAATTAAATAAATATACGAAAGAAAATTAAAATTCTCAAATATAAATAGAAAATAAACAAGTACGAAGGTATGTTTCTGTGTCATCTAATACTATTTTGTACCGTTTAAGAGTAGTATTGGGCGGGAGGTTATGTGCTGGAGACATCAGATTTTTTCTTCCTCTATTCGCTAACATAACCTAACTGTGTAAATCTGTACATGACTTGACGGTTGGTAACCGCAGTTCATACGTAAGCAGAGTGCCACGCCCACAATGGGCAAAAGGCGTGATGATATATTTATTTTATTTAGAACCTCTACAATACGATTATATTTTTTTACGGTGATATTTTTGAATGTACAATTATGTGACGATTATTAAGTCAATGAAAACTAATATTTACGATATAATTTTATAAGTCAATAGTTCTTGTTGATGCATGTCTACATCTTATTCTTATAAACGTCAAATAGCCGACACCGCTTGTGAAGGATTATTTTTACTTTCTTTTATACATAATGTAGGAATCATAAATAAATCGATAACGAGTTTTTCACGGTTTTGAATTCGTTTTGACTGTTATCTCAAAGACGGCTGTATGAATGGATGGATGTGTACCCGTATGTTCAATAACGAGATACAAAGCAAAATTTCATAATAACGTAATAATGTACTTGTCATAAATTTTGTTATATTGAAAGAAATGACAAATAATATTAGCCAGAATGATTATTTTAAATTTATTAAAAATTAAAAAACAATGTATCAATACAATAAATAACCAATTTGAGAAGTTGGGGATATGTGCCGGAAATAATTAAGAAATATTTTTTTAAAACAATGACTGACGTACCAAAATTAATCGTAATTATCCAAAAAAATTCTTGCTATTTGAATGTGCAAAAATATGTTTCATAATAAAGTTTTACTTGCAATTCACTTGAAATTTCATCACATTTTCTTGTATAGAGCGTTTAGATATCCCAGACACTCAATTGTATTACATCATTGGATGATATGATTGCTAATATTTTAAATATGCTAGCATTCTAATTACAAATTTGAAATGATCAAAACATTTCGAACAGTACGTCGTAAAAACCGTCGAAAACAAAAGAAAATAAAATGAATTGTGTTTGTTTCGATTAATATTTACGCAGCGAAAGGAGAATGTGTATATTCATGAACTTAAAAATGGTACTAGCATTGGGGCACCCCATTGTGACCTCCAAATTAATATTAATTTTATCACATCCTTTACATTCCTAACAAATATAGCGTTGCGAATGTTTCAATATTAAATAACTTAAAAACAATAAAACTAGTACTATAAAATTTAAAATTGACAAAGCTCATTGTCTTAAAATAAAATAAAAGTAGGACAAAATTTATGACGTACCTGTATAGATAGTACGCATTTATTTCTCGGTCTATCAAATTTATTAATTTTTAAATTTAAAAATGCGTCATTACTCTACGCTATGATTTTGTATTAATTCCAAAAAGAAATAACAAAAAGTAAGATACCAAAATGTACTTAACGATAAATTTCAAAAATAGATTTTGAGTACCTCTAAAATTAATATGAAAATATTGTATGGAAACTCAAATGCGTATAATTTTAAACAAACAAAAAAAATTACAAAGGTCACTTCTCCTTGAGCCATCCATCATCCGTTTTGTAAATTATTTTAATTTATTTTTTGTTCTAATAAATTAATATCAAAGTTTTCGTCGTATTTCTTTTTTCGTATTTAGATAATATTAATTTGCTTTCAGATTAGATATTTCATTTGAACTAAGTAAAGATTCAATGATGTATAAACATTGGTGTGTTTATATTTTGTTATTATGATTAATAAATGTTTAATGAAACAGTATTGTTCATAAATTATTTACTAAATGGGTTCTTTAAATAAAAAAATCTTAATTTCTTTGATTAATTACTAAACTTGACACATATAAGGTATAGGTATAATAGATATATATTTTGTAAACATACAATTTAATTTAAATTGTAAGGAAACAAATACAATAAAATTGCAAACAACAAAACCAATAACATTGCTAATATGTTTTGTTTGGACATCCACTGTTACTAAAATACCTAATAAAGTTGTTGATAACAATGAAGAAATAATGCACATGACAACAGAATTAGAAAATGACTTGAAATAATTTTAAATTCGATAAAAATAAAATATTTATACTACTACTATATACAAAGTATAATTTTTAAATAAATGTGCGAACTGTGAGCACAATACTTCTTTATCCGACTATTCGCAGACTAGAAACTCGGTTTAACCAACTAATAGTCGGTAATAGTGAGTACATCTTTCTAATTTTCATCCCGTACTTAATTTTTATAAAAAAAAATTAGCGTTCACGAAAAATGTTTTTATAAGGAAACTATATTTTTCTACTCCTGTATAAATATATCCCCATTCTTAAAATTTTTCGATGAATTATAGTACCCATAATTCACGACAGTGAATTATGAATCATAATTCACTCTTCTCGACCAATCACAGAGCCAGAAATCCCTAATTCACTGCTATTTTAAAGACATGATATAGCTCATCAAGCAACGACCGTCTGACAGTTGACATGTAGTCAGTTGTCACTGAGTATTTTTATGTTGATGTTTTTCAACATGTGTTTGCAATGAATTTCAATCAATTTCAAAAGTGATTTCCGAATTTACAGGAGAAGAAAAAGTATAGATTATATTCGGGATTATGGTCATTATTCACTCGGATGATTTGCATCACTCGCCTACGGCTCGTGACGCAAATTTCAACTTCGTGAATAATGTCTATCATAATCCCTCAAAAAATAATATATTATTAAATTAATTTTGAATTTTACAGTCAATTAAAAGCGTATTGAATATTGAATTCGTGGTCGCCGCTAGTGGGGCAAGTTTCATTGCCGAGTGATATCAAATTTGGGTTTACGAGTTCTTACATAACTTGTAAAATTCCTAGAATTCGCTCGAATGTGAGAACCAACACATTATTAATTATTAAATAAATGTTGTACAAAATTTGTAAATTTATAAAACTTATTTTGAAAATGCGGTTTCTGAGAATTTTAATTAATTAATTCTTGTACGCGAAGCACGATTTTAATTTGTTTGAGTTAAATTAAATGATTGACACGAATTAAATATTTGCTTAATAAAATTAATTACACAACTTTGTGTTTGTATTTCATTTTCTGTTGCGAGTTTTTGCATTTTAACTTTTTGATTGCATGTCTACTTTTAGTTCAAGAGTAATAAATCATGCTTTAATTAAATAAAGTATCGAATTACTTACATTAAAATTGGGGGAAAAAACAAACCGTTCATATTTGCTGACTTACCTGAAACAAAGAAAGTAAATTAATAAACAATAATAAATAAAAACAAATCTAAATTACGAATTTCAAATATATGGTCATAAGGGCGATTAGCGAGTGACTGGCACATTAATAACAAATGTCAAATATTATTAAATTATTTTTCAAATTTAAGTTTGAAATAAAATTGATATACTCTTAGTATTCAGTCTTCATAATATTTTATTTGTCCGGTAATTCTTTAAAATCATATTAATAAAAATTAATTTTAACAGATAATTGATAGTCAATTATTATTAATTCGCTCGTCACCCTTAAACAATTCTAAATAACCCCAACCATACAGTTTTTAAAGTATAGATATTATAATTTCAGACCTACCCAATTAGCAATTACGAGTAGCAAAGTACTGATTGAGAAGCTTGCGATCTACAAACTATCCATTTACAAATTAGTGGTTTCCTTTTCTTCCGTCAGAAAGGTTGAACAGAATCACTACTAGTAAGAACAATCGATTAAGAGTGATTAACAAGCAATTGACTAACTTTATTTTACGCTGTCAAGCGTTCCTAAATTATTTTAGAGATATAAGCTTCGAATAAAAGACATACAGAATTAAATATTCTACCACTTCTATTTCAAATATTTTTCTCAATAATCATGTAAGAAGGTTTGACAGCTGAACAACACAGATAGTCAAATGCTAGTTAGTCGCCCTTAATCAGTGTTCTTACTAGCGATCAAAGTTTTTTAAATTTTTACACATAAATTATATAGTTAATACAACAATATTATATTATATAACTAGTGCTGAAAGTTGAATATTTCACACGAGTGTGAAGTTTAAGCCACATGCCGAAGGCGAGTGGTTTAAATACACGATACTATTCGAACGACTACAATTTAGTAAAAAAAACACTATTTATTTATTTATAAAAAAAATAAAAAAATATTGTTTTTTTACTTAATAACTAAATTACTTAAATTACATAAAAATATCAAAACAGATTATGTTAACATCATTGCTAACAAAATTTATCAAATATTATGTGAAAATCTGATAAACCAGGGCCCAACTTTCTTAATTCGTGTAAATTTAGCAAAATATCTGCAGCTATCAAACTCTTCAATACAAAGTTTTAGGTTAGTTCGCTCAGATATCGCAGCGTGAGTTGCGGGTGCATCTGATTGGCTAACGAGCTTTCATATCACACAGCATTGCTAGTGCAAGGACCAACTTTCAGTAATAGTTTAGCGTGTGAATTTATGTACTTTTCGTAGTGGTCGTCAGAAAATACTATTTTATTTATCACTGTATAATTAAAATATTGAAATGGTTTCGGATTACTTCAAAAATATTTCAAAAGATGTCACTCCCTCTAAGTGATAATTCTAAGTATAGCTAATATTTTAAATCGTCAGTTTTAAGGCGCTTCATCCGACTGCTATTTTAAATTATAAGTGATAATTGTAATTGATAATTATGTCGTTTTGAACGCAATTTTAGTCCTTAATATAAGTTTATAGAATATTAGAAAATATAATTAGGACGTATTTATTCTAGATTTGAACTGGTCTAAATAAGTGTCGACATAGAAGTATTTTTCTAGCAACGTATCAGATTGTGAACCACATCATCCTCAGTTTCAGTCTCACAGTCGTTACAAGTACTGTCGTGGTAAACTTAATAAAATTCTGTAAATTCTATAAATCAAGTTCAGATTTACAGATATACTTAGGATAAAATAAAATGATGAAATAGATCTTTAATATTACACATTTAGTTTCATTTACAATGGTACAAAGTGAAGTACTTCATAAAAAGAATCTGGTTTTATTAAAAAAGTTGGTAATTCCGTGTCATAGAAACAACGACTTTCTGAGTGTATTAATAATACTTTTTCTGGGTTGCGGCTATCAAATTAGCATTCTAAATACAGCTTATACACTGCTACGTATTTTGGAATGCGCGTTTTGGGAATACGAATAATCAATTACTAAAAATACTGCTTCTCTACTTGTCTAGTTACAGCGTCATTGATACAACTCGTACATACATGCAGAGTGCGGGTGCTGAAATGTATTTTTACATTGACACTGTTAATTGGGTTTCTTCCTACAAGATGGTGTGTGATGTTTTAAACAAAACCTAACCAACTGTACACTGTATTATTAATCGCAAGCATACCTGTTTTTTTTTCTTTACTAATTTGTTTAATTCAATTACTAATCTAAGTTAGTAAATCAATTATAAACTTATTCACTGACTACATTTTAAATAAGTTTAAACGTCATTAAAAATTTAAATTTATAAGTAGATTGAACACCAGTTGTACACAATCGCTATTTTAGGTGTCAATATACTTTTTAATTTGATATTAACTAAATGAGAATAAAAGTGTTTTGTTGATTGATTTAGATTTGGAATGCAATGCTCTATAACTTTGTATACTATTCAATTTAAAATATTTAGGGTTATAGTTCTATAAGAGCAAAATTTCAATTTATTAAGTAAATTAGAATTTTTTATATGCTTTGGGAGTATTGGTAGCATACAATGTATTTATCTTTTTTCACGACATGTCAGGATACCCCACCGTTCTTCTCCAGAAATAGTGAAGAAAATGTGTATTTCCTCTCTAATGGGGGAAATACAGAAGTGTTACCAATATGAATGTTATATACAAAAAATATTTTGTAAAAATAATAAATAAATTTTTAATTATATTGAAAATCATTTTTTTCAGTGACTTACATACTTTAAATTATCTTACAATTATGTCTTATATTTTTCTTTTTCTAAATTAAATCACAATTTGACAACTTTAATTTAGATTTACGATTGCTTCATTGGCAACACTGCTACCCCGCTTTGTACCTGATAACCTAACTTTTAACGTGTCAGTAGTGTTTTCAAAGTGTATTTTAGGTCCGAGCAAATCGTTTTTAGAAACATGTCGGGAAAAAAATGTTGTGCCTAACACGAGAAGAAACCCTTTTTCTATTCTCGCACGAATTGCTTTATTTGCTGTGCTTATGAGGCAAAACTTCGAGCTCGAATGGGAAAAAGAAGCGCTTTCCTCTCTAGTTTGATAAATAACTATTAATTCCAGGCGTAAAAAGGAAGCGTAATACACTCAATTAAATTTATACATTTTAACATGAACGTATAGCTTGCCGGGGTATATAGTTAATCTTGTTCACTTTTTAATAGGCAGGCTAGTACTAGGAGTTGTGCTTCGGGAAATTGTGTAATGCTTTTTTAACACAAAATATATTTTATATCTAAATCAAATAAATATATCTGAATACATCTCTGTTCTTTTAAGTAATATGTTCTTGTGAAAAGTTTTTAAAGTATTTTAGGGAACATGTTTCATATAATAATTAGGCTTGCAACGAATATTCGGCAACTATTCGGTATTCGACCTATTCGGCCACATTTTTACTATTCGGCCGAATACCGAATAGTTAAGCATTATTCGGCCGAATACCGAATAGTTTAAAATATAGAGAAAAGTGGAAATTTAGGATAATTCATTCGGTAATTTTTGCTTGAAATAAAATAATAAATGTAAAACACATAAAGGTGTCTATTCTGTAATTTACCTGTTAATTTTTAACGGCCTGTTAAAAATTTTAACCAATGATAACAGACGGTACTGAATAAAAACTGAAAATTTCATTTGCCGCATTTCTATTAGTTAAAATATTTATTTAATTTAAATAGGCCCCATACATAGAGGACATAGGTAATAAATAAAGATACATAGGTATACAGTAAAAAATTTATAGTCAAAATTGACAAAATTATAAATTTTATGAAAATATTTAGTCCCAGACTATCCACCGTTAATTTATGTTAATTTAACAAGTTTCAAATTTGTTAGCAGGTAACAAATTATTTTTGTGTATTTCTTAACAAAATATATTTGTGAATATAGTAATTATTAACATTTATTTTTATGTACTTTTGACAAAATATTTTAGTAATTATATAGAAGCTGAGCAATAAATCATAGTTATTATAACAAATTAAGTTGTTACGAACAACAATTTCAATTTGATAAATTAGCTAAATTTACTTTTTATTATTGACGAGACTATTTATTAAATTTTAAAAATGTAGCAAATAAATAAAAACAAAAATTTTTGTTGTTAATAATTCAGAAATGACAAAATTTTAATTTAACAAATTGTCATATTTGTTAAAATTGTTAATTTAACACAAGATATTTGTCAATAATAACTAAAAATACTGAGTAATAAACAGAAAAAACCAGCCGAATAGTATTCGCCGAATATTCGGCTATTCGGCCAAGGAATCCGCCGAATATTCGGTATTCGGCCTATGGCCGAATACACTATTCGTTGCAAGTCTAAAATAATGTAAATAACAAAATATTTCGGAACATTTTTTGAAACATTTGTTTAAAAATAATAAAGGCATGTTTGGCAGCTAAAAAATAGTTAGTCAACAAACCGTTAGTCACTCGCTAATCAATCTCTGTGAAGTATAAATACTACTAGACATTAAATTTATCCCAAATCATTAATTATTTTTTGTCTAATTCTAAATATAACAAAATGAGTTGATATTACATTGGTTGTTTTAGCCAAAACAAATAATGCAGTATTTGTAGTATGACAGCCTAAAACAGGTAAAAACAAAAATTATGATATATTATGATATTTGCTTAAGATTTAGTAATTAAAATTTAAGTTTTATAAATTAATCAGTCGCAAGCGACATTTTCATAAATGCAATATAATTTTAAGCTCTGTTAGATTCATTGCGTATGACGCTTTGCTTTTGGTTTCAGTTAGGGACATACATTGGAAAATATTATAAAGAAATTGAGGAAGAAATTCTGAAATTATAAGATTATATTCCGTTATATAGTTTGTAATTGCTTCCATTTTTGTGAAAATATATTTGACCTAAGTACAAAAATTGATACCGAAGATGTTTTTATAACTCAAATATAAAAGTATGGTCATGTGTTATGCTAAAAAAAGGACAGTTGATAGATAGAAAAAGACAACTATATAAGACTATCTTATTTGGTGTGTCGGTTCTATATAAAACGTAAAACTAAACAAAGTTTGGTGTTTGCAAACTAAATACAGAATTATGAATGGTTATCGAAGTTAAATCAAAACAAAAATGAAATTCGATTTTCAAATAGTTCATTCAATTGACTTTTGTTATGATTACGAAAGATGGCAACTGCATAAATGAATATAATCGAAACAAATATTTGCTAGCAATATAAATTATTCTATAAGGCAAGCAATAAATAATTAACCATTATTTACTTTTGACAGTCTTGATGCTGCAGTTGACCGTAAGTAGTTTGTAGATTTATTTATACCAATACAATAAAAAAAATCTAGTTTTATGATTCTACTCCAGAGATTTTTATTTAAGTGTTAAACAATAGTAAATATTTAGGATTAATCACTTTATCGAATGGTTAATTAACAATTTTATTTTAAAAAGACTTTATGGAGTCTCTATCGGCAAATAAAGAGGAAAAACAATTTCCTATATTTCTTGTGTTGCTAAGGCAATATATACATTATCGAATATTTATACGTATGCAAATAAATGTAAGAAACTTCACGATCTGTTGTTATGTTATATAAACGTGTAGTACATAAATAAATATTTATCGATTAACACTTTCAATGATTCCCACTATAAATAGACTTATTAATTGTTGACGTAATACCATGTATATCCTGTAACCACGTTAATGATAATTAAAAATAACCCAGTAATCAATAAATTTTATAATTGCGCACCATCGATAAAATTCCTTTAAAAATGTCATTAAGATTAGGACAATTAAATAAGAATTCAGAATTAAATTGCGGGTAAACAAAGACCGGCAAGCTTGGCAAAGCAGATAAGATTTTTTGCCAAGAGAGTTAGGTATGGCGTCAATTAATCAGAATGAGGACAATATAAATATTTTCGTGTAAACCTACACATTTTACCAAAAAATTCGGTTAGTTTTAATGGCAGTGAGAACGCGGTCAGGGTTGCGAATGTGATTCAATTATAAAACAAAGAAGTATGTATGTTCTTCTTAACTTAGGTAGGCAGAAGGTATACTAGTATTTGTAGATTGTAGGGTATTATTTATAACTCGAGTTTATTTCCAGCATAATGCAATCGATACGTGTACGACGACGGCATTCTTGAATTTAATGTGTCATCTGCTTTAATTCAAGACATTTTCCTTATATATTAACATACTGTGCGAGGAACATTTTTTGTACACCAATATTTATTTATTTATTATAATCAAGGAAAATATACCGAAGTATGAGTATTAAAACTGTCATTAATCATATATTTAACAGTATACATTAATGTCACAATATCCCGACAAGCAAGTAAAATTTTCTTGTTTAGTATGTTCTATATATAAAATTTTATTCAGTGCAGGTATCAAATAAATATATATTTTAACTGCGTTGTAATCAAAATTTATCTTCCATATGAAAACAGAACTAGATATGTATGTTACTGTAAAAGCACGTGGTCAAACATACGCGTCGAAAGAACGAATCCTAAAAAAAAAAAAAGCAAATTCTGTATTCTTCATTTATTTTCATGTTCTTTATGGTCCAACAACCTCCATCCGTCAAAATTTCATTGATTTTTTCCAGTGACTTGTATCTTTCTCATTCGACCAGCGACAACGTAAGTCGATTTTTCATTCGGTTTCGGTATCTGTGGAGGGGTTATGGGGCATAATTTCTGAACAATTCTGTACATTGCATTATCAGATGAAGTACATTTCACAGGCTGGCTTCGTTCACTCCCATGAATTTTGTTTTGCAAATTCAAATTTGAATAAATTATTTCTTACAATTATTCTTATCGAAAAACAAAACTATTATTACAGTAAGGTCTTTGAACATTCTATTATTTATATATGCGGATGAAAAGGATAACTGAAACATTAAACTATAAAAAAATATTCGTTGACGTCTAGTTGGTCAAAAATTCAGAACTTTGATACTGTGTCTCTCATTCCCATGAACGACTACATTAATGAAAATAATTCGTATATTTATAAATAAGATCGTCTATAACATACTAAAAATATTTTCAATTTGAATTTGTTATTTGTTTCTCAAAAACTGTAAATTCAAGTGAAAAATAATTTTAGTATGTTATAGACGATCTTATTTATAAATATACAAATTATTTGCATTAATGTAGTCGTTTATGGGAGTGTGTGGCATATATTTTACTACTTTGAAAATTATGTTCATGTATATTTTTTTTATTGTATATGTTTATTTACAATATGTTAACAATAACATTAAGTAAATGATTTATATGTAGAATTTAAAATGTGAGAGGGAGTATCCAGCGATACTTCCTACTTTGTACTTAACTTAATTCTTATTATTTATTGTTGGTGGGTTCTTGGTCTAATTGAATCTATGAGGAAGATCGAGGGGGCTGTGTCGCATGTATAATTTGTAAACAAAATTAGCTTTTCAAAATTTATTACAAAACTTTGGACTTTTATCTACAAATGTAGACATAAAACATTATATGTTTCATTTATTATAATAATGATATATTGTTTCAAAAAGTGATGTTGATCTTGCACTATCTTCAGACTGTATGGTTGACCTTAATCTTAGGTTTTACCAGTAAATCTTAGGAGTTGGTAAATGTAATGATTTACTGGTAAAAACCTCAGGTTAACCAATTTATGGGCTTTGACAGGTAAGGTTAGGTTATTTACCTGAACTGTCAAAACTAATGTGAAGTTATTAGCAAAACGCAATTTTCATAAGATATTTGCTGTACCAGTGTGTCCTGTCCAACGCTTTTCAACACACAAAAAACGTTTCACCCCACACCGAACAGAATCGTGTAGGCATTAGTCGCGTTATAGTCTCAAATGACTTCGTTTCTGTAGAAACAAAAAATCTGACTATTTCAACACAAACATGTGAGGCAATAAATTAAACCTAAGACACATCTACCAAACGAACAAAAAATAGTGTTCTGACTAATCACTTTTACACTAGCATTTTTTAGGCATATTGTAAATTTTGTGATGAAGTTCTATTTTATTATTATTATTTTATTATTTAAGCGGTCTCAAATGCTGAGTTTATGCCACCCATTCAACTAACAACTACTAACCGAGGGAAATGCTGCACTATATTATTTATTAAATCAACACCT
This sequence comes from Poecilus cupreus, assembly GCA_963942605.1. Classification (NCBI taxonomy): domain Eukaryota; kingdom Metazoa; phylum Arthropoda; class Insecta; order Coleoptera; family Carabidae; genus Poecilus; species Poecilus cupreus. The sequence continues at coordinate 21,050,846 of OZ012720.1, read as the reverse complement.
CTCAATAAATGCTCTATAACTATGGCGATTTTAAACAAGGAAAGTAACAGATTACCCACTAGTGGGTATAATTTTGAGAAAAATCACTAGTGAGTAATTTTTTATTTATAACAATAATAATAACTCACAACACCTTAGTAACTACTTCGATTGACATTTAAATTTAGATAATTTAAAGCATATGCAACTGTCAAATAATATTTGCATTTGTTAGCAGGTGTTGGATAAAACGTTATACTTCACACGTTGGTAAAGTGGAATTACCCACTCGATAAAATTATTACACTCCTTACTTTGCCCACTTGTAAAGTAAATAACTATTATAATTATTTTAAACAAATACTTAAATCTCTGGTAGGAGTGGTTTGACAGTTGAGAATTAAAACCCAACTCCTGGAATTAGTAATTACAATATGTAATGCTGAGTGAATTTGTCCACCATTTCATTGTACATTGTTTTGTTTAAAACAAAATGTCATCTCTGCTCAAAACTGATCAAAATGTGAAATATATTTCAAATTAGAGCAGTTCCTCAATAATTCCGTTCTCAGCGGGGGACGTCTTCGCCTACTTTCTACTCAACACGTGCAAATAAACTAGGAATCCCGGTGTTATTAATACACACATCACAGCGGTAGCAGAAGTGGCTTGTTGGCTACAAGACACCACATACAATTCAGACTACATAACCTTGGCTACAAGAAGCGACCTACTCTTAATGCTCAGATGTCTCGATGCCGGCGAGTACAGGCGCGGATCCCGACGTCGTCGTGTGATACATAACGCACGTGGTCTGTACCACACGCTACCGGTGGTACTGTTAGCAGAGCGGAAGTGTGTAACGGATATTCCGTGTGGAGTGTTACTATTGTAGATTGGTTCTGTTTTTCACTTACTTATATTTCTAAATTGAATGAGTTCGAAATCGTTGTTCTGAGTGTTCTTTATTTTTTATCTAGTACTAATAGGTACATTATTTTTAAATCTATTAAAAATAAGTTATCTTATTTTGAAATAAAAAAAAAAAAAAACAAAGAAAAGAATAAAATTGAACATCTTTTGGGGTAATGACAATAAATAACTTTAAAGCAATGTTTAATCTTTAAAAGAAAATGATAAAAAATATACACAGGATGTTTCATTTAAATATGCCACCAATGTTATCTCACTCTTACACTACTATACATAAATAAATAATTGAATTGATTCATCATCAAATTGCAAAAATAAAATAACAAATATGAACAGTTATCGACCGTTAAATTGGAACGTGAGTAATGGGAATTTGTAACCGCAACCACACAAATATAAATGTGCTGAATCCAGTGTACTGCACGAAAAATTGAGGATATATGCTGGCCTCGGTACCTCATTTTCGGTGGTGAGACAACGGCACGCAGTGTTTGCTGGTATGGGTTTTTGCAAAGCAGTTTATTCCACGAGACCTTTCTTTAAAGGGACACAAATCCACGTGCTTTCCTGTGTTGTGATTGGTCCCCGAACACGTGCTAAACACTATGTGAAATACAAACATGTATACACTGTTAAAATGTCACACTACATTTTACTGTTTTGAGTTATATGTAGGTATAACATTGCCCACTGCATTTTGATTCTATCTTGTTGCTTTCATTTTATATATATATATATATATATATATATATATATATATATATATATATATATATATATATATATATATATTAAAAATATTTATGCTTATATTTACAATTCTTATAAATCTATATATTTTTATAAGGATGTGAAGCAAACCAAATCAGCCGAGCAATTTATTCTTTCCTTTCTTAGTAACTGTGTACGAACTGGTGGTGGAATTACAGTTATGCATAGAAATTAGTTTAAAATTCCAATTGCTTGTATTGTATTTTTTAACCAATCACAGAACTATATTTGTCCCATTAAAGAAAGGTCTCGTGGAATAGACTATAGTTATCTACTGACTGCGGGCAGTGTCGAGTAACTTGCGTTGTTATCGAGTGAACCGCCTTTAACGCTTCCTGCCATGGTCGTTGCCCAAATATCTCTTTACGCAACCTGTTAGGATATGCCATATTTTGTGCAACGATTGGAATTTTTGCGGGACGAGCGAAGCATTTCCCAATATGTTGTAAATAAGATTTCTTTTCTAATTTTGATAAATACAGTTCTTTAAAACTTTAAGCCGATGAAAGTATTCAATCTCCACGATTTGTATTTAGAACCAAGTAAGTATACTTATTTCACTTGTTTACTATTTTATTGCAGTTGAAATGAACTTTACATCACCAGTTCTCCATTTCATAACCATTTGTGAAAAGTATGACGCTTCAAAACGTCAGTCAATTTTGAATAATGATACTTTATGTCAAATTAGAAAAAAAATGTTTTCCAAGAAAATCAACTGCATTTTCTTTCATCGACTATAATTAAAACATCCTGCTGTGAAGGAAGCAACAATACAGTGTTTAATAAATTGTAAATCACAAGTTGTGTTCGTTCCTATCATTTATAATTATAATAGATAAATTTGTACAATTTGCTGTGAAAAAGTTCACGATAAATGATGAAAACATTTACTCAGTTTCGAAATAACAATTTAACGCAAGAAAAGATCAATTTTGCTTGTCCTGAAGAAATTAAATTGGCATTTAATAAATCATTCGCGAGCTGCAAACGTTGTTTGTTTTTATTTAACTTGAGACTCGGCGCCTGTTCGCCAAAGTATAGATTTAACACTGAGAAATCTGTTTTAATGAGTATGTTGTAGTCTTGTTAGTCGAATGTCGCTTGTTGCTAAATATGAAATATGATACGTGTTTCTGAAACAAATTGGCATTATAGCTAATTAATTACTTTTTGTACTAGTGTTCGACGTTCTAATAGGCCATATTTTAGTTGTAGTGTGAAATATCAAATATGCAGATATATGTGTGAAGAAAATATTACCAAATTTTTAGTTGTAAATTTTGTTCCCCATATTACTCAACTTCTACAGGATTACAAATTAAACCTGTAGAAAATGATTTAATATTCTATAGAATCTAAAAACCTACATATTGACCACTGGTGACTACGGGGATAAAGGGATTATTTTGATTAATTAATTTAGCGTTATTAAACGTTTCTAAATAATATGACAAGTGGCACTCTGCTTACGCAGATCTCGGTAAGTGATAGTTTTTCGTAGAGGGGGAACCACAGGAGTAAATTTCACGATCCACAGTCCGACGCGTTACCACGGAGCTATTTATTTTTTCAAATAAATGTAAAAAAAATCTGATGTGCCCAGCACATAACCTCTCGCCCAATACTACTCTTAAACGGTACAAAATAGTATTTGATGATATAAAAACATACCTTCTTATTTGTTCATTTTCTATTTATCTATATTTGAGAATTTTAAATTTCTTTTGTATATTTATTTAATTTTTTGACATATATTTCACTAAGAAAACAGCTTCACAATCACAATGACATGTATCACATGTCGTAAAAAATTGAAAATTTTTAAATGTTTCCATGGTATACTAGGAATGCAAGATTTGTGAAATCTAATTTCTTTATATTTTATTAGGTTTGTTCCAAGTGGTCATTTCTGACATGTTTGTGACAAATTTCAGTGCGCCTGCGAAAAATGTAAACAAGTTAATTTTGAAACATAAACTTCATTTCTTTTCTTGTGGCGAAAAATGTATGAATTTCTTTATTTATATTTATATTTAAGGTTAGCTGTCAAAACAAAAAATGAGCATACACATACGCTTCAATCCATTCACCGTTCCAGTCTATGTTTCAAACTTAACTTGTTTACATTTTTCGCAGGCGCACTGACATTTGTCACAAACATGTTACAAACATGTCCGAAATGACCACTTGGAACAAACCTACTATCTCTAAATCTAATGAAAATTAATAAAATTGGTGTAATCAAAACACATGTAAAATTAAATATTCTTCAACTTTCAAAATAACATAAATTGTTGAAAAAGCAATTTTAACCGTGTTTTTCACGAAAAACTGTTAAGGGCTTCAAGTAAACTGCTACTTCCGGTTGACCAATTTGATCCAAAATCTAATCAGCTCTTCATTTAAATATAAGAAGCAATAATTCACAAAATTGTATTTTTTGGTATTATAGTATTTGAGTTATGCGAGACGAAAAAATTGCCACAGACTACACACACACACACATACATACATACATACATACATACATACATACATACATACAGACATCATCGCGAAAATAGTAAAATCGTATTGTAGGGACCCTAAAACGTGCTTATTCATTGAAAACTCACTACCCAATTTTTTGACCAAAAACAATACCTCCCTTACCTAGAGGTAGGCGGGAGGTAAAAAATTATTAGCTCTGACTTTCATTTGAACAGAAATATTATTTATAGGGAAATTAAGAATGTTTAAATTAGTGTTATATTAGGTCTACAACTTCTTCATAGATAACACTGTACAACGGCGGGATAGCGTAGTGGTAAGAGAATTTGCCTCTGGATACAGAGGTTGTGGCTTCGAACGAGGGTTCGATAAAGAAAAATTTTCATGATCTGATTTGGATTGGTACTCACTCCTTTTACCATTCCAAGTTGGGATAAAATTAACTTGACAACCGCAAAGCTATCGGGCACCGGCTAGTGGTTGTAACAATTGCTTGCACCGAATGGACAACACGCATGGCATCAGTGTAAAGTAAGTGGCAATTTTAAGGAAAAATTGAGATGTCGTGTGTTGTGGTTCACCTTAGGGATACAAACCGTAAGGTTTCATAATCCGGAAAGGATTACTACACTACTAGATAACACTGTACAGGTTTAAAATTTAATGCAGTTAACATACTATTTTAATTACGGTTTAAATGTAATATACAGTAAATTTGGAAAAGTAAATAATAGTAATACTAGTATATTATTTAATGTGCATGTAATGTATGCTATTACTCACGAGAATGAAGTTTGCATCACGAGCGAACGCGAGTGATGTAAATCATTCGAATGAGTTAGCTATTACATGTGAGTAGAATACTAATATACTTTATCCACAACATTTCGTCAAATATTTGTTTTGAAATTATTAGATAAGTAGAATTTTTGCTTTGACAAATAACAGGTTTGTTTATCAACATAGGCAAATTGTAGCAACCATCACTAGGCTACGTACTGTTGTAACAAAATTTTGAAGTGATTTGACATTTAGCAGAAAATCTTAAAACCAATTATTCAACTACAGTTTAATCTTAAAAATAAAAAAAAATGTATGACAAATGAGAAAATTAGTGTCTATGGCTTTTTATGTGGAAAAAATTATTTAAAAGTCATTTTTAATTTTCTCTTTTGGCAGTGAAGATTTGAAATTGACATAACGAATGAATATTAATTCATCGAACTGTCAATATTACTTCATTAGCAACAGTAACAAAGCTCATTAATTGATAAACATCGGTTGAATTATGGGTATATTATTTGACAGTTGTGGATACAACACTTTTTGTAGTACTGCACTGGATCCGCTTTCCTATTAATCACAAACAATGAAGTAGGTAATCAACAATTTAAATTACATTATACTAGTAAAATAAACGAACAAAATATAATTATTTTTAATGAAACGATAATTATTAACATAATCATCCACCCAGTGGCAGTGGCAACAAAAAATTTTAGACTGGGAAACATGGAAAATAATTTTGCGATTTAAAAAAAAAATTCTTTCTGATTCGTAATCAGCATATCAAATAACATATACCATTAACGTATGTACCTGAAGTTATGAAACACCCTGTATATTTACTACATACTACATTCGTACATTTAACATATACTTTTACTTTATACACATTTTCATGCATCCTGAAAAATTAAAGTTTCTTTTTCGTTCACGTTATAAAATATAAAAAAATTCATCGCGCCATTTTGAGTGTGGCACTCGCATATATTTTTGTACGGCTACTAATCGTCAAGTTTCATATATGCAAATAATTCGTTTTTAAATTCGCAAAATATAAATACATAATGATTCACACTATAATAGTAGTATGTAGTAATTTCAAATATTTTAGCTGTCACATCAATCAATCTTTATTTTATATCTATCCTTACATTTAGAATGATTTGAAGCAATTTTCTGAAAATTAATTTTTGGCACGCAGGGACCCAAAAGAAAGGTTTACAAAAAATAACGATAATCCACATAAATTCTATAAAATTTTAAAATTAAAATTTTTAAATTAAACATTAATAAAATTATCAAAGTGATAACGCATTCAGTAACCCACTAAACGATTGTTTCGTAGTTGAACTAAACATGCATTTCTGTCATAAATGAAAATAATGAAGCATAAAGTATTAATAACCACCGTTAACGATGACGAACAAACGAAAAGCGCGCAGCAGTCATAGCCACCTAATTGGATTACATTCCGCTTGAAAGCTCGCCGAGCGACAAGTGAGCATCGTGTAGGCGATGGCGCATGCTCCGGAACAATGGCGGTCGCCAGTGACGTAAACACATCGCTTCACGATTGTTTTGGTCGATATTGTTCATCCTGGCGGATTTTACGACACGGTGAATGCTTTTTCAGATGAAATTATGTGGTGGCTTTATGTGATCCCAAAATGAAATATTTTAAAATTTAATTTTATTACCAGCGGAGGAGGCAACGATATCGAGGTTAGGTCATAAAATACAAAATATTTTATGGAGTAATTGAAATGGATTTTAATCAAATAAACGTAATTATTTTTAATTTACTCGTATGCGTGACGTTCTGCTAGACATTCGAAATTCAGTTGCCAGATGTAAAATTATAAGCCCCAAAAATATCAGTCAACATTCGTCTGTGTCCCTTTCCAAACAATAGCCTAACCCTTCTAAAATATACTACTGACAACAATCATTGTTTTTTTCATCAAAAAGGGAAAATTATTTTTAAAAATTTATTTAAATTTATTTAAAATGTATTTGCAATGATTTTTGAGATAGTTTTTCAAATTAAATTTTTTTAACTCCTGCCACATACCTCTAAAGGAGCTATAGTAATCGTGCTAAAAATTCGGAAGTGAGTTTTCAGTGGGTGGGCATGTTTTAGGGTCCCTAGAACACGATTTTAATAGTTTCCCGATAATGTCTGAACCTGTGTGTCTGTCTGCCTGTGTGGATGTCTGAAGTTAAGGTTTCTCAAAAACTACTAAACTGAAAATTTTGATATTTTGTATATAGCAGTTGTAACCCCTTGGGAAGAGCTGATTAGTTTTTGGTGAAAATCCGGTAGTTTACTTGAAGCCCTATCAAGTTATTTTTAAATATCTCAGTAAATTATTAATGACAATTTGTGTTATTAGAATATTGTTGTAAATAATATTATCTAGGTACAATAATTGTTGCTGAAAACATTTTTCTCTTATTGCCACCACTTACGAATTGTAACATGTTAAAGAAAAATTATATTTTGACATTTTTGTTCAAAGTTAACCTGTGCTTAAAAAAAAACGCTTAAAAAAATGTCATAAGTGAAGACGTAAATTTTTGAAGGGTTGAGCGCTTTTTAATAGTTGTGGTCCGTATTCCTGCATTGTTTGATAAGAAATCTATGGCGAGAGGTATTTTAATGTTCACAACAGATTTTTGTTAAAAAATAGGCAAAATTTGGGCCTGGGAGTGGATTAAACATTCTTTTTGATATTCGTCCTTCTCTCAGGAACGGATTAATGATGAATACTGGAGTTTCTTTGTATTTGGGTAGTATATCAGTCGAAACGTAAATGTGTCTATAGACATGTTTGATTGAATGTGTATATTGAGGTGGTTTGGATTTGTTCATCGAATACTGAAAGAAAAGCCAACTGCGTGCTCTTTCAAGAAATAAATGGACAGGTATTACGGATGATTCCATTTCATATGGAGTATGAAACATCCGTGTTCAATTCTAGCCCTACAACAAAAATAAAAATTACCTCATTGACTCATTATTCACCAGCATTTATAGTCAATAAAGTTAAAAACTGGGATCAGTAAATGCAAGCATGTAATATCCTGTTGAGTAAAAGCGCATCATGATAAATTTATTAATTTACAGTTGTTATAGTTTAGTGGAAAAACAATCGCAATAAAAATTATTTATGATAGTCGCTAACAAGAAGCGTTTAAATGATAATTCCTGTGAAAAACTAAATGGGATTTCCCAAACAACAGGAGTGAATTTCCAGATTATTTCGAAGTGCGTTAACAGAAACCAGAATCATGATTTTAATTACGATAAAGTCTTTAAAGAGGTAATTGTAACAGAAGGTCTGGTAATGATAAAACTGGGAAATTTTCACACAGAAACTTATTCTTTTCATTCTTATCTGTAAAATAATATAACACCAAGATTAAGCCTTATCTTCGCGCTAGTTATTTTTAATAGGATTATATGAACTAAAATAAAATTTGGCGATAAGTCACTGGTGGAAATAACAATTATTATCAATCCATAAAACCAGAATATTTATTCATACGCAGAATCATAGTTTATAGAATATACTTCTTCGCTTATACACTTCTAATATGACCTTCCTATTTGTTTTCATAATTATTTGGATAGCATAAATCAGCAATTTTAATATTAAACTTCAACCATAAGTGGCAACAAGTTAACTGAGAATCTCACGATCCACACTATGTTCACCCAGCTATCAAAGAAGAATAAAATTCTTCGCACTGTTTGATTTGAGACAAGGGCGTCGAGGTGACGACATGTGCTCATTACAATTTCGTGCGCGTATTTCAAAGCCCCTTTGCACTATTTTCGTTCGGAAACAACGAGCAAACGTGAAAACAAATGGTATTCTAATGCAAATCTCCGTGTATGAAAGTGTGTTGGTTTGGCAGATATTTATTTACGGTACGTGAGACGTACAGACAGGCGACAGGCACAGGTCACGGACGAATAAACCTTTTAAAAATCCGAGAAAGCAATTCGATGTCACATACAGCAACGGACTAGTAACTAAACTAACTACCTCATACGCCACACATTAGAACATTTATTTTAATTTAATTATATTATTTATTATTCAAACACACCAGGTGATAATTATGCTTTGTATTTCTTATCTTTATAAAATGTTAAGATATTCGTGTACCGTGGTGTTCGTTACGAATATCTGAGCATGAACATATAAAAAGGCTGTTCCAGATTTCATCTGCTAAATTAAAACCATAAATTGAAAAGAATATATTTTTTTTTTATATAGCAGAGCAAAAATGCGATAGTTTACGGTAAAAATGTAAAAGTTAGTTAATGTATTATCCTTGCCAGTCAATGTATTTACACGAGAAGCGAGCTAACCTAAAAATAAAATCTACTAAAAGTGAGAACAGCTTGAAATTATCGAAACGTGTTTTAGTGTGCTTAGGGATTTTTATTTTGTTAAAAATATGGACAAAGCAAACAGACCTTATATTCCACTAAAACGAGTATAACGGCTTAAATTTGTCCGACCTGATGGGATTTGGGTTTCTTTATTAAAAATGCGAACGAAGAGACTTATTTAATCTACAAATATACTTCTCTGGACTTCAATGGCTAAAGTATGTTAGAAGTACGATTGATATGTTTACATCGTTATTAAAAATGCGAGCAAAGCGAACTAACCTACAAACAAATTCCAGTAAAAACGAAGGCAACGGCTGGAATTTATTGTACATACTTTAACTAGTAAGTACATACATTGACTGATTTAACATATTTACTGGCGGCCTGATAATAACACCCTATGAGTAGATTAAACAAACGCCTAAAAATAAGAAAAAAAGTTCATTAGAGCAAATGTCCGTAAATTACTTTTTCGTGCCTCCGTCCAAAAACAGTTTCCCATATCTCAAAAACGTCCAGAAATAGCTTGGTTTCAGGCCTAATCCGGAAAACTACGAATTTTTATAAAATTATACGATTGGCGGGTTGGCATTAACTAGCTGTCAATTTTGTGCATTGGTATTGTTCAGTATTTGAGTGTTTGGTAATTGTAAGTTCAAATTAAAAATGGAAATAATTATAATTAAATTTTCAGCTGCAGTGCACAACCAATAAATATCACCAAATTTTTAAAAGAAAACAAATGAATTGTTTATATTTATGAATTCCTTGTATTCTTGTTTACTAATGATATGAAGTTATCAGCATAAAAAAACTACAAATTTCATATTTCAAAAATAAATCAGTAATTTTATTTAATATGTTTATCAACACGAGAAATGATGTGTATCAAACGTCCAGAAACTATTTTGCGAATGCTCATAATTTGCAAGCCTCGACCTGTCTAAATATCAACGCAATCGCAAAAGTGCAGTTTCTGGACTAGTGATTATAAATAACTATTTCAGCGATAATTCAATTTTTACATTTGCATCAGCTGTAAACACCATTATCATCCAATGGATTGTGTGTATGGTTTGTGCTATAGTGATTATTATAAAGAATATATGGTCAGTGTTTAATTTATTAAGTTTTCTACATAATAAACTTGAGAAATAAAAACATAGCCTTCTTAAAACACCATCTCAAACGCCAAAACATGGATGTTTGTATTATAAACTTCCATCTCAACATTTACCTCATCTTTCTCTTTCTTGCCTGTGACGTGAAAATCATAATCCTCCATTGAAATTTCTCCAGTACGGTTCAGAGTATTTGACGACGATAGAGCTATGCAGTGCATATGTGATATGCAACAGTAACACCGAGTTATGACGGTTGTTCATGAGTCATTCAATGCACGTTCGCATCTTGTCATAGTCACCGTCCCCAGTGCTTGATGCTGGAGGTGTCGTCCTGTCGTCTGTCACCATCAGTGGGATTGCAACGTGACAAAAACAAGAACCATGCACGAATTACGAATCAAAAGTTGAAATCTCGATCACGGAACATAGATATCTACTACTTTTCAACAAGAATGTGTGATGTACACTTCACCTGTTCGACAATGATTTGTTTAAAACTAAATATCATTGTTATAACGAATATAGTCCTGGTTCAGTGCGCAGTAGCGTTTCTCTTAGCATTAGCAGAATGACGGAACATTAAAATAAATTAATATTGGTAACAAAATTTTGCTTGATATAAATGTTTTATCACCAAATACCACGCCATCAAGATAATATTTAGGTGACTGATCGTTTTAATGTCTTTCTTCCACTAATATTAAAATGCATTCCACAATTGGGCTTATAAAATTAAAATACGCTAACTGGTGGTAGAAAGCTAAACTGGTTAGTTTACAGTACAAAAATTTCATTGTATTTTGAAATTAATTGTTATTTTAAAAAAATTAATAACAATAGTAGTTAGTTTAAGAGTATTTCAATGTAAGTATAACATTTGTTTAAACCGTATTATTTCAATAAGATGTAAAAATGAGAGGTTCGTTGAATTTGTAGATTATAGGTTAAGATTGAATTTTCTCCAAAAAAAACTTATTAAAACAGGAAAATTTGCAGTGTGTATGGCAACAGTTCTGCTGTCAATAAAAGCAAACTACCAATACTAATGCAAGCATTCGCCATCATAAGATATCATACAAAATGAATTTGACATGTACCTTTCGGGAATTGTGATCAACGCCATCTCTTGATAATTTGGAAGCCCAATAGACAAAGATGGACATACGGTACTAACTTTCGTTGCATTCTAACAGCTGCCGCATATGCGTTAAATTTTTGAAATGGTCTATTCAATTTACATGAGTTATGCAGACAAAAGAAAATATCTTTTATTGAACATCCCACATAAAATCAAATCATATCAGAAATAAGGACAGCATGCTCGTGTATTTCATTTTTTTTTTTAAATACAATATACGTATTAATAGGTTTGTTCCAAGTGGTAATTTCTGACATGTTTGTGACAATTTCAGTACGCCTGCGAAAAATGTAAACAAGTTAACTTTGAAAAATAAGTTTCATTTCTTTTTTGTGGCGAAAAATGTATGAATTTCTTTATTTATATTTAAGGTTAGCTGTCAAAACAAAAAATGAGCATGCACATGCACTTCATTCCATTCGCCGTTCCAGTCTATGTTTCAAACTTAACTTGTTTACATTTTTCGCAGGCGCACTGAAATTGTCACAAACTTGTCAGAAATGACCACTTGGAATAAACCTATATTATTATGATTTGATTTCTATTGTTTATTTTATTGAGAGCGTTCGCTCTTTTTGGTGCGTTTTCATTATAGTACATTATTTAACTCATAAGTTAGGATGTATCAAATCTAGAGAGCAAAATTCTGCTTTCACAAAATCTAATGTTTATTTTTTAAATTTTTGGCCAAGATTCAGATCCCGAGATTCCAGACTGAAATACGTTTTTGGTTGAATCGATTTGGTAGAACGCTACAAAGAAAAGTCATTTATAATAAGTAATAGGAAATCGGTATACAAACTTGTAGGGAAAACTTTTCTAATTAAGAAGCATATAAATTAAAATGAAATTAAGGCAAAAAGAATGTTCCAGTTTAGCAACTAAAACTTGTAATAAAATATATCACTATGGAATAAATTCACCACCTAGTAGTAGCTAACAATTGAAACCTCATTTCACATATTATGTTTCAGTATCTATTCTATTCTTTTTTAGAAAAGTTTTGATATATTTCCCCGCGCAGTGTACAAGAAGCACAGATGCAAAAAACCACGAATCATTATAAACATAATGTACTAGATCCAGATATTTAAATTTCGACAATACAGCCAGAAAACTTTCCGTGACAACAACTTAAATTTATAACAATTATAATTACGAAACGGCAACTTGTAAACAACTTTCTTAAAATTGTCGCAGGTCGCAGCAAATTTACAATATTATTTTCATATTCTCACGGCGAGTACACCAGTCATTACAATTTACAAAGCACGTGGAGTCGCAGAGGTATTTAAATGTGTAAACTACTTTTTAATTAATGTGGACACGCAGCACGATTATGCGTAAACCACTAACGCTTTTACAAGCTAGAGCTGTGTCTAGAGTATCGTATGAAATACGAGGCCGAAGGAGTTAGTGGTCACTGGTCAGCTGTGATCGGATCTCGGATATCAGCAAATCGCTTTCACATCGACATTGGCTCTGAAGAAGCGGATTTCTACGCCTCTACGCCATGTCCGATATGATGCTTATTTATGAGAATTTCATTATCATTACTGACACAGTGAAAGTACTTACAAGGTGGAGAATTTACAGTTTTATTTCATAATTTTGAAAAATAGTAATTCCTGCACCTTAGCACTGACATATTTTTTTCAAAATAATGTGGAATATTACGTTTTCCTACAGTAGGAATATTGCGAAAGTGAAATGATCAAAATCAGCAAAGCAAGTTTATATTAATTTGTTACAATCTTTTAGGTATCAAAATCATATAACAATTGAGAAATTCAGTCAACTTTATTTGAAATAAAATAAACAAATACATATCATCACCCATTTACCCACTTTAAGCGTAGCAATTTGCTTTCGCAGATCTCAGTATGAGTGAGGTTTATACGCCTGAAATACGGTACCAGCTATCAAGTAATTTTTCATTGATTGATTTTAAGTTCTTCTCTGCTTATTATTATTCTGTCTTATATAAAACAAAATCAATTTTGTGCAGCATATAACCTCACATTAAATGATTGAATTAATATAAATTAATGACAGATGCCATGCAAATATACTTTTTTAGTGCTATTAAAAGCAAAGGTCAGCACATGTAAATAATTTTAATTTCTTAAAGTCACAAAATAAATAAATAAATACGAATATGATTCCAATAATTATCGTAGCTAATATTATTATATATCTTTTTCAATAATCAAAACGACGACTTCAGACGAAATAACTACTTCCATGGGGTTAGTAAACATTATAAAAAATTAGTTTTATTTATTTATTTTTTACAATACACGACTAAACGACCTGTAATATAAGTTACCATTAATTTATTTAAAATAAATAAAATATATCATGAATGTGGCAGTCTGCTCAAAGCAGATCTCGGTATTATAATATATTTTTGTTTCGTTAATTGAATGGACCGATTATAATGTAACCAAATGGCCAAAAGAAAAATTATGCTAAAATTATTAACAGGAATAGGTCGTTTTAATTTCCAATTAATTTTTCTTTGGAGATAGCTTCTTAACAGGCTATTGTTTTAAGAAGAAATTGTACACGTACATACAAATAAAATAAATAAATATATCATCACGCCCTTTAACCATTTTGGGTGTGAATGCGATTACCAGCCGTCAAGTCACGAGTCTCAAAAACGTTAGAGGACACATACAAAATGTTGTTACTTCATAACAAAAAAAAATGTATTTATTCAACAAAGATTATTAAATAGTTATTTACTTTACAAGTGAGCAAAGTAAGGAGAGAAATAGCACTCGAAGCCGAAGGCTGAGTGTGATAATTTTATCGAGTGGGTAATTCCACTTTGCCCACATGTGAAGTACAACGTTTTATCCAACATCTCTTAATAAATGCAAAATTTATTAATGAAATATTATTTGACAATGACACCTACGCTTTAAATTTTTTCAATTATCAATCGAAGTGGTTACCAAGGTGTTATGTTATTATTATTGTTATAAATAGAAAATTACTCACTAGTGACTCTTCTCAAAATTATATCCACTAGAGGGTAATCTGAGTTTTCTTGTTTAAAATCAACATAATTATAAAGCATTTATTGAGAGGTGTTTACCTAATTACATCCCTATTAGAAACTAGTGGCAACCTCTTTTGGGAAGGCCCCAATTCATTAAGTCAAGCAAATTCACTAGAAATAAAAACGACCGATACTATTAAACTCCAAATGACCCAGCAACTAGCATTAACGTGTGATTATACAACAATATACTCCTGTAAACAATTCAAAAGTAAGAATATTCGGCAGAATGTGACCTTTAACTCCGTTTGACCTTTGCCCCACACATTTACTGCTTTCTCTGCCGAAATTTTTGTACAAAAATGTTACCGAATTTACTTGCGCATCAAGAGTATTTTATTTGTTTAGTAATTTGCAGCTTCCTGGGTAAGTGCTCAGGTGTTTAAGGTAATTAAAGCAATAATTAGGATTAGAGGTAATTAATATCTGGTTGAAATTAATTTGCGCTGTATAATTAAGGGGTAAGAGACCAAAAACACTTTACTGTTAAGTATGGGAGATGCTTGATAAAGCGTAATATAAATATAATTTAATGACGAGTTTTCTTGTGCAAGTAATTAATTAATTAATTTACTCGATTCATAACAAAGTTAATACCATTTAATTCTGCTATTGACAATACAATCTATTAGATAAGATATAAATATAAATGGTGTTTTCTTCACAGATAAACAACAGTTTTTAGAAAATAGACTAAGGGAAACTAAAAATTGCACATAATACTGCAGTAACTACTTTCACAATATCATAATCCATTTTAAAACTGAAAGTACGATCTCGCAAAAGATCAAAATTATAACCTGTAAAGTCACATGGTCAATCATTACTTTATTTTTGTTTGTCAAACTATGTATGATGACGTCATATCATTCAGTTTGATGCATGATGAAAAGAAGGTGTGTCAGACGGTCATTCTTTTCACTAGAGTGAAGTTTGTCAAACAGAAACTTAACTGCATAGAGGGCATCGCTGTCGGTCATGTGATGACAGAAATGACAGTTGTTTGTTGATGAAGTTGATTTTATTTTCATAATACCTAGCGGTGCCAATGAGAACAACAGTATTTGTTTTGTATTTTGTATCCTATAAAATTAATTTATTTTTCATTTCTCATTTCAATAACATTAAATTTTAACATTGCCAACCAGGTTAGATAAAAATATTTTTTGAAACCTATTTATTTATTATATATTCCAATCCAGAATAATTGAAGAATTATTAATATTTGTATAAATAAAGTCTTATTAAAATACTTACTTTATTCATTAATACTATCAAATGTCACTCGATCTGTCAAAACTACAAAAGTCGAATCAAAATGTATGACAGAATAAGAAACGTTTCTATTTAGAGCATTTGACCAAACTGTATGACGTGACGTCACGTTTCTGTGTTTGTCATTCAAAAGTTTTGTCAAACGGTGGAAACACTGACCGTGTGACAAGGGCTTAAATGGATAAATCAATGTCAAAATAATATTAAAAATCGCACTAAATATTTTTCAGTAATAAATTAATAATATAACAAGAGAGTGAGAATAAATTGAAAATAATTTGACAGATCTTTCGAAAACTTGTTGCCAGGCAATAGCCACGAAAGCCCGTAGGACTTGAGTGGTTATTGCCAAATGGCGACAAGTTTGAGAAAGATACTGGAGAATTATTTTCTAATTTATCGAACTCTCGAGTTATATTTAATTCGATTATTTTTTGATTTCATCATCAGGCACGCCACTAAATCTATCTTTTTTTATCATTTTTACTTGTGTTGATGATAACTATCTGACATCTGACATCTGTCAACAAAAACAAAAAAGCTACAGAGAAAATTCTCGGGAATAATCACAAGAGCATTATTCTCAGTATAATAATAACATGATTGGATAAAACACAGACATGTGACATACAATGAAGCATTTCATTGCTTTTAAGAAACGTTAAAAAATAATCGAAACAATCTTCTTCTTTTTATGCTATGCATAATAAAATATCATGCTATAAAACCTACAAAATTTGTTATGTTATGCTATGCTATGTTATGTTATGTAAACTATAAATCCAGCTTAAGAAGCATTTATAGTTTGGATTGTATTAGCATTACATGGTTCAGTATAATTGAATAGAACATGGTAGTGTAGTCAGAAAAAGGTGAAACTTTTAAAAGGATTAATTGCACGAATCTAATTATTCTAATTGAACTTTTACGTAGATCTCTCGCATCATTAGTTTTATAAGTACTTGAATTAATCGCAAGACCCGCATCAGGATTTACGATCTACTCACTTTATCTACAAACACAGCGATTTGCTGTCACTTCTGCATACTTGAGAAGGTAGTTATGGAATGGAAATCGTCAGTTTACGAGATCTATGCATAGAATTTCACCGCATGGTTGCAGGCTGAGCTGTATGTGGCAAATGTTGAACATGTAACCGCCGCAGATCCCAACAAAGGTTACTGCCAAGTGCAACGAAAGTGAATCTACATCTCGTACGTCGTTAAAAGTAAACGATGAGAAAAATAACACATGCATTATGTGCTCTTTAATTAAATGGTTCGTACTTATTTTATATCTAATTGAATTTACTACCAATAAAACTAAATATATTATCCTGTCTCTATTTTAGTTTTTCACCACATAAAAACACTATTCTATTAAAAATAATTATAAATGCAAATATCGTACACTAGCTGATGTAGTCGGTGTTGCCTGGGTGCAATTCGAATATGTTCCCCATTAATTAAATCTATGAAATAATAGTATATTGTGTTATTAGGAGTAAATGTGATACTTTGTGTGTTTCTGCTGAGCATGTAAGTTTGAACGACGAGCGAAGCGAGTCGGACAATGGGGTCTTTCACCATTTTTTTAATGAAACTATCTATATTGAATATTATCTACACTTTTAAAAAGTCTTAATTGTTATTCATTAAGCCACAATGATTTTTTTTAAATGTTGTGACGTCATAGTAGAGGTGTTGCTGGATCTAAAACAGTACAGATTTAAATAATTTTTGTTACATAAATGTTCTATTTTATTGTAATAAAAATAATAAAATAAGTAAAAAAATATATGACTACAATTATTTACAATATGTACTGTTTTAGATCCAGCAACACCTCTACTATGACGTCATAACATTTTAAAAAAATCATTGAGGCTTAATGAATAAAAATTAAGCCTTTTTAAAAGTGTAGATAGTCTTCAATATTGGGCTTCCAAACTATCAAGAGATGGCACTGATCACAAATCTCTAGCGGTACATGTCAGATTCATTTTGCATGGTCTTCTATGGCGAATGCGTGCTCTAGTTGTGGTAATTTGTGTTTTATTAGTGTATTTGGTAGATTTGTTTAGATTTTATTATTATTAATTATTGACTATAGTTATATTTACATTCGCCATTAGTTGTTTTGTAGTTTTTTATTGTAGGTAAGTAGTTATTAACTGTAGCATCATTTTGTTTAAGATAGGTTATCATTTTTCTTTGTTGATATTAGTTTGTAGTTGTATATATTTTCTAGTAGTATTTAATATTAATATTTTTGTAGTTATTTGTTGTTGTTTTCAGTAGTTTTATTTTACTTTTAGTTTAAATAGAAGTATGGATTCATTTATTTGCTTAGATTTAGATAGTATATGTAAGTTCGCACGTTGCTCTTTATCTTCTAGAAGCATGGTAGAAGGCCAGCAAATAATAAATAGTGGCCACATAATATTATGTGGAAGTACATCAACAATATCATCGCAATTTTCAATGCTCTTTTCCATGCCTTTAATTGGTCACACTGTCACACATCATTGTGACACCCCATTTATTCTTCACACAAACTAGTCTTTCACCTTTTTTTGAGAATGAGTGAAATCGAACTGTTCGACTTTTATTAGCAGAAGAACTGCATCCATAAACAATGCAAATTTTTCTGTTTTTAACAGGTTTTTTTAGAGAAAACTTTATCTTAATCTCTAATCTACAAATTAAATGTAGTACTTATTTAAATAATACGTCATAGATAAATGTAATACTTCCATTGAAATTCTTCTATAGTAACTACTGTTGATATAAATTTAGAAAAAATAACAAATAAGTTCAAATTCTTTAAATAAATAAAAACTCAGAATAAACGTCAAAAACACAATGTACCGCGAGTCGTAGTTCAGAATTCTGCCGCTAGTTAGCGTATTTTAATATTGGAAGCCCAATAGATGAAGTTTCATTAAAAAAAAAAAAAAATGGTGAAAGACCCCATTACATGCGAAGCTCCCAAAATCACATTTACTCCGAATAACACATGCTACTTTTTTTTTCAAACATAGGAAATTTAATTATAAATAATTAAAAATGTCTAAAACTTCAAAAAATATTCTGCCTTACTCAGTGTTTCTAGTTGCCACAGAATATACTGTTTTGTTATTTATGTTTATTTGTTTCATTTTTATTGAATTACAATCTTACTATTTTTCATAATAATTTATTTTGTCCGCCGGCGGAGTAGAAGTGTTGTCAAGGTGACACTTTTACGCCGGCGGCGACAATATTGAATTTCTGTTTGTTGAATACAAATACATAAAAACGTACTTTTATGACTTTTGAAGAATTTTATATTGTTAATATACATTAGGTACAAAAAAACTCGTCTGCTTCTTAATTACAGATTTAGCGGTGATGGATTTTACAAATTTTTGTTGCAATTTTTTGTCAGATCAACATTCCATTTTGTACTATTTGTATTTCCACTATGCACTATTATTCTGATTTTGTCAGATTTCTTACTTTAAGAGCGTGAGGAATTACCAGGGTGAAACTACTAATTGGGGACGTATTATTGACGTGAAAAAAATTGAGTAATTGTTTTTTAAAATGGATTCAAAAATATTAGAAAACATAGGCCGAACTTAAAATGGATCGCTCACTACACAGGGTGGTGACTGACTCAGCCGATCATAGACATTTTACTTGTTAAATAATACTTATGTACTTTCCTGCTTCCTTAATCATTTTAAAGAAAAAAAAAATTTTCAAATAAAAGTTGAAGAGATTTGATATTTGCATCAGGATCAGTGAACAAATTTCATTTCATTTAACTTCCTTAACAAAGGCGAAAAGAACGTTCAAAAATATCTAAAATTTGGTTTTTATAATGAGTAATCAATAAGCAAATATTTAACGTTATTCATAATCAAAGTAAGCAAGTAAACATTTCCTTGGTTAATCATTATAAAAACTGAATTTTTGACTTCTTTTCAGCCTTTATTATCCAAGTAAAATTAAATATGTGTACTGATTCAGGTATAGATATTAAATCTCTTCATTTTTTATTTGAAACTTTTTTCTCTAAAATGATTAGGGAAGTAGGAAATTGCGTACGTGTTATTTAACATGTAAAACGTCTATAACCGGCTGTGTTAGTCGCTACCAAGTAAATACCTAAATAGTTAATCTTTTACATATTTTGTAGATAACATGCAGAATTTATTAGGTAGTTCATATTTCTCGGTTATCGTACAATATTTAAATTAGTATAATATGAAACAATTGTTGCAATTAAATAGCTCCTAATTGCCCGTGTATACTGTGATTCTTATCTATTCTTGACAACATTCTTTTATCACTATATAAACAGGAACAAAAACAAAGGGGAATCACAAAATTAAAAAAAATATTACCGCACATTATTGTCTCTCAAAACAAACACATTTTAAAAATATGTGCAAATAACAAGACGAGTTCAAAAGACATTAAAAATGATTTACAATTTCGTCGAATATAAAAATCCAAACAAACAAAACTCAAACGTCAAGAATCCTTATCACAAAACGGAAAATTTCTCTTTAAAGTCGTTGTTTACATTACATAACGTTAAATATCGCCACCTTGAGGAAAAAGTTCATTATTTTTACAACCGTTTTTCTATCGAGCACAAAAACTTAACCTGCGACTAACCACGCGGTTTTTAATAGCAAAATTAGCATTAATTAAAATATACAAGTGTGAGAACAAGAAGGGAACTGATAGCGACTCCACAAAACAGTTACATGATTCTATAATTAACTGTAGTGGAGATAACACATGAATGACCGTCTTGAACAATGCCGTGATATCAGTAAGATTAAGAATTAGAGAATTACTTACATTACATTACTCACTCATGTAATGCGCGGAGGCTGGGTTGTGAGATGGAGATTGTAGATGATACTTGAATTTGACTTACCTAGAACAAACAAAATCAAATTAGAACAAGATAAAATTATTTATAGGTAATACGCTAATAATAATAAAAATAAGTTAGGTTATCTTTTTTCCATCACCAGTATTATTTTATTGTTACTCTGTGCAACAGGAAGTGATTCCTAAATATGCAACAGAAAATATAGTATTTGTACTCAAACTTAGCACGTATAATATGTTCAATTTTGTTTTACATTTTTATGTCAATTTTCTGTATTCAGCATTGTTCTACATTTTTGTGAAAGTGAATCATTAAAAAAAATATTCCTGTGTGTAAGTTTTGGTTAGACGCACATGTAAATTTTGGTCAAGAAATTCAATCTAGGCCTACGGTTTGATTTGTTTAACTTAACCTAAAAATGGCAACGTCATTTGCTGAAAGCCGCGTCCAGACCAAAATCAACTGTTCGCTAGCTGTTCGCGAGCAGTTTGAGAACTATAGGCGAACAGTTACAAGTTAAACGTCCATGTGTTGGTGGATGGATGTGTGTTCGTGTGATCAATAACTTACAAACGATACAAAGTAACGAAACTTTATAATTCTTAGTTTCATGGAAATGCAAAGAACTTTGATCATAATTGCAAAACCGGAAGCGCAAGTTCTGGTCACATAAAACAACAAAAGGTATTTATTTGGAACATGTGTATTTATTCCCAGTAAGTATATAATTGAATATAGACTCACCGTCATAGCAACAACATAATTAGCATTCATGAATCACTTTAGCGAAGTTCTCCCGCGTCTCGCGCTAAGAATGTGTCGTACCGTGGGTGGAACGGTTATACACGGTCGAATACGTTGCGTTACTGCTACAATAACCTATATGTTACGTTAAGTATGACACAAGCGTTCGAGCGCCGCAGTGTACACCTGAGCATCCTGGGTTCACTCCAAGTGGGCGGCAAATTGTGAATTGTTGCCGGCTAAATTACACCAGAATGCGATTAATGGGACAACGGAACGGATTTAAATTTTACTTAACTTGGAGTAAATTGACACTGTTCAGTACATGATATCTGCTGCGTTGTGCGTTCAATAGACACGTTTATTCTTATTGTTTATACAGGGTGGTGACTTGGACAACGCAGCATAGGGATTACAATGGTAAATTCTTTGTGTGCAATTATTTGCTCCCCTAATTATTTTAGAGCAAAACTTTTTTAAGATTTAATTTAGAGAAAAAAATTCTGGTTCTATTGATAACATTGTTTACAAATTTCCATTGCCCGGAAGAGGCAAAATCGAAAAAAATAAAATTAACTTTTTTGCTAAAATCAATGATGCCATGGAACAATTTAAACAATAAATAAAAAACAAGCGCGTTTACATTTGCCCTTGGTTTTTGACGTTTAAACTAATTATTAAATACAGCTTTTATAATGTATCCACTCAATTCAACGAAAAGAAATGATTAAATGGATTTATTCCGGAAATTAAAACAAACTAAAAGCTGATTACAACAATGTCATTTGGCAACAGTATAATTTATGTTCATATTAAGTATCGACCCTAAACTTATTATAAATTAATTGAAAAACCATAAAAAGAGTATTGGGAAACAGGATTTTATTTTAACAACATATAAATAGAAAATTATAACAAATCATAACAAATGTTAAAACAAACCACCATTTACCATAAAAATGGCCCAACCTGTCGTAAAATTCTCATCTGACATTTGCTAATTGTCTGTGATATTTTAGCACACTCAACTTGAATAGAATTTTTTAATTCTTCTAAATTTTGAAATTCTCTCGCCTCATTTCATTTTTCCATCATTTGGAAGCAAAATGTATTTCATCTCGCCAAATCATGTTCTCGGAACTCTTGGTGAAAATGGTACTTATATGATTGGTATTTGCTTTTTTTTTTTTTTTAATTCGCAGTTCTCGGGAATGATCAAAACATTAAAGGTGTTCTTATTTTCCTCGTTCTGAATTAAATTCTGAACGTCATTATTACATTTGTAACTATTTATTACAGAGCCTGTAGTCTCAAACTTCAAAATTATCCTGTGGATAGTACTTGCTCGAATTGGCCGTTTCGGATATTTAACACCAAACATGGCACTTACTTCGCGTTCACTACTTCCGGAATAAAATCATTTAATCATTTCTACTTTTTCTTGTATTGAATACATTATACCAACGATAGTTAATAATCTAAACGTCAAATGTTAGGCCGCTTGTTTTTATTTATTGTTTTATTTGTTCCATGGCATCAATGATTTTTGTAAAAAAGTTAATTTTAATTTCTTCGATTTTTTCTCTTCCGAAGAATGGATATTTATAAACAATGGTATCAATAGATGCAGAATTTTTTTCTCTAGATAAAATCTAAATAAGCTATTGCTCTAAAATAATTAGGGGAGCAAATAAGTGCACAATAAGAATTTACCATTGTAATCCCTATGCTGCGTTTTCCAAGTCACCACCCTGTATAACCTAAAAACTGATATTTTCCGAAGCACCGTGAAGTAATGCACAGATAATTATGATTGTAAGAATTAATTATTCACAGTGTACTACATTTCAATGTTCCTAATTAATATAATATTCTGGGCCGCGGCTTTGGCATTTGGCACCAATGACAAACTTAAATATGGCACCTTTTGGATGAACATCCACTAGTTAATAATACATTTTTTCAGAGTAAGGGATGTATTGTTCCTTTTTATCACTCACATGGTTTATTTTCCTCGGCACTACGGGCCTCGGCAACTAAATTCCATATTCGTGATAAAAAATTGAACTTCAATGCCTTGATACATACATAACTATTTAAAAATTGACAATTTTACATTTTGCATTTATTTATTACAGAAATGGCCCACTAATATATCTAAATAAACTCTGACCGCAGCTCATACAGTTGTTGAATCCCAAATAATAAACCTTATACAGGAAACAACCTGTACACAGGTACAACGTTCCACTAACGTTAATTTAGAATGCAAACTTTCTTCATATCAATAAAATTGTAGAAAATAAAAATTGGAAGAAAGCTAAAACAATAAAACAGTTCTATTTACAATAATGGTATACTATTACTATTACCCCCATTGTTTGATTGTCACTGTTACGATCCCTCAATGTAAAAATTTTCCTACAAACTACCATCACGCAGACAATAGATACCAACGCTCAACGCTTATTCAAGTTAGTTAAATGGTACAGTTTGTATTTCGTTCTACTGAATTCAGTTAGGGAGGAGCACAACAAATTTTTATTTGCATTTCTTGCCAGTAAATATTGAAACATTTATTGTTTTTGTTTTGTCTCTGTAAATACTTAATAAAACATTAAAGTACGTTTTCATGGAAAAATATTGGATTCAGATTTTAAAAAGAATATTCAAATAGTGATGTTTCGGTCAACAGTAAATTTTTTTGTTAGATCTAAACCAACATGTTGATCTGTTTACTTACATACATACTTCTAAAAATAAAAAGAAGTATTGAAACTTTAACCAAAACCAATGGCGGAATTTTGCAGAAATACGAATGGTAAGGTCCCTTGAATCAATTTTGATCATTATTTTAATAACATCTATATGGAAGGATAACTGGATGTGTATCCGTATGTTTTATAAAAGTCATGAACAAGAAAAGACAAAGTAACAAATCTTAATAAAATTTCATAACAATGGACAGAATTGTGTCAATTTAAATAATAATTCCAAAACCAGAAATGGCAATTTACTGAACAATCAATCAGGATATTCAATTAATTTCAAATAGACAGAGTATAGAAATGCTATTATTTTGATATTGGTTTAAATTTTTACTTAGTTTTATAGAATTTAAAAATGCATGCAATAAGGTCTATTTAGTTACCAAAATATTAGTATTTCAAGATATGTATACCATAAAATTAAAATCAATATTTATTAGAAAAATTATACGGCTATGGAAAATTAAACAAAAAAATATTTGCCATATCATAACAATTTTAGACTTATACTAGCGTCGACCCCGCCTACGGCGGGGGTCTCAGCTAGGGCTCCGCAATCTCTGAAAATCTCACAAAATTTATGTATATAATAATATAATATGCGAAAGGTGATTAGTACTGTATAGCGGTTCGACCTAATTCGCAGGTCGAATCCCTACGCTCCTCGACCTTGAAGAAAATTTCAACTTAATTTAAGGTCCAACTAAAAGTATGGGATAATAGTGCTTTGTTAATATCTCATATGAGACCATGCAATTGATGAAGAAAGGTCATCACTTCGTTGCTCCCTTTCATGTAACTAAATTGGCGAAGAAAGCTCGTCACTTCGTTCCTCGCTTTCATGACATTAACATTGACGAATATCGTCACATTGTTCTTCGCTTCCATGTCACTATGAAAATTTGCGTGTCTCCCATATTTTTCATTGCGGGAAGTTGTGTGTCTCCCATGTTTTTCATTGAGGGAAGTTATGTCTTTCCCATTGATGGAAGTTTTATGTTTACCACTGAAGAAAATTGCGTATTTTACCTTTATGGAAAGTTGAGTGATTTCCAAAGAGGGAAGTTGTGTGTTTTCTATCGAAGGAATTTGTATATATTGCATTGAGGGAAGTTATGTGTTTACCATGGTAAAAAGTTGTATGTTTTCCATTGAGGGAAGTTGTGCGCTTTCCATTAAGGGAAGTTATGTGTTTTCCATTGAGGAAAGTTGTGTGATTAACAATAAAGAAAATTGCATATTGGAATTTTGAGTGATTTCCATAGAGGGAAGTTGCGAGTTTTTTATTGAATACCCTATAAGTTAGCTTTCTAGTAATTTCTACAAAAACAATTGCCGATGGCAATCATTTGTGATAATGAATGTTCTTCACTAACATTCCTCAACTTACTGCTCCAAACACATTTCATTTAATATCCCACAAGTCAAGTTTCTATGAAACAAAAAAAAAAATACAATTGCCGATCGTAACGATTTGGAATAAAAAAATTCGTCACTGCTGGCCTTCATTTCCTGCCATTTCTATGAAAACAATTGATAATCGTAAAGATTTGCTTTAAGGTTGGGTCATCACACCGTTCTTTAACTTCTCACTTTTATAAAATTTCATTTGCTACCCCTCAAGTCAGGTTTCCATGAATTTTTAGAAAAAAACAATTGCCCATCGTATTTCATTTCATTTCATTTTAAGAAAAAAAATTAATATCAGTCGGTCCATATTTTTGACAATTCATTAGAACATGTCTATTCAAGACTTTTCATTTGATACCAAACACGATATATTTTTGTTGACTTTTAGATAAACAATCGACAATCGGTCAACTTCCATTTTTTATATAATCATTTATCTCGTCTCATCGAGACATTTCTATTGATACCCTATAAATGATTAAAAAAAAAATAATCAAACACAATTTACATTAATATTTGATCATGTAATAAAGACTTCTGTCAATCTGACACTTCTATTGTCATCTAGTCATTTTAAAAGTATCTACAGTCAATAATAATTTGCATCCTACATTAGCTTAATATTTCGCGGTTTTACTTTATTTTACTAAATTTAATCGTGTAACACCCACTTTTCTCAGGACGTCAATATACAATCAGAGTCAAAAATTTTTTCGACATTTTTTAATTTTTTAATTTAACGTTTCAAAAATTTGCAAAATATCAAACACGTTTGTTCTATTATTCTAAATACAGATAAATTTACAAAACTTCTGCAACTTGTCTACAATTAATGTAATTTATATTTCAAATTTAAAACTGAACTGTCAAAACTGATAAGTTGTCATAGATGTTCATCTTAAAAATATCACGGCCACCACACTCTAAGTTGATTTTGGCCCAAAAATGCCTGTTTTTTCAAGTTTTCTCGCACATCATGTATAGGAAAAATATGAGTTCATAAAAAGCACGCAGTTCTAATCGAACTCTACATTTCTGTGAAAGTTTCATTCAAATCCATCAAACCGTCTAGGCCCTAGGCTCAAACGAAATTCGTGATGAATCTATATATACCGGGTGGAGCATCATACCTGTGTACATAGGCGATTAACATGAAAAAACAGTTTTTCCGTGCGCATTGCTCCCCAAATTATTTTAGGCAAAAATGCTTCAAATACATGTTGTAGAGCATAAAATTCTGCATCTAAATCAATAAACAGAATTACTTTTACTTGCTTTGTAACGACAGAAATTAAATATGAAAACATGGAAAATTACGTTAAAAATATCAAATAGCCATGGAATTGAAACAAAAATAAATAAATTTTTGACATTTGACAGATGAATGATTAATCTGACGGGTAAAATATCAAATAGACAGAAAAACGATAAGCATTTATTTATTTTTGTTTCAATTCCATGGCTTTTTGATATTTTTAACGTAATTTTCCATGTTTTCATATTTAATTTCTGTCGTTACAAAGCAAGTGAAAGTAATTCTGTTTATTGATTTAGATGCAGAATTTTATGCTCTACAACATGTATTTGAAGCATTTTTGCCTAAAATAATTTGGGGAGCAATGCGCACGGAAAAACTGTTTTTTCATGTTAATCGCCTATGTACACAGGTATGATGCTCCACCCGGTATATAGGCACCGAATTAGCCAAAATAGTATATGGACTAGCGGTCCGACCTGCTTCGCAGGTCTGACCCCTAGGCTCCGCGTTACTGAAGACGATTACAACTGAAAATGTAAAAAAATAAATTGAGTAGTCTTAAATAACTTCCATTTAATACCAAATAATTGGCGAAGCAAGTTCGTCACCACGTTCCTCGCTTCCATGTTAGTGCATTGACAAAGAAAGCTCGTCACTTCGTTCCTCGCTTCCATGATACTACTTTGTGACAGTTGCGATTAAATCTCTTCCTTGAGAACTTTAATTTCATACCAAACACGGTAGGATTTAAATAACATTTATAAAAACAATTGACGATCGGCCAAAATAACTTTTTGATATTTGAGTTTAAATCCACTTCATGAGACTTTAATTTGATACCAAACACAGTAGGATTTAAATAACATTTATACAAAACAATTGACAATCGCCAAAAACAACTTTTTGATACTTAAGTTCAATCCTCCTCTGCGAGACCTTTAATTTGATTCCAAACACGGTAGGATTTAAATAACATTTATACAAAACAATTGACAATCGCCAAAAACAACTTTTTGATCCTTAAGTTCAAACGTCCTCTGCGAGACCTTTAATTTGATTCCAAACACGGTAGGATTTAAATAATATTTATGCAAAACAATTGACAATCGCCCAAAACCACTTTTTGATACTTGAGTACAAACGTCCTCTGCGAGACCTTTAATTTGATTCCAAAAACGGTAGGATTTACATAGTATTTATGAAAAACAATTGACGATCATCCAAAACAACTTTTCGACACTTGAGTTCAAATCTCCTGCGTGAGACCTTTAATTTGATACCAAATACAGCAGTATTTATATAAAATTTATAAAAAAAACAGATGACGATCATCCAAAATAACTTTCTAACACTTTAGTTTAAATCTCCTCCGTGAAACCTGTAATTTGATACCAAACACGATTGTATTTAAATAACATATATAAAAAACAAGTGATGATCGTTCAAAATAACTTATAGTCAATTCTACGAATTTAGATTAAAAATAAAATTCTTGATTATAAATATTTAAAGCCATCTTGAAAATAATTTTCAACCTTTTCATATTAGATAAGTAATTTTTATTATTTATACGTTACCGCCTAAAACACTTAAAAGCAACGAAGTTGACGAATAAGAGCATCTGTTATAAAGTATAGTCAAAGCGAAAATTTTTATTGAAAATTATTTTCTTATTTTTAAATTAACGTTTTAAAATTTTACCAAATATTAAACATGTACGTTCCATTATTCTAAACACAAATAAAATTACTAAA
Source organism: Poecilus cupreus (assembly GCA_963942605.1). Classification (NCBI taxonomy): domain Eukaryota; kingdom Metazoa; phylum Arthropoda; class Insecta; order Coleoptera; family Carabidae; genus Poecilus; species Poecilus cupreus. The sequence continues at coordinate 21,022,039 of OZ012720.1, read as the reverse complement.
CTTATCTAACATGTTTACAATTAAAGTAATTTATATTTAAAATTTCTAAGTGAACTGTCAATGAAATCCATAAATGTCACATTCATAGCAACGGGCACAATTCTTTTTATTTAAAATTGAACAAAAAGTACCACGGATAGTGTGATTTTGTAAATTTTGACTTTATTTATTTAATATCTTGCACATCATGAGTAAGAAAAATGTGAATTCATAAAAAGCACGTATTCCCAATCAAACTCTAATTGTCCGAAAATGTTTCACTCGAATCCATCAAATCGTCTAGGCTGTAGAGCTGCGCACAAATTGTGCAAATTTTCGGCCTTATTTATTTAATATCTCGCACATCATGTGTAAGAAAAATGTGAATTCATAAAAAGCACGTACTCCCAAACAAACTCTAAATGCCTGTAAAGGTTTCACTCGAATATATCAAACCATCTGGGCTCTAGAGCTGCGCACATATTTTATAAATTGGTTACTAAGCAGATGAAAGTATAGAGAATCCTAAGCTGATTAGTATATAGGACTAGCGGTCCGACCTGCTTCGCAGGTCTGCCCCCTAGGCTCCGCGACACTGAAGAATATAGTAACTAAAACTATGGAAAAATAAATTGCAAGATTTTTCAAATACCATAAATTTGTTAGCAAGCAATTGACGAAGAAAGTTTGTCTCATTGTATCTCGCTCTTTTGTTAGTAAATTGGCGAAGAAAGCTCGTCACTTCGTTCCTCGCTTTCATGTCAGTGCATTGGCATTAAATACCCCTAAGTTAGGTTTCTAGTAATTTCCACAAAAAAAATTGCTGATCGTTATTATTTATGACAAAGAAGTTCATCACTATTTTTTCCTACTTTTTGAGCCTAAAACATTGCATTCAATACTCCACAAGCTAGGTCTAGGGAAATTTTCTGAAAATTAATTGCAAATCGTACTGATTTGTAATAAAGATTGGTCATTTCTAAGTTCCTCAATATTTCACTTGTAAAACATTTCACATGGTACTCCACAGGTCGTATATTCATGAATTTTAATGAAAAACAATTGCCGATCGTAATTGGTTTGCGGAAAAAATTACAACAAAACAATAGATTTTTCGTGGACATTACCAGGATGAAGTGTTTTACTTTTTCCCCTACAATAGATTTCAATTGACTTTAAAAATATAACTATGTACCAACTCCTAAAACATTTAGTTAGATAAACTACAAGTTAGATATTTTCAAAAATTAAAAAAATGTTTAAACAATTGTCGATCGTCACTCCGACCTTGCTTTCGATACCGATTAAGTGATTTATAAAAGAAATTTATATTAAATACAACTTGCATTAATATTTGATCATGTAATGAAGACTTGTGTCAATCTGACATTTCTATTGTCTTCTTGGCAATTTAGAAATACCATCAATTATAATGAATAATAATTTGCATTCCATATTGACAAATTTGGCAGAAATACATTATTTTTATTAAATTTGTTCGTGTAATACCAATCTTATCCAGTCTTACGTCAGCTAGTCAGTTACACTTCAAAGTACAATCGAAGCGAAAAACTTAAAACTTGTCCATCAAGGTTCTTATTTGATACCAAACATATTTTTCTAATGACTTTTATGAAAACAATCGGCCAAATGGAGGCATTTTTTATATTATCATTTGTTCAGTCTATTTGACTCCTTTCTATTGATATCCGTGTACGCTCCTCGCTTCCATGTCAGTAAATTGACGAAGAAAGCTCGTCACTTCGTTTCTCGCTTTCAAGTCATCAGCAAAGAAAGTTCATTACTTCGTTTCTCGCTTACAAGTCAGTACATTGACGAAGAAAGCTCGTCACTTCGTTCCTCGCTTTCAAATCAGTGCATCGGCGAAGCAATCTCGTTACTACGTTCCTTGCTTCCATGTTACTACTTTATGGCACTTGAGTTTAAATCTCTTCCGTGAGATATTTAATTTGATACCAAAGACGGTAGGATTTAAATAATATTTATAAAAAACAATTGACAATCGTCCAAAACAACTTTTTGACACCTGAGTTCAAATCTCCTCCGCGAGGCCTTTAATTTGATACCAAACACGGTAGGAATTAAATAACATTTATAAAAAACAATTGACAATCGTCCAAAACAACTTTTTGACACTTGAGTTCAAATCTCCTCCGCGATACCTTTAATTTGGTACCAAACACGGTAGGATTTAAATAATTTTTATGAAAAACAATTGACAATCGTCTTAAACAACTTTTTGACACTTTAGTTCAAATCTCCTCTGCGAGACCTTTAATTTGATACCAAACACGGTAGGAATTAAATAACATTTATAAAAACAATTGACAATCGTCCAAACTAACTTTATTTTAAATCTCTAACGTGAAACTTTTAGTTTAGTACCAAACACGGCAAGATTCGAAATAAAAAACAACTGAACAACAACAAAAAAATTTCTGAAATTCATTATAAATATTAAAAACGATCATTTTATAGTAAATAAGTAATTTATTTATTTAAATTTTACCGCCTAAAATACTTAGAAGCATCGAGGTTGTCGAGCAGAGACATCTGTTTTTTTTTTGCGAAGAAAAAGAAACTGTCTATAAGTGAAAAATAATTTTTAATTTTATTGTGTTAGATAAGAAGTTAACTCATTTGAATTTTACCGCCTAAAATCCTTAAAATAATCGAGGTTGACGAACAAAGACATCTGTCTAATTTATTTCAAAATTGAAAAAAATATAAAAAAAATTATTTATATTAAATATGTTTGCACATTTATTCTACACACAGATAAATTTACAAATTTTTTCATCTGGTCTAAAATTAATTCAATTTATACTTACAGTTTTAAACAGATATGTCAAAAATGACAGGATGAACACAAATTCGTGAAAAGTGACAGCTACAATTTTAATTTTTTAAATTGTCTTTTAATATATTTGTATTATAGTACACATGTTGACTCATTTATTTTAAACACAGATAAATTTACAAAATATCTTCAACTTGCTTAGAATTAATGTAATTTTTACTAAAAATTTGAAACAGATCTGTCATACATATATGTCAAATTGAACAAAAATTTGTGAAAAGTTACAACTATAATCAACAAAGTACACTTTCGTAGCAACCCGAGGCCCCCCTTGATGTAAAAATTTAATGTCTTTCCTATTTAATATTTCGGACATCATGTGTAAGAAAAATATGAATTTATAAAAAGCACATAGTCCCTATGGCCCTTTACGTCTAAAAAAAAATTTCACCCGAATTCATCGTACCGTTTAGGCTGTAGCGATGAATAATAATGGTTGTTAGATTGGCTAATCTATAGTCCATAAGCCTTTTAGTATATAGGACTAGCGGTCCGACCTGCTTCGCAGGTCTGTCCCCTAGGCTCCGCATCACTAAAGAAGATTACAACTGAAAATAAATTGATAATCTTAAATAACTTCCAATTAATACCAAACAATTGGCGAAGCTAGCTTGTCACTACGTTCCTTGCTTCCGTGACAGTACATTGACGAAGAAAGCTCGTCACTTCGTTCCTCGCTTTCATGTCTGTGCATCGACAAGACTGAAAATAAATTGATAGTCTTAAATAACTTCCAATTAATACCAAACAATTGGCGAAGCAAGCTCGTCACTACATTCCTCGCTTCCGCGTGAGTACATTAACGAAGAAAGCTCGTCACTTCGTTCCTCACTTTCATGTCTGTGCATCGGAGAAACTGAAATTAAATTGATAGTCTTAAATAACTTCCAATTAATACCAAACAATCGGCGAAGCAAACTCGTCACTACGTTCCTCGCTTCCGTGTGAGTACATTAACAAAGAAAGCTCGTCACTTCGTTCCTCGCTTTCATGTCTGTGCATCGGCGAAGCAAGCTTGTCACTACGTTCCTCGCTTCCATGCCAGTACATTGACAAAGAGAGACCTTTAATTTGATACCAAACACGGTAGGATTTAAATAATATTTATAAAAAACAATTGACAATTGTCCAAAACAACTTCTTGACACTTGAGTTCATATCACCTCCGTGATATCTTTAATTTGACACCAAACACGGTAGGATATAAATAACATTTATAAAAAACAATTAACAATCGTCCTAAACAACTTTTTGACACTTTAATTCAAATCTCCTTCGCGAGACCTTTAATTTGATATTAAACACGGTAGGATTTAAATAATATTTATAAAAAACAATTGACAATCGTCCAAAACAACTTTTTGACCCTTGAGTTCAAATCTCCTCCGCGAGATCTTTAATTTGATACCAAACACGGTAGGATTTAAATAACATTTATAAAAAAACAATTGACAATCGTCCTAAGCATCTTTTTGACACTTAAGTTCAAATCTCCTTCGCGAGACCTTTAATTTGATACCAAACACGGTAGGATTTAAATAATATTTATAAATAACAATTGACAATCGTCCAAAACAACTTTTTGACACTTGAGTTCAAATCTCCTCCGCGAGATCTTTAATTTGATACCAAACACGGTAGGATTTAAATAAAATTTATAAAAAAACCAATTGACAATCGTCCAAAGCAACTCTTTGACACTTGAGTTCAAATCTCCTCCGCGAGGCCTTTAATTTGATACCAAACACGGTAGGATTTAAATAATATTTATAAAAAACAATTAACGATCGTCCAAAAGAACTATTTGACACTTGAGTTCAAGTCTCCTTTGCGAGACCTTTACTTTGATACCAAACATGGTAGGATATAAATAATATTTATAAAAAACAATTGACAATCGTCCAAAGCAACTCTTTGACACTTGAGTTCAAATCTCCTCCGCGAGACCTTTAATTTGAAACCGAATACGGTAGGATTTAAATAATATTTATAAAAAACAATTAACGATCGTCCAAAAGAACTTTTTGACACTTGAGTTCAAATCTCCTTTGCGAGACCTTTACTTTGATACCAAACATGGTAGGATATAAATAATATTTATAAAAAACAATTGACAATCGTCCAAAGCAACTCTTTGACACTTGAGTTCAAATCTCCTCCGCGAGACCTTTAATTTGATACCAAATACGGTAGGATTTAAATAATATTTATAAAAAACAATTGACAATCGTCCAAAACAACTTTTTGACACTTGAGTTCAAATCTCCTCTGCAAGACCTTTAATTCAATACCAAACACGGTAGGATTTAAATAATATTTATAAAAAACAATTGACAATCGTCCATAATAACTTTTTGACACTTGAGTTCAAATCTCCTCCGCGAAGCCTTTAATTCAATACCAAACACGGTAGGATTTAAATAATATTTATAGAAAACAATTGACAATCATCCAAAACAACATTTTGACACTTGAGTTCAAATCTCCTACGCGAGGCCTTTAATTTGATACCAAACACGGTAGGATTTAAATAATATTAATAAAAAACAATTGACAATCGTCACTTTATTTTAAATCCCTCACGTGAAACTTTTAATTTAGCAGCAAACACGACAGGATTAGAAATATAAAACAACTGATAATAAAAAAAAAATTATTCTGAAATTGATTATAAATATTTAAAACGATCTTTTTATATTATATAAGTAATTAACTTATTTAAATTTTACCGCCTAAAATACTTAGAAACTTCAAGGTTGTCGAGCAGAGACATCTGTGTATTTTTTGAGAACGAAAAGAAACCATATATAAAGTGAAAAATAATTTTCAACTTTTTTTCGTTAAATAAGAAGTTAATTCATTTGAATTTTACCGCCAAAAAACCTTAAAAGAATCGAGGTTGATGAACATATTTATTTTGAATTTGACAGCTACAATTTTATTTTTTTAAATTGACTTTTAATATATTTACATTATAGTACACATGTTCACTCATTTATTTTAAACACAAATAAATTTACGAAACATCTTCTACTTGTCTAGAATTAATGTAATTTTTACCCAAAATTTGAAACAGATCTGTCATATATGTCAAATTGAACACAAATTTGTGAAAAGTTACAACTACAATCAACAAACTACACTTTCGTAGCAACACGAGGCACCCCTTGATGTAAAAATTTAATGTCTTTCCTATTTAATATTTCGGACATCATGTGTAAGAAAAATATGAATTTATAAAAAGCACATAGTCCCTATGGCCCTTTACGTTTAAAAAAAAATTTCACCCGAATCCATCGTACCGTTTAGGCTGTAGCGATGAATAATAATGGTTGTTAGACTGGCTAATCTATAGTCCATAAGCCTTTTAGTATATAGGATATTTATTTAAACAGATAGAAGTGGAAAGAAATGAATTCTCAAAATCGTCGTTTATATTATTCCAATCTTATAAAAAATTTCTACAGAAAATAATAAAATACTGTAGTAAACAAATCTAAATCTGTTTTCTGAAATTTGATTTATTTTTTTATTTTATTTATTTTTCCATGACGTGTTAGAATTTTCTAACAAATAAATATATCATCACGCCAATTACCCATTTCTGGGCGTGGCACTCTACTCAATGCAGATCTTGGTATTATGATATATTTTTGCGCGTGTTGAAGTGTGGTTACCAGCCGTCAAATCACGGCCTCCATAGATGGTAGTGGTGGTAGAACCACAGGGGTACTTTTAAGTGGTGTAAATTTTCGAAAATTATTTTTGACATTTGTGAGGCTTGAATCGAGGATCGTATGATCCACAGTCCGATGCGTTACCCAATTATAATTTTATTGATATATACTGAAATACTAATATATAAATAACCAAATTTTGTATTTTCACTTTTGGCGTATATACATAAATTAAAATTAAGACTAATTTTTTCGTTCAGCAAAGAGTATTTTACCTTATACTAGTCGATCGATGCTAGGAAGGGTTTTAATCTAACCCAGCTATTGATAAGTCAAGTGAATTCACCGAAAAGAAAAACGGAGTCGCAGACGCACTAGCAACTCTGAACAATCTCAATTCACGACACGATAGCCTTTCTCCGCGCGTTGTGAGCTGTCAGGCCGCAATTTCACTTTCGAATGTGATTATATGTAATGTTCGTTACGTTAACGCTAGCTTAACGTTACGTTATGTACTGCAGACAAGGACATAAACATTATAACAAGCAGGGCCGTGCCTGACGGGCGTTCATTGCGTACACCGCACGCAGGCGGCCGAAATTAAGAGGCGGCCAAATCGTTACAAGTTGTTTACTGGGCAAAAATACAATCGGTTTGTTTTCATTAAGATACGAAGTAAAAACAGTTTCTCTAATCTAATCTATCTAAAAAGAGTTTCTCAGAAATAAGAAATGTATAAAAACTGATTATGTCGTTGTAGTATTTATATACCTAGTCATGCAGCGAATCCGAATTTTTTCGCACATTGCACGAGCGAAGAGCCGAAATAGTTTTTTCAATTGACCGGCGTCGCGTTCGCGTAAGCGGTCTTATTCGTCTTATTAGTCGTATTAGTCTATAGACTAGCGAGGATAAATCGTTTTTTGTGTCCTGTGTGTGATCCGATATTATTAAAGTCTTTAATTTAACGCAGGGGTCGGCGCGACCGTGCACGATCGAGCTGATTTTCGAAAAGCTCCGCCTCCCACCACCCCCTTACGTTCTCACTTCCGCGCGATACCTACAAGCCTCCAGAGCCTCAAGAGTACACCTCTTAACGTAGAGTAACGCGGGGCCTTCATATTACGAAAATATTATCAAAATTACAAAAATTTCATTCAATTATTTTAAAGCAAAATCTAAAATTTAAAAATCAATAGTTTAAAATTTAAAACTGAATAATATTTTTGTAATTTTGATAATATTGCTGAATCTTTAAATATTCACGAAGCAATTGACGATTTTGTCAGTAAAAAATCCCGTAGGATTAACTTTTAATATGTACTTTATTTAATAATTGCTTCGTGAAGATTCAGCAATTTCACTTTCAATCGCGATAATTGAAAGATTGAAAGATTTCCCTAATTAACCGGTAACCTAACCGAAATAATTTTATGAAACCGGTTAATTAACCAAAAACCTTTACTATTTTCAATATCAATAAATAATGCGTAAGATTTGATTTTTTAAAATCAAATAATTTTAAATTGTCACTGAGCGACACCTAGGATTTTAAATTATCGTATTCCTATGTTCTTTATGTTTGATAATTTTGTCTGTGATTATAATACCAATACCATAATTACTTTTTTTCATGTTATTATTAAAGTAAGTAAATTAATTCTATTTTGTATACCTCCCAAGTTGCAAGTCAGCCCAGATCTGCCATTGGCCACTGAGCTTTGTTATCCTAATATGTTAGTATAGATTTAAGGGTTATTCCTTGTTCTTTATGTTTGATAATTTTGTCTGTGATTATAAAACCAATACCATAATTTTTTTCATGTTATTATTTTTGTTTAAATTTTCAATAAAAAAATGTTTATTTTGTGCATTTTTTTTTCTTAAATTTCATCCAAACATATAAATCTCATAAAACCGGTTTTTAGCCGGTTTTTCTTTTCAGAAACCGGTTTTGGGAACAAAACCAATATTTTTTTTCGTTCTCGATTTCGGTTAACCAAAAACTGATTTTTTTCCCGGTTTGATGCCCTGTGTATAATAATAAACATTAAAAATTAAAGTAGTTTTTTTTAATGTTATCCTGGGGGCGGCCATACAGACTGGCACGCAGGCGGCCATATACCCAGGCACGGCCCTGATAACAAGCTCAGAGTCGCGGAGCGTTCACGCACAAGAAACAGACAGTTCACTTGACATACTCGCTAATATTACGCACGTTTTGTGTGCTCACATTATGATGATGTGACTCAATGTTTTTTGGTTTATTGTCAGCTCTTTATGAAGCACGATTCCAACGTGAATCTACATGCATACACACATACATACATGATACATAAACCAACGTGAATCTAATTTTACCTAAAAGAATCAGTTTTATGAATTTATAGCTCAATGAAATTGAAACGCTTGGGTGGTTTTGTAAAAACAGGTATCATAATAACAACCATATATCTACGAGCAATACTCAAAAAGTTTTTAAACTTGAACTATGTTGTCTCAAAATAGAGTAGTTGAAACATTTTTACCTCCCGTGCATATATTTATAGATCAAAATTTAATATGATAAATCTAATCTTGTAAAATTACATACATTAGAATTTGGATGTTCAATTTACAAGTTGATTAGATTTTGGTAGCAATGGAGGTTATACAGAAGCAAATTTTCGTGCTACCATCTATTGATGTTTTCTCTGAACTACGATGGAATTCATGTGGATGTCAATTGGCGAAATACAAACAAAACCCTGTCAGGACCGCTATCAAGATGACAGTTCTTAAAATGTTGCTAAATATGAAAAATGAAGTGTATGGACGGTTTATGCAATAGTGACTATAAAAAATATGAACAGTGTTATATTTATTAAGTTTCCTAAATCACAAACTTCAAAAATAAAAACATAACCTTGTTAAAACACCATATCAAATGTCAACACATGGATGTTTGTATTATGATCTTCCATCTCAACTTTTACCTCATCTTTCTCTTTCTTGCCTGTGACGTTAAAGTCATATCCCTCCATTCATCAACCGGAAGTGATAGTTTAGACGGTCTATTAGGTTTTTTGCGCATACCTCAGTAAATAATTTATTTAGAGGCAACGTCATGGCAGAGAGCGTTGATTCCGGTTCAATCGATAATGTCAGTAAAGCAAGGCTGCACGCGGTCAATAGTGGATGGGTGGAAACCCATACCAGCGAACACTGCATGCCGTTGTCAAACCTCCGAAAACGAGGAAACGAGACGGCATATAACCTCAGCAATTGAGACCGTTTTACCAAATAAAAAATACTTGATTTAGATTAAATATGTAGAATAATATTGGCTACAAGTTTTATTTGAAACTTTTTCTACATTTTGCACCGTTTAAGAATCGTTTAGGCGGGAAGTTATGTTTTGATACATCAGATTTTTCTCAAGTATTATAGAATATACGTTCTCACTCCAGTAACATGTTTGGGGGGCGTAACTTGACAATCTTGTCATTTATTGCGTAACTGTCACTTTTTAAACATTATAATTTTATAAGTAATACAATTTATTACAGTGTCAATTGAAATATATTTATAATTACATAAAAGTATCTGATGGTACTTATATATACCTATTTCTTTCCCACTATGTCCATCTTTCTCTTGCCTTCCATACGTCACGTATCTATTCAACTATTTTGTCGTACTATATAAAAAAAGATTTTTTTAAATCGGGAATTTTAAATAGCTCCGTAGTAACGCATCGGACTACGGTAGATCGTGAGATCCTCAGTTCGAATGCCACAGCCGACAGTTGCAATTTTAAATTTACCCCTGTGGTTCCTCCTCCACTAACATATTTGGGGGCTAGGATTGACGGTTGGTAACCGCACTTATACGCCAAAAATATATCAATTACAGATATTTGCGTATAATGGGTAAAGGGCGTGATGATTTATTTATTTTTTATTACATTCATAACTATATAAACAAATATAAATTTGTTGCCGATCTCGGTGGCGTAGTGGCTATGTCGCTTATCTAGCACGCCAAAGGTCGTGGGTTCGAATCCCACAGAATAGCATGGTCGTTTGTGATGTTCACATATAATTCACAATCAACCACTCATTAGGCGGCATATGACCATAGTAGTTACTCTGCTTACCAACTTTATAATAATAATAATAATAAAATTTTAACAGACTACATTGCTTTAGGAGGTAAATATGAAACCAAAACAATATGGTAGACTCTTGATTTCACTTCCATCGCAAGGCAAGACTTCAAGGTCATTGCCCATACAATAATACTTCGCACTGTTTTTACTTATGTATCTACCTTTATGATTATATATAAAAATATGTTAGGGAAATGTTTGTGGATATTCGGTGCCATGTGATGCCCCATATTCGCAAATATTGTTTGCTGACGTTGAGCACCGGTTATAAATTTGAGCAACGCGTCCGCTTATCTCTCTAGGGGGCTCAAACAACTGCATACCACCTGAGACTTCACTTACCCAAAGAGTTACTATCAAAAATTCATTCCGTCATATTTATATTCGCCAACATTTTTCGTTATCTACTGATACTGGTATCTTCAATCTTCAAATAGAATTCACTTTTTTTACAAACGTTTCTTTACGTACGAGTTATGTTGTAGCTATTCGAGGCAAGAACTTAATTAAAAATATAGTAATAATATATGGGTAATAAAAGTTGCCAATAAATTACATTATAATAGTTTGTTTTATAAACAAAAAGAATAATATTTTCTATTTATAATACTTAAAAAATAATGGCAGTAATAACTCAGTCCTGCATACACCAACAGTTATAACTATATAGATTTATTTCATTAAACAAATAATTATATAAAACAATAAAATAATGGTTTATAAAATTTAAAAAAATTATTATACTTTTATAGCTAAAATTTAGCTATCCTAAATATAAATATCTTGAAAATTTGTTAAGTAATTCACATCCACATTGTTTTTAAAATGATCTACAAAATTAAATTGAAAGATGTATTGAATAAATTCATCTCAGTCAGTTTTTCCTCTATACGAGGACAAAATAAAAAAATCTGATGTGGCCAGCACATAACCTCCCGCCCAATACTACTCTTAAACAATACAAAATAGTATTTGATGATACAGAAACATACCTTCTTATTTGTATATTTTCTATTTATATTTGGGAATTTTAATTTTCTTTCGTATATTTATTTAATTTTCTGACATATATTTCACTAAGAAAATAGCTTCACAATCACAATGACATGTGTCACATTTCATAAAAAATTAAAAAATTTTAAATGTTTTCATAGTGTACTAGGAATCAAAGATTTGTGAAATCTAATTTCTTTATATTTTATTATCTCTAAATCTAATGAGAATTAATAAAATTAGTATAATCAAAAAACATGTAAAATTAAATATTCTTCAACTTTCAAACTTCAAGTAAACTGCTACTTCCGGTTGACCAATTTCATCCAAAATCTAATCAGCTCTTCATTTAAATATAAGAAGCAATAATGCACAAAATTGTATTTTTTGGTATTATAGTATTTGAGTTATGCGAGACGAAAAAATTGCCACAGACTACACACACACACACATACATACATACATACATACATACATACATACATACATACATACATACAGACATCATTGCGAAAATAGTAAAATCGTATTGTAGGGATCCTAAAACGTGCTTATTCATTGAAAACTCACTACCTAAATTTTTGACCAAAAACAAAACCTCCCTTACCTAGAGGTAGGCGGGAGGTAAAAATAATAAGGTAAGTTAAAAATTAAATTTTGACTGTAAAGATTTAGTGTACATTCCTCGAAAAACGAATCATAAACATTGAGTTGACAAAATCTGGGTCAAAGACAGTCCGCTAGAAAAACTCGATGATTACGTCTACAGATAACGACATTTTGCTCGCCTTCTCTTAAAAACCTTGTAATATTTTAGCCGCTTGCAATTTTAGACAGCGAAATGACAATTTAATTGCAGTTAATTGATTTAAAATCAGAGCAAAATATGAACCATTACATGCGAAAAATAATTTATCATTTTTATGTCATTTGCCTCAGTGGTAGTGACGAATTATCTTAATTTTAATATCATCATCATTCAAACCCATTTGTTCACATCATAGGCAATGACATTTCAAAGATAAATTTTAGTTTGACATGACCGGGACTTGAACCCAAGATCGCTGTATTAGAAAGCGAGCGCTATACGCGCGCGGCTACCAAGTCAACCGACAAATTAATGCAACATAGCTTTTTAAAAATCAGTTTAAAAGTTATATATTTTTGAGATAAAAATATAATTAACATAAATACATTAAAATAACTAAATAGATTTCTTATCTTAAATGACATATTACATATTTATTTTTGACCTTAAAAGAACTATGCTACAGAATTCTATTAATGTTAATCTAAGGCATAAATTATAAATTGTTAATATACCAGTTTTTGTCACAAATAGATTATATTTAAAAAAGCAAAATAACTGCATATATAAAGCTATTTAAACAATAAGTAAGACACATATGACGGTGTTATGAAATATCACACAATAAAAATATATTTTTTACTATCGAAAACATCTAAAAACAACAACTAAAGCAGAAAAAACAAATGTAAACAAATGCTTATTTCCCGTAGGCCGAATAGCGTCACATGGCAGGGTCAGCCACCTAGCGACGATTCAACCAACCAACACAAATGCGTATCTCTCGGCTCTTGGTCTGTGTCATTGGAAAAATCCCGAAATGCGTGAACGTAAAAGAAGCGAAGCAAGTGCCAATTTTTTGTTTCTATAGTGTTTTGTTTTGAATTTCTTTGAGCCGATTGGTTTGATTTTGTTTTTTTCTGTCACAGCCACCTTCGTGATAAAGGTCATGTCAGGAGGCATAACAAAAACCAGTTTGTGTGAAAGAATGAACGACGCAGTATTTTGTATGAATTTGGTGTTGTTTCGATTTTCGCGCAAGCGTAAAGGTCGGTAATCTAACATCATTTTCAATGATGATCTTCAAGCAGATCTCATTTATAAATATCATACACTAAATTATTACAATAATATAAATGTTGAATTTCAAAACGCTCAAAACACAATTATGTTTATTTATATAAGAGTATGTGCGTAGAACAAAATGCAGTAACTTTCATTTAAACCTATTTAAGTTTTTGAGCTATAAAGATTTTAGTCAATTTATAAATAAAGTAGATATCTAAGATTTGGTCTTCGACATTGTGATTCTACAGCATTTTTTGAGTAACAGGGAGTATTTATTTTATTTTCTTGGCGATATCTCAAAAAAATAAATTATGGAAATATGTATAATTTGTAAATTAAAAATAATAAATAAATCTGCTCAAAGTAGATCCAGTGGTATATTAAACATGCCGTACAGTTTTATTTTATTTTTATTGAATTTATGAACGTGAAATAGGAAAAGCAGTATGAACAACTCGTGTTAAAATGTCTAATTGTAATACTCGTATTACAAAAAAGGTAATTGTAACACTAGTTGTTAATATACTATTAAACTTCTGTTATATCTAGTACGATGTTTGTGGATCTAGTCATAATATAAATGACTTATTTTCTATTTTGTGACTCTAGTGAACGACCTCATTGTTAAGGTTATATGCCGCCTCGGTACTTCATTTTCGGTGGTGTGACAGTGTTCGCTGCTATGGGTTTTAGCTTGGAGGAAAGAATATAAAGGAGAGAGCATAAGCTTATATTTGGGACAAGGGGAATGTAACCAGGTGAGGGCAGACGCAAGCAAGCCATGGATCAAGATGGAGTGGGGATTTTGCGCGGTAAATTTAAAATGAAATATTTTCGTTCAATTTTTAATTCTAGATTACTTATGCGATTTCAAATATATTTATAAAATTTATAGATACAACGGGAATTTGTAGAATTGTAATAAAATAAATAATTTATTTTTATTTACCAACTTGTCATTATTTATTAATTATTAATAATCTTCGTAATATTGTTTTTTCTTTCTCTTTGCATCTACTCCCCAGTTTTTCGTGAAATTTGATAAGAGCAGCCCAAATTCATTATGATTTAACAGTTTGGAGAAAATGTATATGAAATGTCAAACTAACAAGAAAACACAAGCATGCCGAATGGTTGCTATAACAACGCGATAACAGCGGATCAAATAGAAGTGGGGGAACCGACTTTACCATCGCTTGCTAACGCTCTCTCCTTTATTTTCTTTCCTCCATGGGTTTTAGCAAGGCGGTCACCCATTCAACTACTGACCGCGGACTGTGCTGCTTAACTTGCGTTATCAAGTGAATCGGCTTCAAAGCTACCTGCTATGGCCGTTGCTCAATAATAAATTAATTTATTTTTTTACGAATTCTTTGGTATATCAGTTTTCTTTGTTAAATTATCAACAGAAAGTAGTAATACAAGAATTTGAAATTGTATATAAATAGCGAAGAGTAAAGTACTTTCTATAACTTAAAAGTTAAATCAAAGTAGACATTTTTAAGGTTTTATTTGAGAACAAATATGACTCCAACATAGCGGAACTAAAATTGCATACTCGAATATACAATAAAATAATTATGAAATTACCACATGCCATACAAAAAAATTAATGCAATAATATTTAAAAACCACATTTTACGCTTGAAAAATGCAATAAAAAAATCATTTTTGAATGTCATAATGCAGTCCTCATACAACGCTAATTCCTTATAATGCAAGATAATTAATTTTTTTCAATGACATTATTCTGAGCTGTAACTATGAAATTATTTAACTTCCTTTTTCGCTTTGAAATTAAGAAAAAAGAACTAGTATGTTTTTCTGAAGACAAATTTGCATAACGCTGTTATAATAAATTACTTAGTATAAATAATTATGCAAATATTGGCATATCGGAAAACAAAAACGTTGTACGTCAATTATTTATTTGATAATGCTCATAATTTATTACAGGTAGTTATATCCGATTGAACGATTGCCTCGCAAACGAAAGTTCATAGTTTCAATCCTTACCCGCTCAAATTATAATCAAAAATACAACTGCGACCCTAAGATTCAAAGTTCATAATTTTTTTTTTTGAGTTTCAATAATCACACATGCTATAAAAAGTAGGTAACTGAAACATTTATGATTGAAACTTAACTATTAGTAAGTTTAACTAGTTTACCCTTTAAAGACGGAAAAATTGTCAAAAAAGTGAAGATTTGAAATAAATTTAACCTATTTAAACAATTATTTAAAAATAAAAAACCATTTTAGCAAGTAGAGACATATCTTCTAACAACAACTGGAAGTATTTACGACTAATTTAATAGATTCGCAGCCACCTAGAGCTATAAAAGTAACTACATGTTTACGTGACCATATGGTGACGCTAGGCGTTAGAGGGTTAAGGCATCAGTTTAACCAGTGATGATGTAGTGTCATCACGTCTGCTATTTGTTTGTATTTCAGACCACGTGCTTTTTAAGGCAGCTGAAGTTAACCAATAGGTAGCGAAGAAGATGAAATCAGCTTCCATTGGGCATTGGTTCGTATTGTACCGAATAAATAATACATTTCGTCTGCACATTTCCATCCCAGAGCTGCCTAAAGCACACTTGCACATATAAACTAATTAGTTGAATTATTGTGTGAAATCATAATGATACTATAGTTAACCATGTCAATAACATAACATGTAGATCCAATATCGGAATATTCGATTCGATATCTAATTGCGTTGAGTTGGCCACTGTACTCTGTATACAAACACAATTATACTGCGGGCCATTATAATTACATACAATCTGTGACGCATTATCCAAAATTGTCATCCGATATTAGGGTACAATCGAGTGGAAGAGAGATTGGTATTATTTCAAAAGATTCAATACGTAGGAAATATTTCTTCTTAGTAATTGTTTCAACACAAAATAATATCACATGATATACCTATTTCGGAATAGAATTATGCTGATAGCGATCTCGATATTTGATATATTTTTTGTATGAAGTGCGATTAGCAGCCGACAAAATACGAACCCGCAAAATATGTTAGAGGAAGAGAAGCCACAGGTTGAATTGTCTTTAACCAGGCAGATACTAATGAGAATATGATCTTTCACAATAGCAATTCAGTAAATTAATTTTTTCACGACATGGTAGGAAACACCACCGTTCTTCTCCCGAAATAATGAGGAAAATGTGTTGTTTCTCTCTTGAGAGGAAAATATAGAAGTGTTACCAATATGAATGTTATTTACAAAAAATATATTATAAAAATTATAAATAAATTGAGATTTTACCTTATTACCTCGTAATGCGTAATCTAATTGTTAAAATTCAAATCATTTCAATTTTAACGGTATGTTGGTCTTTCAGAACTTGAATTTGCCAATAGGTCAAAACTAAGCCCACCAATAACATACATAATTAATTGTGTGAAAAGTAATCTGGAAAACTAGATTATCTACCTATTAATTTATATCGAAGAAAATTTAGTAGGCGTGATGTGATAATCAAATCCGGGTTATATGAGCTATAACTATTTAATTATAACAGACTCATAAAAAAATTCCTCCTACGTCCTGAGCATTTATTTGGAATGAGTCATCAACACGTCTCAAAATAACCGTCAAATATTTTCCGCAATCCCGTTACAAGACAATTTTCGAATTGAAAACATTCAAAAGTCAAAGCCACGAAACACATAAACAAATAAAAATATTCGTGGGTTGTCTTCTGTTGTCATGTTAATAAAAACACGTGTACCAAGCTTTCACACTTGCAAAGCGAATGATAATTTTGTATTATACTTTATTGGTACAAGTAATGCAGCCCGACTACACTGAAATATACATTGGCACGCCTGTACCTTACTGAAGAAGCGTACATATACATACTGGTGTTGAAAGAAAAGTATATAGTACGTTTTTATATCTAGTAAATCTTCTTTGGGGGGTGGGGGGACATTACAGTAGGCAGTTAGCAAAATTTTGCAGATATAAAATACTTTTAAAATATTGTCATCTCGCCTTTTACTCGAGGGATTATGTTTAAGCAAGAAAGTGAGAGTTAAGTAAATAACTAAATAAAGATATTAATGAAGGCAAAGTTGAAGAAATCGGGAAGAAAATATCTGCAATAAAGACAAAGTGAAATACTAGAGCAACAACATTAATCATAATGATCGAATCCTACAGCTTTTATCCCTAACATCATTGAGGGCCTTGACTTAACGGCTGGTAATCGCCCTTCACGAGCAAAATCCGAGATCGGCAAAAGCAAAGTGCCACACCCAAATTGGATAAATGCTGTGATGGTATTTTCGCAGGTAATATAACAAGTGATATGATTATTATCGATGATACTTTCGAGTGCAACTGACGCTGCAGATTTTGAAATGTGCAGCTTCGGTTTTACGAGCAATATCTTCGATTATTAATCATATCACGAGCTTATATTTAATCAAAGAATATAATGAATAATTATTTGTTGTAAAGCGGATTGAGAACTAGAACGTACCCTAAATGGGGTCCGTTAAGTAGGCCCCCCGAAGTAATATTTTTTAATTTTATAGCAATCCGTTGGATTGTGCTCGTATTGTGCTATTTTGTGCCGCTTATTATTTCGTTTGTGCTGGTTTAGTTAAAAAGTTATTACAAAATAAAGTCCGGGGGGCTAACTTTACGCTTAGCCCCCCGAATGTGTTTTTTGACAACTTTGTATCAGCAATCGTTTGTGCTCGGTTTGTGCTACATTGTGCCGTATTTTATTTCGTTTGTGCCACTTTTGTTTATAAGTTATTATAAAATTAAGTTCGGGGGGCCAATTTAACGCTTAGCCCCCCGAATATGTTTTTTAACATTTTTATTTCAGTAATGGTTTGTGCTCGGTTTGTGCTACATTGTGCTGTATTTTATTTCGTTTGTGCTACTTTTGTTTATAAGTTATTATAAAATAAAGTCCAGGAGGCCAACTTAACGCTTAGCCCCCCCGAATGTGTTTTTCAACAATTTTATTTCAGTAATCGTTTCTGCTCGGTTTGTGCTACATTCGTTTTGTTTCTGTTTATAAGTTGTGACAAAATAAAATACGGAGATTAATTAAACGAATACTTTCTCTTAATGCTTCATTATTTATTTCAGAAATGAATTATTCTGCTCGATTTGTTTTATATTGCGCTTAATGAAGAACAGGAAACAGGAAATTAAACAAATTAATAACTAATGTTAAATCCCTATGTTCACACCTGTCGTGCACCATCCGGTATAATGGCTCTAATTAAATAGGTACCCTTTTCGTTTAATGAACCTAATATTTCTCATGTATTGAACGTTAAGTTTAGGTAATAATCATATTTGATGTATTTAATGTTTATTGTAAGCAATAGGTACAAATATAAATTAATGGAATTGGGATAGGATAATTAATAAATAAAATGTTACAATTATATTTTAGTTGTCAAATATTAATTTGAAACAATAAGTCGAAATAAAAACATCAATTAAGTAAATATATTAGCAAAGGGTAATTTGTAAATAAAATAGAAGTAGATAGGTATCTATTTAAATAGCTTTTATAATTTTATTATAATAAACAAAATAAAATATATCCTCAAATTAAACAAAATAAATTATATCAATAAAACAAATTAAACACTAAATATGATTAAATGGGGCTGAATTTTTATATTAGTATTACATTCTGTTTTTTATCTAGAAGATCATATAACTCCCATTTAGTAAGTCGTAAATAGTAGGTTTTAAAATGTCTAAGACATTTAATACTAGATGATGTATTCCCTACATAAGCAATGGCACCTCGTAAATAATATCTCTTATTTTCGATACTGATACTTCTTTGTATAGCACTTAATTTTATTTCTGGAACGAAGCCAGTTTGGTATATTAATTCAATAAAAATTATACTTTTATTTAATGTATATGTAGATTTTGTAATGCCATTATCGTAATCTCAGCATTCTCTAACTTTTTTGATGTAATATTTAATTTCTGATTCAAAAATATTTTGGAAATTTGCCATATCGTCTAAATTTTTCAATTCTACAACCAACACTGCATTTCTATGCTCCATATTAAACTTACAATTAATTGTTTGACATGTCTCATTGTAAATGATAGAGTGTTCAATTTCGTTAATTTCAGTGAGTTTATTAAATAAATACTCAATTGTGCAATCTGTTAATATACATATGTATAATGTTATTTGGTAATACATCATGTTTAAAAATATTAAAATTTGAGCCCGGAGAGTATAACATTTATTATTAATATGATTTACCATATTTTTAATTAATGTAGCTAAGTTATTATTATTTTCTTCTATAAACATATGCTTTGTAATTTGGACTATCACAATAAGAAGTACACAATATTTGAGCAACAGCATCAAATCCACACGTATTTGACAAAACATATTTTTTTTTTATTCTGATTGGTTTTAATCCAGTCCAATTACCGTTTCGCAGTAACCCAATAGGAACAACATTAGTCGACTGACTTAAATCTATTAATTCATTCTATTTCGCATTAGGTTCTAGATACGATGAACGCTTTCTTCCTCTAGTAGCAATTTTTTTTCCTTTCCAATTTTCTTCTTTGCTGAATTCGATGTCTGAAACTGTAAATTCGGAATAAACTTTTGAAAATTGTGAAAATTTGTTGAAAACACGTTGAAAAACGTCAACATAAAAATACATGTCAACTATTGGTGATCCACATCACGTTTTTAAAATAACCGTGAATAATGGATCACCGAAAAATATTGAAATAATTGGAGTAGAAGAAAAAATGGTTTATCAACATAGACAAATGTGGGAATCTTAGAATCTATTATTCAGCTACAGTTTAAGCTTAAAAATAAAGTATGAAAATGAGGAAACTAGTTTTATGTGAAAAAACTAAATTTGATGTTACTCTTTTGACAGGTAAGGTTTGAATTTGACATAACGAATGAGTAATATTATTTCATCGAACTGTCAATCTTATTTCATTGGCAACAATAACAAATGTCAGTAATTGATAAAAAACGGTTGAAATCTAGGATGTTAAGACTGTCAACCTGAAATTAGTGAACTGTTAATTTTGTTATTGGCGCCTTGATTTAAGTTTTTTGAGATTGGAAACTTTTAATAAAATACCTTAATATACTAAACATGTTTATAAAAAATTTAGAAAATGCATTATGTAAAATATCAAATATCCCTGTTGTGACTTTTTTGATTCACAAATTAGTCACCAGATAGAATTTGTTTAAATTAAATTGCAAATAGTGACGATCTTTTTTAAATAAAGAACAATGTATTTTGTTTTTACGTAATTAATTTGTAAATTGTAATGTAATAAATATATTAAAACGCAGAAAGAGAGAGTATCTATATTCGTTTAATTAATTTCTGTATTTTATTTTGTAACAACTTGTAAACAAAAACAAAACGAATTAAAATAGAGCACAATGTAGCACAAACCGAGCACAAACGATTATTGAAATAAAATTGTTAAAAAACGCATTCCGGGGGCGAACCGTTAAGTTGGCCTCCTGGACTTTATTTTATAATAACTTATAAACAAAAGTAGCACAAACGAAATAAAATACAGCACAATGAAGCACAGACCGAGCACAAACGATTACTGAAATAAAATTGTTAAAAAACATATTCGGGGGGCTAAGCGTTAAGTTGGCCCCCCGAACTTAATTTTATAATAACTTATAAACAAAAGTGGCACAACGAAATAAAATACGGCACAATGTAGCACAAACCGAGCACAAACGATTGCTGATACAAAGTTGTCAAAAAAACCCATTCGGGGGGCTAAGCGTAAAGTTAGCCCCCCGGACTTTATTTTGTAATAACTTTTTAACTAAACCAGCACAAACGAAATAATAAGCGGCACAAAATAGCACAATACGAGCACAATCCAACGGATTGCTATAAAATTAAAAAATATTACTTCGGGGGGCCAACTTAACGGACCCCCCTAAATGTACTGAACGCAACACATTGGGTGTACTTAACCTAAGTTTTGTTGTATTAAAATGACAGTTATAACTACAGACAAGATTTGAAGCACAATAATATATAATAAAACGAAGTTTGAGTTTTTTATAGTTACCTGTGTACAATTATAACACATTTTTATACTTTAAATTATAAAATTACTTATAGCTATTAAAAATTTTCCTTAGAACAAGGTGATAATTTCATTAGTATAATATTATCGCTGTGATATACATGTAACTAAGGAGATTCTCAATGCTGATTGGCTGAAAATATGTCACGTGATATACGAATGAATGAAAGGTATTATCATTATTTCATCTTTTAAAACAACTACTGAAATAAAAATAAGAATCATGAATTTCATGATTGCCTTGAAGAAATAAAAGCAAATCGATGCTAAAAGGTATTTCATGATCAATTACCTAATATGTGATTCGATATTACCAGTTTATACCAAACTTAAAATACGAATCTCTTTAGCGCAAAAAGAGTATATTTATTTATGTAAAAATTGTATTTACTAAGTATAAGATTAAACATAATGCTTTAGGCTTCAATGCGAGGTCGCGGGTTCAGTAATTATTGAACATTGAAAATAAAAAAAAAAAATTGACTGCCTCTGAGTTGTTTGGATTCCTCTATAAGTTTTAACTACCGTGTAAAGTAATTGAGATTAATTTTCTGTACTAAATTAATAAGTTTTCCAAACAATGTCGGCTTATTGAACCATTTCCTCAAAGTTAAACATTCTTCAACCGGAAAAGTTTCCTATCATCTAATAAAAACAAAACCACAGCCCACTAACTTCACCTAACTCCGATGTTAGCCTCACTTAACCATGAAAACCAAACAATCCACTGTTCATAGCCACAGAAACCGAAGATCCCAAGAGACTTACTCTAATTAAGATAATACATTGATGTATATATTAAGCTTGATAATGTACCTAGCGGATTAATTTTAAAGTTCTATATTTGATCCAATGATTGTTCGATATAACTAGAACAAACCGAATCAAAAACGGTTTCCAGGCAGCCAATCACAGCAGATGTTTCAAACGCAAGTGCCAATCATAGCTTTAGTTTCTAGTACAATGGTGAGGGGGATCAGAAGTAGGATAGTTCACTGTTCAAAACGAGGTTGTGTTACATTTTAAGGTGTTACATACTGTTACAGAACATGAGCAACATATCACGCATTGATGTAATTTGATTTGTAACGGGTGTATTACATTGAGCAGTACTTTATGGCGAAGTTCTGGAATTTGTATTTGCATTGCTAATTTAGCCGCGTGAATCATGAGATGCGAATGAGAAGATTCTTGTGAACTAAACTATGTGTTCAAGCTGGAAAACTTTACAGTCAAATCTGTAAAATATGGAGTTAACTAACAGAATAAAGTTTTGAGCCAACATGTTTCTCAAAAGCTTGTGTGTGATTCCACTGACTAACAGATTTACATCAACAAAATATATGTTCAAAATAGAGAAAACATAGCAAACAATTCAATGTAATATAGCTCGACAAACTGATTTGCGTTCCCGGTAAAAATGTACGTTAACTTTGCTCATCCAATTAAAATTGTAATAAAAGATCTTAATTTAAACACAAATTAATCGAGTGCACCATTGATGCCTTTTTAGCAATTTTATCAAGCAGAAATGAATTTGCTAACAATAAACCTACACTACACAATACACGTGCAGCACAAAGTGACATTTGTACCTATCTGTTTTTGTCCAAATCTGTCTAGTGCTCATTCATCAGAACTACCCTTTTCCTTATTGACAATAATTAATTTCTCTTAAAATATAACGGATGTTTTTTTAGAGAACTTTAAAATGAAATAAAACATTAAAATCGCGGTATTTGCCATAGTATTGGCTTTTCGGAAAGATAATTTTATGCCATTTATATTTGAATATGATTTCGGAAAGATTTCGCCATGGATGGCTCGAATTAAGAGCAATCTGGAAATCTAATTTTCAATTGTATTTCCAGGCAGCTGGGGCCGTATATCCGCAATAACGTGGCAAATGTTGGCTTCCATGTCGTCCATCGTCTCGGGTTTATCGGCGTAGACTAACGACTTCAAATATCTCCACAGAAAATGATTCAAATGTGTTCCTCAATAAATCGAGAGAGGTGCACGCTGTGTGACATGTTGCGCCGTCTTGTTGAAACCACCGCTCCTCCACATTAATGCCATTCAATTGGGGAACGAAAAAGTCAGTAAGCATGGCTTCCAATATTAAAATACGCTAACTAGCGGCAGAATTCTGAACTAAGTCTCGCAGTACATTGTGTTTTTGACGTTTATTCTGAATTTTTATTTATTTAAAGAATTTGAACTTATTTGTAATTTTTTCTAAATTTATATCAACAGTAGTGACTATAGAAGAATTTCAATGGAAGTATTACATTTATCTATGACGTATTATTTAAATAAGTACTACATTTAATTTGTAGATTAGAGGTTAAGATGGAGTTTTCTCTAAAAAATCTACCAAATACACTAATAAAACACAAACTACCACAACTAGAGCACGCATTCGCAATAGAAGACCATACAAAATGAATCTGACATGTACCGCCAGAGATTTGTGATCAGCGGCATCTCTTGATAGTTTGGAAGCCCAATAGCGGTCTCCATTAACTGTAACGTTCTGGCCAGTATTATTTTTGAAGAAATATGGACCAATGATTCCAACAGACCTTAAAGCACACCAAACAGTGACTTCTTGTTTATGTAACACCTTTTCAATAATGTCTTGTTGATTTTCTTCGCCCCAACGCCGGCAATTTTGCTTGTTAACGTAGTCATTTAACAAAAAATTTGTCTAATCGCTGAATCAATTTTTCAAAATAAATTTGTTCAATTTGCAAGCGTAGTTCTGGCCAATGCGCCCTTTGGTTTTGGTGTAAATCTATTTATTGTGAAATGGCAAACCAAACTGAGCACAAAACTGCTGTCAGCTGTCAAATTAGCTATCGCTGGAAAAAGTGCTGCCAATTTCAAAAACAAATCTCTTAAAAAAAAAACACCCGTTATCGATTCAAAAATATAGGGGTATTCATTTTCTTGTCTAGTATCAAAATACAAATTTCGTGACAGACCCCAATTTAAAATTAAATCCATCCTTTTAGCTAGATATCCACAGAATAAACAAAATAAATATTAAAAACTATGGCAGATCTATAATTAGTGCAGGACAAAATTTCAAAGAGTCAACTATTGTTTGTAACGTTTTATGTGAAATGAACTAGATTTCAACTCTCAAACGCTTATCAACAAGGTCAGTGTAAATAAAGTTGCTGCAACTATTCATTATCTGCAATATTTAATACTGTTCCTTTTAGAGCTAAAATAAGATGTTTTTCTCATTAAAAAACGCTCCACGAGTCCCGTATACCATTTCCAATAGCAGCGTTGTTACATATGAGTAGAGGTGTATTTATATCCCGATAACTAAGAAAAGAAGTAGGTACC
Organism: Poecilus cupreus; assembly: GCA_963942605.1. Lineage (NCBI taxonomy): Eukaryota > Metazoa > Arthropoda > Insecta > Coleoptera > Carabidae > Poecilus > Poecilus cupreus. The sequence goes on along the minus strand of OZ012720.1, from coordinate 20,996,984 downwards.
TGTAAGTCAAATAAATTAACACCTACGCCTCCAACATACTCGGCTTCTCAGCGTCGAGCTATGCCAAAATGAAACAGAAAAGTGTTACGTACTTGCAAACAAAGCCTGACGAGCTGCAAAAATACTCGGCGACTGTATGAGTCTATGAACAAGTGCCAGATGAAGCAAACAGCTTCCTTTTTAAACCATGCCTCCAGTTAAACATTCATTACATTTCAAATAGGAAAGTTATTTATTGGATCTTTTCAAAAGTCTTCTACAAATTCAAATATTATTTTTATAGAAGATAATAGGCGCTAATGCTACTGTGAATAATAAATAAACTTTCTTTTATTTAGCTTCGAGATGCTTTTATCAACGAGTTGTTGTGGATTAAGAAAATTTTTAGAAATTCACATTATAACATTCCACAAATTCCAATTAAATGATTCACAGCAACAATTTCTGTAATTTATTTGGCAACACACAATAAGAAATTGTTTCCAATTATAGCGTAAACACACATCGAGATATTATCGGGGGGCATATATTAAAAAGCAACGGGAAATTCCAATCTGCAAGTATGCAAATTTAGCATTGAAGAAATCAGAAAAATGTGCATTTCTCACCAGTTAGTCAATGGCTCTATTTACACATTTAGAAGCCGAAATTATTTCCAAGAAACAACAGCCGCATTCAAAGTCGACAAACCGATATGCGTCCTTGGCAGGAATACTAGTTAATTCGCCCATAACTAACGAAACGTCTACTTCTACAAGTTTAAATTGTACATTCCTAGCCAAATGTTCAAAACTGTAATACACGACAAATTGGATGTTTCTATACTTAGGTAACAAACTTTTAGGGTAGATATTATACCGGGTGTCTGTCTTAAAGGTGTACATAGGAGATTAACATGAGAAATCAGTTTTTTGCGTGCTGTTGCTCGGTGTTCTATCGGACAACAATGATTGTAGTACCAATCGAAAGATATAATTTTTCTGAGTCAAATGATGTAAAATACATTACAATTTAGTAGTAATTTGGTTCCGTAAATTAATTTTTAAATTTTGAAAATCCTCAGATTTATTCAGTTTTTATCGAAAATAAATGTAGTTACCTATGACTGTTTTGTTTTGATTTCTGTCAAGCTATTTATTTGACGTTTCTGTCAATTTGTAAAATATGGTTATATTCAGTAACGACAAGCGTACTTTTATAAATTTTTGCGTAAAGATTTTATTAAATAAATTAAAGTCTAAAAACCAGTTTTCTTTAAATAATATTAATTTATTAAGAGTTAAGTTTTTTTTAAATCGATGACAAAAAATTTCATTTTTATTAGCTCTGTTTTGTATATCTTTACAAAATATTCTTCCACTTTCTTCGTCAAATGGAAAAAAGTTCTTGATTGCAGTGCATTTTGTAGGAATAAAAAGAACTTTTTTTAAAAAAATATGAACGATGTACACCCAATTCATTTCCAAAAAATCTAGTGCTATACGAAGGATCTACATGTATCATTCCTAAAACCCTTTCTTCCAATAAAGCACGTTCTTCTGCTCTTGCTAAATTGCAATTACTAAGCTCACGTGTATTTTTCGTGGATACTGGCATTTGTGGTTGCACTTGGATTCGGTCGATTCATAAACTTAATAGAAAATAGATCTCGCACTCTGAGCTAACTGTTTCCTCCAAAAAATAGTTTTACTATAAAAATACGCTCTTCAGTAGTATAAATAGCCATATTCTTACAAATTGTCTTAAACAAGTCCAAAAGTCAGAAACGTCAAATAAATAGCTTGACAGAAATCAAAACAAAACAGTCATGGATGACTATATTTATTTACGATAAAAATTGAATAAACCGGAGAATTCTCAAAATTTAAAAATTAATTTACGGAACCAAATTACCACTAAATAGTAGTGTATTTTACATCGTTTGATTCAGAAAAATGATATCTTTCGATTGGTACCACAATGATTGTTGTCCGATAGAACACCGAGCAACAGCACGCAAAAAACTGATTTCCCATGTTAATCTCCTATGTACACCTTTAAGACAGACACCCGGTATACTGATCAAGCAACAAAAATAATTTATTAAAATTTGCAAAATTTTCTGTATCACTGGCTAGATTGCTAGCTATTTTAATGATTCAAAGTTTAATTTATTCATTTTACGAATATTATTCAAATCATACAAATATGCTGCTTTACTATATTTTTTTTACTATTGGTTCCAGTAAATAAATATAAGTTTATGTCATATATTGAATGTAAGCCACAGAAAGAAATATTTTTCTACAACATTGGTTAGACAGTATAAACATGTACCTTTCTTATTTGAAACATTTTTCTAAATATGCTATAGTTTAGAAATTATTTAAAAATGAAAGAATCGACGAAAACATATTTTTTGTCCATATCTAGTGACCTATTCATTTTTTCGGGAAAACAAAAACCCCATTAAATTGATCTACTAGCTTGGCAACTTTTATCTAATTTAACCGAAGTTGTAGAGCTCTTTCAGATCTCGATATCCCAATGATTATAAAAAGTTAAATTTGAATAAAAAAAAAACAATTACATGCCTTAAACTAATAATTATTTATAGAAACTCAAGTGCATTATAAAAGTTAAAATTGATTAATTTTAAACTGTAAATTTTAAATTATATAATCAAAACACAAATTGTGTAAAATGTGGTGTTTGTAACTGTTAACACGTGAGCTAACAATACAATTAACAATGCTTTATGCAACTAGCCCTAATATTCGAGTGCATCATTGATATTGCAAACATATTTGTAGCAATTTTATAAAGTAGAAACAAATTTAGATATTTTACAACACGTAAACAAATGATTTTAAGTGTGAAGAATAGACGAGCGTGGATAGGAATGTTTGGAGGAGATTGATTGTTGGTTGATTGTGTTTTAGGGTTCGTGCTACCCCACTGTGTTGGATATAGCATGACGTTATGTTATATAATGAACCTAGAATGTACAAGCGACACAAGTGGTCTCGGAAGCCAAGCCTCCCAGGAACGCATTACAGTTTGTCGATCTATAATAATGATTTGCGTTTCGTCCTACTTATCTTCTATGCTTTCTACTTACACAGATGCCGAATATTTACAGAAATCCCATTTTGCCAATTACGGTAAAAGTGCATGATAACGATCAGTTATTGTATCGAAATCAGTCACGTAAATTATAAAATGTAACACTGGTAACATTTGCCATTAAAATATAAGTTAACAAAAGATAACCTAGTCTAGCAAAAATTTGAAATTCTTTGTTTTAATTTGACTTTCATTTACATCCTTTAATTTTGTGAATTATAATTTTATATTTTCTATATTTAATGCAGTTAGGTGTACCAAACCGTGATATGTCATAATAAGTCGTTTAAGAATGAAGATGATTCTAGGATCAATAAGGCTGAAACTGAGGAACAAATATTCAATTATTGATTATTAATTATGGATAACATAATATCAGGAGTATATTATTTCAATTTAGTTTCCATCAAGCTAACCATGGTTGGGTTCCTGATATATAACAAGTGGTTTGATCACGTGATACACGTGCGAGACACAAGCGGAGAAAGGGGCACGTCAAGGTCGCGAATATTTCAGTATAAATATAAACGAAATAAAATACAAGCCACAAGTCAGCAACACTGTAATTTAAGAGGCTGATTTTGTCACAAACGTATAGAAGTAGATATTTTATTAATGAAATATGCGTGGGTTAATTTGGTAAATATAAAGTCTGTAGCAATATTTCATTAGTGAAATATGTTTGGTGATACATAAATAGATTTTTTTAAATTGATAAGATCAGGAAATAAGGATATTATAGCCAGATAGGAAAATTGTACAATATTATGAAATGTTTAGTAACATAATGAAATTCCGAAAGTGTGCTATTTAGTCTCGTTCCTGTTTATTGACGATATGTAAAGTCGCATATTAAATAAACAAATAAATCAGTCATTAAGTCAACTATTATACTACTGTGTTATCTTACTCTTGGACCAAAATTTATTACTAGTGGCGCCACTTGATTTAATGGCAGTCTCCTACAACATACACTTAACCTAAAAAAATAGAAATTTAATGCCAGTTTACACCAATGAGACTTAAATTTGACAATATTTAATTATTAGAAGTTAAACTTCTACAAGATGTGATCAAACTATCAAAGAAATGCAACTGAGATGGTACGTACAACAATGCAGAATTACAGCACAGGCACTCTTCAACAGAAGCCAAAGAAGAAATAGATACAAGTTAAAGAAGTAGCAGAGCATAGAAGCAAGAACACTAGCATGAGACCAAGCCCGTTAAAGAGACATCTGCATAAAACCAGTGTTCCAAGAACCCTGATACCATTCTCCTCAACACCGAAAGATAGAAGAGGATCGATTATGTATGTAGGTATGAATGTAATGATTTGATCACTTTTATTTAGTTACGTCAGACATTTTAGTTTCGTTAGTACAATTTTTATTTTAGGTACACTTCTGAGTTTCAATTCAGAAAAATATTTGCCAAGAGTAACATAATTTTACGGGTGTCACGATACGAACAATCAGATTTACAGTTTGATACTTGTTCATATCTCTGATCAGAGATATTACATCTTGTGCAGACAAAAATTGACGACGTGATATTATACAAGCGCGTTAATTCAAATTTAATCGTCATAACTAGAGCTACATAATGATTAATGATGTGCAATTACCAGCTGTCAAACCATGCTTCCAAACATGTAAGTAGAGGAGGTTACTTGACATTTTTTGTGGGGATAATTTTCGGAATTATATCTAAATTTATGCTGCATTTTACTACCACTTACTGGAACATCTTAAAACTACCGATTTATAATATGAATTATATTTAGTAGAAGTGACATCTATTGAAATTTTGTCGAAAAACTCATTTCATTAATTTAACTAAGATACTAGAATATATGAGTATTCTCATCCGCCATTTTGGGTCCAAGTGTCATAAATAAAACAAATTATTGGAATCCAGTTACTTTAATTCTTTTCTGTCAAATTTGAAGTTGATATTGATTAATAATTGTGATATATCATTCTCTTAATTATTATATTTCATATCTAACAGGTAAGTGTACAGAATACTTTCTAATATATTACCGTATGATTTGTGTAGTTGGATTTTACAGAATTTCAAGAAATATGTTTTCAAATTTGACAGATACAAATTTTAAATGTTTTTTTTTTTAAGTAACTGGATTCCAATAACTTGTTTTATTTATGACATCTGGACCCAAAATGGCGGACGAGAATACCTACATTCTTCTAGAGCTCTAATTTAACTATAAGTGATAATTGAAAAATAAAATAGTATTTGTTGTATTAGTTGAATCAACCATATAATTAATGCATTATTATTAACAATATTTTATATTTTGCTAAAAGTAGGGTTAGATGCTACACAGGTTGACGTTTCTGACATAAAAAGAGAAAGCATTCTCTATCACACTATGCTCTGTTTTTAAGCTAGGAGAAACATTTTCAAATCATATTTCCAAAATCTAAGCTTGGGATGTCTCATATACACCAAATAAACCTCTAGACACAAATTTCCAACGTCGTAAAAGCTGTCATTGAGTTATTGTGAATCATTCACAAAATATTACAGTATTATTAATTAGATATAATAAATAATAATTATCAGTTCTCTATTTTCGGTTTTATATTTATTAAACTAAATGCATTTTTGAAATAATATTGTTTATTAAAGTAAAAGTATTCGAAAATTTCAAATGTGCCGCGAAAAAATTCTAGTAGTTTTTCTGGTATTTTTCTAACAGTATAAATATGACTTCAGCATTTGTTCCTACTAGTTTAAAAACAGTATGTAATTGTAGTGACAACTTTCGAACATACAAACTTCTTACTCAATACTTTTAAATTAACACCTAAATTTTGTTGGTGTGAACTAGTGTTGGTTCCCATAAGTCAAGCCGCCAATGTTAATTCTAATTGCTGATCGTAATTAATAATTTGATAGCTATGAACGCAGCTGTAATCAGAGTTCAGAACAAGTGTGATTATGAGATACACTCTTTGATACCATTACTCAATAAGAAAACAACAATTTCATTATTTCAAACCGCTGAACAAACTAGCAAGCTTTCATGTTATCATTTCAAGCAAAGAGAAATATCCCAAACTTCCCAGATCTCTACACATCTCATGTATGTGCTTCTGAAACTCTGAATATTACATACATCCTGTCTCATTCTTGTTCCTTGCAGTCAACATCTGCCAACACTGAACACCATGCGAGTACAAACAGATTATACATCAAGAACTATGCACATTGTACTTGTGCAATGCCAACAGCAAGCACTAACAACACTAACAGCGTGGAATGCATCAGCAGGAACTTTCAGCTTATGCTTAATTATGTTGTCGTTAGTTTGGCAGCACTGTTTCTGCGCTGGAAGCAGAATAATGCTTAGATAAGGTCGGGGAATTCGGGGCAAGGGATAATAGAAGGTTCAATCACGCAGGGAAGTAGTTCTATGTTTAAGGGATGCAAAGAAATTTATTGGGGAATAATATTAAACAAGAGACAATTAATGGACTCAATTAAATATATCGTTACGCCCCCCAAAGATATTACGGGAAATGTAATTTCTAGGAGGTAAAAATTAGTCAAACACTTTTGTCAGTTGTGGAGGTAGAACTCGGAATTTCATAATACGAAGTGAGCAGTGAAAACAATTAGGTTTAAACTAGTATTATCTTAAGATTAAATTAGTCAGGCTTCGGAATTTACTCATAGATGCAGTTTAAATCTTGCATATTTTCAATATCTTCTTAATTTGGCAGTGATATTAAATTATATTTAAAGAAAAACAAATTTTGCATAACCTCAAACAATTTGCTTTAGCTGTCATATCTTCAACTCTTCAACTCAAAATGAAATAATCTACATACATATACATTTTTGAGGCCTATGCACAAATCAAATATATAAAGAGAGTACTACAAGGAAAACTAAGTGACTGACCTGATTATAAGTGTATTTGTTTATACATATTTTTCTGACGATTGTTATAGATAGTTGACTTTCGCAATTGCATTTGTCAACGTAAAGTTTTTTTACTTTTATTTTTACTAATCCATCACTATGGCTACGAAGTTAAAGAAAAGCTATAACAACATATCACAGGAATGTCATACTTGCATTTAATAATAGTATATTATGATACAAGTGTATAAGTAAGCTTTTAAAGCACGTACGACGAGTTTAAGAGCACGACGCGAAGCGGAGTGCTTTTAACGTCGCTAGTGCTTTAAAAGCACTTATACACGTGTGTCATACGCTGTTTTTTATTATACCTGCATCATACTCTGGGAAAAACTGGAAAGCAACATTTTGATTTTAATTCATTTTGAGCGTGTGACGTTTGACGTATATCGTTTACATGGAGAAGGAGAGTGGTTAGCATTTGTTGTTTACGTTTACAGTTTTGATAGATTTTAATAGTAAATATTTGTGTTGTTGCTTAGTAACCTTTAAAACACGGCGTGTTTTAATCTTGCGTTTATGAACGCTGTAGCGTGTTTTAAACACGGATTATGATGCAGGTATAATAAAAAAGCACTTATACACGTGTGTCATACGCTATTTTTTAATATACCTGCATCATATTCTGGAAAAAAACTAGAAAGCAACATTTTGAATTTTATTTATTTCATAATTTTGCGCGAGTGATGTATGTCGTTTACATAGAGATTGATTAGCATTTATTGTTTACGTTACTAGGTAGATTCGTTTTTTTACAATTTGTCATAGCAGTTTTGACAAATATTAATAGTAATTATTTTTGTTGTTGATTAGAAACCTTTAAAACACGGCGTGTTTTTATCTTGCATTTACGAACGCTGTAGCGTGTTTTAAACACGGATTATGATGCAGGTATAATAAAAAATTATTTAAATAAATGAATGTTTTTTTTTTCTTTTAAAATCATTCGTCGGAACAATATTCTTTATTTTTCGAGCCACAAAACAAGTATATATAAATAACTATTAAACAGTAAATTTTAGAAGGCTCGTGAACTAAATAGAATGTACATTATGTATGTATATTATGATTACGATAAATTTAATACTCCTGCTTTTATAGCTATTATTTGTTTGTTTATTATAAATATTGTTATGGTTGTTATTACTACTTTGATATACGCCGCTGAACTGGTAGCAGTCGATAAAAGCAACAGGAACATGTAAACAATAAGATTGTTTGAAAAACAAATATCGCATGTGACATAAACGTTGATTATATAAATCATATTTATTGTGACCTGGCAGTCATGTTCATGATCGCTGTTTTGGTTCTAGATTGAATAGCATTAGAACTTGACACGAACAACATTGCTGTGTTTTGACTTTTAGTGTACGAATTAAGTTGCAATGCAATATTATGTTGATCAAATGATAAAATTAACTCATTTTCTTTCTGGAATTGCTTGTATTCGCAAACAAATAAACTTTTAATTCATTGCTGGCCTATAGTATATTTAAAACTTTTAGTGATAAGATTCTTTCTTTTAATTAAGTAATATCTATTTAAAAACATGTATCGCAGATCAGGTGTAGAATTGAAATGTGGAATATAGGGATTGCAACACAAATTTTTTTATATCGCTGTAAATTTTTACTTATTTAGTTTACAACAAAAATGTGAATACAAAAGATGTTCAAAATTTTAAAATGCATTCAATAAGTCCCACTTGGTTACCCAGATATAATATATCAATCAAATTAATATTAATATTTATTAGAAAAATATTTGAAATGCGGTAAATAGCTCCATGGTAACGCATCGAACTGTGGATCGTGAAATCCTCAGTTCGAATCCCACTGCCCATAGTTATCTACCAATTTAAATTTACCCCTGTGGTTCCCCCTCCACTAATATCTTTGGAGTCTATGATTTACCGAGATCTGCGTAAGCAGAGTGCCACACCCATAATGGGTAAAAGGCGTGATGATATATTTATATTTGACATTCCTAAAAACAGCTTCAGATATATTTATTACAGTATTGTATTATTTTATGTAGGAATTTCGTAGAAGATTGTAATGATATAATGGTGTTTTAATTTCTGTTGAATAATAAATAAATAATACTAAAACAGTCAATTTCTTTTCGTTTTTCTTTAATTTTCCATGGCCATTTACAATTTTCCTAATAAATATTGATTTGAATTTGATTAATATCGTAAAATACTACCATTTAGGTTAGGCTTTGTTGCATGCATTTTTTTTCTGAATAACTTTTGTATTTACACTTTGTATAAAGTGAATATGTACATACTTACAGCAATATCAAAAAATAACATTGAAACCCCTATATTCCACATTTAATTGTACACCCGTTACTAATATTTATTTCAAGGCGTTGTTAACTACAGAAAAAAGTTAAATTGAAATAAAAGCAATGTATGTAATGTAATAAAAGTCAAAATTTGAATTTTCAATATATAAACCTGTGTAAGTTCAATATAATACATTGAACTAATAATGAATTATTAGAAACAATAGGACGATATTATTGTTAATCTAAAATATGGTTATTTGACAAATAAAATAACAAAATGTGTAACATGAAGTGGCTATTGTTGCTTTTAACACTTTGTTAGTTAATAATGAAGTTAACAATACTATGCAACTGGATATAAGTGTATTGTATTTATTTTTTTTTTTTCAATTGTGGGAATCGAACTAAGGATCTCATTTATTTGCTATAAATAAAAATAATATGCTATGCAATTTTTATACACCAGACTTAAATATTGCAAAATTATTGCTTATTCTTGTCCCGAATTCAACCGTAGTATGCAATCATTAAGTAAGGTTAGATCTGGATGTGTTAAAAAAATTCTGATGCACTATACTGCAATTTTCCCCAATAATTATAATATGGATAAACAAATTTAATTTTCGAAACTTCTGCGTAAGCAGAGTGCCACACCCATAATGGGTAAAAGGCGTGATGATATATTTATTTTATTTATAAAAAGGGTAGCATATTAGGTTCTATAGAAAATACTACCTATTTGCCTCAAAATTTTATACAAGCTACCATTTCTCCTATATTGGTAATGAACTTGTTCCCAGTTACTATCCAAATTTTCCATTTGAACCTCTCAGCTTCCGCATTATTAACTATCCTGTTTGTGTCTATGTCTACGCGTGTCACAAGGCTTTATTCCGGTCGCGTTGACACCCTGTAAATAACGCAATTAATTCTTCAGATCTCGCGCCCTCCATCATTCACCGGAGCGAATCCAGAGTCGGCTGGTTCCGGAGCCGGCGCCACCGGTCTATACACCGGAGTCAAGCGGAGGGGACAGAATACAAGTGTAGTGGTTCGCAAAAAAAAAGTTACGAGAGGCGACGAGCTGGCGCCTGGACTTGACAGGGTTTGAAAACATTTTATTACAAAGCGAGGAATATTGTGATAATTTACAATTTAAAACATGATCTTAGATGATTTCCGTGCCGTAGTCGCTATGTCACTTGCCTAGCACGCTAGAGGTCGTGGGTTCGAATCCCACTGAAGAGCATGATCGTTTGTGTTAACATTAATTCACAATCATACAACTCATTAAACGTTAGTCCGCTTACCGTCTTCATAAAAAAAAAACATGATCTTCAACATTTCCTGAAGCCTTGACACTAGGATCGTTTCACATAAGTCAAAATAAATATAGCGCTGCCAAGGTCATCTTGGCCGAAACATGAACTAGTATGAATTTCTTAATATTTTTCATCCACATCCAATGACATTCAAATGTCTAGGTAATCTAGAAGTTGTATATTTCGAATTATTATTTCAATTGTAAAAATATGTTCACTGAATTTGAATTATTTGCATTTGTCGACTTTTGAAGCTATTCGGTGGAATAATTTAGAAGTGTATATGGACAGATTTAACTGCAGTGCCCTGAAGTTCAAATGACCATGACATGTTCACAGCATAGATTTAATAAAATATGTATGGATGAAGCGTTGGCTATGCTTTTAATAAAGTAATCTGTAACCAACATAGGAGAGAAATAGTCTAAAATTATGCAGTGGGAGAAGAACAGCACATTATCATGCCACTCGTCACGTGGTCTGAATGTGCTGTTCTTCTCCCACTGCGTAATTTTAGATATGACTATCTCTCTCTTTAAACTGCTGTATGTAAAAATCAAGAAAATGTTTCCCACAAATTCATGTAGTTTCATTAGGTTGAAAATTTTCTCGTTTTATAGTTAATATCCAATTCTTGCTTAAATCCAGATTTTTCGGAAAACTATCTAAAGTCACATATTTATATGTCAAATGGAAGCCTGTTTTTTTTTACAATTATATGCACAACAAGATTTTACCATATTTAAATATGACATAAATAATTGACCAAATTATAAATTAGGGACAAGCGCTCGCAGAAAAGTCTATCAAAACAGTATTCTACTCACACGTCAAACGTCAAACCAAGTTCTTGTCATCTTGAGATGAAAGTCACGTGACGGGTGGACTTTCATCTCTCTATCTCTCTCATGCTGTAATGGTTACAGACTATTTTTTGTCTATATTCCTGCCATACATTTTATTAATTCTATGGTTGGGTCACAGATAACCGCCATTTTTATCTACACTCACGGACAAAAGTGAAGTTGTTTATTTGTAACATTTATGTATCCTTTATTGCTTACTATTATTTCATTATAAAATAATTTACAAATTTAATAGCGCCCGAAGAGAGTGCAGGATTTAATCATGTTAGAGAAACATAAAAATACAACTTGTTACTAAAATATTTTTGACTGTTAATTTTTAGGTTAAAATAAATAACTATTAATTAAAGTATTAATGGCAGAAAAGTACATAAATGTTGCATCTTAACTAAAACTCATGGTACAGGCACTACTATTTTATACTAATTGAAATTAGATAAGTAATACTATAATTGAAAAAAGTAAGTAAATAAGAGGTCAGATTAATCGACAACACTGAAACTAAAGATACATTCATTTGCGAACAGTAAGAGTGATTAATCGACAACACTGAAACTAAAGATACATTCATTTGCGAACAGTAAGAGTATAGTAATAAAAATTTGATTTTAAGAAGCCTGGAATTTAAAGTGCTTCCTAAATTCGTGCTAGCTAAGACCTGTCACTTTTATCATTAATGTTGCTATGTTTAATTTTAATTTAATTTGGTGTATTTTCAGAAAAATAAACTAATTGCTTTGGTGATAAAATATACCCAAAATCCAAGCAACAGATACATGTATTTATATTTTTATACCAGATCAGGCCAGTACCAACATAAAAAATAAATTAAATTCTATATGAAATAATATTTCAGACCCGGATGTTCGCTGTAATCCGCCCAGCAATGAACCAGTAATTTTAATTTATGAATAATGTATGCAACAAGACAACGCATATATATTCTTACTAATTCCTTTTTAATGGCACCTCTACAATTTCGTAGTGTTTTTTATGCGTACAGAAAGAGAAAACATGATATTAATATCATCTCCAGTAAATATAATTTCTAAACCCATTTAATAATTTCTAATACGCGATTAATAAGGTTAAACCACAAGGATGAAAATTATACCTTGTATAATAAATAAATATATCATTGTGCCTTTTTACCCATTACTGGCTGTCGTAGCTATGCCCTTCCCAACACGCCAAACGCCAAATATATTTTACTTTCTACTTTGTCCTATAAGAAAGTATAGGAATCATGAAAAACTGTTTTTCCGACGACTGCTATAGAAAGTTGCCTCTGACGCTTGCATTTGTCAACGCAAAGTTGATGTTTTCTGAGGAATTTTTATTTTGTCGCTCGTCTCCTATAGCAATTTTACTAATTCATCACCATGAACATGAAACAAAAGAACAGCTGCATCAATCTATGACAGGAATGTTATATACGCGTTTATTTAAATGAAATTAGATCAATGTTTTTCTTTTTTTATTCAGTCGTCGGAAAAATATTGTGTATAATTCGAGCGCAAAGTATTTATGTCGCTCTCACAAGATTGCAGTGTTCAAACGACAAAACATAACTTTTTTTTTCAAAGACGTTTATATGGATGGATGTCTGGTACGTGCAATAACTCATAAATGAGAAAAAAAGAGTAACGAAACTTCATAAATATAAGTTTGAGAACAGTGCGCAGAATTGAGTTGTTTGGACAAATGAAATAATAAAAAAACCGGAAATGGAAGTTTACTGAACACAAAATAAATAATAAATTTAATTCATTTTAAAAATGGAATCAGCTCCAAAAACAGTTTGAAGTGAAAGATGTTCTTAATAGTAAAGTAAAAAAATAGTATATTGTGCAAAAAGTGCAGAAAGTTATCTATTTCACGCGAGTTGTGAGAGTTTTATCACGGGACGAAGTCGAGTACTGAAATCACACGAGCGTAATTCTGCACGAGTTGCAAACTATACTTTTTCTACGATCACACTTTTGTCAAGATTTAAGAATAATAATTCTTACTCTTCAACAACAAGAAATGAAATCTCAAACTCAAATTATTTGACGTTTCTGATTACAGTTAGAGCATGAAGGCGGCGCAAGCGCAGATGTGTGCATTGTTACCAACTATAATAGTAAAAACTGAAGATATATTTTATATAAAAGAATTGATATTGTATTGTCTTTGTAATCTCAATATTGAAATCGAAATTTATATAAACTATGAAATAATTCTTAATTATTTTATGATATATCAATTTAATTATACTTGACATATAAATATCATATAGTATTTGTAAGTTGATCACACTTGCGTGTGAAATAATTGCGCACGCTATTCCGCACGACTCTGCGAAATATACACTTTACAAGCTTTGTTTAGTGTGGAGAAAGTGTAAATTTCAGTAGTGATCGTAGAAAAAAGTATTATTTGAAAGTTTCTTGCATCTGCTTGCAAAACTAAAACATATTTAATAAAATCAAATAAAATTATTATCATTTATTATTCAAGTTAAAAATATGTGTAAAAAAGGGCTTATTATGCCACACCTTCTTAATTACAGTTTTAAAGAGTATGAAATGAATAATTTTCTAACACTGTACAAAGCATTGTAGGATATAATGCCAAACAATATTTCATAGTGTAGTTTTAAGTTGTGTCGGTAAAATAAATTTAATTATGCTTTGTCGCAAAGTTGCAAATTTACATCTTGCGCTGCATAATTTTACATCCACGGCTCATAATTCTTCAGTGGACGTGACCTTTTGAACTTTGTTGAACACAAGAACAACGCTAAATTTATTTCGTTCATAATTTCTGCTGAATTAACAATAATGTAGATTAGTTAGTGTGCTCACTAGAACACCGGGGATGCATAATATTCACATAACTTTAATATTTACACACACATTGGCTGTACCTGCAGCCCCATATAGTGGAAAACAGTATTGAGCAAGTACTAAATATTTTCCGAAATTGTATTGCTACATTCAAGCCAAAAAGACAGCACAGATTTATAAATGTTTGTCTCCGGGATCACGCAATGATCTAGTGTAGTGTATTTCCTACATTAAAATAAGCTGAATATATAGAAATAAAGGGTATTTTAATGAAATCCATATTTTTTTGAAAACTGTAATAAATATGTATATATACAGCGTTCTAACCTAAAGTGACATATTTACCTGTCAAATGGAACACCGTCTTTTATAGCCTGTTTTTTACAATTATATGCACAATAGGATTTTACCATATTTGATACATTCAAATATGACATTAATAATTGACAAAGTTATAAATTAGAGACAAAAGGTCGCGCAAAAGTCTATCAAAACAGTATTCTACTCACACGTCAAACGTCAAACCCCGTCAAACCAAGTTCTTGTCATCTTGCCACCCGTCACGTCACTTTCATCTCTCTATCTCTATCACGCTGTGTTGGTTACAGTCTATCTTTTTCTATACTCTTTCCATATATTTTATTAGTTCTATGGTATTTATATAAAATCACTCTTAATCAGTTGTTCATACAATTAGCTAGTGGCTACAAAATAAAGAAAAATAACAACGAAAAACGAATCAGTGACTTGTTACTAGATTTCACTAAAACCTCGTATCAGTCTATATCCTTCTTTTGTTTACACTTATTTAGGAAGTACAAGAGACAATCCCACAGTCCAAATCAATACTAAACCAAGAGAGACGCCACTATCTCGCCTCAGTCACTAAGTGAGACAGACAGAGACAACAGAAAGGTCACAAGCTGTCACATGAACCCAGCGCTCGACTGCTTGTTGGAGGTCGGCGAGAACTGAAACGAGACACGAGACACATCCTACGTAGGCCGTGGAAGAGGAAATGGGCGAAAATGTAACGTAATGCGTGGATGATGCGACAAGATGTTGTTATGGTTTGTTTAGTTCCGGGGTGGGTGCATTTCCGACGTTTTTACGGTTTATTTCATCAGAAGGCAAACACAGCTGACCCGAAATTTAACTGACTTTTTATAATTCAAAAATTTACTATATTTGCAAAATAAGGTGCTAAAAATATATGTATATAATACTAATATTGACAATAGCACCAATTAGAGATAATAACTAACTAAATTTTCTAACACTTTTTACAATATAGACAACAAATTGTGAGCTAAACAGACAAATGTGAAAATTAAAATAAATAATTTAAGATTACTAATAAAAAATAAATATATCATCATGCCATTAACCAATTTTTGCGGGTGAAGTGCTGTTAGCTGTTACCAACTGTCAAGTCTAGGGTTGGGAAAAAATCGATTAATCTATTAATACTCGATTATTCGAACACTTCATTATTTTTTTAAATAATCGACTAATCGATTACTCGATTATTTGATTATCAATTATTTGATTAATCGATTATTGATTTATTGATTTATAGATTCTTTGTATACTCGCCCTATCAGTATATTTATCTTTACATCATATAATGAAGTGTATAATAAAACTATAGTCTGAAATCAGTCAGATATTGTACTAGTTTAATTTTTCATATAAATTATTCAAATAATTAATATTTGGTTGTTGTAAAAGAGATTTTCTTTAAGAAAGTAAACATATCTTTATATTTTATCTTTCGTGGTAAATTCCAGAATTGCTGAGTTGAGTAACCTTCAGTTTATAAGTACCATTTGTCATTATACCTAAATCTCTACGTCGTACAAAAGCGGATTGTGATTGTAGGATAATATCAGTCCGGATGATAATTCCCTAACCGATCTGCTTTCCTAAGCATGTCAATTATCATTTAATCACAGAATTATCTACACCTTAAATATTTTTTACAAAATAGTAATTTCAAAATAAATGTTTTACCTAACATTTGAAAATCAAAATGGAATCTAACAATTATAATATGAGAATCTGAGTTTTGTGTTACATTTAATTATAGGTAAATATTATACATAAACATTACTTAGCAACTGGACAAAACTATTCTAAGCAACAGTACTTAAATATTTTACTACTTTTCAAATATATAATAATTTCAAATATGTAATATAGGTTATAAACATGCCTCTGTTAATTATATACAAACTAATTTAATAATATATATTTGATTGATAATCTACTCTTTTTTTCTGTATTATAAATTAATTTCGAACTATAAAATCAGCGAGGAGATAATTTTAACAATTCACAAACTATGTAAATTATAAGGCAGGAAAAAATAATCGATTAATCGATTATTTAACGAAAATGTAATTAAAAATAATTAAATTAAAAATTTTGAAGTTTCTTTTAAAATGAATATACCTAATAAACAACATATTTTCGTTGATTCATCTTATTTTAATACATTTCTAAACTATGATATGTTGAGAAAAATGTTTCAAATAACAAAAGGTATATATTTCTAATGTTTAATCATGCGCGTGGAATTTTTTTTCTGTGGCTCAAATTCAAAACATCACAAACTTATAATATTTTTAATAGACCTGATAGTAAAATATATCATAGTAAACAAGCTTATTTTCTTTATTCTGTTCATATTTA
The DNA here is from genome assembly GCA_963942605.1 of Poecilus cupreus. Lineage (NCBI taxonomy): Eukaryota > Metazoa > Arthropoda > Insecta > Coleoptera > Carabidae > Poecilus > Poecilus cupreus. The sequence continues at coordinate 20,979,914 of OZ012720.1, read as the reverse complement.
TAACCTATAACCGTCAAATTTCGGCTCCCAAATTAGTTAAGGCTGATTCACAGAAGTTGAGTGAAAAGAAGTGACTGCTGACTGTGGGAAATGGAATGATAACCTTATTATCATGTAGTTACTTTGAGAATTGAGATGTAACTACTATAACCTATAAGACATTAAAATACTGAGTTTGTATCAAACTTGCAGTTATATTAAAAATGTATTTAAATCAAAGCTCTAAGTCAAATAATTAAATTGGATCCTAATTCGTTTATAAACATCAGTCATATTAATTAACACATACAGGCACAATATGGCATTGAACTTTCATTGGAAATCGGATATCCGGATAAACCGTTCAATTTGCCGCTTCACTTAGTCAATTCCGTTTCAATATTCAAATAACATATATATGAATCTATTTCAAAACACAATTTTCAAATTTCGCAACGAAAACAAACACAATTCATTTACGTCTCAGAAACATCTATCCCCGTAATTAACTTTCATAACAAATTTCCACTTTGTGAAGATTTAAAAATTGCGTATTAATGAGTGAACCCCCGGAACGAACCGCCACTGCCAGACTGAGTTGACAGTTTAATATTTAACGTTGGTAAGCTTGAAAAGCCAGTGTCTTAATTAAATTTTCGTGAACCCGTTAGTGAAAACGTCGCTTTGCGAATTTTGTCAAACATAAAATTGTCCTTGCCGGGTCGTGTTGCTTTTGTTTTTGTGTTGTCGCCGCCAACCTTGTGGAATTTGTAAGATATAAAAGGAAAGTTATGAATTGTAATTTGATTTGATAAATCGCTATTTGACATCCGTGTTTTTTCCTATTGCCAATCAGATTAAAAGTCTGATTGACGTTCGCACTTTTCTTCCTTATTTTTTCTTTTTGTAGTTTTCATACGTGTCTTTACAGGAAGTAAACATGTTTACAAAAATTTTATTTTAGATAACAATGATTAAATTGTTTGATGTATTGTAATTGCTTTTTGTAAATAAGTTATTAATTTTACAATAATTACTTGTTACTAGGACGCGCAAGCTATCATGTTTACAACTTTTTTTAAATAATAAGAAAACCGATATATAATAAAAAATATATATAGAAGCAATGCAGGACATAAATTCACAAACAGTTTCTCTTGCTGAATGTATAATTTGATACCATGCATAAATGATAAAGTTTGGACAAATACGATTTCACTAATTTCAAGATAATATCTGTGTGCATTGTGTATGTACATATGTACAATAAAAAAATCACCACGCCGTTTACGCATATTGGGTATGACACTCGTGATATATTTTTAGCGCGTGAAGTGTGGTTAGCAACCGTCATATGTATCTGTGTAACGATTATCAGATTATACAGAGTGTCCCATAACTTCAGGTACATATTAGAAGGGCATATAGTTCTTAATGTCCTGATTACGGAACAAAAATAATTTTTTCAAAATTCCTATAATTAAGGCTGGTTCACTTAAGAAGAACATTTGTATTAAAAATAATAGAAGCAATGGAGAACATAAATTCACAAACATTTTCTCTTGCTGAATGTATAATTTGATACCATGCATAAATGATAAAGTTTGGACAAATACGATTTCACTAATTTCAAGATAATATCTGTGTGCATTGTGTATGTACATATGTACAATAAAAAAATCACCACGCCGTTTACGCATATTGGGTATGACACTCGTGATATATTTTTAGCGCGTGAAGTGTGGTTAGCAACCGTCATATGTATCTGTGTAACGATTATCAGATTATACAGAGTGTCCCATAACTTCAGGTACATATTAGAAGGGCATATAGTTCTTAATGTCCTGATTACGGAACAAAAATAATTTTTTCAAAATTCCTATAATTAAGGGTGGTTCACTTAAGAAGAACATTTTTTGTACCCCTGGATCTGGCTACTAGAAACCGAATGAAATGATTGTATTATGCAAACATTTCTTATTAATTAGATATAATAACAACGTAATATTTAATATTAAAACTACCTATTCAACCATGTCCCAAAACTGTTTCCTTCAAAAACCTCAAAAACTAATTTTTGAATTTTGAAAAAATTCTTTTTGTTCCGTAATCAGGACATTAAGAACTATATGCCCTTCTAATATGTACCTGAAGTTATGGGACAACCTGTATTCGAATATAGTTATTTGTTATTTATCAAAATTATCGCCAATATGCATATAGAAATTTTTGACAGTGCTAAAACAATGGAGGGTTATGATTTTGACGTCACAGGCAAGAAAGAGAAAGATAAGGTAAAAGTTGAGATGGAAGTTCATAACACAAACATCCATGTTTTGACGTTTGATATGGTGTTTTAACAAGGTTATGTTTTTATTTTTGAAGTTTATTATTTAAGTAACTTAATAAATTTAACACTTGCCATATACCTTTATAGTAATAAAGGGAGTTACTATGCACAAACCATACACAAACTTTATTTTTTATATTTAGCATCATTTTAAGAACTGTCATTTTGACAGCGTTTTGTTTGTGTTTCGCCCATGTGAATTTACAAGTAGTTCAATGAAAACATCAATAGATGGCAGCACGAAAATTTGCTTCTGTATAACCCTCCATTTACTTAGTGTACCTAGAAATAGAACTCGTAGCAGCAACCACTGAACGACGACAGAAAGAACGGATAAAGTTGGAAATAAGGCTTCCTTCGAAACTAAATATAGTTTTAAAGTCTTATGTAAAGCGTTGAAAACTTAAAATATTGCAATTTTCCATAATTATAAAGAGCAATTTACCTATTATATTGAATGCTATGATAGATAATTCGCGTATTTTTGCTGGGAATTCAACAGTAATTTTGCGTAGCCTTGCGCGTGAGACTTCGCCGCTTTAATTGGTCAGGTATTGCAGAAAACTCGCCGTTCTCGCAGTAAAAATTGCTTAATTTTCTGATGATGTGTTTGCCATCACAGCCATCACTGTTCGTCTCTAATTGGACTGATGCAACTTTTTCCTGTCACACTAAACTTTATTTTGCTTCATTCAAATATTGTTAAGTATTCATTGCATAATTTCGGATTGAATACAAATATGACAATGCGAATAACTACTATGTATGAATGAAATTATAAAAAAAATCGGAAACTATAAAATTTGGTTTTGGATAAAAAACAATGAATTGCTTGAAAAACTGTGATTGTATAACAATTCATAAATAAAAGGCAATTTTTAAATGAAAAAACTTGTAAAGAATGTAATCATTAAGTAATATCCAAATATAAATGATATCAATGTCAAATAAATCATAAATATAATTATATAACCATGAATAAAAATGTCAATTTTTTCTCTGCTGTCAAAACATATAAATCTTATTAACAATAAAATGAAATTTATATTTTCATTATACGAATATAAGGACTTGATGTCTATACATTATTTCACCTTATAATGCCATATAATGAGAAGCAAAAACAACTAGATCTAAGAAGTGATAGAATGAATTCCTGTAGAAGATAGAAGAGCAAGAGGATAACACAGAAAACGTTTGGTAGATAAAAACAACAACCAATGTGGCTAAGAATATCAAGAAACTAAGAACGAAAGAAACTGGGTAGATCTTTATAAAAAAAGGGTATTCAGCCTAACTATATTGCATAAATAAATTATTATTAATTTGCAATTATTTTATTGTTAAATGTTTTGTGATTATATTTACGAAGATTCAAATAATAGTATATTATTCAATGAGCATGTAATGTATGCTATTACTCATGTAAATCATTCGAATGAGTAATAGCCATTAAATGCGAGTAGAATACTTATACTTTTCCACAACATTTAGTCAAATATTTGTTTTGAAATTATAAGATTGGTAGTAAAATTGCTTTGGCAAATCCAATATACTAAAAGGCTTAATTCACTTTCTATACTTTCATCTGCCTAGTAACCATTTGTGCGCAGCTCTAGAGCCTAGACGGTTTGACCGATTTCAGTGAAACCTTTTTTGGAAGTTAAAGATTTTTTGGGAATACGTGCTTTTTATGAATTCACATTTTTAGCACATATGATGTGCGAGATATTAAATAAAAAAGGTTTATGGATCAAAGTGTGCGGTTGCTATGAAAGTGGAGTTTGTTGATTCTGGTAGTAACTTTACAAAAATTTATGTTCAATTTGTCATTTCTGACAGTTCTGTTTCAAAAATTAATTATAAATTACATATATTCTAGACAAATTGAAGATGTTTTGTAAATTTGTCTGTATTCAGAATTAATGAACAAATTGTGTACTATTCTGTAAATATTTTAAAAGTTAATTAAAAAAATAAAAATTGTAGCTGTCACTTTTCACAAATTTTTGTGCAACTAGTTATTTTTGACATTTCCGTCTGAAATTTTAAATATAAATTACTTTAATTGTAGTTCAGCTAGACAAATTTGGTAATTTATTTGTGTTTAGAATAAATTAACAAACATGATTATTATTTTGAAATTTTTTTAAAAATATGAATTTTTTTCCATATTATTTTCAAATTTAAAATAAAGATGACAGATGTCTTTGTTCGTCAACCTCAATTCTTTTAAGGATTTTAGGCGGTAAAATTCAAATGAGTTAACTGCTAATCTTACACAAATAAGTTCACTTCATAAATGGTTTCTTCGTATTTTAGGCGGTAAAATTTAAATAAGTTAATTAGTTATCTAATATAAAATGATCGTTTTAAATATTTATAATCAATTTCAGTTTTTTTTTTATCTAAATTCGTAGAATTGTCAAAAAGTTATTTTGAACAATCATCAGTTGTTTTTTATTTCTAATCCTGCCGAGTTTGATACTAAATTAATAGTTTAACGTTAGAGCTTTAAAATAAAGTGACTATTGTCAATTGTTTTTTATAAATATTATTTAAATCATATCGTGTTTGGCATTAAATTAAAGGTCTCGCAGAGGAGATTTGAACTCGTGTCAAAAAGTTGTTTTGGACGATTGTCAATTGTTTTTTATAAATATTATTTAAATCCTACCGTGTTTGGTATCAAATTTAAGGTCTCGCGGTGGAGATTTGAACTCAGATGTCAAAAAGTTGTTTTGGACGATCGTTAGTGTTTTTTTTAGAAATATTATTTATATCCTACCGTGTTTGATATTGAATTAAAGGTCTCGCCGAGGAGATTTGAACTAGAGTGTCAAAAGGTTGTTTAGGACGATTGTCAATTGTTTTTTATAAATATTATTTAAATCCTACCGTGTTTGGTATTGAATTAAAGGTCTCGCAGAGGAGATTTGAACTAGAGTGTCAAAAGGTTGTTTAGGACGATTGTCAATTGTTTTTTTATAAATATTATTTAAATCCTACCGTGTTTGGTATTGAATTAAAGGTCTCGCAGAGGAGATTTGAACTAGAGTGTCAAAAAGTTGTTTAGGACGATTGTCAATTGTTTTTTTATAAATATTATTTAAATCCTACCGTGTTTGGTATTGAATTAAAGGTCTCTCAGAGGAGATTTGAACTAAAGTGTCAAAAAGTTGTTTAGGACGATTGTCAATTGTTTTTTATAAATATTATTTAAATCCTACTGTGTTTGGTATCAAATTAAAGGTCTCGCGGAGGAGATTTGAACTCAAGTGTCAAAAAGTTGTTTTGGACAATTGTCAATTGTTTTTTATAAATATTATTTAAAACCTATTGTGTTTGGTATCAAATTTAAGGTCTGACGGAGGAGATTTGAATTCAAGTGTCAAAAAGATATTTTGGAGAACGTTACTTGTTTTGTATAAATGTTATTTAATTCCTACCGTGTTTGGTATCAAATTAAAGGCCTCACGGAGGAGAACTCAAGTGTCAAAAATTTGTTTTGGACGATTGTCAATTGTTTTTTATAAATATTATTTAAATTCTGCAGTATTTGGTATCAAATTAAAAGTTTTATGAAGGATATTTTAACTCAAGTGTCAAAAAGTTATTTTGGTAAATCGTCAATTGTTTTTTATTAATGTTATTTAAATCATAACGTGTTTGGTATTGAATTAAATATCTCACGGAAGAGATATAAACTAAAGTGACAAATAGTAGTAACATGGACGCGAGAAGTGACGAGCTTGCATCGCCCATGCACTGACTTGAAAGCGAGGAACGAAGTGACAAGCTTTCTTCGTCAATGTACTGACATGGAAGCGAGGAACGTAGTGACGAGCTTGCTTCGCTGATGCATTGACTTGAAAGCGAGAAATGAAGTGACGAACTTTCTTTGTCAATGTACTGACTTGAAACCGAGGAACGAAGTGACGAGCTTTCTTCGTCAATGTACTGACATGGAAACGAGGAACGTAGTGACGAGCTTGCTTCGCCGATGCAATGACTTGAAAGCGAGGAACAAAGGCATTAGCTTGCTTCGCCAATGTACTGACTTGAAACCGAGGAACGAAGTGACGAGCTTTCTTCGTCAATGTACTGACATTGAAGCGAGGAACGTAGTGACGAGCTTGCTTTGCTGATGCACTGACTTGAAAGCGAGGAATGAAGTGACGAACTTTCTTCCTCTAGGACTGACATGGAAGTGAGGAACGTAGTGACGAGCTTGCTTAGCCGATGCACTGAAATGGAAGCGAGGAACGAAGTGACGAGCTTTCTTCTTCAATGTACTGACATGGAATTGAGGAACGAAGTTATATAAGTCTACTCAATTTATTTTTCTACATTTTCGGTTGTAATCTTCTTCAGTGACGCGGAGCCTAGGGGACAGACCTGCGAAGCAGGTCGGACCGCTAGTCCTATATACTAATCGGCTAGAGTATTTCTCTATACTTTCATCTGCTTAGTAACCAAATATGTGCCGCCCTCTAGAGCCTAGACGGTTTGATGGAATCGCGTGAACCCTATTTGGGGATGTAAAGAATTTTTTGGAGTAGTGCCTTTTGAGGGTTTCAGATTTTTAGTACACATGATGTGCGAGATATTAAATAAATAAGGCGGAAATGCGTTTACGGATCAGAGTGTGTATGTTGCTATGAAAGTGAACTTTGTTGATTTTAAAATGAATAACAGTTTGAATGTCAGTTTTGACGTTTAAATTGACATGTTATTTTAAATGAATAGCAGTTTGAATATCACGTTTGACGTTTCAATTTACAGGTATTTATACAAATTTTACATCATTTCAGGAAGTTACGAAAGTAATTTGGTATCTATTATATAATGTGACAAAGATAAAGAAAATATAGGCATAAAATGGCGAACATTGAAATTTCTCTCAGTGGGAATCACAATATTGTAACAATGGAATACATAATTTCTTTCAATAGAAAATTCTGAATTTCGAGCAATGCGAAATACAACTTTTACACTAAATTCGAAAAATCTCTGAACAACGAACACAAAATTCCCCCAATAAAAAAATACAACTTTCGTCACTGGTTAACACACAACTTTCCCAATGAAAAACATATAACATTCGTGAGTGGTTAACACACAACTTCCCTCAATGAAAAACATATAACTTTCGTGAGTGGTTAACACACAACTTCCCTCAATGAAAAACATATAACTTTCGTGAGTGGTTAACACACAACTTCCCTCAATAAAATCGTACAATTTTGTCAGTGGTTAACACACAACTTTCCTCAATAAAATACATGCAACTTTCGTCAGTACGAAACACACAACTTCCTTCAAAACTTGTACTGACATGAAAGCAAAGAACGAAGAGACGAGCTAGCTTCGCGCATGTACTGACATGGAAGCGAGGAATGGAGTGACGAGCTTGCTTCGCAGATGTACTGACATGGAAGCGAGGAACGCAGTGACGAGCTTGCTTCCCCAATTGTTGGAATTAAATGAAAATATTTCAGCGATGAACAAACAACTTCCCTCTATGGAAAACATACAACTTCCGTCAGTCGTAAACTTCCCTCACTGCAAAGCATACAACTTTTGTCAGTGGTAAACACACAACTTCCCACAATGAAAATCATTCAACTTTCGTCAGTGGTTAACACACAACTTCCCTCAATTAAAAACATACAACTTGTGTTATTGGTAAATACACAAATTCCCTCAATGAAAAACATACTACTTTTGTCAGTGGTAAACACACAACTTTCCTCATTGAAAAACATACAACTTTTGTCAGTGATTAACATACAACTACCCTCAATGAAAAACATACAACAATCGTCAGTGGTTAACACACAACTTCCCTCAATGGAAAACATGCAAATTTTGTTAATGGTAAACATACAACTTTTGTCAGTGATTAACACACAACTTCGCTTAATGAAAAATATTCAACTATTGTTAATGGTAAACACTCAACTTCCCCCAATGAAAAACATACAAGTTATGTAAGTGGTAACCACACAACTTCGTTTAATGAAAAACATTCAACTTTTGTCAGTGGTTAACACACAACTTCCCTCAAAACTTATACTAACATGTTAGCGTAGAACAAATTGATGAGCTTATTTCGTTAATTGTTGGTTTCAAATGACAGTATTTCTGTAGTAAACAAACAACTTCCTTAATGGAAAACACACATCTTCCCTCAATGGAAAACATGAAACTTTTATCAGTGATAAACACACAACTTCCCTCAATAAAAAACAATGAAAAACATACAACTTTCGTCAGTGGTTTACACGCAACTTCCCGCAATTCATTGTATTACAATACATACAACTTTCGTCAGTGGTTAACACACAACTGCCCTCAATAAATGCATACAACTTTCGTTAGTGGGAAACACAAAAATTCTCTAAAGTTTACGAGCTTGCTTTGCCAATTGTTGATATCAAATGAAAGGTATTTATTTTCCTGTACTTGCCATCTTTTTCAGTGTCGCGGAGCCTAGGGGTCAGACCTGCGAAGCAGGTCGGACCGCTAGTCCATATACTATTTTGGCTAATTCGGTGCCTATATATATATATATATATATATATATATATATATATATATATATATATATATATATATATATATATATATATATATATATATATATAGATTCATCACGAATTTCGTTCGAGCCTAGGGCCTAGACGGTTTGACGGATTTGAATGAAACTTTCACAGAAATGTAGAGTTTGATTAGTACTGCGTGCTTTTTATGAATTCATATTTTTCCTATACATGATGTGCGAGAAAACTTGAAAAAACAGGCATTTTTGGGCCAAAATCAACTTAGAGTGTGGTGGCCGTGATATTTTTAAGATGAACATCTATGACAACTTATCAGTTTTGACAGTTCAGTTTTAAATTTGAAATATAAATTACATTAATTGTAGACAAGTTGCAGAAGTTTTGTAAATTTATCTGTATTTAGAATAATAGAACAAACGTGTTTGATATTTTGCAAATTTTTGAAGCGTTAATTTAAAAAATTTAAAAAATGTCGCAAAAATTTTTGACTTTGATTGTATATTGACGTCCTGAGAAAAGTGGGTGTTACACGATGCAAATTATTATTGACTGTAGATACTTTTAAAATGACTAGATGACAATAGAAGTGTCAGATTGACAGAAGTCTTTATTACATGATCAAATATTAATGTAAATTGTGTTTGATTATTTTTTTTTTAATCATTTATAGGGTATCAATAGAAATGTCTCGAAGAGACGAGATAAATGATTATATAAAAAATGGAAGTTGACCGATTGTCGATTGTTTATCTAAAAGTCATCAAAAATATATCGTGTTTGGTATCAAATGAAAAGTCTTGAATAGACATGTTCTAATGAATTGTCAAAAATATGGACCGACTGATATTAATTTTTTTTCTTAAAATGAAATGAAATGAAATACGATGGGAAATTGTTTTTTTCTAAAAATTCATGGAAACCTGACTTGTGGGATATTAAATGAAATGTTTTTGGAGCAGTAAGTTGAGGAATGTTAGTGAAGAACTTTCATTATCACAAATGATTGCCATCGGCAATTGTTTTTGTAGAAATTACTAGAAAGCTAACTTATAGGGTATTCAATAAAAAACACGCAACTTCCCTCTATGGAAATCAGTCAAAATTCCAATATGCAATTTTCTTTAGTGCTAATCACACAACTTTCCTCAATGGAAAACACATAACTTCCCTTAATGGAAAGCGCACAACTTCCCTCAATGGAAAACATACAACTTTTTACCATGGTAAACACATAACTTCCCTCAATGCAATATACACAAATTCCTTCGATAGAAAACACACAACTTCCCTCTTTGGAAATCACTCAACTTTCCATAAAGGTAAAATACGCAATTTTCTTCAGTGGTAAACACAAAACTTCCATCAATGGGAAACACATAACTTCCCTCAATGAAAAACATGGGAGACACACAACTTCCCGCAATGAAAAATATGGGAGACACGCAAATTCTCATAGTGACATGGAAGCGAAGAACAAAGTGACGATATTCGTCAATGTTAATGTCATGAAAGCGAGGAACGGAGTGACGAGCTTTCTTCGCCAATTTAGTTACATGAAAGGAAGGAACGAAGTGATGACCTTTCTTCATCAATTGCATGATATCATATGAGATATTAACAAAGCACTATTATCCCATACTTTTAGTTGGACCGTAAATTAAGTTGAAATTTTCTTCAAGGTCGAGGAGCGTAGGGATTCGACCTGCGAATTAGGTCGAACCGCTATACAGTACTAATCACCATTCGCATATTATATTATTATATTCATAAATTTTGTGAGATTTTCAGAGATTGCGGAGCCCTAGCTGAGACCCCCGCCGTAGGCGGGGTCGACGCTAGTACAAAAAACTGTTTGTTTATCAACATAGACAAATTGTAGCAACCATCACTAGGCTACAAAATTTTGAAGTGATTTGACATTTAGCAGAAAATTTTAAAACCATATATTCAGCTAAAGTTTAAGCTTAAAAAGAAAATGAAAGTATGAAAAATGAGAAAACTAATGTCTTTGGCTTTTCATGTGGAAAAAATTACTTAAAAGTCATTTTGAGTTGAGTTGAGAAGAGGACTCGTTTTTACCTCCTGCTACATCTTGTAAGGGATGTACAGGAATTTTGCTAAAAATTTGCAATAGCTTGCACATTTTAGGGTACCTAGAATACCATTTCGTTATTTTCGCTATGTCTGTGTGTGAGTGTATGGATGGATGTGCGGATATCTGGAGTTGTTTTTAAAAACTGCTGAATTGAAAATTTTTATATTTTGTATTTCACGTTTGTATTCCCTTGAAAAGAGCTGATTAGTTTTTGGTGATAACTGAAGAACTGGCACACTGGACGTGGTACTTGATGCCCTACCAAATTATTTTAAAATATCAAAGTAAATTATAGTTTTATGCCAAATTTTGTTATTAGAATAATATTTCAAATGTTATTGCCTACAATTTCTGTTTGAAACATTTTCTTTTGCTAAAGAAATATTAAATTTTAATACATCGTTTAAACCTGCTGACATGTGTATTTTGGAAAGAAACAAAACAACATATGAACAATATAATATCTGAAAAGAACATTCATAGAGGGATAATTGCTTTTTGGTGTACTGTTTGATAAGAAATCTAGGATGATGGCCCACGTCAGTTTTCTACAAAATTTAAATCTTTATTTACTATAAGTGCACATTTATATTTCTCTCCCATAGTATATTTGTCATAATTTTTATTCAAAATAGGTATTTATGTCATTTTTAGATCATTACAAAGTGTAAAATATGGCAATCACCTTTCGAGCAGTGTTATGGTTGATAGACGATATTGGTGTATAATTTAATAAAAAGTCTGCGGCGGGAGGTAATGTGCTGAACATATCAGATTTTTGTACAAACATTTAGTCTTGGTTCCTTGTGACTTGTGATCTCGCTTGAGATCAAGCACCTAGTTTTTAAATTCTCGAAACTTGATCGATGAAGTTGATAAAATTCGAGAGTAAAGTTTAGTTTTGTGGTGGAATGGCTTGACGATTCGATTGACCGGTTGAGCAGCGATGAAAGTATATGCATTTAGATGCAGCTGGGCAGTTGTACTCTGTGATCGACTCTGAAAATGGCCAGAATCGGCCTGGCCCAAAACGCGAGGAATACTGTAATAAATATTGTTCCTTTTTTCGTAAGTAATCTTAATTATAATTTTTTACTGCTCTCACCTTCAGAGTTTAAAGAACTCGTTAAATGGAATGTTTTTCTGTTTAGCATAGATTGTATTTTTACGAGTATTTGTTATCTATTCTAGTTAAGTAATGATAGTAATGAATTATAGTTGTAAATGGAAATTTACATTGTTTTTGGTTACAAAAAAGCATCAATTTTTAAAATTACTTCATTTAGTTAAATTATCATTTACTTATTAAAATTGTCATCCCATACATAGGAAACAATTGTTATTATATTACTGACTAATAAAAAAAATTAGGACTTTGTAAGTGTAGTTTGCGTACCATCTATAGGTCGTTTTTATTTCTAATGAATTTATTGTGGAAAGTACTATAACAAGCACAAAAAATACAAAACCTTTAAAAGTTTAAAAAAGCAAACATGTTGCTTACTTGGAAACGACGCTTTTCTGCTCCTATTTTCGGAAGCGAAAATGACATTTCAAACCAATGACGTGAATGTTCTCATATATGACCTAGGACAGAAATGTAGTGACTTAGCTGTTAGAAATGATACGTACGAGTATCAGAAATCATTATTTCTAACAGTCAATACAGTTATCAAAATTTCTCACGCGATTGCTTAACACTAATGCAGCAATATTTACACTTGTTACTTTTCGAACGACAGACGTCCGCAGACATTTTTGTCTGCTTTGGTGGAATATATTACTCGTAAAGTTCCGTGATAAAATAAATACCAAAGTAATCAGCAAGGCAATTTTCTTTAGAAAACACTCGGCCTTGGGTGTACAATATACTATTTTTCACGACCGGGAGAGGAACTGAAGAAACCAAAATCGTGACAGAAACAGCTACTTTCATATCTACAGGAGATTTGTGCACTTTCTCTCCCATCGTGGAGAAAAGTACTCAAATAATGTGAAAAATGAACAAAATTAAACAAATTAAAGATAACTCTAATAAATTTTATTACAATTCAAATCATTTTGAAATACGTAAAAACCACCGTAAATATTGGGGCCGTGACAGAGATACCGTAGAAGAGAAGTGTATTTTCCCTTGTTGTATTGTACTCCTCTCCTACGACTCGTGCTTCAATTTTCTCCGCGGGAAAAATCATACACTACACTACAATTTTGAAACAGCTTGTTTTAAGATGAAATAGGAATAAATAAACATATCATCACGCCATTTACCTATTTGTGGTATAGCACTCTGCTGAGAGTTGAATTCGGTAAGTAAAGATATTAATGAAGGGGAAACCACGGTGGTTAGCTACAAAGTAATAACTATATACTATAGAAATCGAACAGATGATTTCATGATTCTAATTCCACGGAGCTACTTACTCCAATTTTAGGAAATAATGTACATTTTCAAGTAATACAAAGTAAGATAATGGAGTTATTTCACAATCAAAACAATTAGTTATTTTGTACGTTTTAACTTTATTAAATTACATAAAATAAGAGATAGAGATAAATAGATTTGACGATACGCGTTAAAAATATACCATTTACCCATATCTACAAAGATTGTTACACCAGATCTGGGTTAGATATTAGTAATTAATACACTAGTAGCAACTTAAACTAGGAAGAGTATCAATGTTCATAATATGTTAAGTGATCGCACTACAAATAAACACGACCTATATCCTATATTGTTGATTGGAAACTGTTAGTAAACATCAAAGAATTCTCTGTAAATGTCAAATATCAAAAATTTATAAAAATAATGAAGTTCTCAAATGATGTTAATAGAAATAAGACACACTGCTTTCTGTGCTTTCTACGATGAGTGAGAATTGTAAAATCCTAAAATAATCAATAAAAAAATAATAAAAATCTCGAGTATTTGCCAGCAAACTAGAGTTAAATCCGCATCTGAGCGTCTGAGTGGCAAGTGAAAGGAACCGCGAACCGCCGTAATGCTGAAGGTTTCCTGCTAACGCAAGCATCAAGCAACGATCTACGATCAGTAAATATTGAGTGCTCTGTACCAGTGTACCAGACGGCACATAGTGCCATACCACACACCGTCTCCACTGTCTCCAGATTGCAAAACCAAATGCGAGCGAGCGCGGTTATTAAAGCGATTGGCACATATTGACCGCCGCCGCCGCCGACACTGCCGATAGCACGTGGATCACTCCTGGATGAAGAATCGACAGCTAGAAAATGAAGTCGCACAGAGCGCATTGTTGACTGATAAATTAATAGGTAATTGTACCACTAGTCCAGAAACTGCACTGTTGTTTTGTAATAGGGTCTTTCACCATGTTTTTTTTATTTCTTTTATGAAACTATATCTAAATTGAAGACTATCTGTACTTTTAAAAGTCTTAAGCCACAATGATTTTTTTAAATGTTGTGACGTCATTGTAGAGGTGTTGGTGTATTTCAAACAGTAGATTGCAAATAATTGTACTTACATGAATGTTCTAATTTATTGTTCGGAAAATTATTTAAATGGAATTAATAGTTATTTACTTTACAAGTGGGCAAAGTAAGGAATTACCCACGAGAGAAATTTTAGCACATAGACGTAAGTACGAATTTTCAAAGTGATCAGTTTAAGTATTTATGTTATTATATTACAATACATTATCCAATGTAAAAGTGGTGGTGGTTTGCGCTACTTCTCCCTTCACTTAAGCCTACACTAATTCAGTTTCTTTGAGTTCTCAGTGATAGGGCAGAAAACAAAGTACCGTATTACCGCGATTGGCTGCCATATCGCTAATAATATGATGTTCCTACTTATGTTTAGTAATTTAGCGGTAGATCTATATTTAATTAAAGTATAGAAACAAGCGCTAATGGTAACAATTTTACTATGTAGCTCCTGATGATGACTCACGTGAAATCGAAACTTTGAGTTGAATGGAGTTTAAATAAAATTAAAAATTGAAAAACCAGAAATTTTATTTTTTCCAATCTTTCAACAGTTTAGAAGTACCCTATCTCAATCTAGAAAAATGTTTCAAATAATACTGTCTAACCAGTAATGTAGAAAAATACAGGGTGTTTCATAACTTCGAGTACATACGTTAATGGTATATGTTGTTTGATATGCTGATTACGAATCTAAAATAATTTTTTTTTAAATACAAAAAATTAAGGGTTGTTTACCTAATACATTTTTTGTAGTACTGCACTGGATTCGCTTTCCTATTAAACACAAACAATGAAGTAGGTAATCAACAATTTAAATTACATAATACTAGTAAAATAAACGAACAAAATTTTATTATTTTTAATGAAACGATAATTATTAACATAATCATCCACCCAGTGGCAGTGGCAACGAAAAATTTTGGACTAGGAAACATGGAAAATAATTCTGCGATTTAAAAAAAAAAAAATTTTGATTCGTAATCAATAAAAATAAATATATCATCACGCCTTTTACCCGATATGGGTGTGGCACTCTGCTTATGCAGATCTCGGCAAGTGATATATTTTTACGTATGAAGTGCGGTTACCAGCCGTCAAGTCATAGCCCCCAAAGATGTTAGTGGAGGGGGAACCACAGGGGTAAATTTAAATTTGTAACTGTCGGCAGTGGGATTCGAACTGAGGATCTCACGATCCACAGTCCGACACGTTACCACGGAGCTATTTACGTAATCAATCAGCATATCAAATAACATATACCATTAACGTATGTACCTGAAGTTATGAAACACCCTGTATATTGGGGTAAAAACTATTTATACGAAAATACTATTAATTGTTTTGAAATAGCTGCTTTATTTAACTGTGATTATCAATAATACGTTTGGTTATGGTTCAATTTCGAATAATATTGGTGTAATAAATATAAATATGTAATTAATATCCTGACTAGATATAAATATTCATAATGATGGATGCGAGCAGCAGCATTCGATTAATTACTTTGATTCAGATATGTAATTTTCCAAATGTTTGTTATTGAATAATTATGATTTCAGGCAAATTATTAATTTTTATTGATAATTCCTAAAATATTAACTGGTGTTAGTTTGGTGTAAATGTACTGGCCACAAAATCGAATTTCATGCTTACCATAAATAATTTTGATTTATAACTCAAATATCAGGAGCAACGATGCCGAGTAAATGAAGTTGACTTACCTAAAACAAAGAAAACGTTGATTAGTACAGCTTAATCATAAAATAACTCTTTATAATAAATAAGACAAAATTTATGAATACAAAACATGAAACTAATAACTTATACTGTGATATCATTATCATGTGATGTGGTCAAACTTGTCGAACTAAAACAGAATGTAAGTAAATGTGGCAACGGTGTCAACACAGCGAACGACTTTTTATAGGAATCGGATAAACATAAATGTCACGATATTACGTAACGAACGATCAAGTGTTAAAATATAGACATATCAATGATTGAACTGACGGAGGACAAGTGGACAGATTCAATAGATGGCTTGGAAAGCAGAACAAATATAAATCATCTACAACTACATCTTTTCCGCGATTTAGATTTTATGGTTGTAGAACTCCGATTTATTTGGTTGTACGAAATTATAAAATATTTGTAACATTCTGTAACGATGAATCATCTAGGTCCGATTTTTTTGTGCCAACAGAGGACAAGCACAAATCTTCAAGGTGACTGACTATGTCAAAAGTAGTTGATCAGAGCGGTATGCTGTAGTTATTTTAGCTAAAACAAATGAAGTAGGGTACAGTGCATAAAGCGTTTTAACTACATTCTTAGCTAACAATGTCCAAGATAGCTGACATCACGTTTCTCACATTTCGTTAGGGTTAAAAAATATTTAATTTAAAATTTACAGCGTAAAATAACACATTTTTAAGATTAATGTATTTGATTGTTTCAATATTGAGAAGTCAAAATTACATGAATTACATTTTGTCCCAATTAAATTGTTTCCCCTTAGTTAACAATGTGATTAGCTGACAACATTTTATGCAAATGGGAATCAGTGTTGTTTGTTTCTCCCACTACCGACAGAAACTGCTTAAATATCATTAAAAAAATATATCTACGAGCATTGTTAAAAGTAGCCCTCTCAACTGTTGCTTGGCAAGTTAAAAGTTTCACTTTCTGATACTAGTGTTAAAAGTAACATAGCAACAATTTAGCAAAGTGATTTTATTTTATGCTAACGATTTGTATCAATAAATCAACAAATATAACCCTACCTGTCAAAATATCACTCTACATTCTTTAGTATTTACTAATACACAGTGTTGTGACAGATCATTTTAAAAACGATGTAGATCAAGATCTTCACATTTAATATGATCTATACCAGATCACAGATCAATTTTTATGATCGGATCTATTTCTTTAGATCAGGTCACGAATAAAAGATCTATTTTTTAGATCATAATAAGATCAGTAATTTTTTTTTCACAAAATGTTTAATTATTAATACAATAAAAAGATAACAATATTAATAACAACAAAGAAAATTCAAATTACTTTTTTCAAAATAAAATCGAAAAGGTTATTTTATATTTTTTTCCAAAAGATATACTGAATTTCTTGTATAATAAACATATAATTAAATTAAATTATATTAATTTAATTTAGTACTGAAGGTTAACTTTTAGAAGAAAATATCTTATCTTTTTAAAGATCATAGATCTTATTATTTTTGATCTAGATCAAGATCAAGATCAGAAAATATAAAACGATCTAGATCAGATCAAAGATCTTACAAGTTGATCTAGATCAGTCACAACACTGCTAATACACTAGGAAGACCGTAGATAAAATTTTGTATGATATACGTGTTAAAAGTGATTTATTTCGTTCGTGGGGCTTTTTCACTTTTAACACTTATATCATAAATAACTATTTTCTAAAAGTATAAGAAAATGTGCACTGTTGAAACAGGATATGATGGTATCGTTCAAAATACTACAGGTCGATAAACCGATATGCGTTTCCGCAAGAATGTGAGAAAACTAGGTCCAACTAAGTACATAACGAATAACGTTAACATCTACTTATGCATTCCGAATAAGAAATTCTTTAAATATACAAGAAATAATAGACATATTTTGTAAAGGATTTTTAACAATTTTATGTTTTAATTTGAATAGAGAGGAATAAATGATCGAATATTTATAATGAAAATGTATATACATACAGGCTATACTAACAGCCTCCGAAGGCACACCACCAGTAATAAATTTTGAAATATAAATTTGTACAAGTAGACGATATCGCTATTTGTTATGTATTTGGGGCGCATATTGGTTTGTCGAATTCTGTATTTACAATAATATACCTACTCCATCAAATATAAAATTCATTTCTGATACATTTTCCCAGGATATCAAACCTAATATGTGTTTTCAATTTGAGGAAACATAACCGTAACGCTTCTTCTTCCTACCCAACGCGAGAGATTTATGGTTCTTTTTCTTCTCGCAATATTTCTTTTATAAATTATCTTTTTGTTTCTAAAAAACTTCGCTGAAAGTTCGCTAGCTAGTGTCTGATATATCGAGCAGAAAATACACCCCACTATTTCACCATTTTCTTCAGGGCATAAAACTCGAGTAATATGGATTTATTGCATGAATATGTCACAGGGTATGAACTTTGTTGTGTTGAAAGACATTTATAGAACACGCGTGGAATTGATTTCAAACATTACAATTAATTTAAGCTCATTTGCAGAGTTGAAACGAAACAATACAGGTAATTATAGTTTAATAATAAATTATCGCTCTGTTTTAAGCTTACATTGTACAGCAAATTATACTAATAATTAGCAAATGTAGGTATAGGTATTAAAATGACACATGATAAACTACTACATGTATGAAATTTATTCAGTAGGTATAGGTATTAAAATGAAACATGATAAACTATACTACATGGATGAAAATTATTCAAACACAATAGAACGTAAATATTTGAATTATAAACTGGTAAAATATTCGGCTATGAGTCATAAAATAACTTGACATCAAGTATAAAAATATGGCACTTTACTTACTGAGATCTGCGAAAGCAGAGTGCCACACCTACAATGAAAAAAGACGTGATGATATATTGATTTACTTTGTTTTAAATAGTTGACTATTACATTTAATATAATGACAGAAGAAAGAGTATAGTATTTAACGAACTATTACGATATAATACATTTTCGGTAAATACTTGAAAAATTGCTTATTAAATAATCGTGTTTAATTTTCTAATTATTATGAAATTTTTAGAATATGCCTCTTAAATCACAAATCAAATTTTACTGTACTTTTTTTCGTGTACCAATTCGTGACAATACGTTACCAAAAATCGTTTAAGAATGAAGCTTATTGTAGCATCAATAAGCGTGCGAGACTATATAATTTTATGATAATGCAATAAATATACAGCGAACTAATGACTTTAGACAACAATGTTTTATACAAAAAATGAAGAGGAAAAAAGGCATCATTTAATAGGAACAACACATAGAAAATTCAACGAGTGGTTCTAAAACGGCAGAATAAAATTTTTATTATTTAAATGGTAACCTATATAAATTTTTAGTTCAATAGACAGAGAATTTTTTTCTTTATTAAAAGATATGAATATGATATGGAATTGTATAACAATTATTTCGAAAAAAATTGTATTAAAGACCAGAAATAATTTTATAATATTGAAGTAGGACATGCAATAAACAACTATTAATGCGACTATTGTCTAGATTATGAAAGTTTATTATTTTCTTGTAAGTAAAATAACGTATTTTACTATGAAAGTATTAATTGTTTGTATTTGTTTATTGCATAGCCTACTTCAAAATTGTAAAAATATTTCTGATTTTGAATATCGAATTTCTTGAAATAATTATTATTTAACACCATATCATATTTATATCGTTGAAATAAAAATAAATCTCTATCTAATTGACTACAAATTTATATAGGTTGCCATTTAATAAATAATTATTTTATTCTACCGTTTGCGAACCACTGATTGAATTTTTGTTTGTTATTTCTATTAAATGAAGCTATTTTTCCTTGTCATTTTTTTGTATAAAACAATTTTCTCTAAAGTCAATAGTTAGCCCAAAAAGCGTTGGTTGTTTTAAAGGAAACATCCTGTATGAATAAAACAACGAAAAAAACAATGCAAATAATTAGTTTATTTATAGTATTTTTATAAAGTTAAATAAAATAATTTGTTATTGAGGAACTAATTTCATGGATACCTATTGAGATATTCATCAAATTATTAAATAATTATAAAGAGAAATAAACAAAATATTTAGATATTTAAAGCAATTAATAAATTAGTTTCCTGGCTACATGTCTAACAAATAACAAACAAATATATATTTATAGCAAAGAACTATTATACCATCTGGTGGTAGAAAATATAACATTAATCTAAACTTAATAAAACGCATTTTCACTTTTGATAAGGACTGTGGTTCGTTCGTGATTTTCTAGTTTGATTCAGACTGCAGACAGTAAATAACACCGAATAAAAAATTACACCTCCGACTTCCTCTCACTTCCACTCACACTTTATATGATATGACAGCTGGTAACCGCACTTCACACTGTAGAAAAAAAACGCACACAGCAGCATACCACGCCCAACGATAGGATGATATATTTGTTCATAAAATGTAATTAAATTTAACAATATTAACGCAGAGTATCCACAATGTTAATCTTGGCAGCTGCCAATCCCGGTCTTCGGGAAATTTTGTCGCAGTTATAGCATTTTCTCGCAAAGTCGAGTTTATTTTTGAAGCCTCGTGTTTTCTCTTTCCATTATTTTTATTTTGTGAACGTCATCTCAACATTTCACCAAGCACGTCTAGTTCTCAACTTGCTCTGCTTGATATCTCAACTGAATCGGAAGATAGTTGATCTTGGAATATTATAAAAGAATTTGCAGTAATTATATTGTTATGCTTTGGCTGCTAGCTTTATTATGGTTAATATGTTAAGGACAATATTCGTGTAATGAACTATCATTAGCAAGAGTCAAAATAGAATTCTTGGAACCGAGCATTTTTCCAAGAAAGAAACGTTTGTTTTATAATTTTTGTCTATTATTAAGTGACCGAGAAAATAATTTAAGCAAACATATTTTTCAATGGGACATTATGAGCGTAGGACTTTCACCATACATAATAATTACTCCATTATTTTTGTATTCTAGGAATTATTAAATTTATACAACATGACGTTAAATATTGGATACTATCATTTTCCAAAATTTATTGCTAAATTCCCAAGTAATATTTAATAGGCCATTCACGATGCCATTTACAGTTCAAAACTTGAACAGATTTGAAATTTGAAATTGATAGGTATTGTTAATAAAAACCCATATTACAAAATAATGTAGTATTTTCCATTTTGCTTCTATAACAAAGCTGTTACGACACCCAAAGGAGTTTCGTAACAGCTCAATGAAGTGTTATAATAGAGCAGTACAATTTATATTTTCAAGTTTGGTAGCTCTACTGAAATGTTATATGTCAAAAAATATCAAATGTTACAAGTTGCTAAATATATAAATACAAAATGTAGGAATGTTATTTTTGTATAATTTGAATTTAAAAGCAGAAGTTAAGAATAGTAAGAAGGAGAAGAGATGGGAAAGAGAGAGAAATGTCACAAATGTTCGCTTACTTATGTAAGGTTAGGTGTTGAATTTTCAAATGTCACATCAGTGTCACCAACCAACACAAAATTCCCTGAATTTTGAAACTTGGATTTTTTAATAAAAATGTAATTTTTACTTTTCTTGTAACTCCTTAATCTTTACAATGGTAACAAAAACTAAAATATTTTTAATATCTAAGTGTCAAACGTGTCAAATAATTGTGAAGTGTCAAAAATATGTGTCGTGTGAAATATTATAAAGGTAATATTTGTATTATTAGTTAAAAAGTTTAAAAGACTAGATATTAATTAATTTCTATTTTAAAATATATTCATAGTTACAATGAGAACAAAAAAATAAACAGGTTTAACTTCTATATATCAAATAATTGTCAAAATAAAGTCATACGCAAGGAACAAGTCACACGTATTCAGTTGGTTTTATTGGTATAAGAAAGTAGTGTGGTGCCCACACCAGATTTTTTTTTCTAATATACAGGTTGATTAAAGTCAAGGGAAAAATGTAGCTAGCGATGACAGTTGATCAGGATGATATTAATTATGCTAAGAAACAGAAAAGCACAAGTCTAATACTTATTATTAATTTTATGTATAAACGCCTAATTTTTTTCTTAGTATTCGCGATAATGATAATGTAAATTTAGTGGTATTTTAGTTTTTAGTGTGAGCTGTATAAACCAGGCATTATATTACAATGAAGTTCAATTAGTAGGTTATCAAATCATGTCGCCTACTGTAATTAAGCGAAGGTAAGAAAAAGGCTTATTGCATTCTTCCGAAATAATTTCTGAGGCTAGCTATAAACCCCAGGCAAGAGAATGTTGATACTTTTCATTATTAAACGCAAATTTTTATTCGGTAAAACATGATGATGGTCGTAAAATTATATACATATAATGTACGGTAGCCGAATCAACTTAAGCCGGACAATTTTATGCCCAAACATAAAACATTTTTGTAAAATAAACTCGCTTAAGAAATTAATTCCGCAAATACGTCCCAGTTTTACGACCACATGTATATTCATCATTTTAGCAATATACATTACAACAAAGTTAACCAAAATATAAAATAATATCGCCATAAATCTAAGACGACATAAAGTTGCTATTCGTGAATTTTTATTTCACTTTTTTAAATGTTTCGCGTTGGAATCCCTTGGTACATGACGCGGAAATGATTTAGCGACCACGTGGATGAGAGTGTGCATGTGTGTATGTAGCGTCTAGTGACGTCAGAGCACGACACGGTAGTTTTGTTTCTTTCTAGCCACTGTCTGCGAAATTAGGGACGCACAGAGGCGGACTGGATCAATATTTGTAGTGGAAAAAAATTCACGTTTCACATGACACAATCCACCATTAAACGTCTTATAATTCTGTTAAATTATTAATCTTTTGTAACCAGTAGTTCAAATTGTACATAAAACACTCACCAAAATTAAAACCAAAAATTGTATGAGATCCTTCAGTATAATAAAAAATTCGTAAATTTATTATTTATAACAAAACATTGAACATTCGAAAAAGGTATTAGTTTTCAAGATATGATGTGATATTTACTAATCTGTCAATAATGTATTACTTCAGGAAATAAATTAGCAAATATCACTAACATTTCTCACACTGTAAGTAGAATTGTACTAAGTAACCATTCGAGTTTTTGTTCGATAATACATTTAAAATATGATGACAAGAAGAGTGCTACATATAACTGGTATCCTTAGTAATATATTAATGACAGAAAAGTAAAATTGCATCTCAACTGAAAACGCTACATTATACTAGGTGTAGAATTGAAATGGGCGTATAAGGGTTATAATGCTATTTTGTTTTTATTGCTTTAAATTTTTACCTATTCACTTTACAGCGAAAGTGTAAATAAAAAAAAATGTTAGAATTTAAAAATGCATGCAATAAGGCCCATATGTTTATCTAAATGTTAGCATTTCACGATACATCAATCAGATTTATTAGAAAAATTGTAATACTGCTATGGAAAATTTAACACAAACGATAAATAGTATACATTTCAAACAGATTTAGATTCATTTATTTCAGTTCATTTTCTGTAGACATTTCGTATTTGATTGTAATGATTTAAGAGAGAATTTTCTTTCTGAAATAAATAATATATATTTCATCGATGCATATTTTAATAACTTAAATTATTTATAACAAATGCTAAATCATTTTTTCTAGACATTATTATTAACTTCAATGAAGTGTTATTAAAAGAATAGTACTTATATTATAAAAACAAGTAACAGAAGGCAACGAATTCTTGCAGGAGTTTGAAATTTAGACGAATGAGTGTTTGAATAGCCTTGAAGTGTTTATACTATTTTCTCTGTTTCGCTCGGTTTCGTCGTTCTTTTGCATAATTTATTTATAAAAATAGTTGATAAGTTCCATTAGGGGAATTTTTGGAAGAATAAATGGTTAGTGACAGTGACTTGAGATTGATTTTGTCCGTTGTGGAAATATTTTGTACATGTAATGCAGTCATACCAATCTGTTAAAATATGTCACAAAAATTAGTTTAGGAGTAAACACATAGTTGAAGTTTTCTGAGGAATTTTACTTTGTCGCTCATCTCCAATAGCAATAAGTGGTAAAATTTTTGCCCCTCGTCTCCAATAGCAACGAAAGGAAAAACTAATTCATCACCATGGAAAAGAAGTAAAAGAACAGCTACAACAATCTCTGGCAGGAATGCAATACATGCGTTTATTTTAATATTAGAAGAATAATTTTTCTTTTATACTCATTTTTCGGAAAAATATTGCATATAATTCCAGTGCAAAGTATTTATGTCGCTCTCACATGTCTCACACGATTGCAAAGAGATTGGCAAGCGAAAATTTAACATTCGTTTTCGAGCGGCAAACATAACTTTGCGCTCTAAATATTCAAATAGGTATTAATGCCGAAAAGAGGATAAAGAAAAGAATTGTGAAGAACTCAATGCGTCCATGTGGTTGTCAAAATATATAAGTATCCTGTACTGGTGTACTGCAATTAGGATTTAAATATATCAGCTATGTTCAAATTTTGGATTTATTAATAAATAACTACATGTGCAATTTTAGGAAGGAACACAGTATATCTTAAAGATTGTCCTACCTATGTGCGAAGATGCAATGAAAATATTTTCGCCTGCAATAGAAATTAGTATTTAATTTGTGGCAGGTAATATTAAATCACCTCATCAAAGGCTGA
Source organism: Poecilus cupreus (assembly GCA_963942605.1). Taxonomy (NCBI): domain Eukaryota; kingdom Metazoa; phylum Arthropoda; class Insecta; order Coleoptera; family Carabidae; genus Poecilus; species Poecilus cupreus. The sequence goes on along the minus strand of OZ012720.1, from coordinate 20,954,991 downwards.
TATTTTGAGCTTGGATTATATAAGCACCCCATTCAATAAACAATTAAATAGTTCTTTCCTCGGTTCTTTCAATTAATTAAAATCAAAATTTGTGAAAAAAATTATTAATTATTTAATTAAAATAGCCGCGACACAGGAAAATATTTGCGAGAATGTGTTATTTATTATTTCACCACAACTACATCTCTTTCTGTTCATCGGCCTGCGATCAGCGGAACAAGAGTCTGGAAAGTCTATGCGACGTGTGATTTTATTCTTCGTTCTTTTCGCACTAAACCCAGAGATTGTTCTGTTTGTGGCTGTGTTTGGGTGTTTATGCTCTTGTAAACAGACATAAAGGAATGTTCTTTCATTTCAACTCCAACACAAATGGACTTGTGTGGTTTAAACCAGAACTTACTGCTATCACTACTGCCAGACCTACAGCGTAACATCCGACTCTGGGAAATTCGATTAAGCTTATACGATACGTGGGGTGCGAATTTCACAAGAAATGCACTGCATTTTACATTATATACTTTAGGTTTTCCTTGTTAGTTTGTTAGTTATCTACCGTAAGTGTGATATGATAGTATATTTTGTAAAAGATTATTTTAGAAATATGAGATATGTTTACCGCAAGTACAGGATGTTGCAGAGATAAAAATCGGTCAACGTCCCTACGTAACTCCAATAAAACAAGATATTTACAAAACAAGTACATAATATTAAAAAAATATTATACTTTTTCTATATTTGCAGGTTGACCTATATAAAATAAACTGTTCAGATTTTACATGATATTTTAAGACAAAAGACATAAACACTTACATCAATTTTAACTTTCCTCTCTAGTAATATCTTTGGAGTCTGTAATTGGACGGCTGGTAACAGCAATTCACGCTTAAAAATGAAATACGGAGATCTACGAAGGCAAAACGTGCCCATCATCAACCTATTTCCCCGTTGTTGGGCGTGGCATAAATCTCGGTATACGATTTTGCGCATGAATTGCGATTCCAACCATCAAATTTGGTCCTTAAAGATGTTTGTGAAAGAGGAGCCGCGGGGTGTTTTCATATGGAGAAAATTCATTTTATATTTAATTTATTTTCAATCTATATCATGAATAGGTATATCACAGCTACTAATATGTATAATTTAATTTGATATTTAACGTAATAGTTATTTGTTATTTGTATTGCTTGCCTGCCAAAATATACTCACACTCGCAAAACAGTTTCTGCATGTGTAAATACTCATAATTTTCCATTTCGACTTTGACGTACATTTATTAAGTAAAATTCTGATTTACATGTCAAATATAAAATAAGGATTTTTTATGTTCGTAACATCAGATTATTCGTTAACAAAGATAAATATAAACAATATTAGTTAGTTTTCTTTTAAACATTCTGTGACATTCATTTAATTGATATTTATTTAATTATTGTGCACTCCAACTGAAAATTTATTTATAATTACTTACATTTGAGTTTACAATTAACAATTTAATTATAAAATTGTTAAAAATCTCTAACCTCAAACACTGAATAAAACCAACACAAAAAATTGACAGCCAATTGATGCCAACCCTGAGCTCGTAAAAGTCCCTAGTTTTTGCCTACCTAAGTAGAAACAAGCAGTTTCTCTATCTAGACGATTTTTAGATGTGATGACTAGTATTTTTGGACAGAAGCATGAAAGCAATATTTTCATTGCATTGGCCTTCGTATATCTTGAACACATAATGCTACTCGCTACCGTGAACACTAGTTGCATGTATGCTGAGTACATCATCTATCTCGTGTTTTATTAACGTTTTTGAACAGACAGAGAAAAACCAACTGTGAACACACAAAAATAAGCAATTATTCTAACTTCAATAAATAATTCTAAAGGATCTAAAATATATTTTAATTGAAATTAAAACTTGACGTAAAATCTTGTCCAAATACGATCCAATTTCATTTTCTTTATGATATTTAAGCGTTAAAGTTGTCACAGCCAAGGATTCCATCTTTACTTTGGTTCTACAACTTTGAATAATAACACTAATACTACAATAATTGTACATATGCGCTTAAACCAAACCTTAGTCCCTAGCCATGCGTATAAATTATAATTATGCAACTATCCTGTATGTTCATGGGATTCCATATCAGAAGAAAATCTCTAGCACATCATCTTTAATGCGCAACACAAATCTGTTCTCATCTAAATACTACGTTTACATAAGGCAGCGTTACCCCCTAAAATTAGTCTAATTTTATCGGTCGAAAATATAAAAAATGTGTCAATAGTTTGAATTTATTACTAATGCAAAAATAAAAATTTAATTTGATTTCATTTCTATTTAAAGACAATTCACAGTTATGATGGCTAATCTACAAGTATCGAAGTCAGCTGGAAAAAAGCGTTATGTTATATAATATATAGGTAGTTATTTAAATAAAAATGTATGTTAATTGTAACAGCCGGCATATTTCAAAAGTAGGTAATATAAATAAGATTGCATTTTTATGTGTTTTCCACATTATCCACAATATATACAATATGAGTAATAAATATCTTCAGTGAAAGCAAAAAGCAACAACATATTTTCAAGCAATTTCCACAAATATTAATATACATAAAAATAAAAGAAACCAGCAGTCAATACTCTCTATTTATTTATTTATTTACACTTTTTCCAATAAAGTTATTGTTTTACGAGTACTTCAGAGTAAAAACTTTTCTTTTGCGATACTAACAAATAATTTATTTGATGGTCCGTAATTATCAATACAAAAAAATTAGTAGCGGGTAAAAGCGACCGCAGAGGAAGACCTGTAATTAGCGCCAATAAAAATTCATCCAGCTCCAGAAGACATTCAGGTTAAGTGGTGCAAAAGGTTACCTACTTTATCGGCATGTTGTATAGTGCATCAGGGCAGAAGAGCGCAAGGCAATGTTCACTTGACTCTGTTTGCTATTTCCTTCTAATAAATCACTGTTCCTCGTCATTATGAAATTCGCAACATGCTAAATTATACGTCTAAGGTTTGCACATAGGCGGAGGAAACCACTTTTTCATGCTAATCATTTTAAACACGTGAAGTATGAGAAAGTTTTCCATTTTATTATCAGCTATTATTTTTCTCACTATTATTTAGATTTAGAATGACACCAAAAGAAAATCAAAAACTAAAAAGATTTGTGCACAATAAGGAAATAAAATGTATAACATAACATTGTACTCCTTTTGTTTTTGTTGTTGAGTTAGATGGCTTCGCTTGCATAAGAATTATAAATCAAATTGATGAAGAAATTTTCACGGAAATTCATGTTTTAAGGATCCCTGATTCCATTTTCGCCATCATTACAATGACGTCTGTGTGGATGAATGGATTTGTGTCGATATGTTCAATAACTCATGAACGGGAAAAGATAGAGTAACGATACAATAATTGTATCGGGTGTAGAATTTAAATCTGACGTCAATGCTATTTTTTATTTTGCTGTATCTTTTTACTATTTACTTTATAGTAAAAGTATAACTACAAAAGTTGTCCATTTGGTTACCTAATTATATCAGGATTTCATGATATATCAATCAAATGAAAATTTATATTTATTAGAAAAATTGAAACAAAAACAAGAACAATATTTTACATTTCATGAAACATTTGTAGATATATTTATATAATTAACAGAAAGATGTGGAAAGCAATGAATTCTCAAATTCGCCAATATATCATTACAAAAAAATAATACAACAGTGTAATAAATAAATCTAAATCTGTTTCCTAGAATGTAATAGTTATTTACATTACAAGTAAGGTAAAACAGTTTTTACTGCTGAATGGAGGAAATGACCGGCGAGCCGATTAGGCGAGCCTGTTACCTCCTTGTACCTATAAGAAAGTAAAAATAGCACCAAAAACCCAGAAATAAATATTGCAATGAACAATTTCGTTGTTGAATACTATTGAGCTTCCAAAATTTAAATTTGCTAACTAAAGGTAGAAAGTTGAACTAAACCGGCAGATAAATAAATTTCATTGTATTTTGAATGATAACAGTAGTGATTTTAGAAGTTTTCCAATTCCAGTGTCAGTTACATTATCATCTAAGAGGTATTATAAAATAAGATGTAAAAATGAAGAGTAAAATATATTTGTAGATTAGTGTAGGTTAAGATGAAAATTTCACAAAAAAAAAAACCTACAAATAAACAGGAAAATTTGTTATGGGTATGGCTGCAGTTCTGCTGCCAATAAAAAAACAAACTACCAATACTAAAGCACGCATTCACCATCAGAGATCAGATCATATAATATAAAATGAATTTGACCTGTACTTTTGTAATTTGTGATCAGCGCCATCTCTTGATAATTCTGATGTCCAATATAAATAAGTATATTAAAAAGGTAAAGTACGCCACTGACACATAATAAGTCAATCTGATATCAGATTTACATCAGCTCATACTTTCTACTCTACTCTAAACCTAATGCTTGCTCTAACCGCCGATCACTATGTTTACCATGCGGCAAATTCACCATCCGCTCATTTCGATTCAGCGAATCGCGAATTCTAACTTTTAGACAAATGGTGTGTAACATGTAAGTGCCAACAATTATTAATCGCAATTAAGATTTTACTTTCAATTTGACCTACATCTTAAACGTGAAGAGAGACCATGTTACGTGGTTGATGTATACTGCCCTTTATCACAGCGACGCTGCTGGGCAAATAACAGTACTGACCTTTTGGAATTAATTTTCTGGGGAATTATGTCACTAGATGATTGCAGGACGAAGGACAGTTTATTGTTGTAGGTCATAGCATGTGAGTATACAATCAATATTCTAGGGAATGCGCCATATTTAATGTCATTACTGTCTTAGTTATTTGAAATTATGAACTGTAGTTAGTTAATATTGTTTAGAATAGTTTATATGTAACGGGTAAAGCAGGAAATATAGATGTCAACATTATCCATTAATGGTTGGTTAATAGTGAATATTATTTCCTAATTTAAAAATGGAATTTTTAAGTGAGTTAGCTAAAAGATGTTTCATATTGCGCTATAATATAAAACTCAAATCAATGCCCTTCCCAACTTAAGTCTCTCAAAATAAACTAAGTTTCCTACAAAATATGTAGGAAAACTAAAGATTATAAAAAAACAATGACCTGTATAACCTCCGGAACGATATTGATAACAAAAGGAGTTATTAAAAATCAAATGATCCAAAATTTAGATCAAATTGTAAGATCTTTGATCTGATCTAGATTGTTGTATGTTTTCTGATCTTGATCTAAATAAAAAAGAATAAGATCAATGATCTTAAAAAAGGTCAGATATTTTTCTGCAAGTTATCAGCCAGTGTTGCCAGCGAAAATTTGTCAAATTCTGCCACAAATATGTTGAAATTCCCCTACCTGCCGGTAACAATATTTTTCTTGCTAAATTATAAGATTTTAGCGGGATTCTGCTACTGGCAACACTGGTTTTTCACTTGTTCGTTCCCTACCTTTTTTATAACTGGAACTTTTAATTTTGTGGTCTATTGTCTTAATAAGAATTAAAAATATTATTGATCTTTTTTTATGATCTAAAAAAAAAAGATCTTTTATTCCTGATCTGATCTAAAAAAATACATCCGATCAAAAAATCAACACTGTTTAAAATGTACCGGTATGGTGTATGGTGAGTGTGAGATTGAGAAGAATGTTGTTAAGAAAGTGGGAGTGAGTCAGTTGAGGTGGTTTGGAAATGTTGAGCGAATATCGAATGAAAGTTGGTGAAACAAATATATGTGGGTGAGATTGAAGGTGAACGATTGTGTGGGCATCCGAGGAATAAGTGGTTGGGTATGATTGATGGTTTGTTGCGTGGACGAATGATTCAGAGTGTGAAGAATAAACGAGCAAGTATGAATCGCACTATGAATATGGACGAGGCGAAAGTGGTTTGTTAGGATAGGGATGTATGGAGAAGATTGATTGTTGGTTGACTGTGTTTCTGGGTCTACTGAGTGGGATATAGCGTATGTATGTATTTATGGTAACAAAGTAAGGACGCATGGATGAGAATAAAATTGTTAAAATTAATTATGAACGATCGTCCATTATTTTTTAAAAATAGTTAGTTCAATCTCATCAAGTTTGATGTCAATTAAAAAGTCTCACAGAGCCGAGTTGAACTTAAATATTAAAACTCTTTACATAGGAATACAATTTGTTTCACATTTATTTTCTATTCCCACTTCCAGAAAGCCGCGATTTATTTTATTTACAGTACCTCATGTTTATAAATCCCAAACAACTATTATCATCGTACCAGAAATACAAATAAATCGAGCAAAATTGTAGGAAAGCAACAGTCACATAACTTATCTTGGTGAATGTATAATTAATAAGTCCAAATGCAAATATGCGCAAATAACGCTAGTGTTGAACATTCTAGCATGTACGTGTGTCTCGATGAAGACGGTTTATTTAGAACAATGCCACATTTCATCAAATAAATTCTTCCGTGAACAAAACAATGGCGCAGTGAAGCCAGCACTCCCTGTTTCGAGAGGAGAATCTGCATGATTTATACCGCGAGGTTGAGGCTGTGACGGTGAGGCGCCACTTAACTATGGTTGTTTCTGTTTCAATTCCTCTCACTCTCAATCCTACAAAGCTAGGTTATGTTGGAGAACGATAACTGAATGTTGAGTAGGATATTAAATGTGAATCTGTGTATTTCAACTATTTCATATATTTAATAATAAGAATGCGCACAAATCGGGAAGTATTTTGCCTACAACCAGAGCACAGTTTAAAGCTGATGATGTTAAAGTGAAATAATTAAGAGTTATACTTTCAACTTTACCTCTTTGGTTCCTCCAACACTAAATCAATGGGGGACTGTGACTTGTCAGCTGGTTACTGCTAAACGTAGAAATATGATTTAACGACTTATGTGTACCACACCCAAAATGGGTAAATGGTGTGTTAATATATTTATTTCATCTTTAGCAATTAATTAGAAGTTACAAAAATAATTATTTCCTCAAATAATAGAATATTATTATATGAGGGATTATGATAAGTCATTATTCACGAAAATGGAGTTTATTCAAGTGAATAATGACCATAATCCCGGATATAATACTATACTTTTTACACTCCCGTAAATTCGTAAATCACTTTTGAAATTAATAGAAATACATGAAAACACATGCTGAAAAATGTCAACATCAAAATAAACAATGACAACTGACTACATGTCATTGTCAGACGACCGTTGCTTGGTGATCCACATCACGTCTTTAAAATAACCGTGAATTTTGGATTTATGGCTGTGTGATTGGCCGAGTAGAGTGAATCATGAATTATAATTTACTATCGTGAATTATGGGTACTATAATTCATCGAAATAATTGAAATAATGGAGATATATTTATACAGGAGTAAAAAAATATGTTTATACTGTAAATTATAAAATTGAATGTGATGGCACTTACTTTGGCCACTGGTTCAGATCTACCTAATTATTAATTATTAAGAGTTGTTAATTCCAAACTTTCGACATTCAATTAGTGGGATAGAAATATCATGCTCTTCTTTCTTAGGGTTTAAACGTCAAACAGCATAGATCCTATACCATACACTTATCAAAATAGAAAATAATATTACATGAAAATGATTTTTTGCCATTGACATTACTGCTAACAGTCTGTAATGTGTCACTTTTATGCCTGGGCTGTAAAAATATTTTACATAGCACCCGCTCAAAAAACGCAAAGTAACAGTCAACAAATGCATAGCAGCCATTCAATTAACGCATTGCAACGTAATTTGACAGCGATAACCTTAAAAATATGTAAATGAGATAATCACTAAATCACTATCAATTCCAAATCGGCAAAAAAATTATGTGTTCAACTCGACACCAAACACAGGTTTATAACTTCGGCAACATTCAATGCCTCGGCTTGATCTCGTCAATGAAATGGCGGCCTCTGCTGTAAATCTGGTATTTTGGTGCCTAGTTAAACAAATAACTATAAATTAGCTTTACCTGTACAAAATTTGTATGGTTTATACAACAAATATTTCTTTATTTATCACTGTATAAATAAATTATTTCAATATTTCAATAGATGTCACTTCCACTAGTTGGTAATTCTAAGTATATCATATACGTAAATAGGTAGTTTTAAAACCTTTCAACCGACTTATGAGTGGTAATTGTAATTGATAATTGAGTCGCTTTGAACGCTGCTTAACGCTGGTTAGTTAGTATGCGGCTGCATTTAAATTCACATACCAGGTGTAGAATTGAAATGTGGAGTATAGCGATTTCAATATTCTTTTTGATATTGCCGTAAATTTTTACCTATTCATTTTACAGCAAAAGTGTAGATGTAAAAGTTGTTTAGAATTTAAAAATACATGCAATAAGACCCTTTGGTTACACAAATGTTACTATTTCATGATATATCAATTAAATTAAAATCAATATTTATTAAAATTGAAATATAATCATGAAAAAAAAAAAATTAAACAAAAACGAAACATACTGAAATTAACAGAAAATAATGGAAAGAAATGAACTCAAATTCGCCATTATATCATTACAATCTTCTGCGAAATTTCTACAGAAAATAATACAAGACTGTAAATTTGTTTTCTGAAATATAATAGTATATTATGATACAAGTGTATAAGTAAGCTTTTAAAGCATGTTCGACGAGTTTAAGAGCACGACGCGAAGCGGAGTGCTATTAACGTCGTTAGTGCTTTAAAAGCACTTATACACGTGTGTCATACGCTATTTTTTTATTATACCTGCATTATACTCTGGAAAAAACTGAAAAGCAACATTTTGATTTTAATAATTTTCCGCGTGTGACGTTTGACGTATATCGTTTACATGGAGTTTGGTTAGTATTTATTGTTTATGTTTATAGTTTTGACAGATATTAACAGTAATTATTTGTGTTGTTGCTTAGCAACCTTTAAAGCACGGCGTGTTTTAATCTTGCGTTTGTGAACGCTGTAGCGTGTTTTAAACACGGATTATGATGCAGGTATAATAGAAAATATTTTCTATAACATTGTTTTGGAAACTGGGCATTCCACTACTAAAAATTGTTATGGAATCACTAACGTATGCTGCGTATGGAATATTTTCGACGAATTAGAACCGCTTATTAGCGCGACATATGAAGTATCTTGATTCAGTTACTATGGTTACGTCTGTTTGTTTTAATTTGATTTATTTGAGTTTGACGTTTTCAACAGTTTCATATTTGTATTTTTGTATAATTTCCAAAACCTTTTTATAGAAAGTATAGTCTACAACATGTAACGGAATGGCCTATCCCACGCTCGCAAACCGGAGCCCTCGCCTTTGGCTCGGGCTACAAACTTTTTGCTCGCGTGGAATATGTGCCATTCCATTACTAGTTGTAGAATATACTATTTCATCATTGTTTAATTCTCCATGGCCGTATTATAATTTTTCTAATAAACATTAATTCTAATTTAATTGATATATCGTGAAATACTAACATTTCAGTAGGGTAATGTATGTTATTTGTATGTATTTTTAAAATATGAAAAACTTTTGTCTTTACAATTTTACTTTAAAGTGAATAGGTAAAAATTTACAGGAATATAAAAAAAATATTTCAATTCTACACCCGGTACAATAACAAATATTTTCCTCCTAAATTTGAAATGTAAAAATATGTAAATGTAACTACCGCTTGTTGACAATCTTTGTTACATACATAGATAACATACTTTACGTCAATAATACCTATTAATATGCACAAATGTAAATTTGTTACAGGTTACCTACTCAAATATAACCTGCTATAGGTATCAATGCAAAACTTTTAAATATAAAACTTTTTGATTTAGAATTCTAAAAACTCTACACTATGTAATTATTACTGGTCGTTTTTCCCCGAGATATTGTCGACTGAAAAATTCACAGAATTTTATTAATAATATCAAAATAATCAAATTACACAAAGGTACGATTAGAAACATATTCTCTGGAAACTAAATTTTGATATCTTAATAAGAAATTTGCTTTAAATCAAACACTAAATAATTTAGCACAAATAGCTGCATCGGATTGCAAACCATGAGATCCTCTGTTCGATTCCTACAGCCAATAAATTATCGGACAATTTTTAACTAATATATTTGGGGACACATCTCGCCCAGAATTCGAGGAGTAACAATTAAGTAACAAGTTAGTTGCAGTATTCATATTTTATTTTGGGATATTTACAATTTAACTTATATCTCCTTCAATATATATTCTTCTGCTGCATCTACACACCCCCGCATGTGTCTTCCACTGTGTGAAACAGTGCAGAAGCTCTTCAAGCGACAAGTCTTGGAATCGATACGCCGTTTTCTCCTTTTCTGTACCATCAAACTGAAAACGTGTCCCCTTCAGTACACTTTTGTATTTTGGATAAAGAAAAAAGTCACACAGGGCTAGGTCAGGGTCTGGAGAATAGGATGGATGTTCCAACACTGTAATTTCATTTTTGGCCAAAAACTGCTCTCAGGAGCATTGTGAGACAAGAATGGGGTAGATCACTAGAGTCACAAAATGGAAAATAAGTCATTTATATTATGACTAGACTCAAAAATATCGTGCTAGAAACTAGATATAACAGAAGTTTGAAAAATATTATTAATTAGTAAGATATTTGAGTTTTAAAGACCTCTACAATGATGTCGAAGTATTACGGCGCATATCTATCTTACTCTAAATTATTTGTACTTCTCTTATTATTGAGCTGTCAGATTGTCGAAGTGTCAAAATAGTTGGCAACTAATTTGAATGTTTTTTGTTTCACTTTGAATTCGTAAGTAAATTTTAAATACATACAAAATATATTATTTATTTCTAACTAATAAATTTTACTTTAGGTCGAGTCTACAAAATTAAAGGCTTGTTGAATGACATAGGTTAGCAAAATTTATCAGTGGTAATCAAACAATTGACTAAAATAATCTTACAGTTTATTTATGTTTCTTCCAGAAATAAATGGAATTCATATATATTTTAATTATTTACCATGAAAAGTTATTTTAATTCCAATTAAATAATTTTAAGAACAATAAATTTGAACATTCATGTGACTACAATTATTTATAATCTCTACTGTTTGATATCCACCAACACCTCTACAATGACGTCACAACATTAAAAAAAAAATCATTTTCGCTCAATTTAGATAGTTTAAACAAAAATTTTTTTTTAATGGTGAAAGATCCCATTCTACATTTTTCGGCACAAAATCGAAATGTACTGTTATTTTAAATGACTCCAAAACAAAAATTAATGGAGCCTAGCATTTGAACATTGAGTCAAAGATCAACAAACGACAACGATAATAGTTTGAAACCCGGCTATAACTCTCTTTATTGTTGTGAAAATGAGCTGCCTCATTACTTTTACTCACACCTTGTATATCATAAATACCGAGATATACTCTAGGTAGAGTTGTAACACCCAAAGATGTGTAAATAACGCGGGATATTTATTTGATTTTAATGTTATCAAAATGTTTTTATTTTCTGTCGATTGATTCTGAGAATTTAAATTGATGATGTCATTGTATTATTTACACACTATACTAAGTATCACGGAGTTTCCCACTCAAAATAAATCACTGTAGAGAACAGTGACCCTCAAAAGTTTGCTCAAACAGATTTTATATTCTATTGTAAATTTTTTATGAAGATGGTAAGCGGACTAACTACTATTGGTTATATGCCGCTTAATAAATGGATGATTGTGAATTTATGTGAACAACACAAACGACAATTCTCTTCAGTGGGATTCGAACCCACGACCTTTGGGGCCATGTACCCATTTTAGGTGTGGCACTGTGCATTCGCAGATCTCGGTAAGCGCTACAATTTTACAAGTGAAATTGCCAGCATCTAGTTTATTATAGCTACGTAACACAGAGACTTGTATTATTTTCGAATTTAAAACTAATTAGTATATTCTTAGAAAACAATTACAATTATCTACTTCATATTTGGACTTTTGGTAACCTTGTGAAATATGTCAACAATGTAAACTGATGTAAAAGAATGTAAAATATGTAACATGATTACTTGTTTGCAGATAAATGATGCTAATTAGACAATGAAGACCTTCTCTACTGGTACTTTATTACTATTAAAAGTACAAAATTACCCTGAATGGTATTGCGTGACCTGGAGCAATTGTTGGATGACTTAATACCGACGTGAAATATTTTATAAGTTTAAATAATAGCTACACAACTTGTATGTCCTTTTCTGGTTTTATTTACCAGAATGATTAAGAAAGTATACCACGGTGTTATGAAATATTCGGACAAAAGTTGCTTTAATATCACAAACATGAATCATCAAAAGCTTTTGTAGGAAATTTGAAGTTTTTTTTGTATCATATTCGAAATTGCTATGCGCAAAATGAACAAATATTATAGTACCATATTTACGATTATAACTCTTTCTTAAATAATAAATAAAAGGCGTAATATAACAGTTCAAATAACAGTTTATAATCTGTCAACATTTTACGGTTAATTCTAAATTATTAAATTATCCTAAATTAAATTTGTTTATAAGTTTATAAATTAGTTAACATTCTTTTCGTCTAACACTTTCGTATTGTACATACATATACCTCATTTCACATTAGAAAATAGTAGTTGGCACTAGAGAGGCAGTCCTTTTTTCATACCTCAATAGATAGAAGTCTATAAGAATATTAAACTATGGAAAACACGAAATTGAGAATAAAATACCACATAAAGTGCCAAATCAAAATTGAGCACATGTGATTATTCTCTTTATAGGTTATACTTCGTTGCATGCTTCGAAAAACAGGAAATAATTTAAATATAGTGTAGAGGAATTTTGAGCCTACACTCATTGAAAAATTGTTATACATACTCCAAACTTAATGGCTGGTACCACGAGCTCTGTTTTTTAGTGTTTTAAAAGCAGTGTTTTAAGCTCGGTTTTAGCGCTGTATAACGTTCTAAAATTATTTTATAAAAAATACTTCAAATAAAAGTTGTAGATAATACATTTCTCTGTAACTTCTATTTGGAGCACGTTTTATAAAATAATTTTAGAACATTGTACAGCGCTAAAACCGAGCTTAAAACACTGCTCGTAAAACACCCAAAAACAGAGCTCGTGGTACCAGCCATAGTCTTTTATAGATACTACAAAAAATATTGAAACATACTATTCCAGTAATAAATATTTAATCGGATGACATTCTGCGTATTTATTATTTTATCTTTTGCCGATTACGTATTAAAAAATTTAAAACGGGTTAAAACATGTTTACGACTTACAATTACGAATTTTCAAAGCATAAAAAATAACAAAGTTGCTGTGACACAGCAGTCGCAGTCGCCCAACAAATGCATAGCAACCGTTCAACAAACGCATAGTAACATAATTTGTCGACGATAACTTTCGAAATAGGTATAAAAATAATCACAAAATCATTATTTATTTCAAATTGGCAAGTAAAAATATGTTCAACAAGGCATAAAACACACATTTACAGCGACGGCAGCATTCATTGATGCCTCGTCTCATCAATGAAACGGCAGTCTCTGCTCTAATCCTGGTATTTTGGTGCCTAGTTAAACAAATAACTAAAAAATCTTCATTGAAAATTGTAATTGTTAGTAAGCTATACAAAACAAATTACAGTGACATTGAATGTATTCTGCACTCATGTGAATCTTGTTTACACATTTATGTGAAATGTTAGCTATTTATAAAATGCCAGTGAGAAATTTGAAACAACTGATACTGTCATTCACAATCTAGATACGATGTAACACGACTTTATTTCAAACATCACCGAACTATTATGAATATTCTGAATACAAAAATTCTTTTAGATTCGCAATCAGCATATCAAACAACATATACCATTAACGTATGTACTCAAAGTTATGAAACGCCCTGTATATGTGTAAATATAACCTCATTGTCAATAACTCAAGCTATACGCACGTTTTAAAGCTATGTGTATAAACACACCTAACCAAGTACGCGCAACGAAACAATCCAAGGTCAGCCGAGGTTAAACCACTTGCCAAATTAATAGTGACCTTCATATACCAAACCATATACTCAGCTACTCATACTCTGCAGTCTGACATTGTAATAGGTACTCGTATACACTCCGATGTTTGTTTTGAGTTTATTAACTACCAACATATGAAATTTCAATTATTGTTAAATTTGACAGATTCATATAATAGATTATCTTCTAGTTCTATTCATGTTAATTTTGTTTGGGGTTCAATCGGGTATAAACCACACCTAATATGGGTAAAGGGTAAAATAGTTTCTGTACTGATCATTATAGGACTAGAATAAGCAAAATAAACATTGTGGGTGTGGCACTCTGATTACGTAGATCTCAGTAAGTGATATTTTAGCATATGAAATGCGGTAACCAGCCGTCAAGTCATAGCTCTCAAAAATGTTAGTGGAAGGGGAACCATAGGGGTAAATTTAAATTGGCAATTGTCGATTGTGGGATTCGAACTGAGGATCTCACGATCCACAAGAATAAAAACTGTTTTAAAGAGAAACAAAAGATCTGTAAAATTGCTCAATAGTATAACGGGTGTGTCATTTAAAAATATAAACTTGTCTATTATTACGCAAAATTGAAACACTCGGTAGAAAAACTTATACTACAAACACGTGGACATTTTAATTTAATTAATTAATTTCGGTAATATTTAAATTACAAAAAGTGAATATTTTTTTTTATATTTCCATAATTCGAGGAAGAGTATTTCTTACAACGCTGTTTGCGAAAAGACGGTTAACATAACGTAATTATAAATGAAATAGACAATTAACACGCTTCTTGTGAACTGTGAATCACGCGTAATTTTAATGTATAGTTGGAAGAACTTGAAAGAGTTAGTGATTATATTCAAAATAACTCGTAATAAAAGAGTGATTCACCAGAAAACGCTGTGTGTAAACAAGGATACAATTATAAATATATACAATTTTATTACAAAACGGAAATTATATCACAAATTATTAAATGGTAAATTGCATGTTTTAGACAATTTGATTGATCCAATTTTGATTACAGAATCGATTCTGGCTCAATTCTCAACTACTGATTATATTGTAAGCTGTGAACGTTACAGCACTTTTAAAATAGTAATCAATAGAATAGTTGCATCAGTTTTTAATCATTTGACTTTGAACAGAGGAACAATGTAATTTACTAATTTGTAATGTTATTAAAGTTAGAATTAATTGGATATACTTCAAACGATAGAATTGTACAACTTGTCATTAAGTATGATTAACCCAGACCACTAAATCGCATGAACGTAGATTAAGTTTGTTAAATTTATTTTCTCTATTATAATTACAGTTGCAAATTTTTGTAAAGGAAAGTCCACTAGTAGTCGACAATGCTACAAACTTGACATACTTCTTTTATTCTTATTTTTATTTCTTGTTTTAGGGCTAACTGCAGTAGTAAGGCTAAGTTAGATGAAATGACAGTCAATGGAGGGTTATGATTTTGACGTCACAGGCAAGAAAGAGAAAGATGAGGTAAAAGTTGAGATGGAAGTTCATAACACAAACATCCATGTTTTGACGTTTGAGATGGTGTTTTAACAAGGTTATGTTTTTATTTTTGAAGTTGATTATTTAGGAAACTTAATAAATTAAACACTAACCATATATTCTTTATAGTAATAACGGGAGTCACTATTGCACAAACCATACACAAACTTTATTTTTTATATTTAGCATCATTTCAAGAAGTGTCATTTTGACAGCGTTTTGTTTGTTTTCGCCAAAGTGAATTTCATCGTAGTTCAATGAAAACATCAATAGATGGCAGCATGAAAATTTGCTTCTGTATAACCCTCCATTGCAAACATTCATTTGTTAGCCGAGATTCGAACCCAGCATCTTGACAAAGTCACAAATATTAGTGGAGGAGTCAATTGAGAAGAACCTGATGCTTTAAGAATTATATTCTGTCACTTCTAACGCATTACGCTATATGTATAGAAATCGGATGTGCCAACACAAATTTTCTCGTCAAATTATTTAATTTTTATGACAGATGTGATCTTGCGCCACAATTTTTATTTTATTCGAACCGTAGACCAGTATATCAGTAAACAAGAATACTTAAATACCAATTTTTTTAAATTATTTAACGGTACATACTAAAGAAAAATGTTTTAAACAAAAATTGTAGCTAATAATATTTACTTTTACATCTTTTTTAATACCACTTTCAGTTGGTGGATTGCTACAAAAATTTAATAAGGTCGTTACTTGAACACCTAAATTCTAAATATTAGTATTTGTAAATGATATTTGATTATGAATGGACAAAAATTGCATCTACATACTGGTGACCCATTTTAAGAGATCCAGTGGAATATGTGTCTTACAAAAAGATGTTTCGAATAAAAGTTTGATGGTTTGACAGGGGCCATCTAATTCACTGGACATTATCCCCTTCCCCACCCCTAGGGGGTGAGGGAGAGGGTAACTTTGATATCTTAAATGGGAACCCCTATTTTTTATTACAGATTCGTAAATACTTAAACAGATCACTCTGAAAAATCGTATCTACCTATCTAAAAAAGGGATTATTGGAATGTTTATAGCGGTGTTTTTATTAATCGAGAAGTAAGTTTTATTCTATGTATAAAGCGAGCGGTATTCTTTGCACATCCAAGTAAAGTTATAGATATATAATTTTTCTGGTGTATTTATTTGTCGCATAGCTAAAAAAATACAATACTACTCTTGTACATTTTTATTTATTAATCTCTCTCATTTCCAATTGAAGTATAGTGTTTTGAATTGCCTAGTACAATACAATACCATGTTGCTATGAATATTTACCTTTACTCGAAACACTAGCAAATATCAAGAAATGAATTATTATGATTATGATTTGATTTGTGTATAAATAGTAACTGATTTGTCTTTGTGCTGTAGAAATGTTCAGCGTTCCTTGGCATTTCCAAGCCACGACGCCACGATTCCGAACCATCATCATCATGTCGTGATTTAACGTCTAATTGGCTACAACGCTTCTACACAAAGTTATTTACCCACAAGCAAATACTTTATTACGATTAGAAATTCTTGATTACCGTCGTTTTTCATAATAGTTTATTTCTTCTTGCGACTCGAGAGATATTATTACTAACTTCACACCACTGCTGATAATTATTCCAAGTTAGTACCTGTTATTTGTAAGTAGTAGATGGTAGTTTAGTTGCACTGTTTAATGCAAATATGTCTAGTAAATTATAATAATGCTGCCAGCATATTTTGTTTTCGCATTATAGGTTGTAGTTTTATGTTTAAGTACATTGTATTTTATGGTAAGGAAAATAAGTTTTACACCTTCTCATTCGCGAAATTGACAGCTTTTGCTTTTTATGAAATATCTTATAGTAAAACATCTACTTTGCCACCTATTAAGTACCTAGGGATAGTTGATGTATAGCCTCAACTTTTAGTGAATTGGACTTGCAATATAATAAATACAAAGATTATAAGGGCTGGGAGAAAGAACAGTATTTGAAAAATTAATTTGTACATTGTACCCTGGATGTATCATTATTTACTATTTTTTTACTTAAACACATTTGTTTTAGTTAGTGCTGAAACAAGATCTTCTTCTTTTAAAGAATAAAATAACATTTCATTTTGGCATGACTATAGATGGTAATCAGATAAGCGAGTCTTGCCGAAAACAATACACCTCTAAGGGGCGGTTTATCAATCGATTGTTATGTTACTGTTATGGTAATCCTCCTGTTAAATATAGAGAAATGTGTATTATTTATGTGATTAACAGTCAACTGATATATCGACCATAAGTAATTTTTGTTCATGACATCATCACGTTTGGTTACTTTACAAAATAACTGGATAGTTTATAAAATAAATAACTAGTAGTCGTTATATGCGAAAAATATAAATTTTCTAGAAATTTACTATTTGTAATCAATATTCATCATAGCTACTGTAAAATTGTAAATAGTATTTTATGAGAGTTTAATATCATAAAACGATAAATCAAATGTAAATTTTCTGGGCACATTCACTGAACATAATTAAAAAGCAGCTCACGACACGGTCATATTCAGTAAATCATTAAAGAGCTGATTAAAATTCAACACGAGTATATGACGTACCTAATTTAATTGCATTTTAAAGCATTACTCATGCTACGCTAACTTGCCCACTACTATACTACATTCTGACTAACTATTCGGGGAATGGGAATCCCCAGTTATTAATAATACAGCATACACAAAAATATAACACTGCAGGCACGACAAATAGAATTTAAAATGTACACAAAAAATGTTAACAAACTCAAAAGCAAAAACATAATACAAGCGGGTTGTGCATTTTTATATTAACAAAGGATAAAGAACGACAAGTTCACCAATTTAATTTAAAGCTCTTAGTTTATGGTACGCGACTCAGTTCTCGATTATAACACGTGTTTTTTTAGCGGTATATGAAATAAAACGCATTAAAAACGAGGTAATGGCCATAGTGTTGGCTTCCATGTCGTCCATCTTCTCGAGTTTATCGGCGCAGACTAGCCGCTTCAAATATCCCCGCAGAAAATGATCTAAAGGTGTTAAATCAATCACAAGATCTTGGAGGCCAATCCACAAGGTTCATTCCGCGATATTATGCACTCATCGAATGTTTTCCTCAATAAATCAATTGAAGCACACGCTATATGACACGTTGCGCCGTCTTGTTGAAACCGCTGCTCTTCCACATTAATGCCATTTAATTGGGGAACGCAAAATCAATAGTCATGGCTCTAAAGCGGTCTCCATTGCGTGTAACGTTCTAGTCGGTATGATCTTTGAAGAAATATGGACCAATGATTCCAACAAAGCACACCAACAAATGACAGAGCTAAAACAATTCTTGTAGTATGCCCAAAAATAGAGTTTCCGCCAGTGTGCCTAATTAGGTAGCATACAATTTGTACAATAATTATAATTCTGACAAAACGTAATTTTAGCGAAATAGATTTTAATCAAACTTGATGTAAATATACCAATCTGAATTTGAATTAAAATGGATAAATAGCGTAAAAACATGTGTATTTATTTTTATATTTAGCATACAATAATAGTTATTTCTGTATTAAGGGTGCAAAATGCTGCATTGTAGCACGAGCATAAAGCTTGAAGCTCGAAGCGCAGCTGAGGGCTTCAGTTATGCGAGAGCAGCAATGCCATTTTGCACCCGTAATACACACAATATTTTTCCTACAACTTTCTTAATATTCAAATAAAAGAAATTAATAACATAAACATGTAAAATTATTCTATTTTCCATACTGATATATTCATACATTTTGATGTTACTAAGCAAAAAAAAAAAAAACACTCACCACGTAACTGTCAACATCAACATAGAAAATCAAATTCTGGTAAAGCTTCAGCAAATAAATGATCGGGCATTAATAAATATTAACTATTACTGTATAATAACTGCAACATTACCTTAAATATAAATAACGTATCGTTACCTTAAATAAGTTTTTTCTCACCAATTGTATAATTTTTCTTAGGTTAAGGTTACAAATTATACATTTTAATTCAATCTTTTATTTATGGAATTTGCCAATCTTCATTTAAATTTTATTATGACGTTTTCGTTCATAATTAGTTGCAAGTTTATGTTCAATAAATAAAAAAAATTAAATAAACTACAATAAACTGATTCATTTAGCACGTTGGACGCGTCCAGTCAGTTGCAAAGATACAACGATGCAAGCGCTGTGCGTCTGCGCATTTTTAATTTCCAAACAATTATTGTATTACATTTCAAAGATACGTATTTTTATTCAATATGCTTAGAGTACGGAAAAGAGTTTGTAGCCCATGTGCGCAAAACACTTTTTTTCACGTTGCCTGGGAAACACAAGTGTTGTTTAGAATAGCCCAGAAATAGCACATTTTGCGTATTGAAATTAATGAAAAAATGTCAAGTTTTTTTGACAGTTGTAGGAAAACGATATTTCCTCATAATACCATTATTTAGTAAAATCACAAGCAAGTATATGATTGCTTTTGCGGGATATACATTCGCGTTTATGAATTATTAAAGGCGATGACTGCAAGAAGCATTTCATTTGCACCTGGTGGCACTGACCTTTAAAATTAATTAACTACTGTAGGAGCATGGCCTACAGATACTCTAACCTCCGTACTTCATACTATAAAAATTACAACTTCATTCCCCGGTGTTTAGTATCTATAATTCGATCTATCCGATAGCGTCACTAACTCTCTTCTAAGCTCTCTGCATGTTTATAGGTAATACGATCTGTAAACTGTAGCAAGGAGGTGTGATATATAGCCGCAATATTTACATATCGTTATAGGTGACTCGCATGACGTAATGTTTTACCATACGTTTAGTATAATTTATTCATATCGGCGCTCTGATACACAGACTCAGAAAATTTATAACAAATACATGAACTACTTTGTAGTTTCATCTCTAAAATATACCATATAGCAAAAAATAAAAATGGGCACATAAACTACAAACGAAATATGACATATTTATATCAAAATCGTGTATCATTTACGGAGTAATTAGTAATCTTCCAAAAACAATTTCATTCGAGGGAATGCGGCAAGAGTAGTGCAGAGGGCAACAAAAAAGTGATACCATTTTAATAAGGCAAGTTTGAAATTCACCTTAAAAAATCGAAAACATAACAAGTAAGGTTGTTAGTTTAACAGAAAAAAATCTTGCCGATTCGCCTTTATTTATAGCATATTTGTATGGATGCTAATATCCGGAACATGCGCAGTAAAATGTGAATTGACAACGTTGCAGCTATTCGACGTGTGATAATTCATGAACAATCAGAAAAATAATTGCTAATTTAGTTCACTGGAAATATGGTAAATGATAAAAAATTGTGTAACATAAAATTGTAGAAAATTAAATCCCGAAAATAAGGTTATGTGGTTCACGAAGTACGGCTGGATTTTTCATTTCGATACTAGTGAATTAATACATAGAACTAGTGACAAAAAATTATTTCTAAAGGTAAATTATACATTTGGCTTTGATCAATTAAAACTAAGAATTATTTTTACAAATTTTTAAGGAACAATACAATTTTTCAAAGGGTTTAAATATAACGATTTTTTTGATAAGGGATGTCACGGACTTTCTATTTTCAATTATTTTATTTCATTTTAGAGAAATATTGGTTTACACTTGTTAATATCGTATTGCATTACTTTAAAATATTTATATTTGCAAATCTAGGACCGGAAATGAGTCGACAATTCATTCTACCGGCCATCCGAAACCGTCTACCAATCCACGAAAGCTATTTCCGGTCAAATTTCACTTCCCAAACTACCTTCCAGTTCCAGTTCCAGGTTCCAACCAACAAACTCAATCACGTTTCATTATCTCCGAACGAACCTTCCGCCACTTACAATCAATACATCCCACATATTACACTGTATATTCCTCCATCTCCACCTCTTCATTTCAATTACCTTATCACCCTTATCACCGCCCACCCAATCCATACAACTGCAAACAACAAGCATGCCCAGCAAGAAATCACAGAATTCGTGAAATCAGTTAGCGCTACGTACTACGCTAGTGTGTTATCTACAGCGTGACGTATGTTGTCGGTCTGTGTGCAGACAATGACTCCTCATCCGTCACACGTCAACTGTTGGAAGTTGAAATGGTCAGTTTGGGATCGCTGGACCGCCCGGAAACGAATGACTGAGATTGTACACAGACGTGAGATAACGAGGTAGACGTGTGACATTCATCAAAGCATTGTTCTGATAGACAGATATTACAAGGCTGATATAAAATACAGATAGGGGAATCTTGGTAGGATTTATAAATGTATAAAATGGGGGTTCAAAATGAGTTTGGGATTCTTCTCGGTCTACAGAAAAAAGACAAAGTATTGACTCCCATTCATGCATTGAAATAAAATATATGAAAAACAGCTTTTATGTATCTCACCTTTTATACCGGGTGGTTCGTTTAAGTGTACCACCATTGCTACTTCGGGAACTATAAAACATACGAAGTTGGTTAAACTAGGCAACAAATTTCTATTTCACTAGACTTACATTGATCAAAAAAATACTATTTTTTTAAGCAGAGAGTTCATAAAATATGTAAATCCAACTTTTTTTTATTTTAATGGCAATATATATTTTTTATTGACTTATTCGATAGAACATTTTTTATTCCACTATATAAACATATATTCTAATATAACAAAAACTGAAAAAATGCAGTTTAAATTTATATTAAGATATTATTTGTTAACTCTAATAATATATAATAAGTATATATTTTTCAATTGTTTTCTATTCAAAGCACTCTTGTTTCAGATATAAATAAAATACATATAAATTTGAATTTATTTCAAGTTATTTAGTTATATTAAAATATGTTATGTTCATATTGTTGAATTAAGAAAAAAAATGCCCATTGTCAGTCTTGTTAAATACAAATTGTTGTCTAATTCTAAGTTCTCAAAATAGCAATGGTGGCCCACTTAAATTAAACACTCGGTATAAGATTCTAAGTTCGATTCTCACCGCCAACAAAATCGCCACTTTTAACTTTACCTCTGTAGTTAGTTCCGCCTATACCACACTCAAAATGGGTAAATGGTAAATTATACGTTACTTCTAAACGAATTACACTTTTTTTTCTAATATGATTAGCAACAAAAGTTTGGTTTTTCTTTTTTTACTAATTCATCACCATGGATACGAAATAAAAGAACAGCTACATCAATCTATGACAGGGTGACAGTAATGTCATACATACGTTTATATTAATGAATTTATACCAATATTTTTCCTTTTACAATCAGTCATCGGAAAAATTTTGTGTATAATTTGAGTGCAAAGTATTTATCTCACTCTCATACGATTACAATATTCGAGTTCGAGCGTTAGAATATAACTTTGCGCTCTAAATATACAAATAGCTATTTCCTAACCGTAGGCCAGCAGATGAAAACAAGAATATTTAACTCCAAATAAAACCAAATTTACCATAAATCAATTATTTACTTACTTTTAAAAAATCTGATAAGACGTCTAGTAATCTACTACTGCAAGCGTAAACAATACATGGCATCAGTACTAAAAAGTAGCGGCGAACTTCATTTATGTAAATTGCTGTTAAATTATATATTGGAAAACTCTAATTAAACATTGTACTATTAAATATCGCCATTGCTTAATGTTACCTCTGAAATGAATTATAATTAACGTTAGTGTCACTTGCCATTAGCAGATAACAATAAACTAAGTAAACGAAAGGGTGTAATATAAAAGAGTATTAAGTTTAACCTTTCGAATGTCGTTCAATTGCAAATTGCTTTAACTGTATTTATTTCTATTCCTGGACATGAAGCACTTTAATTACTCAATCAGCTTATTGACTACTCGTATTTATTCCTATTTTAAGCTCCTGATTGTGGGCGTCGGGTGTTTTCACGATTAAGTATCTATATTTACAGACTTCAATTATCTCTTGTTAACTAACGCTGCATGCGTATATGCAAGTAATTCAAATCTTAAAAGCAGAATTTAACTTATTAAAATCGATTTCTTTCTGTCAAAATTAAACCGTATATTCCAAATAGTTTATACAAACACGAATAATATGGATATATTATTTTTAAGAATCCTGCAAAAATGAACTTTGGGAGCAGTTACAATACAAAAATTGTGTTTATTAAAATACCGTGCAGTAAAAACCAAAATATGTAGCAAGTAGTTATTGTTGGATTCTGTTATTTGACAAACGATCTTGCGTATTTATTGATAACTGAAGACCGATCTTACGAAAAAATAATGAAAACAATCCGTGTCCAAAATTGCAGGTACATTGTTGAACTTATGGGTTTAAAACTCTCCTACGGCTCGTACCACTAACGTTCCTCTTGTACAATAAATTGGAATTGGTACACGAATAACTATTTATCATTTTAAATAAATTTTGAAGAACAAGGCAACCATAAAATAAGTAAGGGGAACTATTATTTATCTCATATCAATAATACAAACTACATATAATCTTATAATTTTATATTACTTTCAATTTGAAATCGAATTTATTGCAATTGACGTAAATGTGATAGAGCATAAATTGAAGTAGGTCATAAGCGCTTTTAAACTGATGTTTGTCAGATGTCAGCAGATAGGTATAACCTATATTTACGTACAACTGATATCATGCAAAACTTTAGATTTATACTAGTTTTCAGAATTAAAAGTTATTTGTTTAACTAGAAATCAAAATATCAGATTTACAGCAGAGGCTGCCTAAACAAAAATAAAAACACGAATAAATTGTTCTACTCGTACTAGGGTGGCAACTTTTGTCTAATTTAAGTGAAATAAAAATACTTTTAGTAGGTATACCGAAAACGAACCGCTGTATGGTTAAGGTTTTACCACAATTACGACTTTACCACTTCTACGGTAAAGAAACGGAACACTGAGATTATGTCAATGTTTGATTTGACATAGTATTTGTAATATGGAGGCGTGGTTTGTTTTTAACGAGTTTGTTTTAACTGATAGTAGTAATTCTGTAGAGACCGGCCGAAGTTTCGGTTTCGGTCAAATATTGGCCGAAACTTCGACTCGGCCAAACTAGTGTTCGTATCGTGTCGGGCACTGTCGAGTATGTTGTAGTTTTATGGATTTCTTTCTAAATAATTTTGTACCTATAATGAATGCATTCCAAAAATAGAATGATTTCCTAATAAATTTGAAGTATTTTATATAATCTAATCTAATCGAATAATCTGTTAAAGAGCTAGAAAAAACACTAGATTTAAGAGTGTAATGACAATTTAAATAAATGTTAACCTAACTACATAGGTTTCGGTCACTGTTTCGGCCGAAACTAGAAGAGGAGCCGAATATTTAGTTACGGTTTTGGCTAAAAATCATGTTTCGTTGGAAATTAGTTTTCTGCAATTGTGGTTGACGTTATCTTATTTTGTTTGACAAATATTTACCGCGCTAACCGCTTGCTGCGCGCGGTACCCGTGAAGCAAAAGGTACCACAAATTTTAGGAACCGCGTTCTGAAATCTTACCAGTAACCAGAAAATTTTACCACGGTAACTGTGGTTCATTTTCGGAATATACTATTTATATTTATAATATTTCGTAGAAAACAACATTTGACACCGTTTTCTAGCATAATATTCATTCATTGTTTCTTATAGTGTTAGAGATTCTATGTACATCACAACAGAACATAGAACGTTACACTGACCAGCGCTACATTCTGATGCATGTGTGTGTGTGCAGCACACGTGACACGTGTCACACAGAACAGATGAGCCACGTGAACGCAGTGTGTCCGTAGTGGTTGTGGCGTGACTGCTCGGGCTGCTGTGTCGTGGATATGCCAGCTATGCGGCCACCAGGGCCGGGCCAACTGCACTCTGTCCCGTTACCCCAGCTAAAGCTAAATGATAAACTCTGTGTACAAAATCTGTTGTTCAGACAGAGGGAACCGGAAAATCGCAGAAAATTTCATAAATTGTAACTGACTTCTTGATTTAGTTGCTAATAAATAAACAGTTGCAATGTTGTTGCTTGCGTAATCTTGGGTGGTATTCTAAATAATAATATAACAAGAGAGAGAATTATTTTCTAACTTATCGAAATCTCGGATTATATTTAATTGGGATGAATCTGTCGATGTACTACTTCACCTTCATTATTGATTATTTTTCGTGGAATGTGTCACATTTTGCGTAAAACTAAAGTTGGGCTTGGATGACCTTGAAATAACAATTTAATGGGTCACTTTATTCGTGGCGGTCGGACTCGCATAATTTTTAAAACACTGATGCAGGAATCACTTTATTCGCTCAACATGGAAGCGAGTTTATCTTCAGATCCATTAAAAATGAGTATTGTGATTCGAGTTTGTCGAGCGTGAATTGTGTAGACTTAGGGTTTATTTGCGAAAAGTGCGAGCAAACCTACAGATAAATTCCACATAAAAAACGTACATCATTGTGAATGTTTTTTCAGCAATTCTAAAAATCGCAACAAGTTTGAGAAAGAAATTAGAGAATTATTTTCAAATTTATCAACTACTATAGAATTATGCTTATTCAGATTATTTTTTTAATCCACAAATTCAACAAAATTAGGTAACACACCGTATGATATATGGCACTCTCATGCTAACCTAACACAACTGCACGACTTTTGTCGTGAAAAACGAGATCTACAAATATTCGGGCCTATTCTATGTATAGCATACCTGTAAATTTTTAAGGGCCTGTTAAAAAGTTTAATATTTGTGTCAAATTAAATTTTCAATTTTTATTCAGTGACCTTTGTTATCATTGATTATTCTTATTTTTCTTAAGTGAGATGAAATTTTAATTTAGTATTGGTTGAAATTTTTAACAAGCCGTTAAAAATTAACAGATAAATTACAGAATAGGCCCCATTATAGGTTATAATATTAAAATAATCACAGATGTAGTCCGTTGTGTCGACATTAACGCCACCTATGACTCATAAAACGAAGCCTGTAAAAAGCTAATTTCAGTTCTTTCAAGTTTTGAGGACTTTTAGTAATAAATGAATTTTTTTTAATTTATTTCAATTAACAATGTTTTCATTCATAATATAGATTTAATAGAAACCAGATTTTTTTAAATTTCTGCAAACGCAGTTGATTGAAATTGTCATGTATTGATACAACAACAACAACAACAACAAGCGCCACTATTTTCATTCTATAATAGTATATTGAACAACTAGTGTTACAATGACCTTTTTTGTAATACGAGTATAGTTTGCGTAAACGAGCCGCAGGCGAGTTACGCAAAATACGAGTATTTTTTATTTAATTTATGCAGTTACAATCCACAGTAACTACATTTTGTTTATCGATTTACATGCACAATTTGCAGCTATACAACATTTATTTGAAGCACTTTTATATGCACGAAAAAACTGTTTTCCCATATTAACTCTGTATGTCACGAATGGTAGTTGTTATAAGAACATACAAATAAATGATGTCATACATGTAATAAAATATTCAAATACAATTTAGGAACACTGCAGAATCAGAACATCTACAGATATCACTTGATAAACCGCGATTTAAATGATCAGGTTCTAAAAAAAATTTAAATAATATATGTAAAAGAAAAGAGAAAGAAGATTGTGGAATCTCGAATCTGATTTCGTGAGATGATCTTGGTTGGTTGTTCTTGGTCGTTGGCACTGCACGATCGCGATGTGGCTGCTGATTGGTTCGAATGGAATGTATTGTATGGTCTGATCTGGGCTTGTCGCAATTCACTACAAATATCATGTCAAAACAAAATATGATATGATATTTGCGACACCACGCCCACTACAGTTATTTGCAACTAAATTATACTGTAGTACATACACCAGTGCTTCCCAAACTATCCCCGATGCTTATCTCAAAATTATAGTTATTCATCCATTTCCAATATCATTTCAATGCCTATCTGAGTGTTGTGGTTATTCATCAATTTCTAACAATATACCTAATGGTAAAATGTTATTGAGAATTGAGATTCGTTATGCAGTGAGTGAAAGGATCGATTGATGCCTGGATCACTTTTACTTCGACATTTCATATTTAAATTTCCCAACGAAACACTGATTGGAGATATAGAAAATCGATAGAACGACACGAAAGACCTTATGAACTATGCTTATAAGTTTATCTAGGAAATTAAATTAGAATGAGTAATAGACGAAATGACTCACCCCTTCATTTCCTAGGAACTGTATCGTTGGACTCTGGTTGAATTTGTTCTGTAACAAAAAATAACAAGAGTTAGAAAATTCACAAATAAATAAATACTTTATTTACAAAATGACTCATCCATTCTTAATTTATTTGTGTACTTAAAGATAATGACTTTCTTACATTTATACTACCAAATGTGCAGACTGTTTTCGCAAATCACAGTAAGAATTATTATTTTACGCGTGATAAACAAATTAATTTAAAAAAATTATAATTATTGGATAATTTGTAATAACGTTTAAATAATAATTAATTTGCGATGTTAAATGAAAAGAAAAGAAAAAACAGACAATTTTCATAGTTTTGTAAACAAATTAACATTTTCTACCTATTCAGATAAAACAGTAAAACTAATCACGTGATGGTATTAAAACTCGCTACGCTCGTGTTTTAATTGACCCATTCGTGACTAAAGACAAGCTTTACGTACTTGTATCGTAAATAACTATTAAAGGCCGTTAATTACACACATTTTTCTGTTACAGAAATATGATTAAAAAAATTCCGTCGTGCTCGTGGCATGCAGTAAATTAACTTTGAGAAAAATGCATAATAAATATAAAACACGTTATATATTTACACAGAATTTTTCTCAGGGAAATGCGCACTGCTTTGTATAATAATGTTAATGTCATTTACATTTGACGGTTTGAGCTATGTAATACTACAGACAACAGCAATAGTTATTTGTCAAACTAGAGAGGAAAGCGCTTCTTTTTCCCCCTCGAGTTCGAAGTTTGCCTCATGAGCGCAGCGAGTGAGGCATTTCGAACGAGAGTGGAAGAAGAGCTTTCCTCTCGTGTTAGACACAACATTTTTTTCACGACATGTTTCTAAAAACGATTTGCTCGGACCTAACACACACTTTAAGAACACAACTGACAGATTGGCACGTTAAAAGTTAGGTTATCAGACACAAGGCGGTGTAGCAGTGTTGCCAATGAACCAATCTTAAATATATTTAATAAGTTGTCAAATTGTGATTTAATAACGAAAAGAAATATATAAGACATAATTGTAAGATTATATAAAGTATGTATATCACTAAAATAAGGATTTTCAATAAAATTAGGAATTTATTTGTAATTTTTATAATATATTTTATAAATAACTTTCATATTGGCAAAACTTCAATATTTTCCTCTCTAGAGAGGAACAACACATTTTCCTCACTATTTCGGGAGAAGAACGGTGGAGTTTCCTACCATGTCGTGAAAAAAATATTTTGGTGGTGTTTTTTGATTTGATTTCATGAAATTTTCTGAACCAAAATTTAGAACATAATGTTATACATATAGTGTTTCATAAAAATCAAGACAAAAAGTATTTTCCAACACATGTATTCATGTTTTCTTTGGAAATAAATTATTATTATTATTATATCACAAGACAAGACAGTATCATCAAAAATCAAGATTTCTTGATATCTTGATAATAAATTTTTGCATTCCGCATTTATGATTAAAATATACAAATTTGAATCTATGACTATAATTTTCAAAACAAATATTTTACTAGAATATATTTTATTTAATTAAATTTTATTATATTATTATTTTGTATTGTTGCATTTGGGTACATCGTTTTGTATTCTTTTCCACGCTTATTTTGAAAAAAAAATCTGTTACTTTTAATTAAATCGAGAGGATGAAATAATATAATGGGATAAAATCGATTATTGGAAAAAGATGGATCAAGTTAAGTTTAACTAGATTCTGTTAAATCGGTTTCATCACTAAACAAGTAAATCTGATTTATATTTCTTTTATTACTCATTGTTTTAAATAAATAGAATATCGAAGTGCAACGCGACACGACCAACATTTAAGAAACATTTAACTAAAATGAAGGGGCATGGGCAGAGGCCAACACTATATTCTTGAGCTTTCGGATTGGATAAAGCGATAGAAAAGGGGGATTCCCCTAAAATATCAAGAATTCTTGAAACAAGACAAAAACTACGTTGCCAAGAAATGAGCACGACAAGAAACTTTTAATTTCTTGCCTTGAAAATCAAGCCCAAGATAAGAACCGGCCTTAATTCTAATTCATACTCTGAAGAACTTTATGTTCTTCATGTATTTAAATTCATATATAAAACTAAACATTTCAAGAAATTCCAGTTACAGCCAATTCTAACAAAAACAAATTGTAAATTATTTCTACACTTCACCTCACTACAAACTAACAAAATAAGTAAATCCCAATGCAATTCCAGTGAGATAAGAAAACCTACGCGACTCTCATCACTGATAAACATAAACATCAAAGATGTTCAAGATGTGGTCGGTGGTCAGTAGCAGTGGAGGTGTGTCTGTGAGTGAGATACGCGATGACCACCGGTTCACTCCTCGTAGCAGAGCCTGAGACCTTGATAAGTGCGGGAAGGGGGAGGTATCGAGTAGCTTGTAGGAGGCAACACGCGACTAAACATGGTGGCACCATACCCGCTACGAACGCTATTGTTAGTCAATAAAATCATTTCAAATTGTTTGAAATTGATTTTTTGAATTGTACGCCGTTTTAAAATTACAATTTAAATACGTTTTTATAGACAATTCGTTCCATTTTCAAATTGTATAGTTGTTTTTATTGCTATATTTTAAAAATGGATATTGTAAAAAAAATTCTTTCCCGCCTACCAATACTTTATGTAGGCCATTATTGTTCTAAAAACAAGATAGTTAGTTCTAGTTATCCCACAAATACAAAGGAGGTCTGTTCAGAAAATAAACGAATTTTATTTTTTGAAATTTTTATTATTAACTTTACAGATTATTGGTTTTTGTCGCCTTCAAAGTACTCCCCTTTTCTATTCACGTACTTTTTCCAGCGTTATTTCCATTTCCTGAATCAGTCCTGTGCTGTGATTTTAGCACAAAACTGACGAATTTACAAAGCAGAGTGTGCGGGCGGTCCATGAGTTGTTTCGTGTCTTTCTGCGTTTTTGTGAAAGGTTTTTCCAGTTTCACAAAAAATTTATGTAGCACCGTTGCTCTAGAAAGCAATTTAAAAAATAGCTATTAACACTTAAACATTTTACACTCAAACAACAATATCACGAACACTAAACAAGATAATAACGATTGAAGGAGTTGTTGTTACGGAGGAGGTTATGCCTATGTTCAACTCAGCGCAATGCTGCCATCCCCACATCAATAAATATCTCCGTTGGCGCGTAATTCAAAATGTTCGCTTGTTTTCTGAACGGATCTTATATGTAAAGGATATTTTGTAACTGATAAAAAAAATGTATAGTAACAAAACTAATGTATGGAAGTGGTAGTTACTTAAAGGCCTATGAGTTCCATAAAGTTTTGAAAATTTATGTCAAATTTTGAAATACTAACACAACTGAAATGGGTTTGTAATTTAATTTTCTATAACACTGTTTTGGAAACTAGGCATTCCACAACTAAAAATTGTAATTGGAATTACTAACATTCCATACGCTGCGTATGGAATATTTTCGACGAATCAGAATCGCATATTGCACGATATATGAAGTATCTTGATTCAGTTACTATGGTTACGTCTGTTTGTTTTAATTTGATTTATTTGAGTTTGACGTTTTCAACAGTTTTATATTTGTATTTTTTGTATAATTTCCAAAATCTTGTTATAGAATGTATAGTCTACAACATGTAACGGAATGGAACACTCGCAAACCGTAGCCCTCGCCTTCGGCTCGGAATACAAACTTCTTGCTCGCGTGGAATATGTGCCATTCCATTAATTGTTGTAGTATATACTATTACATACATGATTTCTATCACCCTTATAAATAGGCACAACTTTTGTTGATTTTATAAAATCTTGAAAGTCGTTTTTAAATAAAGCATTTATAATTTTTTAAAGGCTTTAAAATATTTCTTTAGCAACGTTAAATACTGGACGATATAAATCTGTTCTTGACTAACTATGTACACAACAAGCTTAGATTGAGAAAATGAACGGTTAAATATTAAGTAATTTCAAGTTTATTTCTCTATGTATTAAGTAAATATTTTACATGTTCGTACGTGTTCTTAATATATTATGTCCAATATTGTTGCTTTTATCGGTAAAAGCACCGATATTATTACCATAAAGTCGAGTTCCAGTAAAGGTGAAATTTCGCTAATTACAAGTCCGCTTAATAAAGATACGCGGCCGACTTGTTGATTGCCAACATTTTAATGTTTTCCATTAACTGGACGTAATTTCGAAAATAAAACGTAAAACGTTAATTCCAAGGCAAACGTAAACACACACCTACACACACCAGCGCATGAGACTCAAGCTGTTGCCATAGCAACACAGTCGTGAAAGAATTCTATTCATTGAATTTTCACTATTTCTACAGTTCACACAAACAAGATTGGTGTGCTCTATTTGATTGGGTTGTCGAGAATTAAATAATAGTTTTATCTAATATGTTTTTCTCTTTGCTTTTTTAATCTATAAATAAAATAGTCTATGCAAATAGCAACAAACCGGAAATGAAATATTTCCAGATTGTCAGATTATTACGGAATTTTTATTATTTATATTTGAGAACATACATTATTATTTGTTCTTTTTTATTTTGGCCACTTTGTAAATTGCTCAGTGGTTCGTTGATACTAATTTGATATTTAAATGAGATATTTCTTATCTAGATATATTTAATGAATAGCAGTCAACAGGATGCCACCTATTAATTTTATTTTGAAATGGTGTGATAAAACTATGCAGTAGCTCATCAATTCTAATTAGAAATTTGATTCAACAAAAGTGTAATTAATCTTTTATATCCACAGGATAATCTATATGTCATGTGCTTGATTTATCCAATTTATCTATTGTATTCGTAGTAAAATAAAATTACAAAGATTGAATCCTGTTTTGAGAATATTAAAAAAAATGTCTAGCTATATTCAACGTTCTAAAATATGCTTTCAATGCCAAATGAAAAAATATATTATCTGCAATTTTATAGTAAATAAATATATAAAATATTGACAGAGCTAAAACAATTTTCTTAGTATTCCAATAAGCAGAATTATTATAAACGTGAATTATGAGATCCTCGACAATGATCTTTATTTATAAATGTATTAGATACGCCATTGTGTGACTATCAGAAATCGCCATATTGGAAACGAGGCAGGCACTCGGCATTTATAACTGGTGATTTAGAAAACATTGCAATTAAGATAATAAGAGTAAAAATAGTGCTAAAATGAGTGTTTTGTTTCCATCGAAAATTTATTGTTAATTTTAGACTTTTATGTTCAGTTCAAATACAATAGTTATTTGTCAACTTAGAGAAGAAAGCGCTTTTTTTTAGTTTTTTTTTTTATTAGTTTATCAGATGCAAGGCGGTATATATAAACAGTGTTACCAATGAACCAATTTTAAATTTAAATTAAAGTTGTCAAATTGTGATTTAATCTAGAAAAAGAAAATTATAACACATAATGGACGCATAAACCATAAACCAAATATGACAAATTTATATCAAAATCGTATAACACTTACGGAATAAATAGTAGTAAAGTATTTTTTTTCTTTTAAATATTTTGCTGTAAAGCGATATAACGAATTGAACATATTTTGACGTCATGGGTACTTGCATTGATGCTATTGGCCAGAAATATGAAAATTGCAAATCGCGCGTCTTCCGCTGCTCCCAACGCCTATTGTGGGGCTAAAATAGAATACGAAATGTCATTTTATTTGTTTTGTTTGTTGATATTTAAGATTATATTTGTTGGGCTTCTATTACTTGTTTTATAATTTCACTGTTTTATTGTGCTGTATTGAAAAACTATTGAATAAGATTGTGTGTGTTGAGGTTAGGTTACCTTACTACCAGCGCCACTGTTCTCAAACTTTCGTATTTTTATTTACTTGAATATCAAGTAAAATACTCTAAAGTTGCCAAAGGAATTATATCTTTATTTATAATAAGTTTACATGTTGTAAATTAACATATAATATGTAAATATTATTTTTATATTAAAAAATTTATAATATCTACTATCATGAAAAATCGTTGTTTTAGTGCCACTGGAGCAGTACCAGTGACGTCACACAAACTTTACAAAATCATATCTCTGGTAATAAATGGAATTTTCACATCGGGTTTTCACTGATCGTCATAAATTCTAATAAAGTTTAAAAAATAATCATACAAATTGGCTTACGGGCCCATTGTAAGATCATAAGTAGGTATGTATTGTATATCACTAAGAAAAAGTAATTTCAATACAATTAGGAATTTATTTATAATTTTTACAATATATTTTTTTGTAAACAACACTTCTATATTTTATTCTCTAAAGAGAAAAAACACAGTTTCCTCACTATTTCAGGAGTAGAAAGGTAGGGTTTCCTGACATGTCGTGAAAAAATAAAATTGAATATCTCGTCGAAAATGGACTAAGCTAAGAGACTACTACCAAAATGGCGCCTTATTATAGATCACATAGATTTAGCAATGAATATGCCATCCACTCGTATATAGAGTTCAGTGATTTTCGGTTCGATTGCAGTTAGTTGCTAACCGAATTTTATTAATCGCTTAATGAGAACTGCAAAAGCAAAGTGCCACACCAAATATGGGAAAATTGCGATGGCCTAATGATATATTTATTTATCCAACACCTCTCAATAAATGCTCTATAACTATAGCGATTTTAAACAAGGAAAGTAACAGATTACCAACTAGTGGGTATAATTATGATAAAAGTTAATAGTGAGTAGTTTTCTATTTATAACAATAATAATAACACACAACACCTTGGTAACTACTTCGATTGAATTTTAATTTAGATCAGTTAAAGGATATGTCACTGTCAAATAATATTTCTTTCATAAATTTTGCATTTATTAAGAGATGTTGGATAAAACGTTATACTTCACACGTGTGCAAAGTGGAATTAGCCACCAGAGATATTTTCGATAACATTATCACTTGTAAAGTAAATAACTATTATTTTACTTTATAATCGAGAATGAACTGCTTCATTAATTGCATGAAACTATACGAGACAATAACAGTCTTTAACTACTTAAATTTCGCAAAATTCATTTACAAAATTAGCAAAAACTATTTGATGGGGGAAATCTTGTGTTGAATACAGAAGATATTAAACGGTTGTTTTGCTTTATACAAGTAGTTCTTCGTGTAAACCTGCAAATGATCCACAATTTATAGTGGGCGGCAAATGGAGTCGACAGTGCAATCCGCGGGAAACCAGTTTTTAAAAGTGAAATTTATCGATATGGTTAAATGTACTATAATGTTTGTTACCTTGAGGCGCGCGCGTTGCTTTTGTTTGTAGCAGTTTATTTTGTTTGTGTTTTGTTTTAATGCTATCTGCATACTGGTAGCATTGTACTGGTGTTCATGTTCTTGAGTTGGTATAAAGGTATAGTACTTCAAGAGTAATTATTATTTTAATGTTGAGTTAATATATTTTATGTGGTTTCTCTTTTAGATGTTATCTGCTCTAGACGGAAAAACTGGTTTTAAATAGCGTAAATTTGTTTGTGGAGTGTTTTATTTGTTTTAATTGCAATGGCAATCTGTACTTATTTTCTTACAGGTGTCTGCTGCAGCTAAACTGCTTTGTAAACGAACCCAGAGTCATGATATTACACCAGGTATCAGACAATTTTAGCAAAAATCACTTCGTCAACAAAAAGGCAGAACTAGAATATTTAAAAATATGTATTAAAAGATGGCACTGCTCAAAGCATATCTGTCCAAACTCATAAGTGCATAGATCGATTTTTATTTCTAATAAATTCTCTTTGGAATTTGTAAGGATTACGGAAATATAAGAGCAGAACACAAAAACTAAAAAAATCACTGCAGAGATGTATTTATATTTGTGATAATTACAATTGAAAATGAAGAAAAGAGATTTTTCCAGAATATAGAAGGAAGTTGAACCTTTCGCATAAAAAACTTTTTTTTAACATAAGACCAGTTAAAGACATCTTTCTAGGAACTAAGATGGAAAGAACACATACACAATAAAAGATGAAAGAATAGCAATAAGAGTATATGATATTAGAACTACAGAAAAAGAAGAAGAGGATGACTAGCAAATAAATGGAATGAAGAGATAGAACTCTGCTATAGATATGAATTGTATTTCTATCTGCTTGAAACAATTAAATACATATAAATAAACATAACTTGCATTCTATTTCAGTAAATTGTTATATTAAAATATGATGTTGATATCGTTAAATTAAGAAAAAAATGGTTTTTCGAATGAGCCAATATAGTTATTTGTCAAACTAGAGAGGAGAGCGCTTCTTTTTCCCACTGGAGCTCGAAGTTTGCCGCATAAGCGCAGCGAATGAGGCAATTCGAGCAAGAGTGGAAAAAGGGTTTTCCTCTCGTGTTAGATATAACATTTATTTCAATACATGTTTCTTAAAACGTTTTCTCGAACCTAATATACACTTTGATAACACAACTGACACGTTAAAAGGTAGGTTATCAGAAGCAAGGCGGTGTAGCAGTGTTGCCAATGAACCAATCTTAAATATAAATTAAAGTTGTCAAATTGTGATTTAATCTAGAAAAATAAAAATATAAGACATAATTGTAAAACAATTTACAGTATGTATATCACTGAAACAAAGATTTTCAATTAAATTAGGCATTTATTCATATTTTTCACAAAATATTTTTTGTATATAACATTCATGTTTGTTACACTTTTTCCTCTCTAGTGAGGAAAATGTGTTTTTTTCACTATTTCGGGAGAAAAACGGTGTGGTTTCCTGATATGTCGTGAAAAAAAAATGTTTCCATTAAAAAAATTGAATTCCATACTTTGAGAACCTTTGGTTAAAAAAATATTTTTTGCTAATTGTAATAGTCTTGTTGACTAGAAATTGTTATCTAATTTAAGTAATTTCGTATATCTTATAGTTCTCGATATAGCAATGGTTGCTCACTTTAAATAAAACACCCTATATACATGTATTTGACAAAAATTCAATTAATAACAAAACACAATTTACAAAACCACGGGCAAGAAACAAAGCAGCAGTGCGCATACTAGTTTCTCGTTTGCTCGGCTTTAATTAATTAAATCACACCACAAATCGCAACACCTATGTAGTGTAATTACCTCTATTACGCAACGCGTAGCAGCGCGCACGCATGCACACAACACGCACCAAGTGCACGCGCCCGCGCCCGCGTTGCCATACCAAGCGAGCTAGTGACAATTTGCATTCATTATGAATTATAATATAGGGCAGATTTCTGCTCGCTGATAACGGACCGAACTAAATCGAGTTTTCCGCAACGGTAGTTTTGATAGTGTAAGTTGGGCTTGGAGTAAGTACTCGCTGTGTGGGTTTGGAGATTGGAGGTGTATTGATTTGATCGAGATTAAGCGTAATTAACCTGTCGAAATGAATGTGAATAATAAATTTGAAATGAAGTTTATAGTATTTGATTTATTTGCGTTATTTTGTTGGATTGGCTATGTACAGTTAGGTGTGAAATTGTGTGATTTACTGCAATTGGCATTTATATTTATCATAACTGGAATATAAATATTGTAGGTTATAAAGATTTCTCATTATTGAGATATAGCACACAGCGCAGTATTAAAACCAGTCTGATCGACAAGAAATGGGACTATATTTTGTAAGTATTATTATTAATACACAATGTAGCTAGTAGTTAGTTCACATATAATTATTAGTACAGTTCGAAGATGGAAATTTCAAATGAGAATAATGTTTGAATAACTGCTGTAATTTTGTGTGTAAACAGTTGTTCATATACTAAAGATCCTTTTATGACTTTATTACATGAAAATATATACTGGGTGAGTTTTTTGTGCAACCAATCAGTCTGGCTAACTTTAGAGAAAAAAATAAATACACAGGCTTATACAGCAAGGAGTGAGACATAATTGTATGATTGGTAAAATAAAATTGTTAGGGGATTAGGGGGGGGGGGGATGAAAGTTACATTTTCTTAAATGGAAAGGGGTACTTATTTCTTTTGGAATGGATAGCTCTTTTCAACTATATATCGTGTTCCTATACCTAAAATTAAAATTAAGGTCACAAAGTTCAGAAAATAATTCGTGCTATCCATTTCAATAAATGAAGTACCCTATTCCATTTAAAAAAGATACTGAGTATTTCATTTTTCTCGAAAGTTATTAGTTAGGCAGCAAAACTAATTGCTTGCTTTAAAAAACTCACCCTGTATAATCTTGAATTGCATATTTAAGATTTTGTCATCGTTTCTTCTTTTATTATCAATATCTTTCCTGAGTTCACACACGCCATTCTTTATAAATTTTAATTTCGCTCCATATTTTGGCGGGAACTTAGTTCACCTTTATCTTTTTAAAGGAGTTGCGTACACAGTTTTGAGATTTATATTAAAGGGTAATGTATTTTAGCTAATTCTATCTATAAATTTCCATATACTATTCACCATTGACCAGCTATTAATTGATAATGTTGGGATTATTCAGATGAAGTCGGTAATAGTACAGTTTCATCATTATCCATATTTCGGGCTTTACCGAAAACATAAAGACTTGACTAAAGATGATTATCAAGTAACTATTCTTCTATCTTCTGGTGGAAACGTTTATACTTTATTTGAAAGAAAAATATTTTAGATAAAGAAACATTGGTTTGAAACAATGACTTATAGATGGTTTAGGAACACTTTACATTTGGAAAATAATTACTGAACTCCTGGTTTTTTCTAATCACCCTTAGTAAAGAAAAAATTAATATAAGGCAATAAGTATCATTTGCATCATCTCCACGATACGTAGTAGTATTTTTTCTTTTATTTGAAAACATTTCTCGTTAAAAATAAGAAATCGGTATAAAGTACATATACCAGCTGCTTACCCATTTCGGGTATTGCATTTGCTATTGTAAATCCTGATATGATATAATAATAAATATTAGTGGAATAATTTTTGATGAAAATTTATCCCATAATAGCCTGTACTGGGAATGCTACGAAAAGGTCTTTGAACTGTATAAAAACATAACAAACACAACCATTTAAATTTTTTTCATAACATATTTGAAACGGTATGGCTGGTAACATTTATTCTTAATTAAGTGTTAACAGCAAATGACCAACTATTTTTCAAATGTCAAACATTCCTAATTTTACGAGTATTATTGAGTTAATACAACATCTAATGGAAAATATTTGTTTTCATTTTATTTGAAACAGTTTCTCTATTTCTATTATCCTTTAAAACAATTTAGAAACAATTGACATCAGAAAAATTTATTAGTCACTTGTTAATCTCCCTTAGTTATACAGAAATACTACTAGCCAATGTGTTTCAAATACCAAACATATCGATTCAAAACTTGCAACCCTGAGTGGTGGACCCGCCGTTTACCCTTTGGTCATTTTTTCCTTGACTATTAATTCCCCTAATCAATCAAATCAAAAAATGAGTCTTGTGATTCGAGTTTGTCGAGCGTGAGTTGTGTAGGCTTAGGGTTTGTTTGCTAAAAATGCGAGCGAAGCGAGTTTACCTACAGATAATTTCCTTTTAAATTAATACTGTCATACGAGTTTGTGGAGCGCAAGTTGTGCGGGGAAAATTCATAGGGAAAATGGAACAGGTGAAAAGTAACCTGGGGGAAAACGACATAGGAAAGTGTACCCCAATCGTTCCGAGGAGGTTTTGTCATTTTTAATGGTGTAAGTAAAGTAAAGAAGAAAACAAAGTAATCCACAATTTTTAATAAATACAGTACAAACTAATTTGTTCCATAACTTAATAAATAGTAGAACATACATTTGTAGTAGAAATGTCAAGTTAGTTGCGTTTTTCGCTGACATTCCCCTTGGTACTTGCATAATGCAAGAATAGTAGTTTTTATTTTGTCATTGAAAGAGTATAGAATCAGATGAATTTCTATTGGATTGATTGTATGTGTTCATATGCAGGTATGACTGAGGTATTTGAACAACCTTGGTACACTTTTTATATCTTTAAATGTCAAGGAAATAAAGACAGTAACACGTATTGTCAGATAAGTTTTCATATTTAATACTAAAATTACTCAAATGTATAATTTTAACATTAATTCTTTTCTTCCGTAATGATATCCTGTATATACACCAAGGACGATATTTTATATGCATTGCGTATTTTTCAAATTACAAAGATGTGAATAAATCAGTAGGTATTTCTATATTCTTCCAGAGATGACAGCTCCGTTATTATGTAGATTCACATACTGATGCGGATGGTGACCGAATACACCACTTTACCAAAACTTTTTTATGCCTATATGTACGTATTTATTTATACAGCAAAGCCAGTCGGTTGGAAAAAATATATTATGGCATCAAAATGTAACAATTTTTAAAAACAATAGCTCTTAGTAATCTATATTTTCAATGAAGTTAATTTATTATTACATGCTTACATGAATTAATAAACACAAGAGTCACCTTTATTTTTTAATACAGTCAAACGGAGGGTTATACTGAAGCAAATTTTCGTGCTGCCATCTATTGATGTTATCATTGAACTACAATGAAATTCACGTGGGCGAAATACAAACAAAACGCTGTCAAAATGGCAGTTATTAAAATAATGCTAAATAACAAAAATAAAGTGTGTATGGTTTGTGCAATAGTGACTCCCGTTATTACTATAAAGAATATATGGCCAGTGTTAAATTTATTAAGTTTCCTAAATAATAAACTTAAACAAAAATAAGAACATAACCTTGTTAAAACACCATCTCAAACGTATAAACATGGATGTTTGTATTATGAACTTCCATCTCAACTTTTACCTCATCTTTCTCTTTCTTGCCTGTGAGGTCAAAATCATAACCCTCCACTTTTTGTATTCCCTCAATTAATATCTTTGGGAGTAAAAATTTCCACGAGCAAAAGCAGAGTGTACCATCCAAATTTGGCAATCGGCGATAAGGTACACGTTACATTAATT
Organism: Poecilus cupreus; assembly: GCA_963942605.1. Lineage (NCBI taxonomy): Eukaryota > Metazoa > Arthropoda > Insecta > Coleoptera > Carabidae > Poecilus > Poecilus cupreus. The sequence continues at coordinate 20,914,061 of OZ012720.1, read as the reverse complement.
ATATAATATAATATATTTAATTTTGTGAATTATTTAATTTTCTTTAAATTTTTTATATCTGATTGTATTTATTTTTTAGCTATATCATGAACTTTCCACTTATATTTACTAATTGTTAAACTATTTCACTTATTGAGATATGAAAGCAGAATAACACTCAAAATTTTTGTTAATTTTGTAGTTTCCATTTTTCTCTATATTCTTATTTTTAATTTTGGTTGAATATAAAATAGGACTACACTGAAAAGTACAAATACCTAAGTATATAAAATTTGCTAATTATTAAAGAATTATATTACCTTTTTTAATTTCGAGATATATATGCAAAAATAATTTTGAGATGTTTTCTAAATTATGATAGTATATTTCTCAAAATTAAATAAAAAAACACATTTTCAAAATGGTTTAAAATTTATAGTTTCATTAATGCATATTTCAATAATCCAGCCGTTTATGAATTATGTAATTTATTAATTCGATTAACTGAGTTCAAGCTATATTACTCACTGCTCTTCATGAATTTAAATCATTTCATAAATGGAAAATTTACAGTTTGCACGAATGCAATAAACAATTGCGCTAATTTACATAAACACATACAGCACGAACGATGTAAATAACACATCCATACGAACGCGCGAAGCTGTTTGAAAACAATGAATTCAAAATACAAAACACCCCGCGCGCCGCACATCGTAAAGAACAACAAACTAGAGTTCAACGAATTCTTTTATCAGTTACGACTTCACATTTACCGACAATTTCACTAAATTGTTCACAAAATACACATAAAATATGACTGGTTTCGACATCTCGCTTAAAACGCTTTTAAAAGGTAAGAGGACATAAATATTTCAATAGGCATTTAAATTTTTATTGCGTGTATAGATTAATCTGACACGTTACTTGGGATCAGCCACTGTTCAGCTTAATATGAGTGTAACGAAATGATCCGGGCTGGGGCTTGTATCATAAACAGTAAGACAAATTTAATTAGATCCCAATGAATAAGTTTGGGTGAATCACCTGCCTCCAGCTCGTCTTGTTCGTTTACATATTTTTAGTTGTTCATTGCGTTTAATGTACCAGAAAAAACTATCAAAAATTTATGAAAAATAAGGAGTTTAATTCGCAACTTCATCATAAGAAGACGCCCGTCCATGCAACAACACATTTATAACCTCAAAATGTAAATGTAAGTAAATGTTACTTAAATTAAATCTGAATCAATTTGTGACATAGACGAATTGATATCGAATCCGGAGTCTCTATGTTTACAAGTCATTAGAAATCCACTAGGCTATCAGTTGCACATACCTATAAACATTTACTGTTTATAAATACAATAATTGATATTCAATAGTTATAACACGAGTGCTAAGAATTTAATCGATTCAATTCTTTAGTACGAGGGGTATATGTCAAGATTATTTCATGAATTCATAGTATATTCAACTTTAATTTTTGGCGTTGAAATTGTACTAAAATGTTGATTTTGACACATTTTCACATAAATAAATCGGTACACACATAAGCAAAAAGCACCATAAAATTTTGTTGTTATATTGTAACTATAGCAAATTGTTTGTTTTTCTTTTTACTTGTCCAATAAATGTCAAAAATTTATAAATACAAATAGCTTTAAATGCATAAATCAGCATGTTTAAAGACATAAAATACCAGTAAAGGTAAAAAACATGTAAGTATCTTGACTTCACAAGTGTCTTTATAATTGACCTTATCAATCTAAATACACGCACAAGATTAAGTAAATAATATGTGTCAAAACTCTGTTATACCACATCAATTGTTTTCATTCAAATCTCTTCAAATTACTATTGTGGTAATCAGCCGTTTTCACTGTGTACAACGATGAATAATTCTATATATCCACTAAGATTTAAATTTCTTTTCTAATCCATTGTGTCATTTTAAGTTTAATGTGACTCAAACACTTGTACACACAAAAAAACTAACACAAATGATATTTGACAGCTACTTTGCCTCTTTCAAAGCATGCACTAAGTCGGTAATGCGGTAAAAGCAGCAACCCCAAACGCACTGCCAAATCTTTTAGGAACTTTTAAGAAACAGTACCGCATATTTGAAGATTTGCTTTGTAAGTCGACTCATCTATCTTACGTAATTGTACGAGAGAGAATACTTTTAAAGTCACTTGGAAAGAGAAACTTCATAGTGTAAATGCACGCTTTATAGAGTTTATGTTAAATTAACATTTTCATTTCATGATTGTTTGATTTCTGCGAAAATGACAAATTTGTCAGGTGTAATTCTATAAAAAGCTGCAGTTTCAATTATGAGTATTATGTACTTTACATAAAGTAAAACTAGCGATGATTCCAAATTTAATTACAATATCACATACATTTGATTGAAAATGAAGAAATTTTATGTAAAAGTTGAAACTTGAATGTAAATTTCCATGTATTTACTTGTAATTATATGTAATAAATATGTATAGTCATGGTAAGTACTTTATAATGCATGAGATAAGTCTGTAGGTTTATAAATAAATTGCCTATTAGAAATTGTGTATTAAGATAATCGAACAAAGATTTATAGCTCTATTATATAACAACATTTGGCACACATAAAACTTCTAATTCACGTTTAATAGCAAAATAAATAACTAAATTATTGACACTATTTATTATTACGATATCATAACATGGGAACGCCTATAATATTAATTTCCTTAATTTCTAGAGAAACGAATTAATTTTACAGGAAATGTAGTTTATGCTTCATACTTCGTCCACCAATAAAAGTCTGCTTCCTAATAAATCATTTTGAAAGTTTTATAGGAATACGCGTTTTTCCTTTACCAATAGAATTAAGGGAGGAAATCACTTAAAAATAGAAACTTCTGCTTGCAATGCACGCTTTATAACAAGATAATTAGTTAAGATTTATTGTTTCATTGCGAAAATGATTCAGAAAGAAACACCTCGTTGGTCGCTGATGAGATATGTACAAAATTAATTAAATATCTTCAACATCATAAATCTCTTCATCGAAATCATATACAGGATGGTGAATCGAAAGAAATACCATAACGTTTCATCTATTTTACATTAAATATGTAGTTTGTTATAGAGGAAGAATTTCTAAAATTAAAAACTAATATTTATAATTTTACTGTACCTGGAACCAGAAAAATAATAATGTTTATTGGTAGATGTATTCTTAAAATCATTAGTGCCATGAAATAACATAACAAATGAACAAATTAGAAGCATTTTTGACCAAAACACATGATATCAAACATTGATGACAGCAGGAAACAATAATTTTGGTATTTTTATTTTGTTATTTCATGCACTGATGCTTTTAAAAAATTACCAATAAATATTTCCGAAATTCTCCGGTTCCAGGAACAGTAAAATTATAAATATTAGTGTCAAACTATTAAACTATTTTGATGTTAAATAAATGGAAGCCAATTTATTGAACAAATTAATAAAATAGCATTGTAAACGCTATAGTGCGCCCTTCGATTCATCGATCTGTATATATTCATCATTTTTATTAACCAGAACTCAATTGTTAAGTGACAAATATAATTTAAACACTGACTAACTACTAAACCACCGATTTTGACCGATAACTTAAGCATTACTTAAGGATATATAAGTGTTCCATAAAATTTCGTGCAACGTTTTACGTCATACTTAGCGGTTTAAGTAGTCCTTAAATTTTAAGGAACGTTGATGAAACTGGGCATTAAAAAATATAAATTCTTTAACGTCTACTGCAGTAGACTTCACAACTTCAACAAGTTAATGAGTATTGGGTACTTTTTAATGTGAGATTCTATTCTACTCACATATTGTTGAAATTTAAATACAGATTCCCAAACTCTACAAATTCCCAATAATAATATAACAAGAAAGTGCGAATAAATTGAAAATAATTTGACAGATCTTTCGAAAACTTGTTGCCAGGCAACAAGTTTGATAAAGATACTGGAATAGTATATTGTGTATCAAGTGTCGAAAATAGCATCACATGCGAGTGTTTTATTTGTGGCACGACCCGAAGGGGAGTGCTGCAGAAAAACATGAGCATGTAAGAGCATTTTCACACGTGGTGCACACTATACTTTTTCTACGATCATTTTTTTAAATTATGTATTAAATACGTTCTCCAAAAATGATTTTGTTCTTCTATAAATTTTCCAATCAATGAGTTTCCGATAAATGTCATCGTACCTTTTGCGGGATTTTTCGGGCAATAAATTATTGCAGCTATTGCTGGCTGCTGCAATAATTTCTGGAGGTGTACATTCAAAAATTTCTTCTGTATCACTCATTTTCTTGTTATCTTGTTATTCTTATTTCAGTGAAAAGTTTTAAATTGACATTTAAATAAACAGGATATCAAGGTAACCTAGGTAACTAAAACAAAGCCTACAAAGATGAATAGATACACATGCATTTTCGTGCATTTTACAAGCGTCCATACATGCACTTTCGTGCATTTTACATTCATGCTCTTTTCTGTTGTTTGTAATAAACGATTTTCGGAGTGAGCAGTGATATTTCGAAAATGCGATTTTCGATAGTGAGCGTAGAAAAAATTATTTTCTAATTTATCGAACTCTCGAATTATATCTTATTTATTTTATTTTTTTGTAAAGCGGACTCAACTGCTGAGGTTATATGCCACCTCGGTTCCTCGTTTTCGGTGGTGTGACAACAAAACGCAGTGTTCGCTGGTATGGGTTTTCGCAAAGCGGTCACCCATCCAACTATTAACCGCGGACAGCCTTGCTTAACTTGCGTTATCGAGTAAACCGGAATAAACGCTCGCAGCCATGTCGTTGCCTTATATTTAATTAGGTAATTTTTCATCACTAGAGTTTTATATTCAGTATAATAATGACAGGATTGGTTAAAACGCAGACACGTGACATATAATGGAGCATCCACTGATTTTAAGAAACGTCAAAAAATAATTAAGACAAAATTTCCGAAAAATGTCACCTGCTGCAGCTTTTTCTCCACTAACATCGCTGCGGAGAAAAATATGACGGCTGGTAACCGCATTTCTCGAGGAAAAAATGTGTAAAGTAGAGTGCCACACCTATTAATTCGTAAATTGATTGTTGACTGTATGAGAACATATATGTGTGTTATTTAAATTTTTATTTTTTGGCCAATTATCACAGTATCATTTTTTTTATAAAATCTGCTAATTTTAATTAAGAACAATTATCTCCTTGATGAAGACTTAAATGAAGTTGAAACGTTAGTAAGTGATTGAATTTTAATAAATTGACTGATTCCTCCAACTACTTTTTTCTTTAATACTTAATTTATTATCAAATACCTAAATACTAAAATATCAAATAGTTCATTGCATATCTCACGTTGCACTGTACAAATATTTAAACAAAATTAGATGATAATTTAACTTCATTAGCTTCCCAGGAAGTTGCCAAAAAGTCCCCGCAGTATTGCCAGTTCCTTCCAAGTGAGAATCAGGAGACATTCCTTTCAATTATCTCATTCCTAGGTTCTGGATATCCCGAATGGTATGGTCCAGATATGCAGGACATGCTTGACCTACTTCCTGGTCTTGTGTTCCTGCTGTTTCCAGGATTATCCAGTCACAGTTTCATTGTTTCAGTCATCCAGGCGTTGACGTCAACCAACGTCACGACGTCACAGCGATGTAAATTTTTCAAATTACTGGATTTTCTTTTTTATTTCACACTCGACTGCTCGGTGACTTTCCGTCATTATAAATGAAGTGTAGGCTTTTGCTTTTTGTCACACTTGTTTAAACCTAATAACCGGATTCGCAAAACATATTTAGCAAATCCTTTTCGTACAGCGACAAAAACCTCAAGAAGTTGTGAAAATCAAATTTAAATTGAGTGAAAAATACCTTATTCGATCGTAAAATTATTTATCAAATAGAGTAAATAAATAAATATACTATATAATTTTATGAAACAAAAACATTACTGTTTCAGGTAACATACTATTTATTGTAATACTGTAGCATTTTAAATTAATTTTTTTCCGATTGATATTAAGTGTGATTTTCTTGACAACTAATAGTCTGTAAAATAAATAAAATAATAAAAATAATTACTTAATTAATATTTTTTTTAATGCTCTCATTTTACCTCCCCCCACACACCTGTAAGGGAGGTATAGAAATCATGATAAAAATTCGGTAGTGAGTTTTCAGTGGATGAGCACATTTTAGAATCCCTAGAACACGATTTGAATAGTTTCGCGATGATGTCTGTGTGTGGGTCTGTCTGTCGATGTGCGTGGATCTCTGGAGTTACGGTTTCTCAAAAACTCCTCAACTAATACGAGTAATTGTAATATTTTGCATATATCAACTGTATCATCATCCCCTTGGGATGAGCTGATTAGCTTCTGATGATAAACCAGAAATGATAGGTAGTTTACTTGAAGCCCCCTATCATGTTATTTTGAAATATATCAGTAAATTATTGTTTAATGACATTTCTTGTTTTAATAGTGTTTTGAATGTTATTATCTGCAATTGTTGTTTGAAACATTTACGAATTACAAGTTAAAAAAAATTATATTTTGACATTTTCGTTTAATCTACTAAATTGAAAAAAAAAAAACAAACAAAATAATGGAGGTCCGTGTTCCTGCATTGTTTGATGAGAAATCTATGGCGGGATGTATTGTGGTGCCCACAACATTATTTTTTTTCTGTTAGAAGTGGCAAACAGCAAACTGAACTTTTATCAAAAGAGAAAATAACATAACTGATTACCTTAAAATCATAGCAACAATAGTTATTTGTCAAACAAGAGAGGAAAGCGCTTCTTTTTCGAAGTACGAAGTTTGCCTCATGAGCGCAGCGAGTGAGGCATTTCAAACGAGAGTGGAAAAAGAGCTTTCCTCTCGTGTTAGACACAACATTTTTTTCACGACATGTTTCTAAAAACGATTTGCTCGGACCTAAAATACACTTTAAGAACACAACTGACAGATTGGCACGTTAAAAGTTAGGTTATCAGACACAAGGCGATGTAGCAGTGTTGCCAATGAACCAATCTTAAATATATTTAATAAGTTGTCAAATTGTGATTTAATTTCGAAAAGAAATATATAAGACATAATTGTAAGATTATATAAAGTATGTATATCACTAAAATAAGGATTTTCAATAAAATTGGGAATTTATTTATAATTTTTATAATATATTTTTTATAAATAACTTTCATATTGGCAGCACTTCTATATTTTCCTCTCTAGAGAGGAACAACACATTTTCCTCACTATTTCGGGAGAAGAACGGTGGGGTTTCCTAGCATGTCGTGAAAAAACATATTTATCGAATATGTTTAAAAGACTATGTCGATTGAATAGTTTAATCGTAATGTAAGATTTGTTTTATTTATTTACGATTCAGTATAATACCATAAAACATTGTAGAATGCTTGACCGTAACCCGAACTTTACATGCTCGCGCAGATAACAAGCTCGCTCATTAGGTACCGTATTCCCCAGTAACGGTCTTGCTATGTAAATTACTAATAAAATTCTCGCACCTTTCAAGAATAGGTTTATGATTCCCCACTTTGTGGGATTTAGCGTAGTGAGTATGAATAAAAATTAAACTACGTTTCTTAATGTCGTCAGGATGATAGAGTCTAAGAACCACTGGTGTAAACGTACTTGAAAGTATGGTTTAGTTTAATTTGTCGGTTCCAAGTTTAGTATACACTAAGCTTTTCCTGAGTATTCAGTTATAAATATTTACATTTTGATTTTATGGACTAATAAAGGCTGGAATCGTTTATTAAATCATTTTAGTAAATTAAACTGTTTTATATTCTCAAAAGAGAACATCAATAAATTATATTTTGTGCAACCGGGCGCGAAATAAGCATTTCGCAGCCGCTATACAGACCGTTGAAGTTCGCGGCTGTTTGTTTTTTTTATCAAATGTCAATCCTAAAACTACTTTCTATTTACAATAAAACTGTTTAAAATTTATAATTAATATTTTTTTCGGATGCACAAAAAATAGTGTGTACACCTTGTCCGCGAAATCCTTTATCGCCCTCGAGATTGTCCTGACAAAAAATTTAATTTGATGTATACAAAAATTAATAAATATTTTCTTATTGCACCCAATAACAATTTCATCCAATCAGTGATTCACCAAATTATAGGATAGACTCAAGTACAATTACTTTCATATCTTTCTAAATCTACGTTTGTATATAATAATTATTATTCAACAATTTAGAGCGATTACTCCGCAAGAAATGTTGAAACTTACTCAGAAACAATGAAATGCGCTGCTTTGTTAATTGTACGCATGCGCATTCCAATCACGTGACGTCACAATTGCGTGTTCTAAATAATTGCGTTGTGATAATTGTTGGAATACGTAATAATCGTCCTGCTAATAATTTTGATTCTATAGGGATTATTAATACTTGCATTGCAAACCAAATTGACGTTAATAATAAGTTGGAAGTCATTTGGCCTTGAAATTACAATAGAAATAGAATACCTTCGTACATGCACCTACCTGGTTCCAGCTTTTAATAATGTTTATCTCTGCAAATATTATAAATTAACTAATTAATTATTTTTCATTTATAGTTCTCTGAGTTTTTTACCATTAGGTATTCTATTGAAATATTGTATTTAAATTAAGTAAATATATGAATCTCTAGTTTTCTCTTTACAGGTGGAACCTCCATTTTGTTATAGTATTTATTTTGAAAGAATACACGAGAGCAAAATACTTGTAAAAACTAGTATCCCGGAGGTATAAAACTAATTCAACAATAATAATGAGGGTCAGTGTCATTAGTAATAAACAGTTTTCACTATCAACATTCAAGCCTAAAGAATTTTTAGAAATCTCACCTTGTGGTCAAGTGAAATCATTTTAAATACGACGTTACGAGTTACTTGAAGCCGCGATTCTATCGAAAGACGTTCACATTTAAATTAGAAACAGAATTCTACAAAGAAAAATATTGTACAAGGAACTGGTAATATTTTGCGGAAAACTATTAAAAGACTAATCCCGATATTATAAAGTAATTTAAACTTCAGTTAAATTTACTTCCATACTAAATTTACATCAGTCATCAGTTATCCAAATAACAATCAAATTTTTGACGGCAATGTTGAGTAAGTCATAAAATGTATTCAAATGATGTGCACTTGTTAAAAACAAATAATTTTACTTTAAAAGTAAATTTAAATGACAGCTAAATTTATTTTTCTTCAAATATTATAATCATATTTTGCTACTACATATACGACATAGAAGTTAAATTTTTGTTATGAATACAATAAATTTTAGTTGTTTCATATACCACTGGTGGAAGTACCTACAAGGGCAGCTGTGACGAGTGATAGTTCTGTCATATTTTATTGTTTAAAATGGCAGAAAAAACGACATACTTGTTTCACACAATTTGCATAGCTTCGGTTGACGCCTCGGCCGCAAATATATGAACCCAACATAAAAAGTCCTGTGTTAACTCCTAGTAACATAATAAACTATGATAATACCGATGAAACAACTAAAAATATGCAAATTATAATTAAATATTGTTACATTTCACTTTTCACATATATTTTAGTTTGTTACTTAAAATAAAAGAACAGGAATCATAAAAAGTAGATGTCGAGATTATTTCGGAATACATGTTATTCGACCTCCTTAATCTGTTTTCAAAATGACGGCTGTGTGTGCGGATGGATGTGTGTCCGTATGTGCAATAACTCACGAACGAGAAAATATAGAATAACGTAACTTCAGTTTTTGGCAATGCGAATTAATTTTGATTATTGGGAAAATAATAAATTCTAATTATTTTACGAAATCAGGTGTTCAAATAAAAATTAATTTCGAGTTAAATAGTAATATTTTGAACCAAAGAAATAAACGCTTCTTCGGTATTCATCTAGAATAAATTGTATATTAACACATATCGTTTTTTCTTAATTTTATAATATTTACTATTAAAGCACTATAGTTCATATCAACAAAATACATATGTAATTTTCTGACGGTTCATTATAATACGTTCTATTGCAGATAACTGTATTATCGAATTAATTAAATTTATTTATTATATTTGTCACGACTTATATGTCGCTACTAACTAAAACCAAGTAAAACGTCATTTGTGAATGCTACTTGCAAATGCAATAAAACATAGAACATAACACTAATACTAATTTCGATTTGTGAATGAGGCTTGACTGTCTAGTGTAATTATTAAACATGCAAATGTAGTTTTAAATGCTATGCAAAAGAAAGTTGTGAGACAACTTATAAAATAATTTAGAAACAATGCAAAATAACATCTACAGATATTATTTGACATACGAACATTTTAGATAAATCCTTTATTTAAATGATTAGGCTGTCAAGAAATTTTGATATCTAAAAAATGAAGTTTTACTGTTTATTTTCAACCCAGCACAAATAATAATTAGACGAATTTGAAGTTTTAACTTATCAGTAGATTTTTGCCAAAAATTTGTCCAAATCACGACATCTCCTATATGTGAACTTGAAATTAGCAGGTTAAATATTTCACGAATTGCTTAGCAGAAGATTATATCAATTAAACATTGTATTATTAACGCAAGTTAAATTGAAAGAACGTAGCAGTAAAATCTTGCATGAAATTAATTAATTATTCTTCTTCGTAGATAAATAGCATCTTGCATACGAGTAGTAGGTGCTTGTTTTATTTTAGGTGTGTACTCGTACGTATGTGAACATCATTAATTTATTTGTATCTTTTCTTCAGTACAAAAGACTTTTAATTATAGTATGGTGAATGCTTAAATGTTAAGTCTCTCCGGCTAATGTGTATATATAAAATTTACATAAGTGAGAGTACAAGTAATGTATTAAAATGAAAGAATACATGGTAACAGAATATTATGACTCAGAAATTATTAAGTCACTGACATTTCTGCTCGTAAAATAACTAAAATATTGTATTTATCTACAGAGGTGAATAACAATAAATGTATTATACAACTAGGAAACAATACTTATATTTTATATTTATGCTACGAGGCTATTGCAAAATTCGAATTTCATTTACGATCGGGAGTGTTTGTCTCTCTCGTTGTTACAAAAACTAAATTATATCCTAGTTATATATTTATAAATTATCCCTAGGATGTCTATTTCTTTCATCAGCTATAGGAGATATAATAGCAACAAAAGTTTAAATACAAATAAATATGAAAAATTGGACAAAAAATACGTACAATAAAATATAGAACAAAATATATAACTTGATTTTCAAATCAAAATAAGAATTCAATAATATTAACAATTAAATACATTTACCTGTCAAATTCAAATGATACAACTAATCGTAAGTTTTGTTTTCCATGGCACTCTGTAAACAGCTTAAAGACATAACTTTTTATTTTATGAATATCTCATGACAGGAACAGTGCTCGGCATAAGCTGACTAAGCTATAGTTTAGACTTTAGAGCACCGCGAAAATTGTAAAAAAAAAAATTATTCAATGAAATTTTTTCTGGGTAAAAAATAACGAAGTGAATATATAAGTTCGCGTAGGCCAAACTGCTAGTCATTTCTAAAGATCGTTAAGAATTAGTTGATTTTCTAGTAAAGACGAATCAACTTTGATGACGTAATAAAAGACTTTGCGGCTCGAAAATGTAGAAAAGGACTATCCTAAGTCATTTAGATATAAATGAATCATTCAGCGGATATGTTTCAAAAAGTGCAATTGTAAAAGTTAATAATGTAGTTACGCATTGTATATTATTTCAAATTATGAAGACCTACTAATAGTGTCAATATTTATTTATTATTTCCTGGCAATTACCTCCTCCACTCTTTTCAATTGTACCGTTTAAAAACAATGGTACATACAATTATAAATGATTTACAAACGAGATTACTTTATTCTACGGATAAAGAGTATTTTTTAAGGGGGGAGGAGCCCCCAAAATCTGCTGTGCTAAGGGCCCCTTATAGTGTTAATCCGGCCCAGGCAGGAACGTATTATACCAATAGGTTTAGGTTCATTTCATAAGTAATCCAGAAAACTCTTCTTATATATTTTGGTCACTGAGATATATAATAATAATACTAGAACGCTGACGTTGAAAACATCCGCTAAGAAAATATTTAAAAAATAACATTAAATAATTTGAAATAAAATGTTTAAAATAAAATTTAAATAATACATTAATAGAGATGAGTTCAATTAACTATGATGAATGAAAATTTAAAAGAAATTTCAAATAATTGAACAATAGTCTGTTAAATATTATTTATTACTTTTGGACAAGATTGTGCAACATGTTTTTAAATAGCCACTGCTCAACAAACGTATAGCAATCGTTCTACAAACAAGTGTTAGACCAAGAAGGGTATCCTTATAACATCTATCTATCTCAAGCTCGTTTTCGTATTCATAACAGCCTACAAGTTAGCATTCCACTATTACTATATTTCAGTAACTATGGTCCATAAAAATAAATTAATATTATTGCTACTAAAAATGTTTGTATTTTCTATTGTACATATATAAAATTGAAATTGCTAACAGGTATAGAAATGAAACAAGAGTATTTTAGAAAAAGTAGAGCAAATGTGAATCACGCTCGTGCGTACAAATAAAATTACATTGTTTATTTGAATATACTGATAATTTAAACACATACAGCAATTAACATTAATATGATTTATGCAGTTATTTAAAAATAATCTGTGCTAAGCAAACGAACCCATATTACTATGAAAGCAAATATTATTAGGAATAACATTATTGTGAGAGTAGTTGAATTTAAATATTGAAATATTTAAATATGCATTTTTTCTAGAACTGTCAAATAAGTTGGTAATGTATTGTTATACGTTGTATAGGAAAGTATAGAAATGAAAAAATTGTGATTTTTGCAAAAATGCATGTTATGAAGTCCCTTGAATCCATTTCGGCCATTTTTGTCAATGACGTCTGTGTGAATAAGTGGATGTGTGTTCGAATATATACATATCACGTGTAATTATTTTTATATGAAGATGAGAGGCGGACTAACTACTATGGTCACATGCCGCCTCATGACTGGATGATTATGGAATTAGGTGAACAACACAAATGACCATGCTCTTCAGTGGGATTCGAACCCACGACCCCTGGCGTGCTAGGCTAGTGGCATAGCCACTACGCCACCGAGATCGGCGTCACGTGTAATTATTAAACATTTTATTTAGATGACTACAAAAGTTTTGTGGTCGGATTGACTTTTAACTAAAACTAATACGAGAAATAGATCACTTCAGAAATTGAGTTTTTATATTTTTCTACAGCTAAACTAAGCATTTCTTCAAGTGTTTTGAATTTGTTTTTAAAATCAAGGATTTATTTGCACGTGAAATATGCACAAAAATTGCACAATAATTCTTGTTGATGATATACGAAGTTAAGACAACCTGTGTGTTGCATTTTGGGCACCACCATCACTATTTGTCGCAACATCATCATCGAAGACCTTCCTCAGGAGATCATTCGTTCGACACCCTGAAAAACGGTCACCACAGTACCCAGGGAATGAATTTTACTGTTCAATTTAACTACTAAATTAACTGTATTGTATCAACTTATCAGTTCATAAGCAAGAGCATATCAAATCAGTTTATTGTATTTATTTATCTTTATCAATATCAGCAGATCAACTGTTTATTTATATTATTTATCCAACACCCCTCAATAAATGCTCTATAACTATGGCGATTTTAAACAAGCAAAGTAATAGATTATCCACTAGTGGGTATAATTTTGAGGAAAGCCACTAGTGAGTATTTTTTTATTTATAACAATAAAAATAACACACAACACCTTGGTAACTACTTCGATTGACATTTTAATTTAGAAAATTTAAGCATATGTCACTGTCAAATAATATTTCTTTAATAAATTTTTCATTTATTAAGAGGTGTTGGATAAAACGTTATACTTCACACGTGGGCAAAGTGGAATTATCCACTCAATAAAATTATCTCACTCAGCCTTCGGCTTCGTGAGCTAAAATTTCTCTCGTGGGTAATTCCTTACTTTGCCCACTTGTAAAGTAAATAACTATTAATTTAAAAACCAGAGCATCAGCAAACATTATCTATACATCTGTTTTATATCACACATCAGTGCAATAATAAACCAATGATCAATTAAATTAAGTGAATTTATCCTTTAAAATAGTAACACCCATCATCATTATAAACTGTGTTTATGTTTAGTACACTCATAAGTAGAGGCAAAACAATCACAAAAATCTCGAAAATAGACCCAGTGGTGTCAAGTCTCTCACAATATATTCGTAGAATTTACTGCTGACATATTCTAGGTTTGATCTTAATACATAGCGACATAAGACATAATTAATATTCTAAATTATGCATGTTAAATACTTGTACATATAATTAATAAACAATTATCAGCCTCAATGCTAAATTTGCAACTCGGCGTTTATCATTATCACCAAGCATCAGACTGCTAACTACACCTTTGCAAGGCTCCAGATTTTTATCTTATCCGTGCTCTTGACAAATCCAACAAGAAATTATTGTCAGAGGTGATTCGAGCTTGCTTACCTTGGTTTTCAAATTACAAGAATTATTTGGAATCATTTAACGCATTGTTATTTGCATTCTCCTCGTACATAAATTTAAGTAAATCGAAAGAGCTTAAGAAGCTTTTAATGGCAAAGTGATTAAAGTAATTAGAGCAATAAAATATAACGACTTCGCAAATTTGTTTTAATTTTTACCTCCCGTCTGTTCTGAAAATAACCTAACTTTATTATGAATTTTATAGATTATTGTTCCTTGTTGCCTTCAAAGTATTCCCCTCACCTATTCATACATTTTTCACAGCGGTATTTACTTTTCGCGAAACAGTCCTTCAATAGAAAAAGTCCGTAAGAAATGCAACGTATTTGCTTGGATGTCACCAATAGTTTCAAACGCACTGAATTTAATTTTGGAAAGAAGAAAAAATCGCAAGGAGCCAGTTCTGGTGAATATGGAGTCTGAGGGAACTGATTTCTGGCACAAAACTGCTGAATAGACAAATCTGATTGTGCGGGCACATTGTCATGGTGCAAAAACCATGAATTGTCTCACCATAACTCTGGTCTTTTTCTCTGAAATTTCACGCAACATTTTACGGTGCATTGTTGGTCTAAAATATCGCATATTTCAAAAACATACACATTGCATTCAAATCATAATATCAGGAAAACTAAAGATATCAAATATGAAAGAATATATGGTTACAAAACAGAGGAGGTTATGCGCAACACAATTCTGCCAACCGCTAATCACTAAATATTTCCGTTGGCGTATACTTCAAAATGTTTGGTTATTTTCCGAACGAACCTAGTATTTTGATTGGTTAAAATTTTCAATAGTGAGTTTTCAACAGCTTAGTACGTATTAGGGTCCTTAAATTTCATTAGTTTCACGATGAAATCTGAAATGACATGACACGTAAAATATATCACTTACCGAGATCTGCGACTTTACACGAACAAAATATCATCACGCCATTTACCCATCTTTGGGTGTGGCACTATACTCGGTATTGATATATTTATGCGCTTGAAGTGCGGTTACCAGCCGTCAAATCAAGGCCTCAAAGGATGGCAGAGGTAGAGTAGCCACAGGGGTAATTTTGTGTGGTGAAAATTTTTCAAATTTAATTTCGAAAATTTGTCGGCTATGAGGCTCGAAATTCGAAAAAAGGATCTTATGATCCACTGTCCGATGCTGTACCACGGAGCAATTTAAGAATATATAATATTACGAATTCCAGCACTCAGCACTGAGTTTGTTACTACCTACAAACTTAATAATAGTATATTTTACAACATGTAATGGAATGGCACATATTCCACACGAGCAAAAAGTTTGTAGTCCGAGCCGAAGGCAAAGGCTACGGTTTTGCGAGTGTGGGATATACTATTCCGTTACATGTTGTAGACTATACTTTCTATAACAGGATTTTGGAAATTTTATAAAAATTACAAATATACAACTGACGACAACGACAAACTCAAATAAATAAATAAAATTAAAACAAACAGACGTAACCATAGTAACTGAATCAAGATACTTCAAATATCGCGTTAATATACGGCTCTGATTCGACGAATTTATTCCATACGCGACGTATGAAATGATAGTAATTCCAGTACAATTTTTAGTTGTGGAATGCGTAGTTTCCAAAACAGTGTTATAGAAATATTTTTTCTTTAATTAAGATTTCAATAAATCAGATAAGTACAGGCTTATCACAAATACAAGCAATCCAAACATTACCATTTATATTTATCCCGGAATTACAAGCATAACAATATGCAATGAATTTGTTGATAAATATGTATTTATAGTTAATAACTTTAAATCACTTAACTTCAATTATTTCGCAAAGATAATTATTTATCAATTTCCTGTCATTAGATCATGAATATTATCGATAAGAAATCTAAATTATTATCATATATGTTGCTCGGCCCATTAAACAAAATTAGACTTAATTGAGTTTACAATAATGACGTCATAATTTAAATATACACCTTTCATTATTACATTACACTGAGAACAATAATTTCAGTAAGGTAACACTAAATGAAATAGACAAGTATATTTTAAGTAAAACGAAGGTTGTAAATATTTTCACAAACAATGCTGCCATTTCTAAGGTAGCTGACAGCCATTTTGTTTCAAAATGAGAGACTAATAACTCCAATAATTCATTCAAATCAAATCAGTATTAACTGTAAATAATTTTAAAACTCTGCTTACGCACAAATTTTTGAGTGTGAAGCTCGGTTACCAACCGTCAAATATTAAAACCAAAGATGTTAGTGAAATTTTACAATAATCATCTTTAGGGGAAAACAAATGGATACTTACAGAAAAAAGTAAATATTGAAGATAATTACTAATACCTTGTCGGTAAAAAATTATTTTAATTACCTCTCAATATTGCTCAATAAATGCTCTATAACTATAGCGATTTTAAACAAGGAAAGTAACAGATTACCCACGAGTGGGTATAATTTTAAGGAAAGTCACTAGTGAGTATCTTTTTATTTATAACAATAATAATACACAACACCTTGGTAAATACTTAGATTGACATTTTAATTTAAAAATTTAAAGCATATGGCACTGTCAAATAATATATCTTTAATAAATTTTTGATGTATTAAGAAGTGTTGGTTAAAACGTTATACTTCACACGTGGGCAAAGTGGAATTACCCACTCGATAAAATTATCTCTCGTGGGCAATTCCTTACTTTGCCCACTTGTAAAGTAAATAACTATTGTAAGGTTCATATATTAAACAATGTATGTGAAATTAAATTTTAACGGATTACGGTACACCAAAATTAATAACAAGCAAAAACTGTACCTATATTGTATAATCTACAATGTGTGAAAAACAGAAAAATTAATTTGCAAAAATCTGCATGACAATAAAAACCGACAAATATTGTACAATCATCGTTCAGAAAGTGCAATATTGGGGTCAACAGTTGAAAACAATAGGCAATAGGCGAATCAAAGAACAGCTACTGCTACTCTCGAATTTTTCACCGAAATAAAAACGACTTCAATTCGTGAATTTTAATTATACGGAAATAAAAATTAGAAAGGTAACTGTTCGATCACGCCACGAAATACCTCTTATTGCATATTTTAAGCCGAATTTCATAAGAAAAAATCAGTAATACTTACTGATAATTCCTGTATTGTACGAGCATTTATTTATAGCTCCGTGGTAATGCAACAGACGGGACTTCAGTTCAACGAATCTTAAGTCATTCAAAAACAAATATCACTACAAAAGATTAGTTCTTTAAAATATTAGTGGACCAGTGATTTAACTACTGTTTCCAATAATGGGTAAATAACTTGATATATTTGTCACAATAACAAATCGAAATATAGGACTGTGCTAAAAATGATACTTATTTAATCCATGGAGGAAATGCAGATTTGTACGTCCACTGAATCCATTTTGATTATTTTCTTAGTGGCGTCTGTGTGTATGGATGGATAGAGGTCAGTGTGTTCAATACCGCACGAACGAGAAATGATATAGTATAGACGTATAGAGTAATAAAATGTATAGTTATAAATTGGCGATTCTCAGAACTTTGTTATTTTGGTCATAATTTCAAACTGGAAGTGGAAGTTTATTTGACACAAAAACAATAAATTAAATTTATTTCGAAAATGACATCAGCTGCCAAAAATGTTGCACATAAAATATAAAAAATAATATTTACAAGAAAAAACATAATTACAAATAATGGAAGATTCCACAGTTTTAATGATATATATATATATATATATATATGGATGGAGCGTTGGCTATGCTTTTAATATAATAATATGTAACCAACATAAGAGAGAGATAGTCATATCTAAAATGACGCAGTGGGAGAAGAACAGCAATTTTCACGCCACCCATTACATAGTATGAATGTGCTGTTCTTCTCCCACTGCGTAATTTTAGATATGACTATATCTCTTTTATATTTGGCATTAAACTGCTGTATGCAAAAATCAAGAAAATGTTTCCCACAAATTCATTAAGGCTGAAAATTTTCTCGTTTTATATCTAATATCCATTTCTTGCTTAAATCCATATTTTTCGGAAAACTAATAAATATGTATATATACAAAATTCTAACCTAAAAGTGTCATATTAACCTGTCAAATGAAACACTGTCCGTTTTATAATATTATATGCACAACAGGATTTTACCATATTTGATATATTTAAATATGACAAATAATTGACAAAATTATAAATTAGGGACAAAAGCTCGCATAAAAGTCTATCAAAACAGTATTCTACTCACACGTCAAACGTCAATCTATGTTCTTGTCAAAAAAATATGTGCGATTTTTTTTTAAATTTCATTAAATTATTGATATTATTATCGTAACTATACAACGCCTACAACTAACTTTAGCATAAACAAGCCTGAGCTCATGGATATCATGTAATCAATGTCAATCTGTCAGTGTCTCATTGGTTTGTTTGTAGTTTTGTGTAATAATTATCAAGAAAATTTCAGAATACCAAAATGTTCAAAATCAAAAATAATATCTGAATTAATAAAAATATGCACAAAATCAAACATATAGGCATGAAGTGAATGGAAGGCGTTGTGACGTCATAATTTTCAGAGGTTATAACAGCCTAAAAATTACAGTTTGCTACAATAAAATAATGAACGAAAACTTGTTACTAAGCATGTTTTCTTGTATTTTCCAATTAAAATTTTGTCAATTGTGACTATAATTTTTTGCTGTGTACATGAATATTAAACCTGATTATTAAGCTTTAACGCGTAACTCTACTACCCCATAAACATATTATTCATACCCAATAAATAATGGCTTAATTTTAATAACACAGTACAAAATACCACATAACGTGTAATATTTTCCAATAAACGATGTTTACTCCCATAATTTCAGTAGTGGCTTCGTTACCAACAATTAATTTTTAATGAACCTAGATAAACTAACCTATAAACGTAATAAATCAGCTGAGTAAAAGCGGCCAACGTTTTATTACATCAATAATTTCCCTCGTAAAGTGTTCGGAGTAAACACTGAACTACAATGAGAACGATATAGTAGGTACACCAGCTCGGGCTTTCATATAAATTATAAACCATTGTGATCAACAGCATACTGTTGTTTACCCATAATTTCTATGTCGTTTAGTTGAAATAACTAAATTGTAAATAGTAGCAACACGGAAAGATAATAAATGGCGTTAATTGAAATAGCGCAAATACCTTATTTCGATCTCGTACTGGATGTTTTTTGTTACTGCTACATAGAGAAGTTGACAACAAATCTTGATTCTTACATACCTGTAAAAGAAAACATTTTATTAATTTGGAGAACGACTATTACATGACGCTCAATGAGCTATAATAGTATATTGAGTAACGAGTGCAGAAAGTTATCTATTTCACGCGAGTTGTGAGAATTTTATCACGAGACGAAGTCGAGTGCTGAATTCACACGAGCGTGAAATAAATAATACTGCATGAGTTGCACACTATACTTTTTCTACTATCATACTTTTATCAAGATTTAATAATAATAATTCTTACTCTTCAACAACAAGAAGTGACATATCAAACTAAAACTATTTGACGTTTAAGATTACAGCATGAAGCCGGCGCAAGCGCAGATGTGTACAGTGCTACCAATTATAAATCTATAGATTGTAATATAAAAACTTAAGACATATTTTATTTAAAAAATTGATATAGTATTTTCTTTGTAACCTCAATATGGAAAACGAAGATTTATATAAATAATTATGAATTAATTTATGATAAATAAATGTAATTATACTGAATATATTAATATTAGGCTTGCAACGAATATTCGGCAACTATTCGGTATTCGGCCTATTCGGCCACATTTTTACTATTCGGCCGAATACCGAATAGTAAACCATTATTCGGCCGTATGCCGAATAGTTTAGAATGTTGAGAAAAGTGGAAATTTTGGGTATTTCATTCGGTAATTCTTGTCTGAAATAAAATAATAAAAATAAAACACATTCTTATAGTGAAATAATATGTATAATATAGTATTGTAGTAGCGGTTAGGCAGAGACCTAGGGACGAATGCTTTTACAGATTGCACGAAGAATTGGTGCCAAACCAGCCGAATACTATTCGCCGAAAATTCGGCTATTCGGCCAAGGAATCCGCCGAATATTCGGTATTCGGCCATAGGCCGAATACACTATTCGTTGCAAGTCTAATTAATATCATACATTATTATATAGTTGATTAGTTGGATACACTTGCGTGTGGAATAAATGCGCACGTTATTCTACACGACTGCGAAATATACAATTTCCAAGTTATGTTTAGAGTGGAGAAACTGTAATTTTCCATGAACATTACACTGCTGGCAATTATGTTTGCATAAATTTTTACAAAAATATTGAAATGATAATATAATTTGTTTTTTCTAATGCATAAACATATATGATTAACAGTATGATTATAATATTATAAAAGATATCAATCGAATTCTTAACATAAAATATTAGTTAAGTAAGATTGTCTGAAAATAATTGTCGAATTTCTCTTCAAAAGAGTTAATTCATCAGAAAACATCAATATAGTTATTTGATATATTTCGTTTGTGGAGTTGTTTCACTCGGCTTCGTCTCGTTTCGCAAACCTCCCCACTTATTTTGACAGGTAGGGTTACATTTGTTGATTTATTTATACAAATCGTTAGCAACGGTCAAAGATAATAGTATATTATAATACAAGTGTATAAGTAAGCTTTTAAAGCACGTACGACGAGTTTAAGAGCACGACGCGAAGCGGAGTGATTTTAACGTCGCTAGTGCTTTAAAAGCACTTATACACGTGTGTCACACGCTATTTTTTATTATACCTGCATCATACTCTAGAAAAAAACTGGAAAGCAACATTTTGATTCAATTCTAATTTTGCGCGTATGACGTTTCACGTATGTCGTTTACATGGAGACTGGTTAGCATTTATTGTTTACATTTAAAGTTTTGACAGATATTAACAGTAATTATTTCTGTTGTTGCTAAGCAACCTTTAAAGCACGGCGTGTTTTAATCTTGCGATTTCGAACGCTGTAGCGTGTTTATGATGCAGGTATAATAAAAAATATTTTTTAAGCTGTAGATGCAGACCAGTCTTTTCATTCTTAAATACTAATTTTAAGGGCCATTTTGACCAATTTGTCATTGCATCTGTATTTGGATGCACGTATGAATAACTCATGAACAAGAAAATTATATAATTAAAAACTCCTATTTAGAGTTATATGCTGTGTGTAAGAAAGTCGTGTTGTGACAACACCAGACTTACACATTCATCCTACCGTATTTATATTTAAATTAGACAGACTCGAGTGATGTTGTGCAATTAATGATACAACTCCCCCAGAATGCAATTTATTAAAAGTGTGATGATTTGGCCTGGTTTTTCTCTAGTTTTTGTCGTGTTTCACTTGTTTTGTGAATTATAAGGTTAAACTGTTTATATACTTTGGTATGATGACATTATATATCTATACTACATCAACAACAATGAATTATATTAATATTAATATTGTTTTTCTAATTAGAGGCAGTGACCTCTAGTTACACAGACACCAGGAAAAGGTATTATTAAAGAAACTCTCTTGAAATGAACTGTTGGTATCTTAGCGGTGTTGAGTTACTTAAACTTTCAAACGATTTACTACTTGACTGAAGTCACGTATTTTCTCGATTATTAAATCTTAAGCACTATGTAATCTTCTCTATCATTTTTGGAATATTGCCACACTTCAAACAATCATTGGCATTTATAAATAGTATCAAATCAAACAAAATTTACATAAATACCTACCAAATTTTCTAAATTTTCAACTACTGCTAGGAAATAAGTTATACATATTTCAAAATTATAATAGCTGTTCTTGAACTGTCTGTCACAAACGCATATTTGTCCCCAAGGTTCAAATTACAATTCAGCTGTAAATTAAGGAAATAAAATTCTATTTTAAACTTTTTCCATCCAAGAAAATCAATAACTAACTGCATGCTTCGTACATCAATAAATTGCATATTACACTGTCTCTAGTTCAGCAACTAGGTAATTTATTGATAAGGCCTTTTTCCGAGTATAGAAACTTTATTCTATCGTAAATTATTATCATATCTGAACAGTAGACACTTGTTCCCAAATATAAAAACCTGAATCACCTGAACAAAGATTAGTTATTTGTCAAACTAGAGAGGAAAGCGTTTCTTTTTCCCCCTCGAGTTCGAAGTTTGCCTCAAGAGCGCAGCAAGTGAGGCATTTCGAACGAGAGTGGAAGAAGAGCTTTCCTCTCGTATTAGACACAACATTTTTTTCACATGTTTCTAAAAACGATTTGCTCGGACCTAAAATACACTTTGAGAACACAACTAACAGATTGACACGTTAAAAGTTAGGTTATCAGACACAAGGCGATGTAGCAGTGTTGCCAATGAACCAATCTTAAATATCTTTAATAAGTTGTTAAATTGTGATTTAATAAGAAAAATAAAAATATAAGACATAATTGTAAGATAATTTTCAGTATGTATATCACTAAAAGAAAGATTTTCAATAAAATTATGAATTTATTTATAATTTTTATAATATATTTTTTGTAAATAACATTCATATTGGTAACACTTCTATATTTTCCTCTCTAGAGAGGAACAACATATTTTCCTCACTATTTCGGGAGAAGAACGGTGAGATTTCCTACCAGGTCGTGAAAAGAAGATATGTATTAGGTTATAAGATAATCAGTGATCACAGTGTTTGTATTATAACCCTTATTCAATAATAAAATGTATCCGTACAATATGTATTATTAGCATTACAATTTTTTCCATAATATTCTAGTTTTCTATAATACTCTGTAATAAATGGTAAGTCTAATTTTAAGATTGCGAATTTGAAGATCATCGAACCACTATTCCTTACTATTGTACCGATATACATTTTTTAATGAATACTTGATGTCAATCCATTTTAATAGCGCATTTAAGAGCATTATTAGCCGCAAATTCTTCTCCACAAGCACGTTGGCCATTAGAGCAACTTCGCCTAACGATCATCCAACCCCTATTTAAACATTGTACATTTGTTCACCCCTGCATACACAACTTTGCAAACTACAACCAACAACGGTAACGATTGTCCTCGTTGTATTGGGTTGGGCCCACTTTAGGGCTGCGCAAGGCGGCAAGGCGTTAGGGCGAAGGGCGCTCTGGGTGACAAGTTTTCAACAAAGGATTCGGACCCGGAGAACTGGCGAAATCAGTGCGCGATGCGCACACGCACTGAGAAATTGCGAGGATTGGGGTGAATACAAAAGATGAAGTAATTTACTGGATTGCACGGGGTAATTGTTATGGTGGATGGTGCATACTACTTATGCGTAAAGCAAAATATCTGCTGTGGGCTGTGGGCACCATATACATTCTTATACTTAGCCTATAACAAATCTTAATTTGAATGCTTAATTACTGCTGTAAAATATTTATTTTATGCCGATTGACATTAAAGGTGATACTTTACGGATTGCTAATCGTCTGTAAAGTGTCAGTTTTATGCCTAGGCTCGGGCTACGGTTTGCGAGCGTGGGATAGGCCATTCCGTTACATGTTGTAGACCAGGGGTGGGCAACCTTTTGTATAACAGGGGCCAGAATAAGATTTACGTTTCGTACGCGGGCCGTAGTTGTTAATTGACACATTTTTGATACTTATAATTTTTTTCTGAAAATAATAATAAAACAAAATTAACTAAGTACTACATTTATTTCTTAATTTAAACTAGACGAATTATATCTAAAATTAAACTGTAAATTTCCCTTTTTTCTTTATGTTGGGTACTAACCTAATTTAAATTTTTTGTTTTTGAACATATTTATTACATACATACATACATACATACATAACGTCACGCTATGTCCCACTTAGTGGGGTAGCACGAACCCAGAAAAACAGTCAACCAACAATCAATCTCCTCCAAACATTCCTATCCTGACACACCACTTTCGCCTCGTCCACATTCATAGTGCGATTCATACATGCTCGTTTATTCTTCACACTCGGAATCATTCGTTCACGCAACAAACCATCAATCATACCCAACCAGTTATTCCTCGGACGCCCGCGCAATCGGTCACCTTCAATCTCACCCACATATATTAGTTTCACCAACCTTTCATTCGACATTCGCTCAACATGACCAAACCACCTCAACTGACTCACTCCCACTTTCTTAACAACATTCTTCTCAATCTCACACTCACCATACACCAATGTATTCCGTATATGATCACGTCTCGTATACCCACATACTCCTCTCAAATATCTCATTTCCACAGCAGCTATACGTCGTTCATGCTTCTTCATCCACACCCAACATTCAGAACCATACATCAATGTAGGCACTAACACACCATTATAAACACTCAATCGAGCATCTCTAGATACATTCACGTTTCGAGCAAATGTACCCAGAGCACCCAATACCTTGCACCCTGCAGACACTCGCCTTTCAATCTCCCGGTCAATACGTCCATCCCTCGAGAACATACTACCCAAATATACAAATTCATTCACTTGTTCCAGTCTAACACCATTCACTGAAACATTACAATCAGTCACCAAATCATTCTTCTCAAACACCAACACTTTACATTTATCGACATTCAATAGCAGATTTAAACCTTTCCCTACTTCATTTATGCTCACAATCATTCTTCTCAATTGCTCCTCAGTTTCACCCAACACAACAACATCATCCGCATAAGCTAACGCAGGCACTATACGTCCACCAATACGTACACCATCAGTTCCATTCAATGCCTTTCGTAACAACACATCCATATACAAATTAAACAACCAAGGAGACATTGCACAACCCTGTTTCACACCAACATCTATACGAAACCAATCACTCAATCTACCATCAACTCTCACCGCAGCCTCACTTCCTTCATACAACGCTCGAATCGCTCCCAACAAATTACCATCCACACCATACTCTACAAGTACATCCCACATAGTCTCTCGAAGAACACTGTCATACGCTTTCTTTAAATCGAGAAAGCCACAGAACACCTTTTTGTTCTTATCAAGTGACTTCTCAACAATCATTCGAAGAGAAAACAATTGATCTACACAACCTCTCTCAGGCAAAAAACCTCCTTGCATATCACTTAACTTTGAAATGGTTAAGGCTCGCACCTTATGAATTAATATTTTTCCATACAACTTCCCTACCACACTCAATAAACTTATCGCTCGAAAATTTGTACATTCACTCGAACTGCCTTTGCCTTTAAATAAAGGACAAATAACAGCACGTTTCCAATCATCAGGAGCCACGCACCGTTTCAAACAAAATCTGAACAAATAAACTAACCAATCAAATAATCTTTCACCACCATATTTCAACATTTCATTTGTTATGCCATCCAAACCGGGAGCCTTACCATTCTTTAGACGCATCAATGCAAAGCTGACATCACCTTCATCTATATCCCATTCAATGTTTCTAGCATTTCTTGCATTCCCTCCCCTATTATTCACTCCATTTACACCACCATACAATTCCTTAAAATACTCACACCATCTATTCCTAACATCTGACTCATTCCACAACAACTCACCATTCGCACTCTTAATTGCTTTCACTGGTCTTGTACTCCCACCTCTCAATCTCTTTACAGTCTGCCAAAACATTCTCTTATTCATACTAAAATCATTCGTTAATCTTTCACTCATCAATTCATCGAAACGTGCCTTACTTTCTCTTACGACTCTCTTAACACATTTGTTCTTCCTCTTGTATTCCATCAGGCATTCATCACGCAAAGTTCCTGGTACATTCTTCACATTCAAAAATCTCAAATACGCCCTCTTTTTCTCCTCAATCGCTTCTTTCACTTCTTCATTCCACCATGCATTCCTCGAACGACAGCCTAACTTACATTCACCACAAATTTCTTTCGCACATTGAAGGACAATGCCCTTAAATTTCACCCAAACATCATTTATGCAACAATCAAAATTAGGCTCACATTCAGGCAAAGATTCGTTCAATTTCTCTACAAATAACCCTCGAACATCCTCATTCTGTAAAACATTGGATTTCACACGAAACAAGCTCCCAGAACCTTGTACTCTCATTCTCCAACACTTACCTAGACGTATACGCGACACAACCAAATAATGGTCATTCGTTCCAAGCTCAGCCCCTCTTTTCACACGCGTATCAACAACCAAACTCCTCAAGCGCTCATCATACAAAACAAAATCAATCACACTACGTCTATTCGTACTTACATTCTCCCATGTATATATATGAGCCTTCTAAAGATCTCGCGGGCCGGATTGGAACTTTACGCGGGCCGGAGTTGGCCTGCGGGCCGGAGGTTGCCCACCCCTGTTGTAGACTATACTTTCTATAAGAAGGTTTTGGAAATTATACAAAAATACAAATATGAAACTGTCAAAAACGTCAAACTCAAATAAATCAAATTAAAACAAACAGACGTAACCATAGTAACTGAATCAAGATACTTCAAATGTCGCGCTAATAAGCGGTTCTGATTCGTCGAAAATATTCTATACGCCGCGTATGGAATGTTAGTGATTCCATAATAATTTTTAGTAGTGGAATGCCCATTTTCCAAAACAGTGTTATAGAAAAATATTTTCTATAGCACTGTTTTGGAAACTACGCATTCTACAACTAAAAATTGTTATTTAATACGCCTCGTATGGAATATTTTCGTCGAATAAGAGCCGCGATATATGAAGTATTTTGATTCAGTTACTATAGTTACGTCTGTTTATTTAATTTAATTTTTTGAATTTGACGTTTTCAGCAGTTTTATATTTGTATTTTTTGTATAATTTAAAAATCTTGTTATAGAAAGACTCGGACTACAAACTTTTTGCTCGCATGGAATATGTGCCATTCCATTTATTGTTGTAGAATATACTATTACATAACAACCGCTGAACAAACGCACAGCAACCGTCAATAAATACATAGCTACCGTTCAACAAACGCATGGCAACGTAATTTGACAGCGATAACCTTCAAAATATGTATATAAAATTAATTGTTTAAATTCATATTAATTCCAAATCGGCAAAAAAAATTATGTGTTCGACTCGGCATCAAACACAGATTCATAACTTCGGCAGCATTCAATGCTTCGGGCCTCAGCTTCGCCTCGTCATGAAACGGCAGCCTCTGCTGTAAATCTGGTATTTTGATACCTAGTTAAACAAATAACTATTGTTCTCTTATCAACTACGATATTTTATAGCTATTTTCATAATTAAAGCTCAAAGCGATAGCTATTTTCATATTTAAAGCGCAAAGTTATGTTTATATGCTCAAACATTTCGAGACAGCTGGGATCGTATATCGGCAATAACGTGGCGAATATTAACTGCCATGTCGTCCATCGTTTCGGGTATTGGCATAGACTAGCGACTTCAAATATCTCCGCAGAAAATGATCCAAATTATGCGATATTATGCACTCATTGAATGTGTCCCTCAATAAATCGATTGAGGCGCACACTGTATGACATGTAACGCCTTCTTGTTGAAACCACATGAAAAATGGTATATTGGACCGTGCACTGCAGGCTTTACAATCAGTTGTCTGAAAAAAAATTGTGTATAATTCGAGCGCAAAATATTTATGTCGGTCTCACATGATGAGCGCGACGAAACAGAACTTTGCGCTCTAAATATAAAAATAGCTATTGTTTGTAGCATTGACTCTACAATAATATAGGAACGTTCGATGCTTGAAAAGTAATTAGTCAATTTGAAAATAAACACTAGCAACCTATGTATTTAATATCTCCGTTAAAAGTGTTCCAAGAAATGAAATAAATCTGCGAGCGCGTATTTACCATTCCGATCGATGCAAATTGCGGAGTCCAGCTTCAGTGCATTGCGAAGTGGACAGCAGTCAGCGTTTACCTCGCACCGGTCATCAATGAAGGAATGGCTCATTGAATTTTCTGGACACGAAGAGAAAGTTGGTCGGACTTGTTTTCGACGTTTCAGACGTTTGATATACGCAGTAGAGCCGACGGTAGCACTGGTAGCAATTCTCAACTCTGCTCACACAATTCAATGTTCGCTCAAACCAAATGCAATTAAGAGTAAGACAGCCAAAGAGCTATTCTGCTCTCTGAGATAATAACTCTTTTCACACCACGGCAATTAACAGACAAATAAATATTCTTTCATTTCTTTTCTGTTCACACATCAATAATGCAGAGTACTTGTGAATAAATAAGTCGACACGATGCTTCCTGGTCGACATTCACAATTGATACCTTAAGAACTATAGGTCGCTAAACCGATATGCGTGTTGTAGTCGCTTCGCTCATTCAATGAAGTTCATTTCGCAAAATTTACACACTTCAAAAATTTATTTCCTGTTTTTTATAGTCACTAGCGGACCCGGTAGGCAGACGTTGTCCTATCACAGACCTCGCCAGCAAAATATATTTCTTTATAGACAGGATGTCCGATTTTACATTATATCCTTGAATATCACGAAATGAAAACATTTTACCGAAAAGTATGCCGAATCGAATATTTTGACATTTGGGGTCAAATAGACAACTTTAACAGGTCAAATTTATCCATTTGACCCCAAATGTCAAAAAATCATTTTTTCGTTAAAGAGTTTGCATGCCATCGGCATTAGCGTTACCCAATGTGCACCACGGAGAGGTTACGATTACAGCGCCACCTGTTGGAAATTGAAAAAAGTATCCGAATAAACCTACATATTTTTTAACGCTCTTTCAGAATCTGCAATAAAAAATAGGGGTTCTCATTGAAAATTTTTAAGTTGACCCCCTCCCGGCCCCCCATGGGGGGCTATTTTGTCCGATGTCCCCCCTCAAAACCATGACGATTATGATTCGGCATACTTTTCGGTAAAATGCTTTCAATTCGAGATATTCAAGGATATAATGTAAAATGGGATACCTGTATAAAATTCCGGTGTTCGTAATTGTTCTCCTCCTACACGGCTTGACCGATTTTGATGATTTTTTTTTACTTATCTGATCAATCTTAAATATAAGTCAGAAAAATTGAAAATAATAATTCTGGATCTTGACAATAGCACCATCTATCGGGTCTAACTATAGCTAAGAACCATTCAGGTGACCCCGTAAGTACAAAAAAAAAATATTCATCAAAATCGGTTAAGCCGTTTAGAAGGAGAAGAATAACGAACACGCGCACACCGGAATTTTATACATATATAAAGTTATAAGTGCGTCAACTGTTCTCGGTGGGCGGGGAGCAACTTTGAAATCGCTAAGGGGAACCCACTATTGATTTTACATATAGTTTGTTCATAGATATAAGAGCATGGCTACCTGCGCCATTGTCAGTGTTAGAGAGGGAGGGGGCGGGGGGTTAATTTAAGAGTTAAAAACATTTATAAAGGCGAAAAATAACAGTTTTTTTTTTTGCATTTGTACTAAATTTTCCTAATTCATCTAGGTGAAATTGCCGACAAAATATCCTGCTGTGACGGTTGGACCGCTGGAAAATTACAGTTAAACTTAATTAATTAATATTAATTTCATTAAATTATAATCATATTTGGAAGATAATGTATTTCTTTGCAAATAATCATCTTTTTAAATTTTCGTGAACCCAATTCGGTCAAATCGAGCGGTGAAGGATTGGGCTGCTAATTCTCAAATAATACCATGTGCTTATATCTACGAACAAGCTATATCTATTTATATTTCGTACAAAAAAAACTTTTAAAATAATTAAAAAAAATTTAAATAATAAAAGAAGGTAAATAGCTTCGTGGTAACGCGCCGGACTGTGGATCGCGAGGTCCTCAGTTCGAATCCCACTGACGACAGTTGCCAATTTAAATTTACCCCTGTGGTTCCCTCTCCACTAACATCTTTGGGGGCTATGATTTGACGGCTGATAACCGCACTTTATACGTAAAAATATATCACCTACCGAGATCTGCTTAAGCAGAGTGCCGTACCCATAATGGGTAAAAGGCGTGATGATATATTGATTTATTTTAAGGTTTCAGAACTCATTATATGATAAATAAACAATAGCTGGATAAAAGTTCAGTAAAATATTTATTAAAATAACTATGTTTCGAGAGCAAAGTGGTACCTTCTTCAGGTAAAATATAAAACAATAAATAATAAATATGTAGTCAAGGCTACGAGTTGACAAATAAGGGTAACAAAATATAAACAGAAAATTAAGGAAGAAAAACAGTTAAGCAGAGTTCGATGCGTTACGACGGAGCTATTTACCCAGTTAACTTTAAAAATGCAAATTTCGAAGCTAACATGTTTAATGGAAGAATGCACCTGAGAATAACTTCCTGATCAAAGTGTAAAATCGTGTATGAAACTCTGCAAATGTGAAATGTTGGAACATGGTTTTCAACATTTCTATAAAAGCAGCATTTGCACTAACGGTGCGACTATAACGCATACCAGCACCGCAACCCGACAAAAACTGCATTTTAAATGTAGATATATTTATTTAAATTCTGCACGAATATGAATACCATTTGAATAAATTTTACTCGTTGTGTACATGAATAGATTCTCATTCTCCACAAGTGGACCGAGAAAGAAAAATGTAAGCCACCCAACGTAAAGAAATAAATAGCATTCAAGACAATATTATTCAACATTTCCTTACATCCTAATTGTTATTTAATGAGAAGTAAAAATAGACATCATTCTAGAACTGAGTTCCGGTAAGAATATTCCTAAATAGATTATTATGGTTACAATCATTTTGATACAAATATAACTTCAAGCAGCCAGAAATAGATTGTTATATTATAGTGAAGAAGCATTCAATGGAAATCGGAATTATTTGGATATTGTATTGTATATACCAATTCTAATTCAACTAATAATAAGTTTGTCATTTTATTTTGTTTTGTTTGTATTTGATATCTACCTAATTGATTTTCTAAAATTCAATTAATAAACAGATGAGCTTGTTATGTATATTTTGCAGAATAATTGTTCAGATTAGATATAATAATAATTCTAATAGCTATTTGCATATTTAAAACGCCAAAGTAAAATTCATAAGAAAACATCAACTTTGCGTCAACAACTGCAAGTGCAAAAGTCAATTTTCTGTAACTGTTGCCGGAAAAAATATTAGCGAATTTTGAATGAAAAAAAAAGTCTCTCTGAATTAAAATATAAAATAAATGTGGGTGACGCGAAATTTACTAAAAAACATAATATACCTGTTGATCAAATTGAATAATACTGCATGACAGTATCTTATATGACTAAATACATGTTCTCACGAATTTGAGTAGGTCTTCCAGTTTCCTATTTTATGTCTTGGCCTCTCTTGATGTAGAAGCCTTTGTAATGTTGAAATATAGGTTGAGAAGCGACAAAATCGTAAGATCCTCAGTTCGAACCCCACAGCTGACAGTTACCAATTTAAATTTACCCCTGTGGTTCCCCCTCCACTAACATATATGGGGGCTATGATCTGACGGCTGGTAACCGCACTTCATACGCAAAAATATATCACTTACCGAGATCTGCGTAAGCAGAGTGCCACATCCATAATAGGTAAAAGGTGTGATGATATATTTCTTTTTATTTTTTATTTATTATAATTAGAATAATACGGAAAATTTATTTCGATTTTACAATAATAAATTATTTAATGAGGGAGTAATGATTACTTTTACTATAAGGGTGAAATTTTTTAAACGGGCCAAAGGCGAGTGTAGTAGTAATATTTTTAAATATATATTATTTTGTAACTTTACCAACATTTTTTTCGAAAGTCTGTGAACCACCGTTTGTTTATTTCTGGTACCTATCTCAGCAATGAAATTTAAAATTCAGACCTTAATATTTAGCTTATTTGGAGGAATTTTTAACTCGGACCTTCAAATGTGCTCTTATATTTTTATGTACTTCAAGAAAAAAAAAAAAAAAAATATCGTGGAATAGAATGACAAGATAAGTGATTATAGACTTGACAGAAGAGTTGGTAAAGACTTGACAGTTACTGGTCGATTTAGGTGACGCTTCCCCGTGGGTAAAGTATGATAGTGGGTAAAATATGTCATTATTTATCAAGAAACACACACAAGAAATGAACACATAATTCAAGTCTTAAAAAATATACTGTTTCTTGTACAATGTAAAAATGAGAGTTTGAAAAGCTTAAAGACCAAAATGAAAGTGGAATAATCAAGGAACAATAACATTTTAATTAATAAACAAAAAGTACAAAATTTAAATTCAAACAACGCGATGAAACAGAAGGGTCCCTTTTTGACAAGCATGGGTGCGCGGAATGGGGTCTTTCACCATTTTTTTATTATTTTATTTTATGAAACTTTATCTAAATTGAAGACTATCTACACTTTTAAAAAGTCTTAATTGTTATTCATTAAGCCACAATGATTTTTTTAAAAATGTTGTGACGTCATAGTAGAGGTGTTGCTGGATCTAAAACAGTACAGATTGTAAATAATTGTAGTCATATATTTTTTTACTTATTTTATTATTATTATTAATACAATAAAATAGAATATTTATGTAACAAAAATTATTTAAATCTCTACTGTTTTAGATCCAGCAACACCTCTACTATGACGTCACAACATTTAAAAAAAATCATTGTGGCTTAATGAATAACAATTAAGACTTTTTAAAAGTGTAGATATTCTTCAATATAGATAAGTTTCATAAAAAATTTAAAAAAAAATGGTGAAAGACCCCATTGATGAACATTTCTGCCGGGTACGCACAGTGATCTTTTACTGACGTACACCAATTCCAATTCCAATTGATACAAATATTAAATAATTTGCTGACAATTTTTACTCCTGATTCAATATAACAATTTAACATATACTAGCAGTCGGCCCAGCCACGCGGGTCTCACACTACTGGACAGTACCTAATATGGCTCAATTATTATTTAAACGAGAATTGTAAAAGGGAATCCCCTAGACTCCACGGTTATACATCATTTTATGATCCAATTAACACTATTTAAATACAAAAACAATTGAATATCAATAAAGGGTTGCAATATCGTTCCAGTCATTCATTTGGAAAAGTATAGTAATAATTTATTATTAAAAAGATTCGTCACTACGTTTCTCAATTATCTGCTTCTAAAACATTTCATTTAACAGGCATCCAACAAGTCAGGTTCCTTTGAATTACAACGTACTTCATTTTAAAGATGTTATATATTTTACGGTATTTTATTCATAATTCGAATTATATTTGGGAACGTTTGTTACCATTCGGAAATGCATAAGTTACGACCTGAATTTTATTTACAACAGTGCCGAAGCAAGCTAGCAGCAGGTGACAACTAGAAACTTTGAAAGCAGATAAAGCACGCAAACCAGTCACCCACCGTGAACAGGTATAGAAAAAAACAATTGTGTGATCGGCATTCGATCGCCCACGCGTTTCTTTGTAACTGGAGATTAAAAATAAAGTTACACCTGGCTACCTGCGCATCGAACATCCTAAACATCGCTACATTCACATTGCATGGCGTTCCAAATAGTGAAACCAGTCGAAAATAGACAAGTGACGGTAAATGGTACAGGAAGTAATCTCTTTAGTAACTGAAAAGTATTGTGATCATATTTATTCAAAATATCAAAACTCCAGATAGTAGAGAATTAAAAAGTAGTTTGTAATAAAATTAAGAAACATAAATATAAATAAATAATGCAGCCTAATATGGTTTTTAACGTTGATGTCAGAATAAGTTGTGGATAAATATACATATTAGAGAAAAGACAACTAAAATAAATTCTTAGGAGCTGTACTCAGACAAATTTTGCAATGTTCTTAGATGAACAGACAATTTCGTTATTAGGTTTGTTCCAAGTGGTCATTTCTGACAAGTTTGTGACATGTTTGTGACAAATTTCACTGCGCCTGCAAAAAATGTAAACAAGTTAACTTTGAAACATTTCTTTTTTGTGGCGAAAAATGTATGAATTTCTTTATTTATATTTATATTTAATGTAAGCTGTCAACACACAGTCTATGTTTCAAACTTAACTTGTTTACATTTTTTGCAGGCGCACTGAAATTTGTCACAAACATGTCACAAACTTGTCAGAAATGACCACTTGGAACAAACCTATTAATTAAGTTGTGGTCAGCACAGGACTTTCTTATACATGTAAAACTGAATATAATTGTTTAATAAATCCACTTGAATATGCGGTATATGTTTTATATACAAAATAGATATTTCAAATATATGATTATTAAATATATAATTCACTTTTCTTAAAAATGGGATCAGATACAAAAAATTCGAAATAACATTTATTACTCCAAATATTATTACCAACATTTTTCAAAACTCCAATTGACAACTCTGTTTCACATCTTTTTCTATATATCAAATAAAATAAATTTATTGTTTTGCGTACCGTATACTTCTTCTTCCGGTTTTACAATTATGACCAAAATCAACTTAATGCTGTATATTGTCACGGATCTTTTAAATATGAAATAATGTTACACAATCTTTCCTCATCCGTGAGTTATTGAAGATTACATCCATCCATCCATCCACACAGACATCATTGGAAAAATGATCAAAATGGATTCAAGGGACCTCAAAACATTTCAGTGGAAAAACAATCTTTTTTTTCGTGATTCCTAAACTTTCGTAAACAAAAATTAATCAAATAACTTCAATGAATTATAGACTATAAGACTCTTAGTTTGATTCTCATAGTCAACAATACCGCC
This sequence comes from Poecilus cupreus, assembly GCA_963942605.1. Classification (NCBI taxonomy): domain Eukaryota; kingdom Metazoa; phylum Arthropoda; class Insecta; order Coleoptera; family Carabidae; genus Poecilus; species Poecilus cupreus. The sequence goes on along the minus strand of OZ012720.1, from coordinate 20,878,560 downwards.
ACTATTAACTTTATTCATGTGATTTTTCTCCACTGACAACTTTTGGGGGTCGGGAATTGGCGGCTGGTTATCACATAAAAAGACCGTTCAAGTATTTCGTAAAGGTAAAAATGGTTATTTTGAGTAACCCCTCAGCCCTATGTAAGCTTGTGTACGAATTATAACTACCTCCTCACTAGCTTACGTAAGATTTTTTTCACTGAACCCCATTATTCTTATATTAGCTATTATAAAATAGATAATTATAAAAAGTTTAGGAATTTTGATTTGATCTATAATTTTATAAATAATAAAAAATCTATTTATTTGTCCCCAATTTTTTCTTAGTAATAATAAATAAATAATGAAATAAATAATTCAGTACATAAGAATAAAATATATCCCCCCTCCTCCCCCTTCATAAGAAACTGCAAGAATCCTGTTTACCCCATTCACCCCTTGGACCCTTACGTAATACTTCTATGGCCCCACACATACCAAAATTCGTGAAAGCAAATTGTCAAACAGAAAAAGAATAAATGGCGTGATGACATATTTATCTCAACTACAAATACATCGTCGAACCCCATTATATTACGCTAACTATTCCATAATTGAAACCATCTGATCTAAATCAACATTTACACTATCCATTACCTATCTACAACACCATTGATCTATTATTACAGTCGCTTACAAACACAATCCGTCTATTTAACAATCATTTAACATTCCATGCAACAATAACACCGAACAATAGTTATTGACATTTGTTACACATCGCTAATACGATCTAGTGACATACTCTAGCAGCCTAGCATCATCGACAAGTGACACTCGGCTGTCACAGATAAATTAACCGTAACAGAACGACTTCAGCAACCAAAGACACGAAAATAGCGCCAGGATATGAAAACATGTGTTATTAGTAAACACACTGACAGCAAGAACTTAATTGCTTGAACAAAGATGCAAATATGTTGTTTTGTACGGGATTGTCAACAAATGCGAGAGAGATGGACGATAGAGGTTACGTCAATGAGATACGGCAGGGTTTCCCAAAATACTGCAATTGAATTGTTTTTCTGTGTTGTTGGGAATTATTTCTAGATTTATTCAAAATAGCTCCGTGCTAACGCTTAGGACTATAGATCATAAGGTCCCCAGTTCAAATCCTACAGCCGCAGTTTTTACTGCTGAATAGAGGAAATGACCGGCGAGCCGACCAGGCGAGCCTGTCACCTCCTTGAAGCAGTAAAACAGTTACCTTGCGTGTATTGTACAACATTTTACTTGTTACTCATTTGTAAATAAAAATAAAAATTATAACCAAGTCCTGTCAGTTACACACAACACACAACTGTTCTGTCAAAAATTATTTTAAATGATTTCGCATAAGCCTTGTAAGCATTACTGTGGCAATGTGCATTGTTTACCTTGTTTACTAACTTGTAAAATTTTTACAGTGCAGCTGTCAATTAGTAACTTGTAAAGATTCATTTTCAAAGGCAATAGAGGGCTTGGGTAAATGGTGTTTACAAGTGAGTAACAAGTAAAAAAATTATACAGCTCTTCGTAAAGCCACGGGAAGTCATCAAACTTATAAATGTTTTTATGAAACATAATTCCTGTTTAATTTCAAGAAGGATTGTGTAAATTTACGATGATATAACTAATCATTTAATACCAATACTTTAAGTTATTAACTCCTCTTCAAACGAATTTTTTTAGATATGGCAACCTTTCACAAAAAACATTTGTTTGAAAAATAAATGAAAAATAATTTGTCAAATTTTAACATTTAACATTTGACATTTTAATATTCATATTGATTTGTCAAGTTACCTGATGGTGATGACTGATATAAAAATAATTGTTTGATTCGGTGTTGTCAAATTTACATTAACTCGTGTGACTTTACTAATAAATTTTTTTTGGATAAGGATTATCGACTCAGCGTTAATCAAAGTTAATCAAAGAATCATATTTTATTTTATTTATAAAATTTATTTATAGCTCTTTCGTAAAGTTTTGCTTGTATATCAGTCATATTTTTCTAGAACATAAATATTTTTTCACAAAGATTACAGTTACAAACACAATTTATCAATTTTGTTTTGAATTCTAGATAGATCTAGTATTACTAGTATGATATTTCGAATCCAAGGTTGGAGATACTGTCTTTCAAAAAGCTCAAAGCGTTCAAAATCTTTCCAGTTCTTATATAAATTGATTTGTTTCTTTTTTTTTTAATATAAATAAGTTCAGTGCAATTTTTGAAAAGTCAACTTTAAAGGATTTTATTAGGAAACTGAATAAATAAATATATCATCATGCCTTTTACTTATACTTAGCACTATGAAGTACTCAAAAGTATTCGTGGTATGGTACAACAGGAATAAATTTTAAAAAAGCAACTGTTTACTAGAGGAATCGAACTTATTGGTAAACTAAACGAGACATTGGTTAGACTCGGAGAAAGAAGAAGATAAAAAATACAAAAAATACAAACACATCAAGAAATACTCAGCTGATTTTAACATAAATAACTTTGGAATATTTTAAGTGAAACTCTCATACTAACGAACTCCAAATTTAAATTTTCACAATATCAAGTATTTGCTTCTGTAATACGAAATTATTTTATTCGGTGTAGAATGTCCAGAGATATTATCGAATTGTCACAGAGATGCTAGTACAGTACAAAATGTAATAAAATGAAAATAACCAAAAGTATTCAGATGTTTACATTTACATTGCATTGCAATTTCGCATTAGGTCAATAGAAATTTAAAGAATAAATACATTGCTATAAAAAAACAAACAATAATGAAATATTAAAATATTAAAAAACTGGCCTATTTGTTTCTCAGTAAAACAGTAAAATAGTCATCGTGGAAATATTGAAATCATATTATAGGATCCCAAAACGCAGTAATCTGTTGAAAACTCTCTATCAAAATTTTTGACTGGTCACAATTCTCCACTCTGTAGGAAAGATAAAAATCAAAATTTGATCACCAATTTAATTTCAGTAAAATAGTGGGTAAAAGCCTTGACGATTCAATTATATTTTATTTTAGATTTCCATAAATTCTACCTAACCCAACTTCACAGGCCTGTTACAAAACAAAACCCAGAATACAGGCTCAAAATAAAAATATTTTTTATTAAAAGACATCAGCATTTCCGGAGTTGGTAACCACTCGACCCATATCCAATTTAATTCACAGCAATTTGCACCTAATAACACCACTCTATTAGGTCACCAGTCATCATCTCAAGCAGGCGGTGTTTACTGTTTGTGTTTGGCAATATAGGTGTAGGTCAAAAATTCATCCAAGCCTCTATGACTACAACTTTACAAAGCAAGGCGACGGCGCGGACCCGTTAATTTGTGGCATCTTCGCATTTCCCGAGCGGTAAGAAACGCACATGCGACACACGGACACAAGGCTGATGATCCGTTAGTGAGACAAGAGACGCGAGACGCGCCTACTTCAAGCATTGATCGCGACGTGAACACACGAACTAGAGAGAGACAGCCAGACCTGCAGTTTCAAACTACAGACGTTGTAGTTACGCTACGGAGAGAATGATTTTGTAGATGTTCGAGACTTATTTATAAATATCACAAAGCATATTTAAATAATCAGATGTTCCAGTACATGACCTCTAGCTTAATTACAACAGTTTATTGATGACAACAATGTATTGATTACAACAATGGACTGATTACAATAATAATAAAAATGTATCCTCAAACAACCTAAATATGTGCTTATCAAACTGGAATTCAAACCTGAAATTCACAGAATTGTTTCCACACGTGGTTAGAGTATTCTAGGGAATAGTACTTTCAAGTGATTGCTTGATTTCTTAAATAGACTTTGCAGAAAAACAAAAATTAATATTAGGTTTGTTCCAAGTGGTCATTTCTGACAAGTTTCTGACATGTTTGTAACAATTTCACTGCTCCTGCGAAAAATGTAAACAAGTTAACTTTAAAACATAAGCTTTTTTTCTTTTTTTGTAGCAAAAAATGTATGAATTTCTTTATTTATATTTATATTTAAGGTTAGCTGTCAGAACAAAAAATGAGCATGCACATGCGCTTCATTCCATTCACCGTTCCAGTCTATGTTTCAAACTGAATTTCTTTACATTTTTCACAGGCGCACTGAAATTGTCACAAACATGTCACACAAATTTGTCGGAGTAAACCACTTGGAACAAACTTATTATTTGTTGACATTTCGTTTCAAATTTACAACCTTTTCAAATTTTTGCTAATATTGTATATTTACATTTAATTTTTTTTTGCCATAGTTTACAACTTAATATATTTGATATTCAACAATAGATATCAGTTAACACATAAATTATGATTTTCTAGCTGAATCTATTTTGTATTAGATTTGATTTCCTTTGGAAATTTACCTTCTGGAATCTGGAGTATTTCGTTTTTATTGCTACTTGAAAATCATCACACGTCTTCGACTCATTTTCTCAATAGTCCAGGCGGTAAATTTCAAAGGTATTTTGAATATATCTCAGTAAATAATTGAGATAGAATAAATTTTATTCTAATAATTTTTTTTCTACTACCACTTAGAAATCTGCTCAATGTATGTTTTTTGTTGCTAGGGATATGAGGTACACACTGATTTATATATAACACTAGATTGGGTATGAGCCGCTACGGTGCGTTCCCAATTGAACGCAGCCATGATGGTCAAAATTAAGATTTTGTGATACTTCAATATTTAAAAATCTATCTCTCTTGTCTATGGGTATGACCATACTTCGTGATATGACCTAAAGAGAGGTGGCGGTGAGCGCGGTGTAGAGAGAGTGAAAGCAGAGCTTCAGATTGCGCACTTTACTTCACAAAAGTGTCACAAAACCGCAGTTTCACCCTTATATTGGGAATGATCTCAGATGGCAGAATATGGCCTATGCTGAATCTAGTGTTAATTAAAAATCAGTGAAGGTACACTGTAAGCATCGTGAGAAATGAAATTGTTTTGTGAGTATTTCAATACAAGTCATTTCATTTCAGCACAGGTGCCATTGATACTTATTAACAATTGTCAAATGCTAGAATGGTGAAAGCGGAACAAATTTATTATTAAAATTAAATTAATAGAAATGATTGAAATGAGTACCATTCCATGCTCGTTGTATAATATACTAGCAAGTGTCACTGGTGAATATAAATGAAAAGTTTATAGAAAAGCATGTAAATGAATTTACATTTATAGAAATGTAATTATTTTGTGCTTTAAAACGCGAAATCAAACAAAGATGGTCTGGAATAATAAATGAGTACATTGTTATAATCAAGACATTGTTGTAATCACTGTATTGTTGTAATCAATACATTGCCGTCAATGCTGTCATCAATACACTATTGTAATTAAGCGGGAAGTTATATGTTGGTACACCAAATTTTATTTTATTCGTGAATAGAGTGCTCCAAATAAAATGAATCATGTTAATTCATTTAAATTACGTACAATACCTTTACTTTATTGAAATGACAAAATTACAGAATAATTTGAAATTTAAATACAGATTCATTATAAGATCAATAAGATGGTATATCAATGTTCTAATGAAACACTGATTAAAAATTCAATTGGGCACTAATGTGTCATTACTGAAGCAAATTAAGTCAATTAGCCTCAATAAATATCGATTTTACCTCCGTTGTTGAAGAAAACTATACTATAGAAGCACACAAGTTCCAAGTTCTCCAGCGGCCAGGAAGTGTGCTGTGCTGCGTTATTCTTTTGTTCTGGACAATAGTAAAATCAGATAAAGCAATGCGGAATACAATTATTGAATTATAGTTGAACGGTTGTTTTATTATCTCTATTGTAATTAAATTATGTTAATAATACGGATAATTGCCCCGAAACGTGGTTTCGGGTTTATGTTTCATTGAAGTTTGACAATAAACTGAACAATAACCGGCTAATAAATACCTTTTCTTATAGCTAACTGTATTTTGAAGAAATTTGTCAGATAATAGTCTGGAAATAGGACTTAATAAACTGTAATAAAGCGAAATAACCTTTATTTACACTCTGGAAGTGGAAGTAATTATAAAATTTTCTTGAAATATGATCCTTGTGAAACGTTTTTAAATATGAAATGCCTTTGGAACTTAAGTGAGAAACCTTTTTATAATGATGGACGTTTCGGTTTTTATTTAAATTTAAATGGTTTACATCAATATTATATTTCCAAGTTTCTATGTACAAGGTAAAGTTAAACGGTAAAAGAATGTTGATGGAAACAACAACAAAAAACTATGATATTAAATGTCAAAATTGCTGGCCGTTAAGGATTAACCTCCAAGCATTCAAATACTGAATAAAACCAACAAACAAAATTGACAGCTGGTTCATGCCAACCCTAACCGTATCAATGACCCTAGTTTCTGCCAGCTTAGGCCGAAACAAGTAGTTTCTGGACGATTTTAAGAGGTGTAAAACTAATGTTTTTGAACGGAGGCACCAAAAATGACTTAAGTAAACTGCCACTTTTGGTTATTGGGTTATCACTAAAAACTAATCAGCTCTTCCCAAGGGGATACAATTTATAATATATACTTTTACAGTGTGGCGAATTGATTTATGCAATACTGAAAATATAATGTTAATTGTTTCATATACCTAGAGATATGTCGTTCCCTTTTGATTTTAGAGAAAAATACTTCAAACAAATCTTGTAGACCAGTGACACCCAACGTTTTCATATTCTGGGGCCAAAGTTACTACTGATTAATTTTAACGGGCCGGATAAATAAAGAAGTGAATTATACCAAAATAAATTACGAACAATAGAATGACATATAATTTTAATAAATTTTATTTATAACTAAGTTAGGAGAAATAAAAATAAAAAGGGATAAAATCAAGATTACACAACTTGTAAACAAGGATAGCGGTAAGGATTCAATCTTGACCACTGACTTGGTTAAGTTTAGCGGGCTGGTTAATAGTTGCTGACGGGCCGTAGGTTGGCCATCACTGTTGTAGACAATTGAATTCTGCATCTAAGTCATGAATCATATTTTATTTTACACCTTTGGTAACATGTAAAATCAAGTTTAAAATTATATAAAAATGCGCAATTGTAGTGATAACCATGGAAAATAATGTTAAACTAATTTAGATTTATCATGATTACTATACCTTCCTTAAAGGTATATGGCGAGGGGTAAAACGACTTGTTGAACGATTTTATAAACTTGTGCGCAATATAAATTAATGTTCCTAAATCATCATCAAATTTTTACTTTATCTTGATGGTGTATGTCTACATTTTGTAACAATTTACGTCAGAAAATGTTCGTTCATTTTCAGATAGCAATTAATGTAATTATCGTCTTTTAAGAAGCCCGCTAATTTCACGTTGTCAAAAGAAAGAGAATGCGTTACACATGCTGTGGTGTATGTAACGTTTAACTCTTTATTAATAACAATTTCACAATTGATCAGCTATGGGAATGTGCTCACCTTTTTTTTACATTACTCCGTGGCGCAATATCAAATACATTATTTCCTAATATTTTTAATATTATAATATGTAATTAAAACTTAGAAAATACACATATTATGTCAACATTATTAATACCACATGCACAGAACTAATCGATAATGTGCAATTTTCTATGAATATTTATATATAAAATTCACAAAATGTTACAGGTTAGTGAAACCACAGATAAAAATCTTACGTTCATGAAACAGTTTACATAAATATTTATAATATTTTTAATTTTTGTACTGCATGTATAGCAGTATAAGAATTCAGACAATAGCGACACTTCCAATATATCAGTGGTGATATCTTAGTAACCAGAGAAATGAGATTTATAGTCGTGTTCAGCCGAACCTAGCAGGTAGATTGCTAACCTAGCGGTCACAGCTGAACGTATTGCTAGGTAACCGCTTGATTTTAGCAGCTAGACTAGCGACCTAGCGAAATAAATCTGAGCTAGATGAGCTACTGAACCTTCTAGAACTGTCAAAAATTCATTTATTATATCATCAATATTAATCATGTCTGCAAAAAATCTATAAAACTAACTTAAAATATAATGAAATATATGAAGTATTTTATATCTATTAATTACAAATTTTAAGTCTGTTTTAGATTTGTCTTTGATCAGAATTTGAGGTTAATTCCACCAAACTTGACTGACATAAGATGACAGCATCAGCAAAATTCCGTTCATTATCATACTACTTTTCATCTGCTAGAATCTAACACTAGCAAATGCCTAGACGCTAGGTTTGGCTGAACGCGCCCTATGTCACTGTCAGTGTCAGTTATATATGTCAAATATCAAGCCACAGTATTACTTTCATGTTAAGTTCATAATGAAATGAGTGCTAAACAGAGAGGTAAAATTATTTGTACTATGAAAAATTGTAAGAACTTTTATAGTGCAGGTGAAATAATATTATTAGAATTTATCCCCCTGACAGCTATTCAAATTTAGCGCCGTATACCGCAACTGGCAATATGGCCACTCTGCTCAAGGTCATCGATCGATGCGGCATAAAGTTAAAGGTATCGACAGCAAATGTCGCTACTGTCTGAATTCTTATACTTTGTATACTTATCACACCTTACTGTTTTTGTTTACTACTGGAAAAAAATTCGAGCGTTTACTTGAAACAATTCTATTTATAGTTTCAGATATGTTTGTTATTTATATCCTGAACATCCGTAGACCAAATCCATCCACAGTTTCGAGAATATTTACAAAATTTAAAAGTGATGGATATTTAGAATCCTAAGAAAAAGACAAGATTAGAAACAGCAACAACATTGACAACCTACGTAGCATTTTATATGGTATCCATAGTAATAAATTAATGACAGTAAATCGAAATGTAGCAAAATTCAAACCGTCACATATTTAAAAAAGAAAGAAAGTGATTAGGATTATAAGTTTTTTTTATTTATTCTTACAAATTCACAATTATTGAAAAAATGAGGTATGGGGTAAATAGCTCTGGGGTAACGTGGATCGTGAGATCCTCAGTTCGAATCCCACATTAATTTACATTTACCCCTGTGGTTCCACCTCCACTAACATCTTTGGGGGCAATGATTTGACGGCTGGTAACCGCACTTTATAAGTAAAAATATATCACTTACCGAGATCTGTGTAAGCAGAGTGCCACACCCATACGGGGTAAAAGGCGTGATGATATATTATTATTATTATACAATAAAAATGTCACAATTTTTAATTTAATAGGCGGCGAAAAGTCTTAAATACAAATAGTTGACATTAATTTTTTTATTGCATAATTTTATGTTGAAGGTCGATATTTGTCAGTTTTAGAACATTTCGGTTGAAAACAATGTTTAAAATATTATAAAAAACAAGCTTATTATTACCTTTGTTCCGCTGCATTAAGCGTTGTACATAATTATGTTGTTACGAAAAAAAGTTGAATTCGAATAAAAAACAAAGCATTTAATAAATGTCAAAAGTTGAATTTATTAAAACCAGTAGCAGTTCAAAAAAATATACCTATTACACAAAATTAATTGCTATAAATAATAGCGCTTTTATTATTTACCCAAAAAAGTGTAATTTTAAGCAGTACATACATAATTTACGGAGATCTGCTCTTGCAGAGTACCAGCTCCAGAAATGAATAAATGGCGTGCTGCTATATTTTTTATTTAATTTTTTTATCAATAAAACTTTAAACAGGTTTCAAACTACACTACATCTTTAGATTATTATATTTTTAGAGTAAATTACTATAAATGGGTATTTCTGAACAAAAGTAATACAGCTATATTTCAAAATTAACGAATACGTAAAAATACCTTTTTGAAAACAATACATTTCAATATGAATTAATTCCCATAGGAACACTGGCACACTGTTAGGCTTTCTAAAGAATAATATACACAATACATACGTATTCGTACATAAATAAATCATCATATATGAGTATGACTCCAGAACGAAATAATTTCATCGGCTATAAACGCAAATAAAAAGTTAATTTCCCAAAGTACCGCATATAATAATCATCCATCAGGCAAGCCATGAAATAACAAAAAAACAAGTGAAGTGATTCTCAAACTGAAACAAAAGGCGACGTAAGCTGTCAAAACAGCAACCGCGGAATACAATAGGGGGAACGAAGCATAAATTTTATGTCAAGGGATGAATTTATTAAACGGGGAAGCAGAAGAGAAGAAAATAAAAATAGAGACAGGGCCGGATATTAACAGCGAGCTTTCATATAAATAAGATATTATCCGCTAGTAAAAAAATTTTACATTCTTAAGATTTACTTTTTTAATTTCGTGGAATTTAACAAGACACAAGAATTTTATGATTTTGTTTCTTGGAAATGAGAAGATAAATAATAAGATAATGATTATAATTTTGTCATGGAATGTACCGTTAGATAATTTAATTGGATCAGCAAAACTTTGACAATTGCATTGCTACATTGTTGTACTGTTATAAGTTAGTTGAACGTTTCTTGATCTACTAAATAAACAAATAACTAAAAATTATCAAATATAAGGAACATTAACTTTGAATACAGATTACTTAGTTAAATACAAAGTGAAAAGATTTCGGAGCAAATTCGTATTTTAACCTAAAATTTTACTTAGATGTACCTAACCGTCTGGAACAAAATATACAGAGCATATTATTTATTGTAAACGCATTCATGTTGTTTACTTTTGTTAGTTTTTCCAAGGTTGTTTCGCACTCCAACTTGGTTTACTTTATAAATAAAACGTTTGTCCAGCTTCAGAAAATAATGGAATGTAACATCCAGATTTTTACGGGACTTATTATTACACCCTTATACTGCACAATACACTTTATTTTTCGATTTTTCGCGTTGTTTAACTACAATTTCGGTCTTTTTTTATCTCAAAAATCGTTATTCCCATTTGACGTAATGCATTTCTAACGGAATCTTCACCCTACTTTGTGTTCGAAAATAATCCGCTAGATGGCATATCGCTACATGTCAGATCCCAATACGACTATATAACTCAGTAGTGAAAATGTTGGAAATGATCAACATTATTGTCATAGGACCGTAAATGATTCTATTGAGTTCCGTGGTAAAGGGTTATAAATATTATGACACACTTACATCTTCTGTTACTATAAATTTTAGTTGTATTTAGATAAAAAGTAGTCGGAACTAAAACATTATGCGCTAAGTCTAGAAAAGGTTTATTCAAATCTCATGTGCAAAAAAATGCTATACAGTAAAATAAAAGTGATGCATTTGCACAATGAACTCCGGAAGCAGTGTTTTATTAAAGTATGCAATTCAAGTTCTATTCAAAGATACTTAAAAACTGTTTGAATGACTGTGTTTTCTCGCTACCTTTCGCTGAGGAAATTGCCAGCTGGTGAATTCGAAAAAAAGGTGTCTACTTAAAAAGAAAAATCAGTCACGAAATTTAAGAATCTAGGCGTGAAGATCTATACAAAGTCCACTTTAGATCATTATTAAATTATTGACTTTTGACTTCTTAGAAGAAAGTAATATTAGTATAACGTTCAAATTCAAATTATCGAAAAGAAAAGCAATAAAAAAAAAAAACAAATTGCGCTCCCATAAAAAATATAGTTTCACTAAACATAAAAGTTAATAAAATATTCTTGTATTTTAAAGAATTCTACTTTTTTACAAAAATAAAAATATATAAACACATCATAACGCCTTTTACCCATTATGGGTGTGGCACTCGCTTGCGCAGATCTCAGTAGGTGATATATTTTTGCGTATGAAGTGCAGTTACCAGCTGTCAAGTCATAGCCCCCAACGTTGTTAGTGCAGAGGGAACCACAGGGGTAAATTTAAACTGTCGGCTGTGGGATTCGAACTGAGGATCTCATGATCCACAGTCCGATACGTTACCATGGAGCTATTTACTTTTTTACAGCTTATTAATATTAAGAATTAATAAATATTTTAGGTTCAAACCCAACTTTACTGCTCTAAACACTCTCCATGCACAAAAATATATCACTTACTGAAATCTTCGAAAGCAGAGTGCCACACCCGAAAGGGGTAAATGGTGTGATGATGTATTTTTATTTATCGTCTTACAAAAGGATATGTTCTTGAAACGAATTTGGGTTAATTAAGAGTAACCTGTCCAAATTTATATCAATTCAATTGTGAACAAAATATAGGATTCATTACTCACTCTTCACTCATATAGAAGACAATGCACCTTAATTTGGATTCAATTACCTGAAATAAAGAAAAAACTATTAGTTCATTAATACTTTTGTAAATTAAAACTAACACAAAAACATTGTCAATCTAAATAATTTTTCTATCAAGGTTATTTATAAATTATAAAACTGGAAAACACGTCCACTAATATGCATACATAATTACATTTTAATTTATATCTGATTATATTTCATAGAATAAAAATTACATTTACATTAATTGTTGTTATTAATTGATTATTCGATAATTGTAACAAAAATGCTCTTTTTATAATTATTGTGTTTATCCATAAGCGCATCAGAATAATTAACGCCAATTATACATGCATGCCAATTAAAATAATCATCGCAGCATTTTCAAATAAATTTTTTATTTTATAATTAACGTCACATTCATGTATTTCAAGATGTAATATGGATTATTTTATACACTCTTGCTGCAAATAACGTCTTTATAAGCAAACTTTTTTTTAGAGATATATTTTTTGAATTGGCAACACGTTTTCCTGCCAATTTGACCTGACATTTTTATTAAATGGTTACGGCAATCAATTTATTGAGAGACACATTTGATGAGTGCATAATATCGCGCAATGAACCTAAGGATTGACCTTCAAGAACTTGTGATTTTTTTTAGATCATTTTCTGCGCAGATATTTGATTTCACTAGTCTACGTCGATATACCAGAGACGATGGAGGACATGGAATCCAACATTCACCGCGTAAAATTGACAGCTCGTAATGGGATTTCACAAGCAAAAATGTATCATCCATCGAGATCTGTTAAAGCAGAGTTTCACACCTGAAATTACTGGACGCCGTATTGTTTTTATGGTGGTGAAAAAATAACTCAAATAAATAAAATAGCTCCGTGGTAACGTGTCGGACTGTGGATCGTGAGATCCTCAGTTCGAATCCCACTGCCGACAGTTACAAATTTAAATTTACCCCTGTGGTTCCCCCTCCACTAACATCCTTGGGGGCTATGATTTGACGGCTGGTAACCGCACTTCATACGATAAAATATATCACCTACCGAGATCTGCGTAAGCAGAGTGCCACACCCGTAATGGGTAAAAGGCGTGATGATATATTTATTTATTTAAAAAAAAAATAACTCGAGATTTCTAAAAAGTTAATGAGAGAATATGAGAGTAATAAAACAAAATTTGCAAGATTATTATTGGATTTATGTCAGCTATGCGACAAAAAAGAAACAAAATTTACTTTTCCAACAATAGAAACACCGCTATAAACGTTTCGATAATCCCTTTTGGACCGTAACATAGACGTATATAGAATTTTTCAGAGTGATCTGTTTATGTATTTATATTTTTATATTATTTTATATTAATTACTTATTATTAATTTAAAAGTGGTTGTGTTTCGCTTTACTTCATCCTTCACTTGAGCCTACACTAATTCAGTTAGATTGAGTTCGCAGTGAGTGTATGAAGTACCACCGCGATTCGGAATCGCTGCCATATCGTCAATAACAATAACATAAATATGTTCATCTATTTATGTTTAAGTAAACAAGTATTGGCGCGTCACCGATTGATTGATTAATCTCTTTCATTTTCAAATGAAATATAGGATTTATCATAAATAAATACTTAGAACTTTCCTACTTTTTCGAAGTCTGTTAATTATCGACGAAATGAGTAACTGAAACAATACAATGTAAAATACAATGAAATTCATTTACGTTTTGTTAATGCGAATATTGCAACTCATCAATAATTGAAAATTATCGTTGCATTGTACAGCGTACAGTAAGCCGTAATCGAGGTTATATTAGCAGCGTGGTATCATTGCAATTGCAAATGTCAGATGACATGATTCCGTGTGCAAATCACAGTGGCTGCTATTTAATTACAACCACATACGCATACAAAAGTGTAACAACCTTTGTTATATAATCCTTGTAACCATTGTCTGGTTTTCGCTGAAAAAACTTCGAATCCACTGCGTTGCCAGTCGCTTGGATTGTCTCGTCACATGTGTGTACGTGATGTGATGTGTGCAGGCACGCAAAGTGAGCGAGGCGCCGGATCAGGTGACCACTGAGCACAGCTTTCAAAGCTCCCGACCGTGAAGCGAAGCACCGGCCTTAGGTAGCCCCATTGGGATACTTCACTCCATAGATGCTGTCAATAGCCTTACACCACCTTCCGTTTCATTCATATCATCGTTATAAAATTACAAGTTACATTATAAAATATACAATTCGGTAGCATTAAACTGGTATAGTAATTATATTAAACCGAAGCAGAATTAGTACTAAAAAATCTGATGTGTCCAGCACATAACCTCCCGCCCAATAGTACTCTTAAACGGTACAAAATAATATTTGATGATACAGGAACATACCTTCTTATTTTTTTATTTTCTATTTATATTTGAGAATTTTAATTTTCTTTCGTATATTTATTTAAGTTTTTGACATATTTCACTAAGAAAACAGCCACAACTGCTTCAAAATCACAATGACATGTGTCGCATTTCGTAAAAAATTGAAAAATTTTAAATGTTTTCATGGTGTACTAGGAATTCAAGATGTGTGAAATCTAATTTCTTTATATTTTATTATCTCTTAAATCTAATGAAAATTAATAAAATTAGTGTAATCAAAACACATATAAAATTAAATATTCTTCAACTTTCATAATAACGTAAATTGTTGAAAAAGGAAATATAACCGTGTTTTTCACGAAAAACTGTTAAGGGCTTCAAGTAATCTGCTACTTCCGGTTGACCAATTTTATCCAAAATCTAATCAGCTCTTCATTTTAACATAAGAAGCATTAATTCACAAAATTGTATTTTTTGGTATTATAAGTATTTGAGTTATGCGAGACGAAAAAATTGCCACAGACTGCACACACACACACACACACACACACACACACACACACACACACACACACATACATACATACATACATACATACATACATACATACATACATACATACATACATACATACATACATACAGACATCCTGGCGAAAATAGTAAAATCGTATTGTAGGGACCCTAAAACGTGCTTATTCATTGAAAACTCACTACCCAATTTTTTGACCAAAAACAATACCTCCCTTACCTAGAGGTAGGCGGGAGGTAAAAATGTGATAGGCAGTTTTTTGAATGGTAAGCACGTTCACTGCATTCGCAGATATTAGCTAGCTTATAGAGAAATATATATAGTTTACATATGCCTTTATATTGTGATACTATTTATAAAGTCATAATTAAACATCATAAAATTGTGTTTGCTTCTAATTTGCACCCAATACTGTCATGTAATATATACTTGAGAAAGTGACTCAAATCCTAATGCTGTCATCTATGCATTCAAAATAACAAACAGATAAGCGTTTAAAGACTATACAGATAAGTGGGTAAAGACTTGACAGGTCGATTTAGATTAGTCCTCTGTGGGTAAAGTGTGATAGAGGGTAAAGTACCTATATAAATTTTTTATCAAGAAACGCACAAGAAATGTACACATTATTCAACAGCTATAGTAAAAATCTGTTGTGGACACCACAATACCTCCCGCCATAGATTTCTTATCAAATAATGCAGGAACACGGACCAACACTATCAGAAAACGCTCGTCTATTCAAAAAATTTAGTTTTCACTTATGACATATGTCAAAAATAGACATGTTTTAAGCGTTGTTTTGTTATTTCAAAAAGCACAGGTTATTATTCGTAGATTTAAACAAAAATGTCAAAATGTAATTTTCTCTAAAGTGTTGTAATTAGTAAATGGAGTCACTAAATGGTTCAAAATGGTTCAAACAATAATTGTAAATAATACTATTTGAAATATTATTCTCATAACAAAAATTGTCATTTAACCATAATTTACTGAGATATTTCAAAATAACTTGATATGGCTTAAAGTAAACTACCACTTCCGGTTATTGGATTATCACCATAAACTAAACAGCTCTTCCAAAGGGGTTACAATTGATATATGCAAAATATCGAAATTTTCAGTTTAGTAGGTTTTGAGATACTGTAACTCCAGAGATCCACACATACTAACACAGACAGGCAGACAGACAGACACACATACAGGCATCATTGCGGAACTATTAAAATCGTGTTTTAGGGACCCTAAAACGTGCTCATTCACTGAAAACAAAACTCACTACCGAATTTTTAGCATGATTCCTATACATGCCTTACAGGATGCGGCGGGAGGTAAAAAGCTATTTTAAATACTATTGAGCAAAGTACTGTAATTATGAATCTAGAAGTACTGTATAATGATTAAATGCACGTTTGCTCACGAGTGTAATAGTATATTCTACAACAAGTAATGGAAAGGCACATATTCCACACGAGCAAAACGTTTGCAGTCCGAGCCGCAGGCGAGGGCTACGGTTTGCGAGTGTGAGATATGCCATTCCGTTACATGTTGTAGAGTCTACAATATACACTATACTTTCTATAACAAGATTTTGGAAATTATACAAAAAATGTAAAAATATAAATCTGTTGAAAACTTCAAACTCAATTAAATAAAATTAAAACAAACAGACGTAAACATAGTAACTGAATCAAGATACTTCATACATCGCGATAATATGCGGCTCTGATTCATCAAATTTATTCCATGCGCGGCGTATGGAATGAAAGTTATTCCAATACAATTTTTAGTTGTGGAATGCGTATTTTCCAAAACAGTGATCTTCTAGAAAATATGATTTTTCCACAATCATTTAATTTTGAATGAGCAAACAACATCAAAATTAAATGATTGTGGAAAAATAAATGAACGTAACGATGTTCAAATATCACATTTATGAATTGTGTGCGATATTTGCGAATGTACAGTGATTGCGGTGTGCGCGTGCGCATGCAGCGTGGCATGCGGCGTGCAACACGTGCAGTGCGGGAACGCTTCCTGTCCTAATTGGCCTTAACGAGGGAAATCCTGTGCCAGGGCCGTATTGGCTCCCCAGTACATCACACCCTTTACACATGCCTGTTACACCCACTTTATTACACGCGTATCACTCAATCATAGCTCACAATTACCTAGTATTGATTGAGAATTAAAATGGAGATTTATTAAATGGACAAGAAATTGTGGTATTTATTTTGAAATAGAGACTAAACACCCAAAATGCATCTGGAAATTGGCCGTAAATATGTAACGTAAGTGCCCCAGTTGCATAAAGCGTTGATGATAATACCGTTGTTAAAGTAACAACGTGATTGATTAACCTATAAAAAAATCAATATTTTTCCTGCGCAGCCAAGGTAATAAATTTATAAGACTATTTTCCTTATAAAATTTAAGCCAATCGGAATTCTGACATTTCTGAATGTAGTCCAATCAACGTAGAATTACACAATAATTTTGCACTAGTGCAAATTATCGATAATTCGCACTAGTGTAAATTACCAATGTGATTCTGACTTGCTGTCAAATGTAGTTTTTAAATTTTGCTTTACTTTTTATGAGAGAAACAGCGTTTGGCTAAATTTTAATAGGGAAATAGTAGTTCGAATATCCCTTGTGCATGTAATTGTCGATAATTTTACATGCACTTGGGATATTATATATGATAATTTTTGATATGGAATAATCAAAACTACGGACTAGCAGTCAAACATTTATTAAAAACCATTTTCCGCATCAGTCGATCATCGCATCCTTTCAGTTTTTGATATGTTCATAATGTTGTTACATTAACAACAGAGTTATCAACGCTTTAAGTAATCGGGTCACTATCTTCAAAATTTATATAGAAAGTAATTATTTTTGTAACAAATGCGCGAAATGCTTGTTTAGCGTAACGAAAGTGAAATTACTTCAACATCTGCGTTTTTACTTTTTTATACTTAAATAAAATGATCAGTAATAATATTACAAGAGAGTGAGAATAAATTGAAAATAATTTGACAGATCTTTCGACAATTTGTTGCCAGGTATAATAGCCACGAAAGGCCGTAGGGCTTGAGTGGCTATTGCCAAATGGCAACAAGTTTAAGAAAGATAATGGAAAATTATTTTCTATAACACTGTTTGGAAACTAGGCATTCCACAACTATAAATTGTTATGGAATCACTAACATTCCATACGCTACGCATGGAATATTTTTGACGAATCAGAGTCGCATATTAGCGCGATATATGAAGTATTTTAATTTAGTTACTATGGTTACGTCTGTTTGTTTTAATTTGGTTTATTTGTATTTGACGTTTACAACAGTTTTATATTTGTAATTTTTGTATATTTCCAAAATCTTGTTATAGACAGTACAGTCTACAACGTGTAACGGAATGCCATAAGGCATAATTCTACACTCGCAAACCGTAGCCCCCGCCTTCGGCTCGGACTACAAACTTTTTGCTCGCGTGAAATATGTGCCATTCCATTACTTGTTGTAGAATATACTATTTTAATTTATCGAACTCTCGCGTTATATTTAATTAGATTATTTTTTGATTTCATTATCAGGCGCGACACATAAATCTATATTTTTTGCTCATTTTTACTTGTGTTGATGACAACTATCTGACAACTGAAATTTGTCACCAAAAACAAAAAAGCAGAGATTATTCCCGGGAATAATTACAAGAGCTTTATTCTCAGTATATTGGTAAAAATGCAGACATGTGACATACAACTAAGCATTTCATTGGTTTTAAGAAACGTCAATAAATAATCAGCAAGATTTTAAAGGAAACACATGTTTTGAGGTATTAACGTCTGTGTGGATGGATGTGTATCCGTATGTTCAACAATTCAAGATAGAAAAAACTTCATAATTATAAGTTCCATGACAATGCAAAAAATTGACTGAGTTGATTTTGATCATTTCATATCAAATGCAACAAGTGGAAGTTTTCTCCAATATCTTTGGGAATTGTACTTGACTTGACTGGTTGTGGTAACCACGCTTTTTTGGGTGTAGCTTTTTTTATATTTACGTGTGAAGTTTGGTTACTAGCCTTCAAATCTCACCCCCCACAGTATTAGTACAGGGGGGGTCCACAGTTAAACTGTCGATTATGGGATTTGAACTATTTATTCCATGTGTCGACCACACTTAATTTCTTCTCATATTCGTAAAATTAATTTCACTTAAGATTAAATAAAAATCTTTGTACATTTTCCTGAATCGAACCCGACACCGTAGAGACAAGAGTCTCATGAAACAATTTAATTATATACGTTTGCAAAAACAGTTCGCTAAAAATCAGCGCGTCCTGTTTTCATAATCTTATTTCAAAACGCAATAACAACTGCATCCGATCATCTGATTGTTACACATCTACAGCAAAAGCAAACAGATCAAACAGTAACCGGTAATTAAGACAAAATGATCGTGAGAACCTGGCAGTGCAGCGGTAACGGTAGTCTGGGCGGATATAACGTGTGCTGAGTTTGCCCAAACCGAATACGTTTGCGTTTCGTTTCCTACAAATGAATTTCGGTGATTAATCGAGAGCTCTATGCTAATTTTATGATAATGCGTTTCCTGTGCCGTGCATGAAGTAGATCGGCGATGCTAGCTGCTTTACGTTATGTTATGTTAGGTTAATGTTGTGCTGTGTTATGCAACAGTTACTTGCAATCATGCTTGCATTGCTCTGGTTTCAACTAAATTATTGGCTACTACAACATTATATGTTTCCGACGTAGAGGCTACTTATATGGTATGATATATCAATTTAATTTCAATATATTATACGACGATTTAATACGACATTGTAATTATGTTTATTAAGTAAAGGGTATTGTGTATTATTAATGATAGATGAACATATAATTTCATATTCTTTTTAAAAGGCAAAGAACGTTCATAATAAATAACAACGAAATATCTTTCAAAAGAAATTCTTGTTTTCAAATAATCACATCTTATTTAAATTAAAATTTTAGTAACCGAATTTTTTGCGTAAAATATTTCATTTGCCGAGATCTGCGAAAGGACCCGTACTATGCCTAAAATTGGTAATGGCGTTATATATTTATTTAATTTCTATAGGTAGGTTAAGCTATATAATACTCGTAAATATTAAAAACTAGAAGAAGGGGTACATGACGCAATTTTGGTAGAAGAGAGATGAAAATATCTGAAGATACAGAGATAGATAAAAATTTCAGCTGTTATAATTTTATACCGTGAGTTTCAGTCAAGATACAACATTTACTTTTCTGTCATTAATATATTACTATGGATACCAATTTATATCATATACTGTACTGTTCCAGGTAAAATACAACATAAGATGTTAAACGAACTACTGAACTAGTTATCATAATTTGAAGAATTATTTAAGAGCTAATAAAGAATTGGTACAATTATGGTTATATGTAGTTTGAGAAATGTTTATAAATCAGTAAATTATGATGACAATTTCAATTTAACATTGACAATTTATGTTGCATTTTATCGGAAACAGTACAGTAATATACAGGTGGTCCATCGGGTTGTATTGTTTATTTTATGCGATTATTACAAATTTTGCCGAATTTTTTTCAGACAAAATTTATTATACATTAAAATGCCTATGTATCTGCAGTATAAGTTTTTTTTCTACCGAGTGCTCCATTTTCGTACAATTATATGCAACTTAGTATTTTTGAATGGAACATCCTACATATTTTTACAAAATTTTAAAGATCGATCTTGAGTTTCTCTTTAAATAAGTTCTTATTCTCTATAGTCCTAAAATGATCAGTATAGAAACTACAGTTTATTTTTCTTGTGGTGCGGTTCACGTCACTATCTTCTATCTCTATATCTTCTATATTAATAGTGGGAGAAAGTGAGAAAGAAGATAGTGACGTGAACCGCACCACAAGAAAAATAAACTGTATTCATGTTTTTATGCTTCAATAGTCACACAGAAAATATGCCATAAAATTGTGTGTGAATGTTTAAACAATCAGATTAGTTCCTTTCAGATTTTTAATAATTATTATTTACCATTTTCACTTAGTTTAACAAGTTTTTTTTTGTTATATTTTGTTTAGTAATTGAACTAATGTTCAATTCGAACATTTTTTATAAATTTATTTATTGGTTTTAATTTCATGGCATACTTTCTGTGTGTGAATAAATATGGGTGGAAAAATAACGTTTTACATTTTATTTTACCTGACTATATTTAAATTATTTATTATGTATATATTGTTTTAAACCTTGACGAAGAGATTCATCTATGTGTGTTTGTACATATTTATTTATTTATTACACTTTTAACATGTTTTGTATTTGTTTCTTTTAATATCACCTCCTGAATAAGACGAATGTGGCGTCGAAACCGGTCGAGGTAATATTTTAATAAAATATTTAGCTGCTATCCAAGAGTTTCATATAATTTTTATCCTGGAAACTGAATTTTTATCCGAAATTTTTGTATGATTATAGGTCAGACAAATGTCAATTTCAAAATGCATGACCTGTTATGCAATTTATGACCTACCAAATTGACTTGTATTTGATTTAAATTTAAAATTACAATAACATTGTGTAGTTTTTATTATTATTATGACTGCGAGATTACGGTTAATTTCGTTATTTTATAATTTATTTGATTAAATGGAAGTATTGGGGGCAGTGATCGAACTAAAAAGCTATTGTTATGAAATTGAAATTATCTGACCAAAGATTTGAATAGTTTCCGAACTATAAATTTATTGTTAAATATCTTAGATCAAGCGATATTAAAAAGTCTACTGCAAATAATTTTAATTTTATATATTTTTAGAATCTATCTAATAATAACGATGCTATCTATAATGTAGTAATTACTTTTTTTGTAAATTAGACGTAAAAGGTTGTCTAAAATATGAAATAAGATAATTTGCATAAGTGATTGATATTTTGTATTTTGTAGTTGGAAACGTGTAGTAACGTGAAACTGTTCTCAGAATTTGTTTCTTTTCTACTTAGTATTTATTAGCATCAGAGAAGCAGACAGCTGCCATTCATGATTTTATTTCATGGCCAACATAGTTCTTAGAAAATTGTGAATATTTTCTCTTCGTTATTCAACTATTACAATATTTTTCATACAATTGTTACTAAACAGAAAACCATTATTTGCGTCTCTAAAATCTCGAACTGCCAAGTGAAAATCTCTAATATTCAAATCGCAATCAACAACCTTGAGCGTATGATACGGCGGGCGGCGGTGCGTTAACGTAAAGGTCATTCAGGTACGTTGTGTTCAACACTCACACATGTGAGACATCGTCAACCAACGAGCCATACACACACGTCGTCCGCCAGCGCCGAGTCAAACCAGCGAAACGTGAGCAGGCGCCGCGCCGTGAGCTGCACGATTCACGAGAATACAAATCATAGCAAACAGAAGACACTCGAGACACTACTAAACAGAGAGAAAGACATACGAGTATAGGAAAATCGATTTGTGACAATGGAGAGGAAAATGGCAAAACATTGTGGAATTTTGTAATTAGGATTTTTATCTGATGTGGTATTGATTTCCAGAGGCATTTTGTGTAACTTGTAATAAAAGTTATGAAATCAGACTTTGGTAGCGAATTTGTAACAATGAAATAAAAAAAGTTCTAATTTTATTTTGTTGCAGTTTTTCATGGCTCAACAGAAAAATAATTTGTAGCAAATTACCACAACAAGTTCAAAACAACGCACAGTAATAGTTTTAAGCAAAGCCGGAGAGGTTAAATAACATGATTGACATTAGAGAATGACAAATTATGATAGAGTCAGTACCAACACATAATCGGTATTAGAATGAATTTCCCCAGCAGTTTCTAAATTGTCAACAATTTAAATTTTTTTTGTGAATTAAAATGTAACATTACAAGTTATACATTTTATGAAGTCGTAATTTCAACAACGTAATTATTTTAATATGGTAAAGTAGTCTAAAATCATATTACAGAACAAAATTTGTGGTGCCATCTACTGACAATTTTTAAAACAAGAGTGAGCAAAAATATTTTCTCACTAGTGATTAAATTGCTTACTTTGCTCACTCTTTTGAGGGAATAAACAAAATCTAAATTAAACGATTGTGAAAAAATACAATTGGTAAAATATCTAGCACGACAAGCAATGACTGGTACTAGATGTAAAATTGGTATAATATATTTAAAAAAAGTAAATAAATAACATATATCATTATGTCATTTACTCTCAAAGTTTTAGTGAATGAGGAGTCACAGGAATAATTTTATGTGGTGATAATTTTCGTATTTTATTTTCTAATATTTGCCGATTTTGGGGTTCGAACTGATGATCTCATGATCCACAGTCAGATGCGCTACGAACAATTTATTTACCCCACATAAATGCGGGTGGGATTTGAAACCGGTAGCTTTAAATAAAAAGTAGAAAAAACTTTTGAATTAATTAAATATTTTTCATGTTCGATTGTATTATAATCACTTGTTTATGATACTGTTTTGCTGTCATAAAATAGCTCTTTATAGACTAGACCATAATAAAATTAGAAGGCATATTATAAAAAAGCTTCATTAATTTATTAGGTAATTTATTAAGTAATTGATTACACAACTAAAAGTATTATTTTGATGCTAATTGAATGATTTCTTCCATAATAACAGGACAAAATGATTGAAATGTGAAATGACAGCTTGTATAATTGTTTCAAAGCAAATAATAATAAACAAACAACTTAGTAGCCAAACAAAAGAAAAAAAGCACACTTCAAAATTATCTTTTTCAAATCAACTTCATGTGTCAAATATAAATGTCATTTCTAAGCTAAAAGAAAATAATCTGCAATGCAGTCAAACAAAAAATATTTTATGTAAATATCTCTTATTTAAATATTAAATGAGACGTATCTTTTTTGTTATTATCATTTTCCTGATGAAGAATTATATACAATAATTCAAAACGTCGTATTTAAATAAAAAATATTTACAGAACTTAATATAATGAGTTATAAAAGTTCTTTCAACTTAAAAAAATAAATAAATAAAAGACGTAATATAGCTACCGTCGAACGAATTTCCATAAAATAACTCAATTATATCTCAAGCATCAATGATAACGTCTCACTCATCCAAACAATGGCCTCGGTAATCAAAAAATTAAAAAGAGATTAGGTGAAGCCCAAAATACACCGCGTTGAAGATAAACAACTAAACTTGATCCTAACTTATGACGAAATATAGAGAATTATCACGTAATGTGCTTCTCGAGATCACACGTGATTTTATTTTAAAAATCATTCGATCGAAGTGAGCGTTACTGTGAGTTGTGTTATTACGGCAATAATTAAAATGGCTGCCAGCCAAAATAATTTCTCTACGCAACGATACAAACACTGGCCTTATTCGAACACAATCAAAGTATGCTGTGAATGATAAGTTTAGGAACAGCTGAATGGAGCAATGGTAGTGTGATTGAAAAAAGAGAAATTTAAAGGTGCTCAATAACATCTCTCAACTTTTTTGTACGCTTATTCATTTCACTTTTAGGTATTTTATCACAACGAAATTATTTGAATAGTATTTAACAAATGTTTCAAACGAACGTGGTGTTATTTTGTAAAGTTTAAAAGTTGCAAATTTTTAATTTCCAGATGTGTTCTTTTTGTACGCTTATTCTTTTCACTTTTAGGAATTTTATGACAACGAAATTACTTGAATAGTATTTAACAAATGTTTCAAACGAACGTGGTATTATTTTGTAAAGTTTAAAAGTTGCAAATTTTTTATTGCCAGATGTGTTAGCTTAAGTAACTAAATGTTGGGAACAACAGAATAACAGAAATGAAATTTATGGAAATATAAAATTAAAAAGGAATTATGGGGCCTATTCTGTACCTTGATGTTAATTTTTAACGGCCCGTTACAGTAATTAACGTATCAATATAATTATGCGTGAGGTGTGTACGTTGACCGAAGGCATTATTGTCCGTTTAACGCCCGTGGTGCGTTCAACGTTTAATGTCCGACCGATATATTATTTTATAAAGATTTTTATCATTGTGTTTTGTTAGATAGATTAATCTACTTGCTTTTAGACGTTGTAACTAGGTAACACGATATTTTTATTTGTTTACAATACCGATTTGTTTATTTCAATATTTTTATCTGCCAATAGAACTCACTGTTTGTGCAATTGTGTATTCTGTACCCAATAGCAACAACAATTTTTATTCAGTGACGTCTGTTATTATTGGGTAAAATTTTTAACAGGCCGTTAAAAATTAACAGGTAAGTTACACAAATTATCTTACTATCAAAATAATTATGAAAAATACTGTATTTTCACACGCTATCACAAGAAAATGACACTGTAAGGTGGCGCCAACTACATTTATTTTTATTTATTATTAAGTTGCTATCTCTCCAATATTTTATGTTTATACGAGTCAAACCGTGTGTTTTTTAAAATCGTATTATATCTAAGATGAAAAGTATAAAACAGACGATACAATATTTGTTATATTCAGATTAAGATGATAATTTAAATTATATATTGACTCGAGTACTACAAGTTTCAAACATGAATGAAAATCAAATGGAACGAATTCATTTCAAAATTGGTTATTAAGTTAAATATAAAATGTAGGTGTAGTGAATAGCATATTCATTCAATGATGTTTGTCAAATCTGTCAATTATAGAATTTAAAAGAAAAACAAATCATTTTATTCAACACCTCTCAATAAATGCTCTATAACCATGGCGATTTTAAACAAGGAAAATAACAGATTACCCAGTAGTGGGAATAATTTTGAGAAAAGTCATTAGTAAGTAATTTTTTATTTATAACAATAATAATAACACACAACACTTCAGGAACTACTTCGATTGACATTTTAATTTAGATAATTTAAAGTACATGTCACTGTCCAAAAATATTTCTTTAATGAATTTTGCATTTATTAAGAGAAGTTGGATGAAACGTTATACTTCACACGTGGGCAAAGTCGAATTACCCACTCGATAAAAATATCACACTCAGCCTTCGGCTTCGTGTGCTAAAATTCTCTCGTGAGTAATTCCTTTCTTTGTCTACTTGTAAAGTAAATAACTATTATTTTATCAAATTTACAACTTTGGAAAATTATTTTCCTACAATTTATGAAATATATAACAGATTCGTCATGAAAATTCTTGACATTTGACAAGATATTAAGTCTATAAAAAATATGCTTCTTTCTTGATTTACAGGATGTATATAAAATATTGAACATAACACCTACCTAAGTAAAGTGTCACTATTTGCCTCAAACCATTACATCCCTCGGGCTTCGCCCTCTAGTTTCAATGTTCGCTCTCGAAAAATAATGACGAACTATACTCCCTTGATACATAAACAACTATTATGTTTATAAGAAAAAAGTAGTTAATAATGAGCTTTCATGTAAATTTAAATGAGAATTATCGTCATTACTTTAATTAATTAACACAGTTAAAAGAAATGCCGCTGTAGTTTGCGAGTAGATTCGCGTGATAAAGTCAAAGTCTGCCCCCAGTCTCAGAGTTAAAATGAAATTTGTCGGATCGCAAGTTATAGCCCCGAAAACAAATAAATTCCTCCGGCAGTATTTTCTTTTCAAGTTCCTTTCCGATTCCGTTTAACGCCAAGAGAAAAAATCTCCACAGAAGTTATTTAACTGTAACAAATGCGAATCGTTGCGGGAGGGTAGATGAGGGGGAGGGGCTTGGTGAGATGCCAGAGGGGCAAGACGCACGATGGTGAAGTTGAAGGGATAAAAAGTTCAAAGCTTCGATGCTAGATTCGCGAGGAATCTTCGCTTTGCGTTGCTCTGCAGTCAAGCGAGACATCTGTCTTTGTAAATTGAGCTAGGGAGGGAGTCGTGGAATTCTACCCTTATGAGGAGGACGAAGATTAAAATGGAAGAAATTACTATGGTGTTTACAGAAACCCCCACGCAATTTAAATATATGAATAATTGTATTTTGTTCTTACCTTCTACACATACGAGTTTCAGAGCTGGGCAGTACTCGAGTACATTACTCTAAACACTAAAGTACTAAATTGGTAGTCTAGTCTGTACTCATACTTGAGTTCATTTGAAATATCAATACTTATACTCAAAGATTTTTACTATAATACCCGTACTCAATACTCTAATTACATTAAAAGTACTCAGAGTATTTTTAGAATTATGAGAAATTTAAAATACTTATACTCTGTTTTAAAGTACGAGTACAACGATAGGTTAGATCTTGTAGAAAAATATAATGAATTATTTTGATTCATTTGAGAATATTTGTACACGAGCTGAAGACTCCAAGAGTATAATCATTAGTGAAATAACCGTTATGTGCCAGACAAATAGGAACCGCGTTTTACCTAAGACTATTTAAATAAAACATTATTATTTACAGTTTTATTTACTAAAATTAGTAACATTTCAGGCTTGACTATAGTTAAGTATTTATTATTGCACTGAAAAACATTATTTCAATTACACACATTTACTATAATGACGTCATAAGTACTTAGTACTCAATGAGTATTGGGTACTTTTTGTACTCTGTACTATTTTTTAATATTCAAGAAAAGTAATCAAGAGTATTTTTTTCTGCAACCGTCTTAAAAGTTAATGATTTTAATACTGTTTTTAGTTATAAAAGTTGACGTTTTTGTTACTAACAAAAAAATGTAACTGTTGCTAGGTTACACTTTTAATCCTAGCCTTAAAAGTAGATTCAGTAGTATTTCCAGTATTTAAATATCCTATAAATATCTACGCTATTATTGCGATCCATTGTTGTCATAACTGTGTAATATTGCGACCACAGGGTGAATCATTTCATCCCAAAATATGCGAATAAAACACTTCCAAATACACTCTTTTATTTTTTTTCCTTGCACCATTGTAAGAAGCAGTTATATACGCACTCGTAAATTTCACGTGATTTCAGTGGCAATAGATTTAAAACTATTTCTTGTGCCGATTCAACTACATCCGGCGGTATAGTTGCTAAATCGTAACATTGAAACATTTTAATTAATAATATATTATTTCAGTTTGACAAAAATAAAATTTGTAAACAAAACAAAAGTTGAAACAAAACTACCTTCTTAGCTTCTTAGTTACAATCATATTTCAACAAATATTTCAATAATTTAAAATGTAATTTTCTTGGTTGCAGAAAAAATAATATGTGTTATTCGGATTAAAAGTGCATTTGTCTGAATTGCAATTTTTGCTTCCGTTCGGCTTCGCTAGGCAAGCTAAAAGTAACACTTTTAATCCTAATAACACAATATACTATTCGTTAACAGTATTTTTAATTAACAATACTCAAGTACTTTGCCCAGCTCTGACTAGTATATGTATTTTAAGTTATGAGCTGCTTAGATTTTCGTAGCAATAATCCCTCATTAGTAATAGTTTATTTGAATGACTATTAGGTTTCTTAGGCATAGCTATAACTTTTATTTCAATTTTTTTTGTCAATTTTGATTAAAACTTGTTTAGGTGGGAAATCAAATTTTAATATGAAGCACTAGAACAATGCATAAATCATTATTTTGAAAAACGCTGATTAACCATGACTAAATTATTTTTGTGAATAATACTATTTTTAACTCCCGCACATATATGTTACGGATTTTGAAATTACGAGTTGATTACGTTTCGGTAACAATGAATTAACGAAAAGTAGTAGTTTACTTGAACGCCTATAATTTTTTTCAAAAGACATAAATATTTGGCGTACATTATATTTCACTGCAAGAAAAAACAAAGAAATCAAATAATATTAGCTACAATTTTTATTTCATACTTTTTCCATTTTTTCATCTTTGGGTGTCGCGATTTATCGATTCGGATGGCAACTACATTTCACGAGTAAAAATATAGAAATCATAAAAAATATGTTATGTACGCTAACTCATAAACAAGAAAAAAAATGCAAGTTTGTTAAAAAAAAACCGGAAGTGTAAGTTTACTGGACTACAAAACAATATATTCAATATTTCAAGTACAAAATCGGCTGAAAAAATAGCAATTATGTTTGGAATAAAATGTCTGTACGGGCCAGTGCATTTATATAAAGGCTGCACATAAAAACAAATAATTCTGTATGTGAGAATGACGTGCGAAAACAGTCGTAAAAGTAATACTTTATAAACCTACCCCGCACGAGTATTTCCGGGGGCGTTACGCGATATTGACCCGCATTCGGCAGCCGACAGTCACCCCAAACATTCCTAGCCGTCGGGTGAATGCCCTGTCTCCTGTCTTCATCCCCAACAAAATACAACCCCGGATGAAATGGTGACTACCCTCTACAATTCTACATCTTATACGCCAACGGAGCCGAGACCGAGCTAATACCAACTGAAATCTTCGGTGGTACAATAAAAACTGCCAGGTGTACATAATAAATCTGCGGTGTGACCTTGTGGTGTCTTCACTGGTATACCTATCAAGAAACGGTCCAATGCCACGCTTTACTTCAAGTATACGAAAAGCAATTTTACCCTATATTTAAAGTGGTTTGAAAATACTTGTGATGCAATTTTGGAGTTGGAAAATTACTTGACACAATTATTCTGCATCCACAATAGTTTGAATTTAATCAAAAATAAATAAATAAATAATCGTGAGATCCTCAGTTCGAATCCCACAGCTGACAGTTGAGAATTTACATTTACCCCTGTGGTCCCTCCTCTACTAACATCTCTGGGGGCTATGATTTGACGACTGGTAACCGCACTTCATATGCTGAAATATATCACTTACCGAGATCTGCGTAAGCAGAGTGCCACACCCGTAATGGGTAAAAGGCGTGATGATATATTTATTTATTTTTTTTGTACACGCTCTGCAAAATAGTTACTTTGCGAATTATTTACACGCCGCAAAATGCCGTTTTAGCGAACTAGTCCTTTAAAGGTCACCTAGCAACGGATTTAGTTTATTTATTCATTCATATTACTTACAAACAGGGACGGATGGGACGGCCGGGACACCGGGCAATTGCCCGGTGGGCCGCAAGGTTTAAGGGCCGCCGGGGCCGGTGTCGCGATCGGTTAATTTTCATTTAGAAAAGAATAGAAAAGTTTAGAAATGGATAAGAGTAAAACTAACTTTAAATTAATTTTTTATATTCTTAGATACTTATATAGCAAACCTTCATGGACAAACTCTTTAATAAAAATAGTTATGTTCATCGTTTACTTTCTGTATCTATTTCATCATTTGAGTATCAAAAATTACTTAAAATTATTTATTATTTATCAAAAAATGAACAGTTTTAACAATATATAGATAAAACTATATTCCAAAAACAAAATACATTGAAAGGTATCAAAACTTAAATTAAAATAGTTACTTAATAAACTAGTATAAAGGGTGGTGAATCTAGGAACGTACTATAGCGTTTTCAATGTTATTTTTGATATGTTCAATTTATTGACTTCCCTAATTATTTTACATCAAAAAAGTTAAATTGTAGAGAAAAACTTTATGCATTTTCTAACATTTATAATTTTGCACTACCTGGAATCGGAAAAATAACTAAAATGTTTAGTGATAAAATATCGCCAGTGCCATGAAAAGCAAAATAAATGTTATGTTAATTTACAGGCAGATTCATAAAAGGGATTAGCGTTAACTCCATTTTTATTATTACTTGTAACTTCACTTTCCATTCTTAGAACAAAATTATATTAACTAAGGTTGTAATCAAGATTGGTTAGCATAAAATTTGACACATTTTGATAATACAATTAATTTAGAAACGAAGTTACAGATGATTGAAAAATTCCTTTTATCTGCCTGTAAGAGTTTATTTTATTTAATAAATTTTTGTTGTGCACTATTTTGACTATTAAACCATTTGAATATATCTAACTTTTCTTCCAAATTATAAATTTTTAATTAAGACACTTAAGGGTCAGTTGCACAGTTACCACTTAAGTATAAGTTTAGTTAAACCTTAAACTGCAGTTTAAACCAAATACTAAAGCTGTATATGTTGCACAGTTATCAATAAAAAAATACTTACCTAAACTAAAAAATATGAATGTTGGCAAACACGAATATCAATTATTACTGTTTTATCTCTATCTCGTATTTTGACATATACAAAATAGTGTTTTGTATATTAAATATGGAAAATTTGGAAATATGTAAAGATTTTTATCTGCAGCTGTAATAAAAATTAAATATCCCTCAAAAATCGTTGTGGAGAGAGAAATTAGAGTGGCAGAGTCAAATCTTATTCCAAGTTTTGAAAAAATGTTAGTTGTTGAAGTTTTTCACCATTTACTTCGTATTTTTTTATTTTCATAATTTTAGTTTGAAATATTTAATTTTATTAAATGTGAGGTTTATCTTAAGTTCTTTTCATTCGTGTGTTGATTTATGTCACTGTACACATATTTCGACAAGGACACCGGGACAACATACTGAACAAGTAAGTGCCCGGGGACTGATAATGTTTGGGAAGACCTGTTTTATAAAATTCTTCATCATTCCATTCATTGAAATTATTGTACCTATTCTCTCCAGGACTACGACAAGGTCTCAAGAAAATGTCAATATATAAGATTTCTTCATCCTCATCGCCATCAATATCAATAATAATGATAAGATCTATTTTAGAAATGTATCTAAAGTAGATAAAGCAAGTGAAAAACATAAAAAAAATGTTAAACTTTGGTTTAAGCGACACCACATGTACCGCTTAAGTATTTGACATTTAAGTGACAATTTAAACTGAAAAACGAAACTGTGCAACAACTAAACCATAAACTAAAACTTAAGCTTAAAAAAAAAACTTAAGTGGTAACTGTGCAACTGGACTAATGACAACAAATGACAGACAAAAGTAATAAGTTTCAATTGGTACATTTGTTTGTTAATTCTTCATGACACTGAAAATTTTAAGAAAATTATCAGTAAACATTTCCTCATTTTTTCAGTTGAAATTTTAAACATTAGTGTTAAAAAAATGCATAATTTCTTCCGCTATATAAACTGGTTAACTATTTTGACGTTAAATAATTAGGGAAGCCAATAATTAAACATTTCAAAAATAACATTCAAAACGCTATGCTGCGTTCTTCATTTCTACACCCTATATAGGAAAACTAAAAACAAAAAATGCCGGGGCCGATCACACCTAATTTCCCGGGCCGGTGTAAGTTACCCCATCCGTCCCTGCTTACAAATAGGTTTCCATGCTTACACCATCGCCTACCTACTACAAAATATGTACATAATTGTTTTAGTATTTCCTTGCAATAATTTCTTACGTACCTACTGTATTAATTTGGACAGCTTGAACAAAAAAATATTGTATGTAACACATACGCAAATTGAGTTTTAGCGGATGAATCGATGTTTACGGGCGAGGCGCTAGCTATTTTGCGTACTTGTTACATAAATTACTATTATTTTATAAGTGAAAACCTATGACTGTTTTGTTTTGATTTTTCCAAGCTATTTATTTGACGTATAAAAATTAATTTACGGAACCAAATTACTACATTGTAATCTATTTGACATCGTTTCGTTCGGAAAAATGATATCTTTCGATTGATACTGCAATATTTATTGTCCGGTAGAACACCCAGCAACAGCACGCAAAAAACTGATTTCCCATGTTAATCTTCTATGTACAGGTACACCTTTAAGACAGACACGGTATATAAATACCGGGTGGAGCATCATACCTGTGTACATAGGCGATTAACATGAAAAAACAGTTTTTCCGTGCGCATTGCTCCCCAAATTATTTTAGGCAAAAATGCTTCAAATACATGTTGTAGAGCATAAAATTCTGCATCTAAATCAATAAACAGAATCACTTTTACTTGCTTTGTAACGACAGAAATTAAATATGAAAACATGGAAAATTTCGTTGAAAATATCAAATAGCCATGGAATAGAAACAAAAATAAATAAATGTTTATCGTTTTTCTGTCTATTTGATATTTTACCGGTCAAATTAATCATTCATCTGTCAAATGTCAAAAATTTATTTATTTTTGTTTCAATTCCATGGCTATTTGATAATTTTAACGTAATTTTCCATGTTTTCATATTTAATTTCTGTCGTTACAAAGCATGTAACAGTAATTCTGTTTATTGATTTAGATGCAGAATTTTATGCTCTACAACATGTATTTGAAGCATTTTTTCATAAAATAATTTGGGGAGCAATGCGCACGGAAAAACTGTTTTTTCATGTTAATCGCCTATGTACACAGGTATGATGCTCCACCCGGTATATAAATAAAAAATAAAATACCAAAAAACGAAATAAATAACAAAAGTATAATGCATTATTTGTATTCGAGTAACAAATCAATTGAGTTTATTTTCGAAAATTAAGCATTCAAATCGGTTTAAAATTAGGTTTGGCAGTATTAGGACACAACAGGAATTTTAATTAATTATTTTCTAATTCGATAAATAAAATTTTGGAACCATCTACCTAATAATGTACCTACTTTTTATATCTATATTTTTAATTTAAAATATGGTATGCTAAGCTAAAGTATATCGTAATAATTAAAGTATTATATTTGCTTCGTGATATGCTTGACATTTTAGGTAATAAAAGGAAGTAAACAAATCTATTTTTTGTTTTAAAATGTCGAAAGTATCTTTTTGTAAACAAGTCACGTTAGAGACTGTATACGTACAGCTAAAAGCAATCTAGTTAAGATTCGATAAGCATAAACGAATTTTTGAAAAACTAAGCTAGATTTCATTACTATTCTCTTTACCTGGCTCTACTTTCTCTCAAACATTTGACAACCTAATTTATTTTCTGTTGTTTCACTATGCTCCCAACAATTATTTTAGAAAAATACTGCGCAATGAAATAATAGATTACTATAAATTACCTAAATTTTGGAATTTGTAGATTATATTTTGCAAACGTGCAGATAAACAAGTATGTAATTATTATTAATTATACTAAATTTAAAACTAGTAATACTTTCTTGTCATATCATTTGACATTTTATAATAAAATAATCAAATGTTTATGCTCTGTTTTCCTTAAAAATTATAGGTTACTAAATCAAAAGTAAACAGTTTGTATATTATTACAATTTGCACGTTGCAACAAAACTTCAAAATGTAGGTTAAAAATAAGGTTTTAAACATAAATAGACAGTTGGTGATAAAAAAGAAAGCATATTCGTTTCACGAATTGGAACTATATTAATTTCTTTATTCCATATATTGCAGTATATAAATATACGAGTTGCATATACATATCACCACGCTATATCCCACAAAGTAGGGTAGTACGAACACGAACCAAGAAGCAAAATCAATTTTATGCAAAATAATCCTATCCTGGAACATCACTTTCGCCTCGTCCACATACATACACGCTCATTTATTTTTCACTCTAAATTATTTATTCACGCAAGAAACCATAAATTATATATACCTAACCACTTATTCTATGTACGCCCACCCAATCGTTCACCCTTCATTTCGTTCACATATATATTAGTTTTACTAACTTTTCGTTCATGATTATTTTTAAAATAAATACAACAATAATCATTTTTAATTTTATTAAACCCAAATCGACGGCAAGATTTAAGTGCAATAACTCAAGAACTATAAAATATAAGAGCAATAAAACTAAATAATTATGTTTTTTCATGACATGGTAGGAAACCCCACCGTTCTTCTCCCGAAATAGTCAGGAAAATGTGTTGTTCCTCTCTAGAGAGGAAAATATAGAAGTGTTACCAATATGAATGTTATTTGCAAAAAATATATTATAAAATTATAAATAAATTCCTAATTTTATTAAAAATCTTCATTTTATTGATATACATATTTTAAATTATCTTACAATTATGTCTTATATTTTTCTTTTTTTTATTAAATCACAATTTGACAACTTATTAAAGATATTTAACATTGGTTCATTGGCAACACTGCTACACCGCCTTGTGTCTGATAACCTAACTTTTAACGTGTCAGTCTGTCAGTTGTGTTCTCAAAGTGTATTTTAGGTGCGAGCAAATCGTTTTTAGAAACATGCCGTGAACAAATGTTGTGTCTAACACGAGAAGAAAGCTCTTCTTCCACTCTCGTTCGAAATGCCTCACTCGCTGCGCTCATGAGGCAAACTTCGAACTCGAGGGGGAAAAAGAAGCGCTTTCCTCTCTAGTTTGACAAATAACTCTTCTTGACAATGCGCAAACTTGAGGTTACTTTGGTCATACAAAACAATAAATAGAATTTATTTTAATTTAGAATCAGTGTTTCTTGTTCATTTGTTATTATTCCAGTAGTTATTTTTCCTAGAAATATTGATAAGATATAAATATATAGAATAAAACTTTCTTTTCTTTATAAGAAATTCACATGAGTCCAATTGTCCCTGCTGAATGAATTCGTATTTCATTAGGTTTATAAAAGTGATATAATCCTGGGATCGAAAAATGTTTGTGGTTTAAAATGCGTTAAGAACAATAAAAGTGGTTGGTAATTAGTTTTATATGACAAAAGTATTTAGACATATAAATGACCAAAGAACAAAATTTAAGAAAGGATGTTAAACAACTCAGTTTTTTACGTACTAATTTCAACGCAATATTTGAGGGAAATTGTGGAAAATCTGCTGAATGTTTAACTACATATATTCATTGTTCATTTGTGTTACGTAAAATTCATTTCCTCTACAATAAAGCGCCCTCCATTGAACTATGAACTACAATAATTGAAAACTATTGATTTTGTGACAGACAAAGCTCTGAAAAATACGCTCCACAATTTAAATTCGCTAGTACATTCGTACCTTATTGCCTTGGAAGGCAAGATTAAAAAGCCGGAATTTTGATTTTAGTGCGCGTACACATGCGAAATTTATGCGTAGAACCAGTATGCAAATTTGAAAACGATCTAATGGCTTATGCAAACAAGACTTGTTTAAAAAGTCAGCAAAATATTGGTGCTTGTAACTTTAAGATGACAAATTACATAATTGCTGCAAATTTAGGCTATATTTAATTTCATTTTATCTATTTATGCAAGTACAAAACGTGAACATCAACAAATCTTGATAATATTTTTAACAACTTAAATTTGCAGATAACTGTCAAATTACAGCACTCAAAATGTTTTCTAAACGATTTAATAATATTAATAACAACGTTTGTGCGTTATTAGTGTGGCTCTCTGTTCATAGCAAATACCAGCCGTCAGATCTCATCCCCTAACGATGTTAATCAGAGCTGATTTAATAATATAATAAAACAATGAACCATTTTTTTCTAAATTAAGGATATTTATAAAACATGTAAATCCGTTTTAATGAAACAAAAATGATTTTACGGATTATCTGCATTTAGTGTTATTAATCTGAAGATTTGAAAATTAATTTTAAAAAGTTTTAAATTCAATTAACAAATTAAAATTAAATTCAGCGTCGATACACGAAAAAAAAGATAAATTATAAAAACGGAAGACGTTATTAAATTACCTGTCAAGCATGGGTGACGACTGAATTATATTTTAGGGGGCTGCTTGAAATTACCCTTAATCACTTCCTGTTAATAATTATTTTATTTGTAATGAATTATATTTCAGTTTACAATGCTTCTTAACATACCAAATAATTTAAATAAATAAGTATATTTTTTGACATCAGACACATCCATTTTTGAGTGTACATATCAAAAATTATTTAAAATTCATATGTTTGTACTTCTTAATTAATTATTATATTGTAATGTTAAGCAGAATGAATACACGGTATTTTTATATTTCGGGGAAAAAATTGTAATCTTACACTTAAGGATGGTAAAAATGTAGGTATATACCTAGTTTATTTTTTTCAGAAGTATAAAACAATCTCGTATAGCAGAACTGTTTAACTACAGCTAACCAAATAAAACGAAATTATTATTATTATTATTTATTATAATCCAAAATGTAATTGATAATTTATTTATTATAAGCTTGACATCCCAAATAAAATAATGCACCTACATTTATATTTACATATAAATTTATACTCATTATAAATAAAATATGGGAATTGCTATTTTAATGTAATATTTGAGGACACATTTAAGTCAAGGATAATCTCAATGTTTTCTTTTGTTATGTTTATTACAAATGAATGAATAAGAATTATTATTACCGGTATTTATTACGTATCAATGGTATCAACGGATGTTGTTTAAATATAAAAGTTGATAGTCGTATCATATAAACCTGACGGCACCTGTCCTCAAATAGTATATTTAATATAATAAAACTTCTATTATGAAAAAAATTTGTTCCTTCCTTATAATAAAAAAGTTAAGGGGAAGGGGGGCTCGTTTTCCCAGATACACCCTGTATATGTATTAAATAGTTATTTGTCAAACTAGAGAGGAAAGCGCTTCTTTTTCCCGCTCGAGTTCGAAGTTTGCCTCATGAGCGCAGCGAGTGAGGCATTTCGAACGAGAGTGGAAGAAGAGCTTTCCTCTCGTGTTAGACACAACATTTTTTTCACGACATGTTTCTAAAAACGATTTGCTCGGACCTAAAATACACTTTGAGAACACAAGTGACAGACTGACACGTTAAAAGTTAGGTTATCAGACACAAGGCGGTGTAGCAGTGTTGCCAATGAACCAATCTTAAATATCTTTAATTAGTTGTCAAATTGTGATTTAATAAGAAAAAGAAAAATATAAGACATAATTGTAAGACAATTTAAAGTATGTATATCACTAAAATAAGGATTTTCAATCAAATTAGGAATTTATTTATAATTTTTATAATAATTTTTTTGTAAATAACATTCATATTGGTAACACTTCTATATTTTCCTCTCTAGAGAGGAACAAGACATTTTCCTCACTATTTCGGGAGAAGAACGGTAGGGTTTCCTATCATGTCGTGAAAAAAATAAATTTCTAATCATATTCTTACTTTCTTGCATTGTGCAATGCGTCATGTATGATGTATATTAATTAGAAATAACATAAAACATCAAAAAGATTTTTATTTAGTAGGGAAATACATGGTTGTGGAAATTCCACTTATCGAACGACTAAATCCTAAACAATACACTTATATCGAATTGTGAAATTCAGATTAGAAATTTCCTTATAGATACATAACAAAAGCGCGGAATTTATTATTCGATATTTAGAAACTGTCAAATTCAGTATATATTATAAATATTAACAGTTCTTTCCTTAAATTCAATTAAGGGCCGGTATTTCCAACTTCAGATAAACTAGTAAATAAATTTATCAGTGGAATAACAGAAAATATCGCATCAAAAGATTACATCTTCTAGAATAATTGTCATTATTTAAGCTATGATATTTATGCGACATTTTCTGTTTATTCCACTGATAAATTTATTCTCTAGTTTAGCTGAGGTTGGGAATACCGGCCCTTAGACAAACTATTTTGACAGATATCAAAGTTTTATAGTCATGCTGGAAAATTTGAAATGATCTCCAAGGACATATGACTTTCATTATGATATTTAAATTGGTTAAAATAATAATTATGATTTTTCTGCTGCATTGCCAATATATAAAAAAGAAAAGCACCAACTTTACATTTTCATCCTTATTTATTTAGTGACCTATGCATTATTTTGGAAAAACATAAACAAAATTTTTATATCCACAACAAAAAACACAATTGCGAAATTCCCCGTAGGTGTACAAGCTCGGTGACAGTGTACTTGTATCAGTATGGAACACTTGTCGCACAAAACAATTACAAGCACAAAATTTGTTATCGAGTTATTGCACAAAGTAATTTCCTGTCTTGTGTTGCAATATCAAGACTTGAATCATTTCACATAGTCTCAATCCCTTTCAGAAGTACAGTGTTGCTTATTAAACTTAGGCGACGTTGTCAATTATTAAATCCAGTGTTGTCAGCTCTAGCCCACTTCGCATTATTCCCGTACACAAAATATTTTAATTAAAACTCCCATGAGCAGAAATGAGAAATTCAGATTTACAAAACAGAATTTGGTCATGATTTTCAGCTTTCATTCATGGAAATTGTTTGACATAAGCAGAATCGAACCCAACACCTTCCTCAGCGAGACAATCAAATCTAGGAAATATATGATTTACTAGGTAGGTATAGTAGAAGAAGATTTAAATTTTTTAGTCTAGGAACCATAAGACGTGTATATTTGTTAAAAACGCTATAAAAATGGTTAGCCCGTCATAATATTTCCCTTAGATATACTTAGATTTTAGCTTTAAATATATTTTCCTATTTCACGTACACAAAGTCAATTTCGTGACACTGTTTTTCTTAAAAACAATGCTACAAAATTGAATTTTGTGCAACTGTTTTTGGGAATTTATTATTTGTAAAATTTATGAACGTGAAATAGGAAAAGTAGTATGAACAACTCGTGTTACAATGCCTAATTGTAATACTCGTATTTTGCGTAACTCGCCTGCGGCTCGTTTACGCAAACTATACTCGTCTTACAAAAAAGGTTATTGTAACACTAGTTGTTCAATATACTATTCTATAACACTGTTTTGGAAACTAGGCATTCTACAACTAAAAATTGTTATGGAATCACTAACATTCCATACGCCGTATGGAATATTTTCGCCGAATCAGAGCCGCATATTAGCGCGATATATGAAGTATCTTGATTCAGGTACTATGGTTACGTCTGTTTGTTTTAATTTGATTTATTTGAGTTTGACGTTTACAACAATTTTATATTTGTATTTTTTGTATATTTCCAAAATCTTGTTATAGAAAGTATAACGTGTAACGGAATGGCATATCCCACACTCGCAAAACGTAGCCCTCGCCTTCGGCTCGCGTAGAATATGTGCCATTCCATTACTTGTTGTCCTGGTAATTTTGAACACAATACAGCAAAACAAAACGATAATGTAAACTTATACCTCAAAATGACCCTATTTCTGCTGATTCTAGACGATTTTGAAACATACAAACTAGTGTAACTAAACAGAGGAACAATACATACATATATCAAGTGATGTTTACTCTGTGTCACATTTAGAAATAGGCAAATAGGTTTGTAATAATTTGTAGCTCTGAATATATAAACGTAATATATACGATTTTTAAAATCGAAACTTAAGTTATTAATTCATGCTAAATTGTGTTTAGGTTACACGCACATTTAGTAATTTTCGTATATAATATGAATGAATTGTGCATGAATCAAAAATCCAATTAAAAAACAAAAACATCACGTAGATAATTCCTAAGCTCACTATGATAAACAATATAATACCCACTACCTATTAATCACCATTTACAAATAACAATAACTGATAAAACAATTGAGTCGATAACATCTTCATACTTCAATTGTAATTTTTACAACAGTAACTACTGTAAACAGCCCAGTCTTCTATATTCTACAAAAACATAGCAGTGCGGCTTAAAGAAACCACCGGCGATTCGTTTATACCTAAAGGGTTTGAAACCTTAAATTACAAAGGGTTCACTTAATTTCAATGCCTGACATAACTTGGGAGGGTGAATCATAAGTCGAAGGGCTGGAAAAGAATAAGTATTTTATTTTTGAATGGGTTTAATTTTTATAAAAGCAACCGGTACATTTGTATAGAAGACTAAAGTGTAGCTAAAATAGTTACCAATCTGTTGGTGCAGCAAATACGGATTGTAATTCTTTACATAATTTATTTTGTCACATATATTCATTGTGCTACAATTAAGGAAAAATATTTTAGAGAAACTGAAAAGATATTTCACTTATTAAAATGTTTAAAACTGTTTTTCTCAAGATTGGAAGCAAATTACTAATAATATTTTTATCCGTAACTGATTATAGAAATGAAACAAATTAAATTTATTATCTTTATGTCAAGCAAACTTCCAGTTTTGGTACGCAATTATAATTAAAATGTGATCAGTTCTCCGCATTGTCATAAAAATGATAAGTATGAAATTTCGTTCTTAAGTTACTGAACATACGAACACACATCCTCACAAACATCATCATATATAATCGATTTTTTTCGTGATTCATAATTATATAGTATAAGTAAGTAAAATGTAGGTTAACATATTTAATTGTAATAAAAATGTTATAATAATTATTATTGTTTAAATAACACTAACAAATTACAAACAGAAATAAAATTTTATGAACTGTTAACTTTCAATTTTCAAGAAACAAATTATACTTGATTTGATTTATGTGCATATACTACTTGTGGTTGATTACATAAACAATATATGCTAGTGATAACATATACGACTGCTATTTAATAACAAAAGATTAACAGAAATCACAATACAGACATTAAAATGAATTATTAGTTATAATACAATACGATAAACTTCATTTTAATGTACACAATCCACATTTGTACTTCCGAAGCCTGCATATCTGGATCTGGATTAACTAGTTTACGACTAGCTTCACAAAAAGTTAACTCGTTATTTATCGGATATGTGGTATCATTTAACAGTCGCTTTTAATGTCATTTTGCAAAAAAATATTTTTTGGGACACATTTTAGAATACTGTTTCATGTGTTTATTAAAGTAAATAAAATATTAACTCTTTCTACAACTTTTACTCAAATAAATATTAAACTTTTCTAGATTATTTTTCACGTCAAAGAATATTTCAACGGGCAACATTTTAATAAAAGATGTAAAAATGTAAAATCACTACAACTATAAATGAGTATTCAAAACGACACACTTAATGTCAACTGAAAATATTTTCCACTTAGCGAAACCCGTTTCATTTACACTTCAAATGTCGAGTTGAACACAAATATTTTTACATATCTCAGCACACAGATAGCAGTAACATGGCAACTGGATACCTTACTATAGTAAACAATTGAAAATCTGCATTTCTATGTGGCCACCTTGATTTTATAACGGAACTAATCAACTAGATTTATTTTTGATTATAAAATTTACAGTAAAGTGTTAATTTCGACACTATTTTTATTATAAATCACTAAAAAACCATTTGTAAAAATTTGCTTTATCACTTACGTCAAAAACTTATGCAACTCTTGTTTTTGTAAAATTTGCGAAGTTCACTTTTAGCATAGATGCAGGAAGTTTTTGGTTTATTATAAAAACTATTTATACAAACATTGCTTGACAAATTATTTAGGATGTAATTAAAATGTTCGGCAATAAACAAGGAGAAATGTTTTGACGTTTATAAAGTTTTATGGGCCTTCTAAGTACGGAGAATTAAGCTCATGAAAAAAATTTCGTCTAGCAAAGAACAAAAGTTCGATGTGATCAATTATATGAGAAACTCTGTGCAGCAAGGTAAAATGTTAAAAGGAGAACTATCACTTTCTGATCGTCCTATGAACAACAAGCACTGCCATGTTAGGTAAGCATGTTGTGCTGACCTAAAGGCGACCTAATACAAGTGTATGGTGAAGGATTTTGCAAAATTCATATTTTTCCCAAGCTTAGGACACTGTAAGCTGTCTGGAGAATTCAGTTTTAGGATAAATTTCACTCATTTTAACGTATATTTCGCCACCAAATGTTGACGTGGCCAGAATTTTGTTCCAAAACTACACTGGTTGCGCGAACTATATTTGAATGAAAACTTTTTATTTAAGCACACGCGACTTTTTAGTTCATCACAGCGAGAGAAACACAAATCTTGAATTGATTATAATAGGTTAATAAGTCATCTCTAAACGCAGACTTATCTAACTGAACGACTTTCAATCTGCTTTTAGTAGTTGCAAATGTCTTTAGCAATATAACACCGTATTGAAAATTAATATAATAAAATTTTTTGACTCACCTGATTTCTGAAGTATTCCTCAATCGCTCGGTATGCAGAATCCGTTAATTTCACAAATATTAAGTCTTTATTTTCACCAAAATTTCCCTGCGATGACAAACCATACTGAACACCTGGACAGAGCGCCGCCATTTCTGTCTACTCAGTCGCACTTTGCCTTTGCACCAGCTGACGTCGGCTAGTCAAATCAGCAACTAACTTCATACACTTGTTGAAAATTTATTATTTAAGTACATATTTTATTTACTAGATTCACATGGCAATAAAATTATGATTCCTGAGAATAATAAATATTATTCATCTAATTTTGAATAAAACAAATAAAAGTATAAAATTATAACTTACATTTGACTACGGTATAATGCTGAATATTGAGCAATACTGCTGTTGTCATCTGTTGCGCGGCAGCGTTACTAGCCAAAAGAGCGGAAATTCAAAACAGTTATTAATGTACAACGTAAAATAAATTTGAAATCGATTAAATTAAACCACTGACATCGTTCAGTTAGCTTAAACTGTTAGATAATATATGTTTTTAAATACTTTTTACATCAAATTAATTTACATTTAGATTTTTGTATTACAGAGACATTAATTGTAAATATATTATATGTAAATTAATTAAAAGAATAATCCAATTTTACAAATGATTATTTTAATCTATAGTCTATAGTATATCATTGTGTATTCCGAAATAATGTATTATCAAA
The DNA here is from genome assembly GCA_963942605.1 of Poecilus cupreus. NCBI lineage: Eukaryota > Metazoa > Arthropoda > Insecta > Coleoptera > Carabidae > Poecilus > Poecilus cupreus. Next base: position 20,834,819 of record OZ012720.1, on the reverse strand, counting down.
TTACATTATTTTGGAGGTTATTTCAAATATGTTTAATTTGATACTGATAGTTTGAAAAAATCTGAACTAAATTATAATTTCATGTCACTTAAGAAAAATAAGAATTTAATTAAATAGTATCTTAACTAGAGGTCTATTCTGTAACTTATCTCTTAATTTTGAACACCCTGTTAAAAATTTTAACCGATAACAGAAGTCACTGAATGAAAATTGAAAATTTCATACGGCACATATATTTTTAATGGCTAATACTTTTCACATGCCTAAAAATTACTAGGTAAATTAGAGGATAAGCCTCATAGTTAACTAATTTAAATGTTGTTAAATATTGTTTTAATGTCATTTTATTGATAAAATCATATAATTTAATTTTACGTATCCGTAGTAAGTTTCTGATTTTATATCTTTGTTAATTATTATACAAATAATAATCCCTCAAGATTTAAGGTTTCAATATTTCAATTTTTATTTACATATGTAAATTAGACTCATTAATATTAGCACAGCACATGTTTTTAATGCATCAGCATTTTCTATTAATTTATATGATAAAATCGCATAAATCTCAAACATTATAGCTCAGATATTTTTAAAAATGAATCTAAAGCTTATTCCTGGTGGATGATTGGGAAAATTATTAAAGTACTGGATAGCAGTCAATAAATATTTATTGAAAATCGGCCTCTACAGTTTCGGTAAAACACTTGTTTTCGTCCAGAGCTACAAAAGTGTGTATCAATGTAATCTATTTCTAACAAAATGTTTTTAACGTTTTAAACTTACGTGATTTTGTTTAACAAAATTGGTTCTTATGCATATTTTGATATTACACTTTAAAATAAAAAATAATAGGAGCTACACAAATTTTGACGTCAGTAGTTATAAAAAAAGCTCCTTTTGAAACAATTTCATTAAGTTTAAACATGTTCAGTTCTTTAAAAATATTTAAAATACTGATTTATCAACTCGACATGATACATTATCGACACATAGATGCGATGGATATGGCCGATATTAAATTCTCATATTAATAAATTCATGGAGTTCGCAGATTTGTAGGAGTTGTATTTATTTTGGAAGTATATGAAGTAGAAGGTCAAGATACAGTTTTATGGTTAAAAAATGAAATTTTGTTCAGATAGCAGTCTTAAGTGATGCGTGATTTGTTTTATTAACTATTTAATATTTGGAGTTACTGTTCATGAATTGTTGTGTAGGTACAGGATTAAACTACGTCCATGCAAGTACATAACAAATGTTAAAATCTACTGCCGGAGGAAGAGTTGATAATTATAATACACAGAAGAAATATGTACCTAATATCCTAGTGCAGTTCTGAAGAAAATATTTTGTAGCATTTCATAAAATAGAAATTGCTTTTCTAAGTTTGTGGTTTTAATGCGAATAGAGACTAATGTATGTAAGAATATTTTGCACTAACGGTCTCCGAAACCCTACTTCCCAAGGATGTACAACTGAATCTAATTGGAATGCATTTAAATATAAAGAATATATCGCTTTTATCATCATATACAACTTTTATGTCCACAATGCTTTTATGGATTTCAACCGCTTTTAGTTAAGATTATAGATTCAAGATGCAATATTTGTAGGTCTCTTTACAATATATGTACTTATTCATTTTCCATATTATAATAGTACTGAATGTTTTTCTTCATGTGTAGGTATGGATCAGCGAAGTATATCGTATATTACTCTTTTACCATGAGGTGTAGGGAGTAAAATGTCTTTTAACCATCATGCAGTTCATCCAGTGCTTCTTGTATTCCTACCTACCCTATACTTCTTATTTTCCTCGATGGTGCTGTCTCAGTTGTCCTTTTGTTTTCCACAGCTTATTTTTTCTTTGACATATTTCGTCCGTATTTATTTCACTGGTCTTGTTCGAATATGATCCCACCAATTAAGTTAATTGTCTTGTGTCTATAGAGTCTACTTAAGTGTACATCGCAGTTGTTCTAATTGATTCATTTTTTACCCTATTAATTTATATAAATACTTGTTTAAGGTCCGGTATTTCCAACCTCAGATAAAGTATAGAATACATTTATCAGAGGAATAAACAAAAAGTATCGCATCAAAAGATGACAGCTACAATAACAGGCATCATTTAAGCTATGATTTTGATTTGATATTTTTTTGTTTATTCTATTGATAAATTTATTCTATAGTTAACTGAGTTTGGAAATACCAGCCCTAAGAAACAATAAATTAAAAGTAAATGTATGATCATAAGTAGTAAGAAATGTAAAAGTGTGATGAGTCATTTAAATTTACGGAATTTTATCAATTTACAAAAGAACATGAAATATATAGCTCCTTGGTATTCTATACAGGAAAATGTCATGTATGTACATTAACTACCAAAAAACGTTGGTACAAATAATTTCGCTTTGGTTGCAAATAAAAGACAATCATCGTCCAAAAACTTCTGTTCGTGACGAAAACATTGATAATTGAAGACTATCATACTACTTTTCGTTCGATTCAAGCAACACTGGACATTAGCTTGAAAGGTATCAATACCATCTTGCACAATTATTTGGATTTACAGAAGCTATGGGTTTGCAGGATTACCCATAATTTAACATCAGCTTACAAGGTAGCTCCTGTCAATGGTGCAAAATCACCTCAATACGTTTTACTCGCAGATCCTAAGCTTGTGACAGGCATGATTCAGAAAATATTCTGCTTGACAGAACTAGAACAGAGTTTCACTTAGTTGTAATTCGTTTATTCAAAGCCTGAAAATGTAAATTGATTAATTAATAGCTGTCAGATTAAAATTACGTCATCTTTATAAATTCCGCCATGAATTCTCTTCAGCAGTCAAATGGCGCCTCACAAAATATCTAACTCGACCATTATTAGATTATTGTTTATGTTCCCCGACATACTTGTGTTTCAATTTTGAGATTCACCATTGGGATCTCGAGAACTATAATAGCTATGACTTCGGTTAAATTAGACAACAGTTGCCGCACAAATAGGCTAGTTTAATGTTTTTTTCTACGACCACTTAGAAATCTACTCATTGTATGTTTATTGATGCTAGGGATATGAGCTGCATTGCAAGCATCGTGCGAAATGAATTTGTTTTGTGAGTATTTCAATACAGGTGAGCTTATTTAAGTACAGGTGCCATTGCTAGGATACTTATTTAGAATTGTCAAATATTGGAATGATGAAAGCGAGACAATTTTTTTATTAATATTAAATAAATTAGGAAATAATATCGTGATCATAGAAGAAGTATAGTGTACAACTCGCATGGAATGTCCATTCCATACTCGTATGATTTGCAGCATTCGCCTTCGGCTCATGCTACAAACTTTCATAGTCGTAGGAAATGAGTACCATTCCATGCTCGTTGTACACTGTAGAGTATACTATTATTATTCCGAAAAAATGCGTAGGTAACTAGATATTGGCAAAAAACCTATTTTCGTTGATTTTTTCATTTCCAAATAATCGCATATTTACAAAAATATTTCAAATATGTAACGTGTATATATTTTTACTTTCAAACCAATGGCGCAGAAAAATATTTTTTCGGTAGCTCATATTCGAGATATGAAACAAACTTAAATTTTTTTAAATGGAACCATTAGTAAAAAATATAATAAAAAAAATATTTTTTTCTCATTTTAATGATGTACAACTTTGTACACTTCTAATAATATTTTTCGTAAAAGTATTGAAATAATAATATTTTTCTGCTGACGATGAGTTTTTAAATTATTTTTACAGAAATGAAAAATTGGAAAAAATCAAAACAATGGACTAGCAGTCAAATATTTATTAAAAAACTAAGCCAACATTTCGACAACAACGGCTGTCATCTTCAGAGCTCTGTAAATGTGATAAGTGAACTTAGTAATAAAAACATACAAATATAGGACTGTTACTTACAAGTTAAGGTCGAAAAACAATTATATAACATGGCCACATACAAATATTAACATACAAAAAACACGTTGAAAAATTCTGAGTCAAGATATTAAAATATACACTATTGTAGTTATATAATAAATAAATATAATTAAAATTAAAAAGATCTACGTTCTACAAAATCTGGAGCAGAACTGCAGGAACTGCTTAACAAGAAGGGCTAATTGAACTTTCAGGTTAATAATTGCAAAAGATTATTTTGAAAAACCTTCATGTAGATGCATCAACGCCTGAATATAGGCAACTCTTCCTCAGTAACTGTACAGAGAAAAATGAAATTGAAATATCATCTAATCTTAAGTAGATAAATAAATTTTGTTTGAATTATATAATATTTTAGTAAGTTTTTAAATTTAAGTAGATATTCTGCAATTCGTGATTAGCTAATTTAGCTGATTTAAAATAGATAAAATGTCATTAGATAAACTAACTAAGTTGTTTATATAATCAACTAGTATTTATATATTTTTATATACATCAAATTTGACTAGCCGAACTTCTTAGTATTGCAGATATTTTTTCTATTGTCACATTAGTTAATTTTATGTATTAAATAGAATTTTTATCTACTTTGAATATGATTTTAATAAATCTATATGATTTAGATCATTAAACTATGCAGAATAGATAAATAAAAATTTACTTTAGATAGTTTAACCAAAAGTTTAAGTAATGTGACATAAGTTCATAATTATTATTCCGTAAACAATATGTGCGGGGTTGCGTGTTACTGTGATACGTTTAGTTTGTCGATTTGATATTATTAAGTAAGAAAATGGATCATGTAAATATATTAGGTATAATTAACAATGACCAATATTGTCATCAATTTATTACCTAAACTTACTACAGATTTTAAACATGAGTATGAAAGTATTTTTTATTTGTGATGATTCCATAAAAAGGAATTGAAGTTGAAGATATAAAAGACACAGACACAGGCTCACAGAAAAGATATACCTAAATGCAGGTCAGGAAATTAAAAAAAAGTTCATACAGAAAGCGAGGTACAAAATTTTTAATTTTATATTAAAATTATTTTTATTGTTGTTCATCAGTTTCAGAAAACAAACCTAAATAGTAAAACCAAAAGAGGTAAACTAGCTGAAAAATACTATAGCCATACAGGCGAGCAGGTCTCATGAAAATCAGGTATAATTTGAAAAATCCAAAATAAGAAGGATTTATGCTCTCGTTCATCGTCAAGTTCAAACCTAGAGGAAGATAATGAAATAACAACTAACAATTTTGAATGGTGCAAAATTAATAATTTCCCATATGAGTTAGTGTCAAAAATGGAATTATACATTTTTTGAGATGAAAAAAATTCTTCTACTGATGATTTTATAAAATGGCCAATATAGAAATATATAATATGTCTCACGCTGTAAAACTCAATAATTCATTTATTAAATATCTTTGTATTATTTGGTTTTAACTAAAGACAAATAGTCTGGTATGTTTCAAAATATGTACATTAATTTCTAATGTTTATTTTATATATTTTATCTAATTTTTGTATAGTTTTTCTCTTTTTTTTTCTTTCTGTGTGATAAGCGTAAGCTTAGTTTTTAAATAAATATTTGATAGCTAGTCCGTTGTTTTGATTTTTTCAATTTTCCACATCAGTTGATCATCGCAATCTTTCAGAAATAAGAAATGTACATTTGAATTAACAAATAAAATTTTGTAACCAAATAATTAATGGTTCATTTAGTATTCGTAGTATCAAATAATATTTACCGAATTTACTATTATAACTACTACGTTGTTAGAAGTGTACAAAGCTATATGGATATTATTAAAATCAGAACAAAAAAAGCTTAGAAAAAAGAAGAGAAAGTAGCCAAAGAATCAAGATTTTTTAACAATAAATTTATTTTTGAAAAATTATAATTAGTGTGGAATTTGAAAGATACATACTTGAAAATTATGTTTTAGGGATATTCTGTTTCCATTAAAATAAATATGAAACATTAAGGGAAAGGTGCTGTGCTGTAGGTACTTAAAAGTAAGTAAATTTTCAACATATTTAATATGGACCAATAGTCTTTTACCAATACTCTCCAAAATACTCGGTAAACTATTAGTAAAAAGAATCAAGCCACATATCATTAAATTACACCAGAACACCAACACGAATTCCGTGAAAAGCACTCAACCATAGAACAAATACATAGGGTCACAAGGGACTTCTATGTAAACTGAAACAAATTTGGTCAAGCTATATTTACAAACATAACATCACGCTATGTCCCACTTAATGGGGTAGCACGAAACCAGAAACACAGTCAACCAACAATCAATCTCCTCCAAACATTCCTAGCCTGACACACCACTTTCGCCTCGTCCACATTCATAGTGCGATTCATACATGCTCGTTTATTCTTCACACTCGAAATCATTCGTTCACGCCAGCAATCATACCCAACCAGTTATTCCTTGGACGCCCACGCAATCGTTTATCTTCGATCTCACCCACATACTCGTATATTAGTTTCACCAACCTTTCATTCGACATTCGCTCAACATGTCCAAACCACCTCAATTAACTCACTCCCAATTTCTTAACAACATTCTTCTCAATCTCACACTCATCATACACCAATGTACTCTGTATACGATCACGTCTCGTATACCCACATACACCTCTCAAATATCTCATTTCTACAGCAGTTATATGTCGTTCATGCTTCTTCATCCACACCCATCATTCAGAACCATACATCAATGTAGGCACTAGCCCACCATTATAAACACTCAGTCGAGCATCTCTAGATACATTCACGTTTCGAGCAAATGTACCAAGAGTACCCAATATCTTGCACCCTGCAGACACTCGTTTTTTAATCTCCCGGTCAATACGTCCATCCCTCGAGAACATACTTCCCAAATATACAAATTCATTAACTTGTTCCAGTCTCACACCATTCCTGAAACATTACAATCAGTCACCAAATCTTTTTTCTCAAACACCAACACTTTACATTTATCGACATTCAATTCAATAGCAGATTTAAACCTTTCAGTACTTCATTTAGCAATATTTAGGTACTTAATATTTTATTTTTATTGAAAGTTTAAGGATGTTTCGACTTCTAGGGTCATTAACATCCGGTACAGTATAGTAATGTATAGTATTTTACATTTTATTTATATTTGATATTAATGTCTCTTAGGAATTTGATCATTCTGGAGTAGCTTGCTTCATTTTCTTTAAGTGCTACCTTTAATAGTGCAATAAACTTATTATATAATAGCACGTACACTACCAGCAGCCCCGGATCTAATATTTTTCGTAACCGGTGCAAGAGCTTCACTTTGGCGTACTTTATCTCCAACATTTGAATTTAATGATTTCAAAAAAATTCACGAAAAAAATATACTGTGTCCTTGAAGGCCATTATTTGACGGCTGGTAACCGCACTGTACGCGCAAAAATATATCACAATACCGAGATAAGCTTTGAGCAGAGTGCCACACCCAGAAATGGATAAATGGAGTGATGATATATTATTATTTACTATTATTACCTATGTGCTAATGAAATGACTTTTTCTTATATGTTACATTAATAATAGAAAATATCGGGTGTAGAATTAAATGTGAAATATGGGGATTTCAATGCTATTTTTTTGATATTTTTACCTATTCAATTTACAGCAAAAGTGTAAATACAATTATTTTTCAAAATTTAAAAATACATGCAATAAAGCATTAGTTAGTTACCTAAATGTTCGTAGTTACCGATTGATTGGATTGACTGGCCTCTGTGACTTAATAACTTAGTTATTAATTGCTTTCTCCAGATGTTAAATTTCGCCTTGTCAATTCATTAATATTTCCTCTACTAGAATACTGTTCATGCGTCTACGTACCTAATTTAACAAAAGGTGACAAATACAAAATTAATCTTTTACAAAATAGTTGCTTGAGATTTGTATTTGGTGTACGTAAATTTGACCATATTGCCCTGTACCGTTCCAAACTTAATTTGAATTTTATTGAAGATAGAGTAAGAATACTTTTTCTCTGTCTCATGCACAAAACAATAACTACCGGATGTCCACAATATTTATATGAAAAGCTTGAATTAAAAAGACATTAATATGCTTTACGTGAAAATGATATACGAGTATATGTTGTGCCATCCTTCAGCAAAACTAAATATAAAAATTCTTTTTCATACTTAGCTCCTACTCTGTATAATAATATTCCAATCAATTTAAGGTCTCTATCATGTAATTCTTTCAAATGTCATATAAAAAATATTTTTCGTTAAGTTAATTTGCGTACTTACTATTATTATCATTGTCAAAAATTGCCTGAATTCTTATTATTACTATTAATTGTTTTTGGTTTTTTGTTTTTGGTATTATTACTTTGTTTACTATTGTTTACTTGGTGATTAATAGAAATTGTAATTTGCGTTTTTTGTATATATCTTTTTCTATTTCATATGTATTTTTTATTGTATTTCATATGTATTTTTTTTTGTATTGGTTAGGTGGAAGATCAGCTTTGGCTGAACCTCGCCATTGAGATATCTCTCAATAAAGCAATATTATTATTATTATTATTATTATTTTTATTCAGAGACTGAATTTTATGAAACATTGACAATTTATTGTCTCCATATTTTTTATATATTTGTTTCATAGACAGTTTTCTCTTTTTGAAAATTGTATTATTTTCTGCAGAAATTTCGTAGAAGATTGTGATGATATAATGGCACAATTTAGAGTTCTTATTTTCTTTCGGTTAAATAAATTAATAGCCCTGAAACTATTATGAAATGTCAAATATTTTTCGCTTTTGACTAATTTTCTATGGCCATAATATTTAGGTAACTAAAAGGGCCTTATTGCGTGCATTTTAAAATTCTGAATAACTTTGGTATTTACACTTTTATGGAAAAGTGAATGAGTAATAATTTAAAGCAATATCAAGAAAATAGCTTTGATATCCCTATATTTCACATTTCAATTCTATACCCAGTATATTGAAGAGATATGATAGTTGAAAATTTTCGGCAGAGTTTTCAACAAATAGCTGTTTTGAGGTCCTAAGAATATGATTTCACTATTTTTACGATGACGAAAGTGCGACGATTTTTTCACCGTGAATATTTTGAAATATGTATTCGCATTACATCCGATGCCATCGGTTCTTTAATACATAATGAATGAACAGATGAAATTTCTGTACTTTGACCTAAATTTTTTTATTTCTTTTCCTATATTTTAAATAATTATTATATTATGTCATATTTGTTTATACATTCTTAACTGTATTATTATTTAATATTGTATCAAATTTGATGCTTTTATCTTATACAGTATTTGCACTAGTGATTAATTCTTCTTCATAAGAATCAACTTTAAATTGTAAATATTAAGTTAACCTGTATAAAATAGTAATTAGCAGATGCATTGTACAACAATTTTCCTGTTTAAATCGTGTATTTGGCATGTAAAATTACAAATTTGGCTCAAACAGGTAGGGACACAAAGTTACAGTAACTGTCAAACGAAATTTGAAACAAACCTGTCTACCCGCGCCTTATAGTCACGCACAGAGCTGAGCAGTATTTCAAATACTTGTATTTGAAATACGTATTTAAAATACATTTGTTGTATTTGGTATTTAGGCTAAAATACTTTTCAAAAACGAGAATGTATTTTGTATTTAGTCAGTTTTGAGTATATGTATTTGGTATTTGAAATACTTATAACGAGTATTTGAAATACCTAAATTGTATTTTAATTACATCAACAAGTATTTGAAATACAATTCGATGTATTTAAAATACATTAAAATGTATTTGAAATACTATAAAATGTATTTGAAATACTATAAAATGTATTTAAAATACTTTGTATTTTGTCAAAATAAACGCAAATGAAGTTAAATCTAAGACTAGCGACGTTGAAAGTTTCTTCTATGGATTTAAGACGAAATAAATAGCTCCGTGGTAACGTGTCGGACTGTGGATCGTGAGATCCTTAGTTCGAATCCCACTGCTGACAGTTGCCAATTTACATTTACTCCTGTGGTTCCTCCTCCACTAACAACTTTGGGGGCTATGACTTGACGGCTGGTAACCGCATTTCATACGCAAAAATATATCACTTACCGAGATCTGCGTAAGCAGAGTGCCACACCCATAATGGGTAAAAGGCGTGATGATATATTTATTTATTTATTTTAATGATCAACAATAATATATCGCAATAATTACAATCAGGGTACAAATACAATAATTAGAAATAATGCATTATGTTCAGGATGAAAGAACAGACACACAAATGTTAAATGATTACCCAATAGTTCAAGAAATATTCATCAAATATAATACGTGTTTACATTCCTCAGACCGTTGAAAGAATGTTTTCTTTCACCTCTATAATAAATGCACCTCGGCGTCATGCACTACCCGATACAAATTTTGAAAATTTAGTGTTATTGAAAGCAAATAGGTAATATGTGATCATAATACTTTATGTCGAAGCAATTTATTAATAATTGATTTTGTTATAATTGATTTTATTTGTGCAATCAATATAGAATATATATTTATTCTTTCACATTTTATTATACATATGTAATATATAAATAAATGTATACATATATCAATATTTCTTTTAAATATACTCTTTTTTAATTAAATTAACTGTATTTGTTCAATGTATTTTGTATTTGAAATAATAATTTTATTAAAATACTGGTATTTGAAATACAAGTTGTTGTATTTTGTATTTGATACCCAAGAAATACATCCGGTATTTGGTATTTCAAATACTTTTACAGATTAAATTGTATTTAGTATTTGAATTTTACAAATACAAAATACAGTATTTTGTATTTGTATTTCAAATACTTTCTAAGAGTATTTTGCTCAGCTCTGGTCACACATTAATTGTTTTTAACCCGCGATTGTCGACGCCTGAGTTACAATAAATTTTGTAATAAAAAAAATATTTTTTATGTATTTTGCGCCGTTTATAAGTTATTTGGATACCAAGGCCGCGAAATCACTCTTTAGCCTACCGAGAAAAAATGCGCACTCGGCAGGACAATCTCGAGGGTGCTAAAGGATTTCGCGGACAACAGTTTTATTATAAATAGAAGGTGGCTATGGATTGACATTTGATAAACAAAACAATAGTGTTGAAAAAAAATGTCATTTCTTAAGTGACAAAATTATTGTTTTTACCCTACTTCACGGCTGTTACCATAACAACAGTCGTGAAATTCAATTTCGGGGCCTGTATTGCGGCTGAGAAATGCTTAGTTCGCGTCCGATTGCACAAAATACTTAATTGTATACCAAGGTTATGAAATCGCCCTTTAGCGTACCGAGTGAAAAAAATGTCTCTAGTAGCACAGAATCTATTTATGGGATGTTATCTTAACCATAGCAACAGACATATTTATTGTGTATGTTTTCAAAGACTATTTCGATCCAATAGTTCAATGTATTGCGCTGCACGCTCCAATAAATGTATGATTCAATATATCAAAATATTGTACAACGTTCGACCTTAATCCGAACTTTACATGCTAGCTCGTTAGGTACTGTGCTCGCCACTAAAATTCTGTTTCATATTCTTATATTATAAAATATTACTATTTGGTCAATAAAGCTAGAATCATATAATAGTTATTTGTATACCAAGGCCGCGAAATCTCTCTTTAGCGTACCGAGTGAAAAAAAATTGTCTCCGAGGCCGCTTGCGGCCGAGGCAGGACAATCTCGATTGCGATAAATAATTTCGCGGACAAGGTGTACACATTAATTTTCATGCAACCGTAAAAAATACTAATTAAAAATTTTAAACAGTTTGATTGTAAATGGACAGTGGATATGGGATTGACATTTGAATTAGGTTTGAAAAACAATAATTTTGGATTTCGCGATCGTTACCAAACAACCTGTCTGTAATTGCGGCTGCGAATTCTTATTTCGCGCCCGGTTGCACAAAATAGTTATTTACAATACAAGTACGTAAAGCTAGTCTTTAGTCACGAATGGCGCAATTAAACACAAGCACAGCGAGTATTTTAAAACTACTAAGTCACTAAAGATACTTTACGTATATATATATATATATATATATATATATATATATATATATATATATAAATATGGTAAAATCCTGTGTACCAAGTATAAATCGAGTAAGATTAATGTTTAACATTACGCGATAGAGCGCTGAGGATCGGCGCTACTATAAACGACGTAATCTGATTTTGTTGAGAGCAATCATTAAATGAGTAATTTTTTAATGAATTATTATTGTTTTAAAACAAGGATAGTATTATTTTTGTGAAGTGTGCCTAGTAGAAATTGAGTAAGATGAATTTTTGGAGATACGCGTACAATCATATTTACGCTATTTTATCGTAAGCAATGAATTCACGAATATTTTTGTAATAAAGTTTCGATCTTGTTCTACAAGAAAAATAATATTTGAATGAAGTGTGCCAAGTATAAATCGAGTCAAATTACTGTTTAACATTACGCGGTAGAGCGCTGAGGATCGGCGCTATTATAATCGTCGTAATCTGATTTTTTTGAGAGTAATAATTTAAGAAGGCATTTATGTCGTTCTGGAAGTTAAAAGTGCTTTGGCTTTGGATTCTCATTTATTCTATACAAAAAACTAAAATATTCAAGATTTTGAGTTATGTCACTCTTGTCGCAAATGAGCGATATGTTATAAGTTGTCAAAGCTTTTTCAAAGTTATAGTACCAAATTTGCAAATATGAATACAAAATCGATTTATTCTACTGAAAAATTGTTGCGAAATTTTCTCCAAGAATATTTATATTTGTATAAAAGATATGTATATTGCTACTTGAACGGCGGTATAGCGCAGAGGTAAGAGTACTTGCCTATGGATACAGAGGTCGTGGATTCGAATCCGTGTCAGGTCATGACAAATTTTCATGGTTTGATTTGAATCGGTACTTATTCCGTTTACCATTCCGGGTTGGGCAGCCCACATAGCATCAATGTAAAGTATGTGGCAATTTTAAATCAAATTAAGATGCCGTGTATGATGTGGCTCATCCTAGGGATATAAATCGTATGGTTTCACAATCCCAAAAGGATATTTATATACTAAACTATACAAGATGTCCCAAATCGTACCGGCAATATTTCACAGATAAATACTTATTTTGAGTCAAAAAGTTTATATGAATATATTTCCTAAACATAACCGAGTTATTGTTTATTTCAGATTGAAAATATTGCTAGTTACTTATTTTTTTTTTTTTACCTTTGAAATATTGAAATTAAAAATTAAAATAGATTTGGGGTCAAAGTGCAGTGCTTTTATTAAAGGTATTTCCTTGTGAATATTTATGTTTTCGTTTTTAGATTTAAATTTAGAATGTTTTATTGGTCATTTTTTACAGGTATAATTGTTATAAAATTTATATAATTTTTTGTTTAATAGTAAACTCGAGGGAAAAAACGCAGCACTTGAAAATGCACAAAAAATGGCTAAATTTCAGAGTATGCAATAACTCGGTTGCATTTAGTTGAAATTGGATGATTCTTCGAGTTTTAGAAACTTTAAAATGTTCTCTTCAATGTGATGCTAGTCAATATGATATCAAATCCATTCCACCCCCTCCCGCCCCCATGTCAAAAAATGTCCAACTTTGATAGCTCGTACGCCGTGCTAAACTGGGTAATAAAGTTCAAACATTTTCCTTTAAGTTTCTCAAGTTTCGTGTACATACGACAATTTGGCGAGAAATTGAGAATTTAAAAAAAAATCATTTTTTTCGCTTTTTTTGTTGACTTAATTGACCAATAGAGAATTATACTTCAATCATTTTCCTTCAAGTTTATGCAATTTTCAAGGACCTACGATGATTTGGTCAGAAGTTATGAATTTTTTTGCAAAAAAGGCATTTCGAGTATTTTTTGCCTAATTTGAATCGTTTTGTACAAAAATAGTTTAATCTGTGTGCAATAGCCTTTTAAATGAAAGAGCAATTTTTTTTGCGTATTGAAAGTCCATTTATCGCGTTTATAAAAGTTTTCTAAGTCTTCGTTTTCAAAACGTGATTGGAAAATTTTTGAACAATTCACAAATTGTCCTAGGTACTCGAAACTTGAGATACTTAAAGGAAAATGTTTGTACTTTATTGCCCTCTTTGCCAATTGAGTCTACGATTTTTTTGGCACTGCGTACGAGCTATCAAAGTTGGACATTTTTTGACATTAGGAACATTTTTTTTTATGTGGGGGCGTGAAGGGGTGGAATGGATTTGATATCATATTGACTAGCATCACATTGAAGAGAACATTTTAAAGTTTCTAAAACTCAAAGAATCGTCCAATTTCAATTAATTACAACCGAATTATGGCATTCTGAAATTTAGCCATTTTTTGTGCATTTTCAAGTTCTGCGTTTTTTTCATCGAGTGTATATTCTTGGCCTGTGGCCAGAGCTGGGCAAAGTACCACATAAAAATAATCGAGTATCGAGTACAAGTACTAAGTAATCAAATATACTTCAAAGTATATTACTTGTACTTTGGAAATGTTTATGGCAAAAGTATAGAATACTTTTAAAGTACTCCTAAAGTACTTGTAAAGTAATTGTACACGTGAACACACGGATTATTGCAAAATTGTGGAATATCACTCGTAACTATTATTTAAGTTGAAAATTAAAAAAATTGCTTGTTTAACGGAGTAGGTAATTTTATGGAAAATTATTTAATTTCGAAATTAAAATTATGTGGTTTCAATAAAGATATGTTAAGGCTATTAACACAACAAACACAGATGATTGTACGATAGTAGAATAGTTATATTATGAGAGAAATAAAAGGATCAAATTACAAAAAATATATTTATAAATCTAGACATATTAAGTAATTATAAAATAAATAGCTCCGTGTAAACGCGTCGGACTGTGGATCGTGAGATCCTCAGTTCGAATCCCACTGCCGACAGTTGCCAATTTAAATTTACCCCTGTGGTTCCCCCTCCTCTGACATATTTGTTGGTTATGATTTGACGGCTGGTAACCGCACTTCATACGTAAAAATATATCACCGACCGAGATCTGCATAAGCAGAGTGCCACACCCATAATGGGTAAAAGGCGTGATGATATATTTATTTATTTTTTTTGTACACGCTCTGCAAAATAGTTACTTTGCGAATTATTTACACGCCGCAAAATGCCGTTTTAGCGAACTAGTCCTTTAAAGGTCACCTAGCAACGGATTTAGTTTATTTATTCATTCATATTATTTAATTATCCAACACCTCTCAATAATTGCTCTATAACTATGGCGATTTTAAACAAGCAAAGTAACAGATTACCCACTAGTGGGTATAATTTTGAGAAAATCCACTAGTGAGTATCTTTTTATTTATAACAATAATAATAACACACAACACCTTGGTGAACACTTCGATTGACAGTTTAATTTAAAAAATTTAAAGCATATGTCACTGTCATAATATTTCTTTAACAAATTTTGCATTTATTAAGATATGTTGAATAAAGCGTTATACTTCACACGTGGGCAAAGTGGAATTAAGCACTCGATAAAATTATCACACTCAGCCTTCGGCTTCGTGTGCTAAAATTTCTCTCGTGGGCAATTCCTTACTTTGCCCACTTGTAAAGTAAATAACTATTATTTTATTTATAAATTTTTACAGAATACACATACAATGCAAAAAAATTAAGTTTACTGAATTATATCTTTATTTACTTTTAATAAAACAAGACTGTACTCTAAGTATGTACATATTAGAGTATTGAGTTGAGTACGAGTATTTCGACAGAAATATCTCAAATACGAGTAAAAGTAACCATTTTAAAAATGTACTCGACTACGAGTATAGAGTACAATACTTGTACTCTAAACAGTACTTTCAAGTACCTACATGTACTCGAGTACGCCCAGCTCTGCCTGTGGTTTTGCTATCCAGTTCATATTATTGAATTAATTATATTTACAGAAATTTACGTGTAATATTTTAAAACATATATATATATATATATATATATATATATATATATATATATATATATATAAATATTAATAAATGTAACAAACTTGAAGTAATTTTTTTTATATAAATTCTAAAAGCTTTTCTATAACACTGTTTTGGAAACTACACATTCTACAACTAAAAACTGTACTGGAACAACTATCATTCCATACGCTGCGTATGGAATTATTTCGACGAATCAGAGCCGTATATTAGCGTGATATATGAAGTTTCTTGATTCAGGTACTATGGTTACGTCTATTTGTTTTAATTTGATTTGTTTGAGTTTGATG
Source organism: Poecilus cupreus (assembly GCA_963942605.1). Lineage (NCBI taxonomy): Eukaryota > Metazoa > Arthropoda > Insecta > Coleoptera > Carabidae > Poecilus > Poecilus cupreus. The sequence continues at coordinate 20,818,514 of OZ012720.1, read as the reverse complement.
TTTTCAACAGTTTAATGTTTGTATTTTTCGGCTTGGACTACAAACTTTCCATTACTTGACGTAAAATATACTATTTCAACATACTTAACACATAACTTTATTAAAATGATATAGACATATGCGATCAACGCGTATTTATAAATGACATCAATTTCTTTTCATTCTTGCTTTTCATAATTTTATCTTCGCAAGTTTCACCGCGGCACTGTTTACTTTAATGCCTCCAATAAAATCTAGAATTAAATACAATGTATAATCACACGTTACATTATTAGTTTTGTTCTTCTGTTTTTAGTAGGTTAATTTGTTGAAGATACCGTAAACGTATACCTCGACTAACCGATATGAGTCGGCGACAGAAATGCGCCTTAGCTCCGCCTATCCAAGTACATAATGAATGGTGTGACTTCATCGTGCTTCTTCGGTGAAATATGAAATAAATATTAGTTTAAGTAAGGCACTAGAATATATGAGTATTCTCATCCGCCATTTTGGGTCCAAGTGTCATAAATAAAACAAATTATTGGAATCCAGTTACTTTAATTCTCTTATGTCAAATTTGAAGTTTATATTGATTAATAATTGTTATCTATCATTCTCTTAATTATTATATTTCATATTTAACAGGTAAGTGTACAGAATACTTTCTAATATATTACCGTATGATTTGTGTAGTTGGATTTTACAGGATTTCAAGAAATATGTTTTCAAATTTGACAGATACCAATTTTAAATGTTTTTTTTTAAGTAACTGGATTCCAATAACTTGTTTTATTTATGACATCTGGACCCAAAATGGCGGACGAGAATACCTACATTCTTCTAGAGCTCTAGTTTAAGTTTTGCAGTATGATGGGGAAAATTAAATGTCAAATGAAAAATGCAGGTATAGTTTTTATATAAATATATGTTTTATGTAATAATTTAGTTTATATTGTATTATACAATTAAACACAGTATTACGTGAAACCGACATTTAACGTTTGTCGGTTTGTCGAGGTGTATTCAGTAGTTATATCCCAAATGCATGGAAAATATTCTGATTGGAGGAATATTTATCCAGAAAAATTTCAGTCATATTTTAAATTATTGAACATTTAATATTTATTTTAATCTGTTACATAAACGTCTTATCTATTCTTTGATAAATATTATTTGTCAAATTACATTAAAATGAGTCATAAGCGTTTTGAAAGTAATTCTTTTGAAGAAATTGATGGAAAAATTGAAGATATTATCCTTCTTGTCCTTTTAGAACGAAGAAATTAAACTATTCCTCATTGTGTTTACAATTATTATAAATATTCGGGTATCGCACTTGTGCAAATACCCGAGTAGTTAGTTACTCCGTTTCAGAAAGAGAAAGATTAATAAATTAAATTAATGTATTATTTGATTTTTGTCAGCTATGGGACAAATAAATCTACAAGAAAAATAAGATATAACTGTACTATTTTGTAAGATGTTCATAGAATGCCTCACACTTTATATCTGGAACGAAACTTACTTGTCGAAGAATAGAAACACTGCTATAAAAGTTCCGATAATCCTTTTCGGACCGTAACATGGACGTAGTTAGAACTTTTCAAAGTGATCTGTGTATGTATTTATATATTTATACCATATTAATGATTTTTTCACATTATCCATTACTTCTTCGTTAACTTGAATTTCACTAATTCAGTTGGATTGAGTTCAGTTAATGATAGGGCGATAACGAAGTACCGTAATACCGCGATTATCTCCTATATCGTCAATAACATGATAAACATAATTATGTTTAAGTAATTTAGCGGTAGGTTTCTATCGAATTCAGTCTTTTCGACTATCCCTGAGCACCAGAACATTCTAAAATGGAGTATATGTATACATAACTGATTTCTATATAACACTAAATTGGGCATAGGCCGTATTCTGCCATCGTTCCCAATTAACAGGTGAAATTGAGGTTTTGTGACACTTTTGTAAAGTAAAGTGCGCAATCTGAAGCTCTGCCTTCACTCTCTCTACGCCGCGCTCGCCACCACCTTTCTTTTGGTCATACCACGAAGTATGGTCATACCCATAGACAAGAGAGATAGATTTTTAAATATTGAAGTATCACAAAACATCAATTTTGACCATCATGGCGAAGTTCAATTGGGAACGCACCGAAGCGGCTTATGCCCAATCTAGTATTATATAGAAATCAGTGGTATACATGTACTTAGTTTTTATAGGGACACCCAAAAAAAGCCGTAAAATTTATAGCGAAATGAAGGTGTTACTGAGTTATCGGGTATACCAATCATTTTAATCCACATTTCTGTATCCTGAAATGAAATGAAATATTTTCATTATAAAGTATTTCAGAGGTATTTTTCCATTTAATGTAATTCAAATATTTGAACTGATTTTGATACATTTCAGCAATTAAATTGAAGTGGTGTGAAATTTTGTTAAACGATATGCTAACCAATTAATAAATAATAGAATAACTATTTTATGCAATTTTATTACGATGTATTTCGAGTGTTTCAGATATTTCAAAGTATGTCACAGCTGACAGTTGCCAATTTAAATTTACCCCTGTGGTTCCCTCTCCACTAACATATTTGGGGGCTATGATTTGACGGCTGGTAACCGCACTTCATACGCAAAAATATATCACTTACCGAGATCTGCGTAAGCAGAGTGCCACATCCATAATGGGTAAAAGGCGTGTTTATATATTTATTTATTTTATTTTATTTGTCATATTATTTCATCTCGTAACTGAAATTATAAAAATCTGATCATTTAAAGTAGGTATTTCATTTAATTACCATTTCATTTCAAAATTTTATTTTTATAAGTGAGTAACTCATTAGGTGAAATACCCGAAATATATCACCTACCGAAATCTGCGAGTGCCATACCCAAAAAATCTAATTTGGTAAATTGCTTAATGATTTATTATTATTATTTGCTGTTTAAATTATGTATATTTTTATTTTGTAAGAAATATACATTATTCCATGTTTATTTAGGTACCGCAAGTTCGGTTTAGTGTTTCAATAGAAATGTTTTAGCTTTGGTTTCTGCGCTGTACAAGGTTCTAAAATTATTTTATAAAAAAGTGATTCGAGTAGAAGTTACAGTGAAGTTTATTATCTACCACTTTTATTTGAGGTATTTTTAGCTAAAATCAAAGCTAGAACACTTCTCTTAAAACACACAAAAACAGTGCTCGTGTTACCAGCCAATGTGTTTTGTTTTCCCATTTTTATTCAATTATAAATTACTAATTGATATTAATTTGAAATTGCTGTTATTTATAAAACCTTGACCTCTCGTATTTCGGTGTAGAAATGGAATAGGACCTACGATGTTCATCTCACATTATTTAATTAAAATAACCTTAAAAATGACCTCTTTAATTTTGTTATACTAAGCCTGAATCATCTTGTAAATCACTTAGTACATTTCATGCTTATTTCAAAAGAATTTATTATTTGTCCTACTTGACAGTCCGTTTATATAATTTGATTTATATAACTGTATAGATCGTCAATTATTAAGTATCGTATAAAATGCATATTTTATTTGTACTTACACCAATACACTTTTCTTAAAATCTGACAACAGAGGCGTAGAAAGGAACAAAAATTTGGGAAAGGGTCGATTTTTTTTTCGAAATTATATTTTTAAACATTATCTGTCCACTTTAGTAGTTATGTGAACGCGATATTGACTGTTCAGATGTTTATTTACTTACATATCTAGAATCTGCGCAAAAATACGCTTATTTTAAAGTAACCGTCGTTATTTTTCGGTAGTGCAGTTTATAAATAGTAATTTTCTGTTTTCGAGGTCAAAAAGAGCCTAATCACTATTTTACAACCTGTGATATTGAAAAATGTCGGCAGTTATTTCAATATAATTAGATTTTGAGTAGATTGTCGCTACTGTCATTTTTTTTCTTATTGTCAAAACATTTTAAATACAAATTATATTTTAGGAACTTGAAATATCGTTTTTAAAAAATTTATTTTATTAAAAACGAAATAAAATGGTTCTGGCTAGAACGCTGGTTACAACAGTAAATGTAACAAGAATACAAGATGAATACAACAGGAATACAACAGGAATACTTCTAATTCTACGTGCTAACATATTTATACAAAAGATTATCTTAGAAACGTGCCTTTTTACTCGACACTATAAACTGCTAATTATATGAATTTAAGATGATTTAATTTCTAATGATATTGCGCAAGATGGGGTGAGGCGCTCACATAATTTACATTCATGGTTTAATATTTTCAATTAATTATTTCACAAATAAGTAGAAAATAAAAATTATGATCAATTATGATGATGACTTAAGATATTGATATAAAGAGGAAATATGTAGATATAGATGGGTACTAAATTTAATAGGTGGAACTTCAAATGTTTAAAGTTTAGATGTATTTTATTAATTAATTGTCTAAATTCTAGGCATGCCCATAAACCAGGCTTGAACGGAACATGTTCGAACTCTTATGATTTTGAACAGTTCAATGATTTCATTAACTGTTCGAACTTTTGCGTATACCTACCAAATTCTAATTAAAAAGTATAGTTTAAAAATAATTCATGTATAAATATTGTAGTACCATATTTTGCCACTAAAAATCTGTTTTATATCGTGATCTGTTTCTTATATAAAATATGTTTTTTTCCCTTGCGATAGTTTGTAACACAGAATGTACAAGTTTGAGAGACAATTCGTTTTCTCTGCGTTTGTCAGAGTGTTCTCAATAGAGACTGACCGAAATTCAGTTTCAGTTTCGGTTTCAGCCAGTCTCGCCAAAAATATTGGTTTCGGCTGCAATTTCGGTTTGGGCCAAAAACTGGCTTAGTCGGAACTTGAGTTTGTGTCGTGTTGAACACTGTCGGGTATGTTAGGAACAAATTTTGAAATAATAGGATACATTATCAATGAACCTGTTAATAACAAATATTTCTTGAAAAGACTATTTATTTAATTGTAATTCGTAACTAAAGCCTTTAGTAAAAACTCAAAATAAAAATTGTTAGAAGTTGTAGTTTTAAGAGTTTCTTAATAACTTTTTACCCACATTGTTTTCCAAAAATAAAGTGATTTCCTTATAAATTGAAGCCATTTATTTAACTTTTTTAATATTTTCAAAACAAACAAAAAATTTACATTTACAACCATCGTTAGCAATTATCCGTATTTAAGCTCGCTTCGCTTGCACTTTTAACAAACAAACCCTAAGTCTATACAATTCAGGATGGACAAACTCGAATCACAAAACTCTTATTTTACGGATATTATCTGTATGTAGGCTCGCTTCTCTTGTACTTTTAACCAACAAACCCTAAGCCCACACAAATCACGCTCGACATTCTTGACTCCTTTTTAATTAAAAATGTTTAGAAAGGGGACTAAATTCAATTTTAAATACGATTGTGATGATGTAAACATAAAATAAAATTGAAATTAAGCAAAAAATGTAATTGCAAAGCTGCAAAAAAACAATGTCAAACAAAACGATGTGCCTGCTTCAAAGCAGGTATTTTATGAAATTCACGATGCCATTTATCGGCACCTTGTTGTAACAAATAAGTGAAATTTGTTAATAAAATTGATTATAATATTATGAATGATTCTTATAATGCCTAAACCGCGCCCGGCAAATAGAGAAATGTGCGATTTTTCGTCCAATTGCCTGATTCCGCCAGTCAAATAGAAAAATGAAGTAAAATTCATCTAATTGCCGGCATTTCGCTAAATGCCTAGGCATTTAGCTAAATGCCGGATTATTCTAAATGCCTACGACATATATACACCTGGTTTGGTTAGTAATTTTATAATATTTATTGTATTTGCTGCCTAATTTTATACTGCAAATTTTTATTTTAGATTAAACAAGATTTTCGGTTCATGTTCCCGAAATTACAAAGTTTTGAGAATAAATTACAAGAGAAAAGGAAACAAATATTAATCATTTACAATACAATCGAAGCAATAAAAATATTCTTTTATTGCTGGTGATCGTGATATAATAGATTAAGGCTGGTATAAAGTATATACTTACTAAATTAATTATTCACTTTTATGTAGTATGGGATATACGCACAAGATACTTATTTGCATTGGTGCAAATGTTGCCATCGCCTGCTAAAGGACGAACTTGCAACAATTAAGAAAATATTATTTGTGTTCAAACTGGTAAAAATAATTTACAAATTAAAAACAAAATTATGATATAATTATTATTTTTAGACAAATATTTCAAACGGTGAAGTTGTAATTGGAAAATCAACGACCCAACCGTTCCTAATAGCTGAAGGACCAAGTACCAAGTGTATCTTCAATATATCAGTATTTTATATACGTTGACAATAAATACACCCCTTGTAATCAAGAATGTTTTTCTTTTTATTCAAATAAAATTAATTTAAATATGTTTTATATAAAGTTTTATTTTCAGAATCCTATGTATCCGTGGGTACAGCAATATAGCACATTAAATTTTAAGACTACACGTAATGTAAATTAAACACTAATTTAGCACTTTAATCCAACACTAAATAAAGTATTTACTCTCACTGCATTAACACGAGCCAGAACATTTTTACACTAAAATGTAACACTATTTAATTATTAATTTACACTGCATTAATATCATTCTAACACTATCAAACAACACTATATTGACACTAATTATAACACTTTAGAATAACACTTAATGTAACACTACACCCTAGTAAAATATATACACTCTATGTAGTGTATAATAACACTAAATATAAACACTATTTACAGTGTTAAATTTAACACTAAAAATAGTGTGGACTCGATGGTACACTACCTAGTGTTGGAATAGTGTTACATATTTTTTTGTGTGTATACATTATAAACGTACTAACTTGAAGTTTAATCTTGCCTTTAATATCAATAGCCCATGTGCTATGAAGATACAGTTCATCCCTTGACCATAATTTGTTTGACACAAAATATCAATGATTGTTATTATGAAAGAAGCTTAGTCTTTATTGTACCTACACACACAAAAATATGTACACTAGGTAGTGTACCATCGAGTCCACACTATTTTTAGTGTTAAATTTAACACTATAAATAATGCTTTCACATTTACTGGGTTGAATTAGTGTGAAAATCATTTTTGTTAGAGTTAAATTTAACACTAAAAATAGTGTGGACTCGATGGTGCACTACCTAGTGTACATATTTTTTTGTGCGTATATGTGTTTTTTCGTAGCTAAAGAACAAAGGTTCTAATCGTTCTATTTTACGGAATATATTTATATTCCTATAACAATAACTGGTTTGCAGCCAGAAGCAAATAATTCTCAAAGATGGGATATTTTAGGGATGATTTTGTCATTTGTTTGTATTAAAAATGATAATTAAGGTGCAACATACGCTCTGAAATATGAATAACTACACAATTTATCAAAATAAAATCCTCCAAAAACCAGTTGCATAAAATTAAAAGTTTTTTTTTTTAATAAACAAAAATAAAATTCACTTTAAACGCGACACAAACTTTTTATAATTATTGGGAAAATGGCGGTATTCACCGGACTATTCTATTTTGAATAACCTATTCTGCCAATTACATGATCGTTTGTGTTGTTCATAAAATTCACAATGATCTAATCATGAGGCGGCATATGACTCTAGTAGTTAGTCCGTTTCCTAGTTTGGTAAAAAAAAAACATTCTTCGAAGGCAAAAATTAACAGAAACGTACCAAAATACAGGGACCTGACTGAAACACAGTATATTCTAGAAACAAAAAGAATATAACAGAGGCGTTGGAAGTCCGGGTCAGGGTGGGCAAGCCGCCCCCACTACTTAAAATCAGGGGTGGCGCTTCCCGCCTCCCTTGATCCTGAACAAATTGGTATAAAATGAAACGGTTTTTTAAATATTTTAGTTTTGTATTATAATTGTATTTTATTTTATTAGATTTTTAGATTACAATTAGTAAATGTGCATTATTTTATTTTTATGTATAAATTACACTCTTGAAATAAATGATCGCTAGTAAGAACGCTGATTAAGGACGACTAACTAGCAGTTGACCATCTGTGTTTTTTAGCTGTCAAACCTATTTGAAATAGAAGTGGTAGAATATTTAATTCTGTATGTCTTTTATTCGAAGCTTATATCTCTAAAATAATTTAGGAACGCTTGACAGCGTAAAATAAAGTTAGTCAACTGCTTGTTAATCACTCTTAATCGGTTGTTCTTACTAGCAGTCAATGTTTTTACTTTATTTTATTCAAAAACATTATTTTATTTAAAAAAATATATTTCAAGTTCGCTCTCCCCGCCAAAAATTACTTCCGACATTCCTGGTACTTTATATGGGTACTCAAAATGTACTAGAGAAGTAATAGAGTAATCGAGGTTTTGTAAATGTGCCCGAGTAAATAAGGTTTTTCGAAAAATGCAAACTTTGTGAATAGTTTTCTTAATTAAAGCACGTGTAAATTTTCATCAAAAAATTATACACTTTTCAATAAAATTCAATTTGCAAAATAAGTCACTATATCGCATATTCTATTTTACTCGTATTTTTGAAATGCGTAAAATTAACTCATGTATCGAGCACCCTTACTTTAAATGTGCATATTGTATTTAATACAAATGATCGAATCTTGTGACAATTATTTCTAAAGTTTTGTTGTTTGAAAATTACTTACTCGAAACCAGTTATAGTTTTATGAAAATTAATTAATTATTATGCAACCTTGATTCTATGGCTACAAAAGTATGTATAATTTCATTCATAATAAATTATAACAATATTTTGCTTTAAACAATTTATGGTAAATTTACCTTCACAACGTACACCTTAAGTGAGCATATTAAATATGATTACATATTATTTCGTCTACATTAATCAATTTTACTATTATTTATTAATTTATTATTTTTGCCCTAGGTCTTAGTATCTACATAAAATTATTTACATAGTTTTCTTCTTTTCTTTCAATGGCATTTTCTTTTCTTAGTTCTAGTCTAAAATCTTTACAAGATGTTCTTAAATGCCGCATAGTTTCTTCGTTTCTTTTGAATGATCTTTATCAGTTTTACTATTTTGCCTATATTTCGTGTTACATCATTGTCAATTAGAGTTATTTTAAATTCGCTAAACAAAAGATGTGAAAGTTGAACCACAACCTCCACTATTAGACTATCACTATCACGTTTGTATTCACTGTTCTCTGTTCTGCGCGCAGTACTGTTCATTTCACTGCTTCACTGGTTTAGTTGTCAACTTGCAGCCGTTGTAAATGTTTGCACGGACGGCGAGTAGAAGACGGTTACAGTGCCGGTAAAGTAGAGCGCAAGTGTCCAAGTGTTTGAACGTTTGAAACACGTGAGAACTGTGAGATAAAACACAAGTATTGTTTTCGGTTATTGTGAATTTGTTTTTGTGAATGTGTTGAGGTAAATGTGCTGTTCTGATCGTCAATTTTAATAATATCAGAGTTTAAATTATTGTTAATTTAATTATTGTTTGTGAAAATGTACTAATGGAAGACACTATTGCCATTTAACAGCATTTCATTACAATTTTCTGCAAACGACATAAAAGTACGTAGTTATGTATTTGTAATATTTGTATTCAACACGCGGAAGTATAATTTTTACGCCGCCGGCATAAAAGTGTCTCCTTAATAACACTTTTACTTCGGCAGCAGACAAAGTAAAATATTATGGGAAATAGTAAGGTTGTAATACAATAATTTGACAGTTAAAAATGAAACAAATTACAACATATTGGATCCTGTTCTGTAACTTACCTATTAAATATTTTAACTAATGATAACAGACGTCACTGATTCAAAATTGAAAATTTCATTTGGCACATATATTTTTATTGGTTAAAATTTGTAACAGGCCGTTAAAAATTAACAGGGAAGTTACAGAATAGGCTCCATTGTAAGGCAACTGGAATTGCTGGATAAGACAGAATATTTTTGAAGTTTTGTACATTTTTTAATGATATCTATGTTTGAATAAAAAATAGCATGTTTTATTCAGAATAATATGTGACTTGTTGGCTTCGCTTTTAATTGTCCGACTCTCTCAAACTTACATGCTCAGCACCCAAAATATCACATTTACTCCTAATAGTAATAACACAATACAATATACTATTGTTTGTTTATGGGAATTTTAATTAAACTATATGTAAAAATATCACAGAAGTACGAAATTTGTGAAGATATAGTTGAAAAGAAGCAATAAATATAAATTATATCATCGACGCATTTACCCATGTTAGTAGATAGTATATTTATGCGTGTAGCGTGTACATACATAATTTGAATTGAATATTATGCACAGTAACTATAATGAAATTTTAATGTATTATTTTACGAACTGTTTTGAACGGTTCAAGAATCGTAGTATAAAGCCAGATTCACAGCTCGAAATTTGAAATTTACCAAAATTTGAAGAGTTTGAAACGTTTGAGATATAATATAGGAAAATATAATTTCTAAATTAAATAGGTAAATATACCATCACGCTTTTTATCCATTATGGGTGTGGCACTCTGCTTACGCATATCTCGGTAAGTGATATATTTATTTGTATGAAGTACGGTTACCAGCCGTCAAATCATAACCCCCAACGATGTTAGTGTAGGGGGAACCATAAGGGTGAATTTAAATTGGTAACTGTCAGCAGTGGGGTTCGAATTGAGGATCTCACGATCCAGAGTCTGATATGTTACCATGGAGCTATTTACCCCATTTCTAAATTTTATATTTAGACATTAAAATTAACAGCTGATTAGATTTTGGTGACTGGCCATCAACCAGGAGTGATAGGTTATATTGTCATTACACATAATTTCCAGAAAATTTTAATTTCTAAACGGTACATAATATAGGAAGAAAAAAGTTTCAGATAAATATTGTAGCCTATACTATTATTCTACGTCTTTTTTAATATAACAAAATTTACTATAACTCAATTAGTTATTAAGATATATCCAAATAATTCTAGTTTGCAACAATCATGGCACCGTAGCTGATAGTCACCACACGTCTTCTACTAGTCTAAACAACAAATGTACAAAATTTAAACGATGTTAGGTATGTCCGACGATTTTGTGACGCTGGCTCTGGGACTATAAAAACGAGAACGTATTAATTTTTAATTATATATACACTGTATTTTACAACTTGTTAATCTAATTATGAATCGAATAAAAATTAAGATATTGCAAATAATAGACTATAATGTTTTGTTGAAGTTATGGTAAAAAATTGACAATTTTAGTCAGTTGTAAATATAGGAATTAAGTTTCAACTAACTACAGTGTACAAATTTCAAGGAATTTCGAGATGTAACTTTGGGTTTTAAATATTTGATTTTCAATGACATTGCACAGGAATTATATTTTAGATTAACAACTACTATTTACAACTTACTATTTTATATCAATTATTTATTAGTTCTACCAGAAATTGTAGTGGAAATGTGGAAATTGTAGTCAATATTATTCTACATTTTTTTTTGAATATCATAATGTAAAAATTCATACTGGGTGATGTATTTAATTAAACATTATAGGACATACAATGTTAATATTTTATTTTACACCTTTAACTTGTAAAATCAAGTATTGGGATTTGACATGTAGCGATATACTCGTACCATCTAGTGGATTATTTTCGAACACAAAGTAGGGTGAAGATTCCGTTAGAAATACATTACGTCAAATGGGAATAACGATTTTTGAGATAAAAAATGATCGAAATTGTAGTTAAACACTGCGAAAAATCGAAAAATAAAGTGTACTGTGCAGTAAAAGGGTGTAATAATAAGTCCCGTAAAAATCTGAACGTTACATTCCATTAGTTTCCGAAGCTAGACAAACGTTTTATTTATAAAGTAAACCAATTTGGAGTGCGAGAAACCTTGGAAAAAAACTGGCAAAAGTAAACAACATAACTAAGTTCATAAATTAAATCTGTATTCAAAGTTAATGTTCCTTATATTTGTTCATTTTTAGTTATTTGTTTATTTAGTTAATTTAGATCAAGAAACGTACAACTAACCTATAACAGTACAACAACGTAGTAATGCAGTTTTAGAATTTTTCACCCAAAACCAGCCATGCAGAAACAAACAACACTCATCGCTTGTTCATCTCCTGCAATTTTCCTATTAATTTGATGGGGATCACCTCGTAAATTCGACGTTGACATACATAAAGTCACTACACCCACAGCCACTGTCACTTTCATTTAATTTTTTCCCGCATTTAATCAATTGTCAAATATATAAAAATCGTGAGACACATTTTTTATATTTTATACGAGAACAGTACTAATGTCACATTCGAATCTTCACCCTAATTGACGCCATATTGGAGAGGCCACGCCCCCATGTCAGATCCCAATACTCGCATACTTTTATAAACTTGCTCATTTGTAGTGATAGCCATGGAATTTAAACGAAAATTACAAACATGCAAAACAATAATGTTTGCGTGAATTATCAAACTATTGAACGTTGTTTGGCATATGTTTAAATTTAAATTACTACAAATGAGCATTTTTATAAAATTTTAAAGTAGATTTTACATGTTACAAAAGGTGCAAAATAAAATATGATTAGTGACTTAGATGTAGAATTCAATAATTAATAAAATTTGTTTAAAGTATTTTGCTCTAAAATCAATATAATAATATTTATTCACAGCATTCAACACATGTACAATAACTCAAGTCACGAAATATTACAGTAGTTACAATAATATATTAGAATAGGAATAAGAAACGACATATCGCTAGGTATATGAAAAAAATCTAGTGTGGGCACCACACCACTTTCTTATACATATAAAAATAACTGAACACGTATGACTTGTACCTTGTGTATGACTTTATTTTGACAATTGTTCAACATATTGATATTAAACCTGTTCATTTTTTGTTTCTATTTTAACTAAGATTATAGAAATATATTATCAAATATATAATTTAGTTTTCTCGAAATTAGAAGCATATACAAGAAAAGTGCCAATAACATTTTATATTACAAATACTTTTGCTAACATCTTTCATTCTAAACTTTTCTTCACAGCTATTTAAAAAATCTGTTGTGGGCATCACTATACCTCCCGCCATAGATTTCTTATCAAATAATGGAGGAACACGGGACCACCACTATCAAGAAACGCTCATTCCTCCAAAAAATTATGACACATGTCAAAAAAGAAGACATTTTTCAACCGTTGTTTTGTTTTTTGAAAAACAGGTTAGTGGATTTAAACGAAAATATCAAAATATAATTTTTCTTTAACGTGTTGTAATTCGCAAATGGTGACAGTAAGAGGAAAATGTTTTAAACAATAATTGTAAAAAATAATATATGAAACATTATTCTAATAACAAAATTATCATAAAAATTTTCTGAGATATTTTAAAATAACTTGATAGAGCTTCAAGTAAACTATCACTGCCGGTTATTGGATTATCACCAAAACCTAATCAGCTCTTCCAAAGGGGATACGATTGATGTATACAATTTATCAAAATTTTCTGTTTAGTAGCTTTTGAAAAACCGTAACTCCAGAGATCCACACAGACAAACAGACAAACACACACACAGACATCATCGTAAAACTATTAAAATCGTTTTCTAGGGACCCTAAAACGTGCTCAGCCACTGAAAATTCACTATCCAATTTTTAGTATGATTCCTATACCTCCCTTACAGGCTGTGGCTGGAGGTAAAAAATGGAATTTATAAATTTGTGTTGAGTAAACTTGCTCTTCCGGTTTTTCAATTTCATCCAAAATCAACTCAGCTCTTCATATTTTCATGAAACTTATAAATTCCTAGTGTCATTTCTATATCTTGTCTCTTTCATGAGATATTGCGCACACGGACATCCATCCATCGATACTCACTCACTGACCATTATTGAGATATTGGTCTTAACGGATTTAGTGAATCTCAAAATATGTATTTCCGCAAAAATCTCGCCAGCGATTTTTTTCGTGTTTCCAATACTTGCTTATACTTTGTATAAGAAAGTGAAAATTAACAAGATATTTCCTATATTGTATAAATCAATTCACCACCCGGTATAGCACTTTAGTCATATAGTCATATCTATAAATCTGTTTATTAATATGAAATGGAGTATACATTTTGTCCACGATGTGATCACGGTACGTCATCAAAAATATTCGTAAGGGTTAATATTTTAATGGAGGGGTATATTTCATGACGTCATACAGATTCTCAAAAAGTCATGATGAACAAGTTAATAGCATACTTTTATACTTACAAATTAAGAGTTACTTATTAAAGTAAAAAGTTAAATAGTATTTGTTTCAGGCTAGCATAATTATAAATTACTTCATTATTGAATAATTATGACAGTGGATTAATTTAATAATTTCAAACGAAAACCATTGTTTCAGAATCAACGATCTGTTTGATGTTTGAGTTTGACAGTTCGAGCTTGAGGTGGATCGAGATTACAATAATATAATACTCTTTTGTAGTTTACGATATTGTATGTATCGTCTTATGATTTCTTTTTGAACATTTTATTATTATAACTACTTATTATTATTAGTATTTAATATGAAACCGTAAATTAATACTGAAATAACATATTGAAGTTTGACATTTCCATCATTGAAGTGATCATCTATCATCTATCTTTTTTCTTTTCAAGTAGTGCAAAAGACATGGACGTGTTAGAGACACTAAAGATTAACCAACGATTGAACAAGCATATGTGTGACAAAGACAAAGACAGAATATACAATAAATATTAGTTCGGAAACTAATGACGTACCGGTCACCACATCGCGGATAAAGTGTAATTTTACATACATCCAACAGTCAGAAGCAGCTAGTTTTCTAACGAATACCTGTGGTCCCAGCATTTGGGGGAATGATTAACGAAAATATCTGGTGTGCGCACCACACGATTTATTAATATTGAACATATGAATCCGAATATAAGAATTTAATAATTATACTGGATGCATGTTCAATGTTTATACAGAATAGATGTTTCACTTATTTGCTTATTCCCAAGCAACTATGTTTATTGAAATATATTATTGACTATACAACTCATAGGAAAATAAACCAATCAGATAATTCAATTTTTCGTAGTTAAGCTGTATAATATCGGTTATTTTCGCTGCTAAGTTGTGTTTCGGTTGTAAACAAATGAATCATATGTAATCATATAAGCCATGAATATAAACAAACCAGTAATATTTTTGCCATAAATAAATAAATAATAAATAAAATAAATATATCATCACGCCTTTTACCCATTGCGGGTGTGGCACTCTGCTTACGCAGATCTCGGTAAGTGATATATTTTGGCGTATGAAATGCGGTTACCAGCCGTCAAGTCATAGCCCCCAAAGTTGTTAGTGGAGGGGGAACCACAGGGGTAAATTTAAATTGGCAACTGTCGGCAGTGGGATTCGAACTGAGGATCTCGCGATCCACAGTCCGATACGTTGCCACTGAGCTATTTACCCCATAAATAAATAATTTGTTTAATATAATAAGGTTGATTCGTTGTATAGTCTTAACATATACAACTCGAGCTTCGAAAATCATTTGAATATACAGTTGCGGACTCGATGTGTTTTCTATAAAACACTACTCCACCTACGGTGTCTTTGTGTTTCCTAGGCAACACATCTCTTCCTGTCAACTGTATATTCGATTATTTTCGAACCTCTTGTTGTATAACTACTGATTATTCAACGCCATAGTAAATAAGCCAATAAGAGACCAACCAAAGCAATATATCAGCGAATATACGAGTCCCAGCAATTCAGGATTTAACATAAATAAGTACATTAAATTTAACCAGTGATAGAACTCGTCGAGAACAACAATTTTTCTTAATAACTTTTTTTCTAAATCCCATTTTTTTTAGCATTTTTACCACCCCATAAATTGACGAGTCGTTCAGGTATATTCATCATTTGGTCCAATAGCAGTATCCATGACAATAGTAATGAAATTATTGATGTAGACAAATGTCACTTATCAACTTTTTCAAATAAATTTTGACAATATCAAATAAATCAACTAATAAATTATTATTATAAAAGTAATAATTCGCGACTAAAATTACCACCGCAGCGCTAGTGTGCTTTTCAAAATGGCCGCTCAAAAAGATACTCCATAAATGACACCTGCAAGAGTTTATGATAAATCATCGGTTTTGTAAGTCAAATTAATAGTTATAAAATTTGTTATTTAAAGTGATTTTTGGCTGAGGGGTCTATTATTTAATTATAAGTATTTAACAACATGACAACATTCTTATTTCAGTTAAAGATGAATATGTTTGAAGGAAAAGATTATCGATTAATATCGACAGTATTATTTTCGTATTTACAAGACAAATGCCTCAAGCAATTATAGGGAGGAACAAGAAGTGATAAATAGTGGTCATCGACATTGTAATTTTCTTCAAAACATGTAGATGTAGATGGTTCATCTATATTTGACGTAAACTTGTGTTCGATAGCTCAAGGGATGGAGAGCTGGGTATGTATCAAGTATGAGCAATTGCAAATGTACACGTTTATTTACAAGATATATTTACAATGCTAACCGTCGAACAACCTCGAACTTGTCGCATAACATCCCTTAAATACTAAATGGTGTGGGTGGGGATAATGGTAGGGAGCACGTCTACGCAACAACGTATCTCAGCTGTATAGCGAAAATGGGACGATCTATGTCCGACTGCGCAACAAGGATCGCTAGAGAGAGAAAGTAGATCTAGTCTGGCCTTCCTTGCTTGTTTACATGTTTGACAGCTGTTTGAGTAGTGCTCTTTTACATTAAACGTGTTTATTGTAAAGATATATGTTATAATAATGTGTAGAAGATACTTTGTACCTAATTGTAAAAGTGGATATGATTCGAATAAAGAAAAGGTTTCCGTTTTGTCAGTGCCAAAACATGAGAATTTGTTAAATAAATGGCGAAAGGCTATACCGCGAAATGATCGTGTACTTAGGAGAAAAGACTTTGTGAGAAACATTTTTCCAGTGATGACATTGTAAAAGAATGGTCCTGTGGTAGTACAAATACTGTAATATCGCCTAGCAAAGATTAATTTTAAATGATTGTTGTTTTTGAAAAATTATAAAATGTTGTTTTGTAACAATCCTACTAACAATTAGTTAAGATATCTGTTTGAAACACTAGTATGTATGATTTTATTGTTATGTTGTGATATTGAAATTATTTGAATTTTTCGTTTTATAATTTACAATAAGGTATTTGTCATTTATTATATAATTTTTTTTAATTGTATCATTTGTAGAGCTACTCTGTAATTTGGAGTCTATCCGAGTTATAAAATCTTTGGGGGCTATGATTTGACGGCTGGTAACCGCACTTCACACGTAAAAATATATCTCTTACCGAGATCAGTGTAAGCAGAGTGTCACACCCATAATGGGTAAAAGGCGTGACTATATTTATTTAATTTTTATTAAAATAATAAAATATTTTATTTATATATTTGAATTTTATCCTTCATGTTTCCATGAATGTACCTAATACTATAACATACTATAACGCCACTATAAAATAATGTTTAATTTAAAATAAATAATTGTAAATAATTTCGTACATACAAATTCAAATTTGTAAGATGCAATATCCGTATAGATTTATTTTTTTATTGGTTTCATAATTAATTTTGGTTTTTAAATATAATGGCCGCTACCACGAGCTCTGTTTTTGGGTGTTTTAAGAGCAGTGTTTTAGGCTTGGTTTTATCGCTGTACAATGTTTTAAAATTATTTTATAAAATGATACCAGCCAATATTTTTAAAAGCAAGTGTAGGAACATATATAATCTATATATATAAATTTTGATTCTCCTCATTACAAATGAAAATATAACGATATTACTGAGTTTGTACCGTAAAAACTGTGTAATACACAGACTACATCTTTTTTCTCTGTCTCCGTGTTATCTCACTCCCACTAGGACAACTTTCGGCCCATCTCGTACGCATTCGTTTCCCCTCCTGTCTGTATTATACTTCGTGGTAGGGAGTAAGGATACTCAGCGGTTCTCAACCTCGGACGTAACAACTTGCTTCTATATCTTGAATGAGATAATGGTCTTTCTCTGGCTTTTCTGGAAAGTTCTTTCTTTTCTCCTGCTATTGGGAATAAATGAAAACTAAAACCTTTACTTCATTTTAGAAAAATAACCGTATACACAACAATTTGTGTTTGCTTTTCGAATCTTTCTCGGAGAATTCATTGTTATAGGTTATGTTCCTTAAACCGTAATATTAATGAAATACAAAGTTTTAAATAATAGCACCTATAATAATACGAAAAATAATATATTATAAACACAAATCAGTTTAATTACTTACCTATAAAATACTACAGAATACAAAATTTCAATCAACAAATCTTTTCATGTACTACACTAACACAATAGAGTACTTCTTTGAGAAGTTGTGAATTTCCTCGCTAGGTGGCCACGAGTTAATTTTAGTCGCGAATAATCGTGATTTCACAAAAATCCACCGTTTCGAACGAAAGAAACATGAATTTTGTAGAAGTGCCTGATTTTCCGAACAGCCAGTTCACAAACATTCTGTTGAAGTTCAATGTAACGCTGCTCCATCCTATCAAATTTATTTGGGGTGTTTTCCAAATCATCATCTTACGAATGTTCGCACTGTTACACATGTTGTTCAGCTTATTCGAGATCATGAATACGATCTGATCACAGCAAATATTTAACAGAATGATTTGTCGAGGCTTAGCCAGAGTCTAAAGTAAGTACTCCAAGAATAATGCTACATCACACATATGAAAATTACACATAAATTAGCAGTATATTAAAAGGGCAAAAATCACGTTCTTACTTAATACAAAAAGTCCAGTGTTTGATACCAGAAGATTTACCTTGCACAGATGTCAATTTTTGCGAATGGATACTGATATCTTGATTTAGTTAGTAATTAATGTTACTATGCGTAATTTGGAGTGGTATTCTGACTGGAATTTGTTCTTCAGCTTCATTATCGTTCGAATACATTTTTATTACAAAAATACAAAATTTAGGTTAGCTTTCACGACGAAAAACAGATGTAAAGTGCAATTGCACAGTGTCTACACTAGCGCCATCTATGCAGTCATATGTTCTCCATTGTCGGGTATTACAAATTCTAAAAAAATTTTAAAGAATTTAACTCGAAAACTAGATGGTTTAGAAAAAAAAGGTATTAAGAAATATTGTTGTTTTCGACGAGTTCTATCATTGGTTAAATTTAATGTACTTATTTATGTTACACCCTGTATGACAATTTTTTAAATAAATAATTCTATTCGCTTAAACGAAATTTTTTTTTTGTAAAATGTATGATAATTTACGTTTTGGAAGTGGTTCCTTTAATAAAATTTATGAAAATAGTTTATCTTGTTGAATAATCTATCCAAATACTACTCGAGGTAAATATTTTTTTAGAAGATTTTTTGTGTTGAATGACAAATTTCGCTCATCAAAAATTTCTCAAATACTACTCGACCTTCGGTCTCGTCAAGTTTTTAACGAAATTTTTGTATCGCGAAATTTTGACGTAAAAATTTCCAAAAGCCCAAAAAAATTTCAAAAAATATTCACCCCTAGTGGAATTACCCTTGAACATATAATTCAGTTTATTTCAAAATATGAAGTAGATACAAAAAATTGCAAATAAAATTTGTTATTCTAAATATTTTAGAACTTTTATCGCAATTAAACTAAAATAGAGTTTCTTCTTTAGTGTGTCAAGTAAACAACAAAGAAAACTATCCATCCACATATAAACGTCACTGCGAAAATTTTCGAAACAGATTCAGGGGACATCAAAACATGCATTGCCGCGAAAATTTTGTAATCGATATTGTTTATGATACCTATACCACGTATAAGAATAATTTATTTTGATTAATTCACTCACATTAGTGCAGCCGGATTTGTCTATAAATTTGAATGACAATAGAAAAGAAAGATTTTACTTCAATTGTACAGTACTTTGCTGCGGAGGTGAAGCGTGACATGCAGATTAAAGAAGTGCGGCAAATACGTGTCGAACTAGTAACACACATCCCTACTCTACATTCAGTTGAAAGTGTAAGCAGAGTGCTTTTAAATATCTTTTGACAACACAGAATACATACATATTGTATGTAAACTGCACTGAAACAAAGTCAAGTGAAATTCAAATATATTTTCTCTGTTTCGGCAACAGAATAAAATATTCTCGCACGTTTATTGACACTAGAATAAATTTCATTCTTAAATGAATTGTGGTGTTATATTGTTATCACAAATTGGTATACCTGCTTTAATTATACTAGTTATTTATGTAACAAGGCACTGAAGTTTTACTTTTTTAATATGATATTTATTTGCCAAGACCCGTAGGGCCGAAGAAAATAAACCAAATGATTGATAAGGAACTTCAGTGCCGTGGTCCATAAAAATTTGATTTTTATATAGAATCAACTTAAAAAAAAAATTATAGCTTAGGTTTACATATCTGTCAGTTGAGAGTTAAACATTTGAACTTGTACTCAGTGTTGGTAATCTTGGACATTGAAGTAATCGTAAAGAACACTCAAAATCATGTGTTTTGATCTCAAATTATTCATCGGAATTAATTAGATCATTCTTCTTACACATATTGTTTCATTTTATATACACATTTACTGTCGTTGTACACTTGCCGAAATTATCCTATTTGTATAATAATTATCATACGGTTGCCAAGACTACGTTGCTTAAAATCGTAATATAAATGTATAATGTTTTACTTTAGTGCGATTTTAGAGCTTTTAATAACGATTTCGGCGTTCTAGTGCCGATTTCAGATAAAATACATTATCTAAGTAACAAATTTCTATCACCAACCTAACTATTTTACAAAAAAAATTCCTTAACCCGGGTGGTCCTTAATTTGACGAAATTTTTATTTTGTTATTCCCAACCCTTAAATCTCTTTGAAAACAAATATAAATAAGATCCCCGATCAGAAAAATAATTTTTTTTGAAATAACCCGTTTTTTTATATATATTGGGGATTTCCGTATTTTTTGGGTAAATCTTAAAAAGATAATATTTTTAAATTACGAAAGAACTCTTGCAATATAAGCTACTTAAATGATTTTTTTCAAATATTACAACCTATTAAAAACTAAAAACTACAGTTACAAAAAATGCCGATTTTTACATATTTACACAAAAATCATGATTTTACATTATTTAAGAATATCGCTAAATTTACATTTTAGCCAATAGGTTTGTTCCAAGTGGTCATTTCTGACAAGTTTGTGACATGTTTGTGACAAATTTCAGTGCGCCTGCAAAAAATGTAAACAAGTTAACTTTGAAACATTTCTTTTTTTGTGGCGAAAAATGTATGAATTTCTTTATTTATATTTATATTTAAGGTTAGCTGTCAAAACAAAATATAAGTATGCTCATGCGCTTCATTCCATTCGGCGTTCCAGTATATGTTTCAAACTTAACTTGTTTACATTTTTCGCAGGCGCACTGAAATTTGTCACAAACATGTCAGAAATTACCACTTGGAACAAACCTAATATCTAATGTCCTATGCATTCAATTGGAAAAACAAATACATGTACAGACTACCCTACTAATGAGGCAACTTTCGTCTAATTTAAACAACCTCGTATCTCTTACGGTTCTCGAGATCCCAATGCATTCGTACCTTAAATGGGACATACTACATACTGTATATATATTTTATTTTGTATTTATTGTATTACAGTGTCCTGAAGAAGGAATAAATTATTCCGAAAGCTTGACTATTTAAAAAGAGCGTTTTAATTTTTTGCCCAAATACTGCTGTACCTGTTAAACACAGTTCCACATCTATTCCTACATCTTATTTGATGCAAATTTCTTCATTTCAGTAGAATAATTTAAGGGAAATATATTATGATGGGTCAAAATTTTCGGTAGTGAATTTTCAACAGAAAAGTACATTTTACGATAACTCAAAATAGATATCATCTTGAAATTTCATATTTAAAATTTGAATTTTAAGGTTACGAACTGATTAGATTTTGCTAGCAATCTGTCAACCGGAAGTAGTAGTTAATTTGAAGGCTTATCAGGTTTTTTATTTGATTACAATTTTTATTAGCACTTTGAAAATTAATATTTTCAGGAAGTTATGTGGTGGAAACATCAGATTTTAATGATAATATCATTTTTAAATTTCATATTAAATATGAAAATAAAAAAATATAGGCCAGCAAAAGTAAAGGAAAGTTTTATTTAATAGTCGAAGTTTTATTCTTTTAATTTTTTCCACTTTCCAAACTATTATATTATGTTATGAAGACATAAACAAGCAGATTCACAAAAGGGATTAGCGCTAACTCAATTTTTATTATTAGTCATAACTTCGTTATCCATTCTCAGAACATATTTATTATAACTAAGGTTGTAGTTAAGATTGGTAACATAACATTTGACACATATTGTTAATTTAATTAATTTAAAAACAAAGTTACAGATGTTGAAAAAAATGGAGTTAGCGTTAATTCCTTTTGTGAATCTGCCTGTAAGTGCATTCCCCAGCATTAACATCTATAGGGTCTGTGGATTTACGGCTAGTAACTGCACTTCGCTAGCAAATCCATGTTACTTACCGTGATCTACGATTGCCGTGATGATATATTTATTTATAATATAAAAAGTAATTGATTTCCATTTTGCTGCGAGGCGAACCAATACCAAATTTGGAAGTCAAATAGTGATCACACTGTTGCTAATTAACACATTCTATTTTTACTTCAACTATTTAGCATTACTTATAAATATTAATTTTTTGCTAAAAATATTATTGCTTTGACTTTTATTTTGTTTACCTACGAAAAATATTATATAAAATATAAATATTTAGTGCTGTCATCCCATGAATGTCTTTGTAAACAATATCTACCTATATCTGAATTTAAAAGTTTAATAACTTTGCTTGAAACATGTGTTTCAGGTATTTATTTATTCTCATAGCAAATATAATTTTGAAATATTTTATTAAACAATTTTTTTTCTCAAAATTGGAAATAGTTATAAGAAAATATACAAGTAATATTTTTGTACTCATAGATTATATAAAATAATACTATATTTTTCAATGAGCATGAAATGTATGCTATTACTCATGAGAATGAAGTTTACATCAAGAGCGAAGGCGAGTGATGTAAATCATTCGAATGAGTAACAGCCATTGCATGCGAGTAGAATACTATATTTTAACCCCAACATTTCGTCACATATTTGTTTTGAAATTATAAGTAGAATTTTTGCTCTGACAAATACAAAAAAACTGTTTGTTTATCAGCATAGACAAGTTATAGCAACCATCACTAGGCTACATACTGTTGTAACAAAATTTGACATTTAGCATAAAATCTTAAAACCAAATAATTCAACTACAGTTTAAGCTTAAAAAGAAAATAAAAGTATGAAAAATTAGAAAACTAGTGTCTTTGCCTTCTTATGTGGAAAAAATTACTTAAAAGTCATTTTGACTTTACTCTTTTGACAGGTAAGATTTGAATTTGACATAACGAATGAATCATATTAATTCAGCGAACTGTTAATATTATTTCACTAGCAACAGTAACAAAGGTCATTAAATGATAAACAACGGTTGCATTATAAGTATATAATTTGACAGCTGTGGATAAAATAAATAAATATATCATCACGTCATTTACCCATTTCTGAGAGTAGCACTCTGCTCAAAGCAGATCTCGATAGTATGATATATTTTTGCGCGTTACTAGTCGTCAAATCACGGCCTCAAATGATGGTAGTAGTGGAAGAGCCGGAGCTGTAATTTTAAGTAGTGAAAATTTTCGAAATTTAATTTTGAAAATTTGACGACTATGAGTTTTGAACCGAGGATCTTATGATCCACAGCCCGATGCATTACCGCTGATCTATTACTTATGCACAAAATTTGTATGTGTCAACTTTAAGTTAAGTTAAGCACAGAAACAAAAAGACGGTAATTTAATAAAGGTATAAACAGGGAATTAACTCGAGGTAATTTAATCTGCCAAGAAAGGTCATCACGAAATTGATTCAAACAACGAAGTTTAAGTCGGGCTGCTGTCAATTTCTTTAGTGAATGCATATCTTTGTGCAGCTGCAAAATCTTCACCTGGAATAGAAATATGTAACTTTAGATCAATATCTAATGTTTGCGGTGTAAATGTTGATAATGCGTTTAAAATGCTGATACCTAATCCGTACTGCGAAAACATCAAGAACATGCTTACTGTATTATATTGTTCTGGTTGTGCGATGTGGCGATGTCAGTTTAAATTCTCAGTTTCAATGTTTCATGGCCACTCTCTTATACTTTGTACATAAGTAAGTTTTCTTTAATTTTTCGTGTTGAAATTCCCTAATTCGTCTATTATTTTATTGTAACTCGAAAAAATAAAAGTGTTGACAGATATAGATCCAATTATAGTTTATATTGTTGTTTTCTAACATATTAAAAATTAAGAATGGCCAACCGTTTGATAACACATATTACACAATTTGTAATTTTAAGTTTATAATAAAATTAGCCATACAATACCGAGTGTAAGTAGTAGTACAGTAGGTATTTCAAGGCTATTTTTTAAATATTACTGTACGTTTTTACCTATTCACTTTACAGCAAAAATATGAAATTGTTAAGAATTTAAAAATGCAATAAGGCCCATTTGTTTAACTACATATTTCACGGTACATCATTCAAATTAATATTAATATACGGCCATGCAAAATTAAACCAAAACAAAATATATTTGACATATAATTTGCGGGTTTATTTATAACAGTGTGGAAATTCTGTAGAAGATTATAATGATATAATGGAGAATTTACGAATTTATTTCATTTTGTTTAATAAATAAATAAGTTTTAACCTGCTTTTTAAATGTCAAATATTTTTCGTTTTTATCTAATTTTCCTTTGCCGTGTTATAATTTTTCTAATAAATATTGATTTTAATTTGATTGATATATCGTGAAATACTAATATTTAGGTCTTATTGCATGCATTTTAAAATTATGAACAACTTTTGTATTCACAGCAATATTTGTTAAATAGTATTGAAATCAATATACTCCACATTTTATTTCTATACCCTGTATAATGGAATATAATATAATAAGTTTTATAAACGTATCCTTTAGTCACGAGTATTTTAGGAACGAGATGGCGAAAGCGAAGCGAGTGTATAGAAAACAAGTTTATAAAACGCGTAACATACTATACTTTTTCTATGACCACAAATGAAGATATCATATAAATATAAACATTTAAAACACATATTTTTTAGGTTAATACTTATTAGTTATAACCGAAAACACTATTACAGATGCAAAACGTCCGCATATTATGATAACAGAAAAATGTAACATTTTATCAATTATATGACCATGTTAATAGATAAATTGATAATATTTTGACAATTACTGAAAGAAGCTAACTTCAGCCCGTGCAGAATAAGTCAGTTACTAACTTTATGCATTACCGTGACTAAAACTTTTAAAGCCACAGCTGATCAAGGTGTGATTAAATAGTTATTTATGTATTAAGGCACTGAAGTTTTACTTTTTTTCACGAATATGTAATTTATTTGCCGAGGCTCGCAAGGCTGAAGTATATAAACCATATAAGTGTTAAAAAGAAACCGATGCCGCGGTACATATGAAATTTAATTTGAAATATAAAATTAGAAACAACTTAAAAAAAATTATAGGTTAAGTTTACTTATCTGTCAGTTGTAGTGTTGTCGCTAGACGATACAAATTACGTGTTTCGTTTCGTCTCATCTCGACAGATTTTTGTCTCGATTTTCGAATGAGTCGAGATGAGACGAGACGAGACTGTCGAAGTGTAAATTCGAATAAGTATATTTTGTTGATTTAGTGCCACTGGTGCAGTACCTGTGACGTCACACAAACGTCACACAAACTTTGAAAAATCATATCTCGGGTAATATATGAAATTTTCACATCGGGTTTTCACTGATCGTCATATATTCTAATAAAGTTTCAAAAATTTTTT
Source organism: Poecilus cupreus (assembly GCA_963942605.1). Taxonomy (NCBI): domain Eukaryota; kingdom Metazoa; phylum Arthropoda; class Insecta; order Coleoptera; family Carabidae; genus Poecilus; species Poecilus cupreus. The sequence goes on along the minus strand of OZ012720.1, from coordinate 20,792,341 downwards.
TTTAAATTGGTTTATGTGCCCATTATATCCCGTTTGGAAGAGCTCATTAGTTTTTGGTGATAATCCAAAAACTTGAAGTGGTAGTTTACTTGAAGCCCTATCAAGTTATTTTAAAATATCTCACTAAATTATGGTTTAATGAAAATTTTATTATTAGAATAATGTTTCAAATATTATTATCTACAATTATTGTTTGAAACGTTTTCCTTTTACTGTCACCATTTAATTACAACACGTTAAAGAAAAATTATATTTTGATATTTTCGTTTACATCTGCTAACCAGTGTTTTTTGAAAAAACAAAACAACGTTTGAAAAATGTCATTTTTTGACATGTGTCATAATTTTTTGAAGGGATGAGCATTTCTTGATAGTAGTGGTCCGTGTTCCTGCATTGTTCGATAAGAAATCTAGCGGGAGGTATTGTGGTGCCCACTACAGATTTTTAGTTTTAAAATCACAATGTAGTTAAACACTGAGATATCTGATTTATTATTAAGAGATTAAGGGCCGGTATTTCCAACTTCAGATAAACTATAGAATAAATCATCAATGGAATAAACAAATATCGCATCAAAAGATAACAGCTAGAATAACAATCATCATTTAAGCTATGATTTTGATGCGATATTTTTTGTTTATTCTATTGATAAAATGATTCTCTAGGTAACTAAGTTTGGAAATACCGGCCCTGAATCAATTAACCAAAATGAAAAAAAAAAATACAAGTATATGCACTTTTCTAAGACATGTGCAGTTCAAACTGCTAGTGTATTTAATTTAAGTTTATTTTCTGCTTTAATTAAATAAAACGTTTTACTAAAGCAATATTTATTAGTGTAATTTACTAATTATAAATATATAACTTTAAAAAATATTTAACAATTTGTAAGTAATTTTACTTATTTTGTTTGAAACAAGCAGTTTCGTACAATAAAGGGAGCTAACAATGGTACCACTAATTTTGTAAAACATTTAAAGAAAGAAAGTATACAATAATGCTTATAAACAGAACAATCTCGAGAAACAAATTAATAAAACAGTGCGCTCACGTTAAACACCAGAAAATTAATGTATAACACACTAATCAGACCAGTTATTACATATACAGCCTCAATATTAGCACACCCAACAATTAAGCCTTCGCATTTTGCAAGTACAAAGAACAAAATTCTTCAACTTGTCACAGGTCAAGATCGATACACTCGTATTACAGACTTACACCAACAAACAAATATGCCACTTATTAAACAAGACTATATTAAAAAGATCGCATCCAATATAAAAAAAAAACACACGCTAATGGCTGGTTTGTACTGGATTTAATTTACAGATTTAGATTTAGAAATTTAGATTTGAAATTTGCGATTTACATCTTGGTTCATACTGAACTTATTAAATTTGAAATCACCAATTAATATTGGGCTTCAGCTTTTTGACATATACTTTAAACAACAACAAAATAACCTTGTCATATGTGATGTTCTTCAATCAAAGATATTAAATTAATATCATTTTTAACACTCTCTGCATCCATATTACAACAATATTTTATGATGATCACAAATAAATCAGTTTGATTGACAATCTTGACACATTTCACATTTCAGTCAAGTTGATTGGTTGGATTTGGAAATTTTGATTTAGAATATAAAATATGGTGATATTTTAAATGTAAATAAATCTATAAATTTGTAAATTCAGCATACTCCAATAAAGATATTTCTATCATATTTTATAAATTAAATTTCTAAATCTAAATTTGTAAATTAAATCCAGTATAAACCAGCCATAAGCCTTTCATAACCAAAAAGTGTATTCTAATAAGAATTCTAGGTAAATAGCTATTGTTTAAACATTGTTATATTGTCGTATCTGTTGCACAAACTCTTAAGTACCAAATCATTTAACAACTAATAAAGGATATGTTGACATGATCTTTTTGTATTGTTTTTGTTTTTATAATGGAAGCGGTCGAACTGCTTTTGCAACATTCGTCGACGATTCCCAATCGTGAATTTCCTCATTCAAGAATCAATGTTTGAGAGTGACAAGATTCTTACTATAATAATTTTTCTGCTAATTAAATGTTTAGCTTGTTTTGTCGATATCTCAGAAATGAAGAAGAATTCACCCAGAGTCTATATGAACTTTTTAATTTAGAATACTTAACTTTTAGAACACATGGCTTGTTTATCGGTTTCCTCAGGGACCACTCTGTATATTTAATACAAATAATTCTTGTTCGACCGTTACGTTATTGCACACAGAAAACACAAACACAGATATAAACATACACTAACTTCTATTGGCAGATAGACATTGTAAACAAATAAGAATATTGAGTTACTTAGTTACAGTGTTTAAAAACAAATAGATTAATCTCTCTAGCAAAACTAAATAATAAAATAAAAATCGATATAAATCTTTTATATAGTAATATATCGGTCGGACAATAAACGTTGAATGCACCACGGGCGTTAACTGGACAATAATTCCTTCGGTCAACGTAAACATTTCGGACCAGAGGCCCTCGGCAGCGCACTGTTGACCTCACGCATTATTGTTCTTATAACACCTTTACGTTAATTACTATAATGCCTGACCGTTACGTTATATACCAAATAACGCCCTAGGACGTTATAAATTTGACGTTCTTGCTATTGGGCACAGAATACACAAACACTGACTTCTATTGGGAGATAGAAACACACACTGATTTCCATTGGCAGATAGAAATATTGAAATAAACAAATTGGTATTATAAACAAGTAAGAATATCGCGTTACCTAGTTATAGTGTTTCCAAGCAAATAGATTAATTTCTCTAAGAAACCACAATGATAGTAGAACAATCGATAAAAATCTTTTATAAAATAATATATCAGTCGGAAATTAAACGTTGAACGCACTACGGGCTTTAAATGATGCCTTCGGTCAACGTACACACATCGGCAGCAAACGTTTGACCTCACTCAATATTGTCCTTATAATACCCTTGATACGTTAATTACTCATATAACATTATTATTACCTTCAAAATTTAAATATCCTTTAAACCCTTAATTACTATAACATTATTAGTTATAATTATTTGTAAATGTATGCGTATTTAAATAGTAAATTATTATTACCTCCAATAGATAACCCTAACACCACAGCAATGACAACAAACTATTTTTTTCATTTCAGAAAATCGGAACAGTTAAGAATTTTCCACAAGAAAAGGAAAATGTACCGCATTAGACTTTATATTGTGCCCGAACAAGAAGAAAACAATAGTTCTATTAAATTATCTGTGAACGAAAATGATTGTTACTGGAAAGTACCTTGTGAAACCTCAAAGATGCACGGAGGAACCAAGCGAAATTATGATCCTAATAATTTAATTATTCGAAGAGAGAAAAAGGCTTTCTTTAGAAGAAACAAGCAAAACTTTAAACAACCTGAGGTAAGAATTTTTTATTTGTTTCTGGTCTGATAGAAATATAACAATATTACCATCAAATTAATGTAGATTTTATTATTATCATTATGAGAAAACATTATGGTTAATTTACTTATTTTGCAATATATTTGTTTCTTTAAATTCGATTGTGTCAATATACATAATTAGTTTTATTAAATAAGTAACTATTTTATTATTATTAATAACGTACGTATATTGAAAGGCGAGTGTCTGCAGGGTGCAAAGTATTGGGTGCTCTGGGTACATTTGCTCGAAACGTGAATGTATCTAGAGATGCTCGATTGAGTGTATATAATGGTGTGTTAGTGCCTACAGTGATGTATGGTTCTGAATGTTGGGTGTGGATGAAGAAGCATGAACGACGTATAACTGCTGTAGAAATGAGATATTTGAAAGGAGTGAGTGGGTATACGAGACGCGATCGTATACGGAATACATTGGTGTATGATGAGTGTAAGATTGAGAAGAATGTTGTTAAGAAAGTGTGAGTGAGTCAGTTGAGGTGGTTTGGACATGTTGAGCGAATGTCGAAGGAAGGGTGTGTGAAACTAATATATGTGGGTGAGATTGAAGGCGAACGATTGCGTGGGCATCCGAGGAATAACTGGTTGGGTATGATTGATGGTTTGTTCCGTGAACGAATGATTCCGAGTGGGAAGAATGAACGAACATGTATGAATCGCACTATGAATGTGTACGAGGCGAAAGTGTTGTGTCAGGATAGGAATGTTTGGAGGAGATTGATTGTTGGTTGACTGTGTTTCTGGGTTCGTGCTACCCCACTAAGTGGGACATAGCGTGACGTTATGTATGTATGTATGTATGTATGTATGTATAACAATGGGGTATTCCTGCAATTTTGGAACAATTTTTTTTTTCAGTAATAAATGTTATTAGATCTACAATAATCCAAATTTTAGTGAAAAATTCGAAATATTGAGATATTAAATTTATAAAAAACTATTAAAATTCAAATATGGAACGTGTGACGTCATCTTGTCTATGACATTTGAAAACTGATGCCACCTCCAAGTGAGTAGCGATGCACGTGTTCGAAACTGTCAAGAAACTTTTTTATATTTCAATTTATTGTTAGTATATTTTTATCTGTGGATTGCGTGTGATAAGATTTGAAATAATGAAGTCTGGTTTCAAACAAGCAGATTCATCTAATTTGCCTGTAATTGATTCTACAATGGTAAATGATTACAAGATGGCAGCACACGACAATTAAAAACCTTAAGTTATTTGCAAAGATATCATAACTTTAAAGTAGGAAATCCGCGAAAAATTCAGATTTATAATATAAAATTATGAATGAAAAATAATGTTTTAAAATAACGTATTATATTTTCCAGACATATTTTAACATAAACTACTATATCCTATTATTATTTTATGCTAATTCAGTTAGACAGGAATACCGCATTATAATAGTGTCAGATTAAATACCTATTCCCAATTGTGTATTACAAATTAGGTCGATTAATGAGCCAAAAATATTATTGATGTGTATATTTATGATTATAGTGTATTCTAGATATATATTTGAAAAAATCGCGAAATAAAATCTATACTTTTTGTCAAGTTTTGGAGGATATCCTATATATACAGAATTCTCGTACCACATTCATAAAATATGAGTTATCCGTTTGTTAACAACCAGTTTAATAATCCTGTGTTAAATAAATCTTTCTTGTTTGAATCGTCTGAAAATTTGGGACAGAATTTAATGTTTCTCTTACGAATGTTTATTTTATACGAATACTTATTTTTATTTGATGCTGAAAAGAAAATTCACGTATTACATTTTTGCTTTACTATGATAGTAACGGCGACTTTTAAAAAGCGATCATCAAAAAAGCTTGTTCTAAATCGTGACCAGCAAAAATGTACTCCTTTTGTTGCTTTGCAAAACTCTAATGCCATATTAATACTTAATTAGGCCAGAAATGTTTATTATATATTTTTAAAATATTATAAACTGTCAGTTTTGCAAGTAATAACTGCAAAATGCGAACAAATTAATTAATTTTTATTTGATGATCAACTATATTCCTACTTAAATACAAGTTTGCCTCAATACCAAAATCAATTAATACTATTACCACTAAACACTAATATATAGCATGCTTTTTATTGTGCTCCTTTTTGATTCTCGTCTTTTAGAGCATATGGTATTTCTATTATGTGCCGTTTTAATGGTCTCTTTCAGAGCTCCTAATTACTTTATATATCTGATTTCTTCGGTGTTTTATTTAACGGATGTATTCACTTGAACTTAAATCTAAAAATTCAACTTCGGCCGACTGATCGATAAGTGGTTCTGACTACTATAATTAGGTATGACACCTCAGTATTCTCACATCACTATTTCGAGCTTAATTCAAAAGTAGCATTATTTCGATATGTTTTATTTTATGGCAAAATAGCGCTACTTGAATTCGTGCTTGAAATATTAAGGTGATATACGGATCTAATTGTTGATTGTTATAGCTATGAGCCAGAACTAGATTACGTTGGTAAGCAACATGTGCGAAGTTCGAACTTGGATGAGCTACCGCTTTGCAACGGGTAAATCCATAAGCTATGAAGGTAGCAACAGTTAATCCTACGACCATATCTGTTACACAAAATATAATTATTAAAATGAAACGTAGCACCAGTTTGTTATGAGGGCACTGAGTTCTTTAGTATGTTGAACAGGAAGAGCGTAGGTGTTTTATTTTATTCCTTGACGATAGAATATTGCAATATTTTTACGTGTAGTTCTTATAAGTTATTCATATCACCCTGAGGAAAACTGACTAACAGTCGAAACGTTGGTGTATAATTAATTTTTAATTATACTGACTGGATCTTGTTGTTTTAATTAATAATTACAAACAGTCGAGAATGTATTTCACATGTTTTAGTAGACAAAGAGTTTAATAATAAAAATCAGTTTTCATATAAATGTACCTAATTGTTTTTTTTTTAAAGATGCCAAAATTGGACCATTTTAAATTTCTTTATTGAAAGAATAAAATATACATCAGGCAATCACTACCTTTCCTTAAATATACATATTTTGTATTTTTATTTTCTTATACATTGTATAAGAAAGTACAACAAAGACGAAAATCATCTGTTGCGAGGTTTTCGCGGAAAAACATACGAGTATTTTGAGATACACTGAATCCGACTTGTACAACTTACGTCCGAGAAAAGAGTAACTAAGTTTCATGATAATGCAAGCAACTGAGCTAATTTTATCCATACTTGTTAGACCGGAAATTGTATTCGTAGATTACTGAATATAATAAACAATAGTTTCAATTTATTTTGAAGAGGAAATTAGCTGCAAAAATGTTTCAAATAAAAGATGTTAGTAATAATATTTGTAATTTATAAAATTATTTGCGAGTTTGGTATCAAATAGACTCTTTAGCCATTTTTTTATTTTATTTTTCGAAAATAGACGTTAAAATTCGAATATTTTTCGTGTTTTCATTTATATTGTAATATAATTTAGCCTGTAATTTATTATTAAAGATTCTATATAAAACCGTTTGACGTCATAGTACCTGATGATAGAACAGCGCTGAAATAAATAATATTCTTGAATTTTTGGTGCTGTTGTTGTCACAACTTGGCACAAAGCAATACTTAACCATAATTTTAATTTTAACGCGATATTAAAAATTTCAATAAATAAAAAAAAAAATACAACTGTCAGAACATAACACTCAACGCCAAGATGGCCAAGGTTATGCGCACGCAACTTCTATCTGTCTCTAGTCGGTCTGAAGTCACACGAAAAATAATAAATAAATAATTATATCATCACGCTTTTTACCCATTACGGGTGTGGCACTCTGCTTACGCAGATCTCGGTAAGTGATATATTTTTTTCGTATGAAGTGCGGTTACCAGCCGTCAAATCATAGCCCCCAAGGATGTTAGTGGAGGAGGAACCACAGGGGTAAACTTAAATTTGTAACTGTCGGCAGTTGGATTCGAACTGAGGATCTCACGATCCACAGTCCGACACGTTACCTCGGAGCTATTTACCCCATAATGTACTTTTAATAATTAATTACTGGCGTAATATTTACTTTTTAAATAAAGTATTATTTTTCTTCTCAATGAGAAGACTTGGACTCAAATCTGAAAAAATAATTTCGAACGATCGTAGTTTTTTTTTTTAAACAAACTTATTATATCCTACAGAGATAGATATCAAATTAAGGTTTCAGGGAAAAGAATTAAGTTTAAATGTCAAAAATTAATTGTGAACGATTGTTAATTTTGTACTTTTATTTATTTTCCGAGGAATAAATGGTTAGGTTAGGTATGATTGATAGTTTTTTGCGTGAACGAATGATTCCGCATGTGAAGAATAGACGAGCATGTACGAATCGCACTATAAATGTGGACGAGGTGAAAATAGTGTCAGGATAGGAATGTTTGGTAGAGACCGATTGCTGAGTGGGATAAGGCGTGACTTTATATATGTATGTATAAATTGCTACATGAATAAACATTTACTGAAACATCTATTCTTTATTTATTATATTTATAAGTACAAAAAAGTTGTGCGCTGCCCACTTCAGTTGTTTTCAATACTGGAATATATTCCACAATTTTGAGTAAATTGTTCGTAAATTTTTTAATCCTTGAAAATTATTTACTATTATATGGGTATGATTTATAATTTAGAATTTTAACTCCTTCACTACAAGAATGACTGTTCCTATAACATTATATAACACATAGGTATAAATTCCTTCCTAGCGCTACTGATTTTGTAGACTAAAATTGCACATTTCATTACGTCTCGACTCCGTGTCATGTCATGTTTGTCTGAGTAAACTCGATATGTCTAGGATACACTTTCTTTTTTGGTAGACAGCACTGTCTACTTTACAAAATATGTGGAGACCTGGCAGGTATAGTTGAAGGAAGAGATCTATGAAACTCATTATAATTGCCCGTTATAAAGTTATGGGACTTGCGGTAAGGGTTGCTGTACTAAATCTCTATTTTATTATAATGTATTGTTTTTTTTTTTATATTTAAATATTTTTTCGCAGTTAATAAACTAAAATTTTATTGCTTTATTTATTATATATTTTCTGTTATTTTACAAAAATACTATATGATTTTTTTTAAATACGGTCCTTTCCTTCATTGAAAGTGACGCGAATAATTTTTTGAGTCCTGACCGCAAAGAAACTCATTATAATTGCCCGTTATAAAGTTATGGGACTTGCGGTAAGGGTTGCTGGGCCTAGGTAGATTTTTCGGTCCAGTGGTGGGATCCTATGAATACGATAGCTATGTGCTCGCTACACATATCGTAGCGGTAGCGTAGCAATATTTTAGCGTATCGTTTGCTAGCTATGTAATTTGGTACTCTCATGGCAACCCGCTAAGTGATTCGTACAACTTCGTGTTTATATTAGCATTTCTAAAAATATAGGGAAATTTTTGACAAGTGCTAAATTTTTCGCTTGTCTTATTCAATTTTTTTTTTAAATATTTTCAACGGTAACTTAGAAAACGTTGCTGATGAAGATATTTTATAAGAAGGTCGTCGTGTAAGAATAATGTAATTAGAAATGATTTTGTGTAGCTTACTGTTTGTATTTTCATGTTTGATTGACTGATACATTATTTAATATTATTACGCTATTACTATTATTCTATTTGTACTTATGTAAAAATTATGCTAAGAATTCTAAATAAATAATTAACAATTAACGTTTGATATAATGTAACACATAACAATTGATTTTATAGTATTAAGTTTAATAAGAATTATTCAAAATAACTTTACTTCAAAAGTATTTGTACTAATACTTGCTAAATTGTCATTAATTTGCGACAGTTATTATTAATTTTACAAGCGAATTTGCACATATTATTGGTATTAGAGTTGAGACAAATAGTGGTCTTAACGTAAATGAAATCACGTAATATAGGCGTCGTCTGAATTGAAAAACTTAAATTTTCGGATAATCTTTTCTTTTTTGAAATTTGTCTCACTTGCACGTCATTAATGGATACTAGCAAATTTCTGGGTAAGTAATATTGGATTTTTTTTTACGAAAATTATTAATTCTTGATGTTTCACTGTAGTTATTTTTTTGAATGTTTTTTTTTATCCGCGACAAAAATTTATAGATAATTAAAATATGGAATTATAATACTTATTGGTTAGTACAATATCTGGATTTAAATTTAATTTATTTATAATGAAAACTACTTAGAAATAATTTTGTCACTTTTTGAACGTCAAATATTTAGCGTTGCTGATAGCACATGTCTCAAACATGTGCTACGCTACCTATGTGATAAATATTATATCGAATATTTAGAGTACCGATTTAGCGTTTACGCTACATTTCCTAGGCGACGGGGGGTTGTTTGCTTAATGTTATCGTAGCGCGATTCTAGCGTAGTGATAGGATCCCACCACTGAACCGTACCCGAAATTTGCGTTCAAGATGTTTCCTAATTCCTAAAATCGAAATGAGATTTAAAATATTATAAGATGTTTCCTAATTATGTACTTTTAGATCTGTATTCAAATAATAATTCGTTTTTAATATGCTGTTTCTAACATCAATTTGTCAAATCAAAAGAGATTAAAATATTATAGGGATTACAATAAATGCAAACGTAACTTTTACATACAAACAGTTATTGGAAATTTTCTTTTAAGGTACATGCAAAAATCTACTTTATTGTAATATGTTGTTTTTTTTGTTATATATGTATTTCGTTTTCTTTATTTAGCTGCAGTGTACCATGTATTCTGTACTAAATCTCTATTTTATTATAATGTATTGTTTTTTTTTATATTTAAATATTTTTTCGCAGTTAATAAACTAAAATTTTATTGCTTTATTTATTATATATTTTCTGTTATTTTACAAAAATACAATATGATTTTTTTTTAATACGGTCCTTTCCTTCATTGAACGTGACGCGAATAATTTTTTGAGTCCTGACCGCAAAGAAGCTCGACTTTCCATAAAAGTTTGTAAACCCAGCATGAATTCGTTTCTTAGATGTCTTCCTACTACTATATGTCTCTGGAAATTGCTATTATAGAGTCGTTTATACAATTTCACACAGGTCAAAATATGGTTCATGAGCCATATACCTGCAACGACATTCGATGACGGGAAACGAAAAGTCAAAGTTTTATAATTTTACATTCATTACGATTTTTTTTACAATTCATATTCTCTGAATGTTTTTGGAAAATTGTTTTTAAAAAAAATATGTATATTTATAATGAAGGTGCTCTATAAAATATACAAAAAAGCCCTTTTTCACATTTTGTACTTTTATCATGAAAAATGTAAAACTCAAATTTTAATGAAATATTTAGTTGTGTATAAATAAAACCTTTACTTGTACATAAATTTTATATTTTTGAAATTTAATTACTGCAATGTTAAAGTTTTATAAAAAATAATTTTAATATGAAACCTTTGGCTGTAAATATATGTACATACATACGTACAACATGTATGTAAATGTCATTCATTATAATTTCAATTGTTTGTTTCAAAAATTTATATATATTTTAGAAGTATAAAACTAGAACTTTAAAATGAAATAAAACAAATGAAAATGGCAATGGTATTGGCTTTATTTGTAAGGATATTTTTATGCAATTAGTGTTTAAATATGGACGCCGCAACTGGCAATCTGGAAGTCAATTTTCAACCACTTTCTGGGGCAGCTGATGCCGTATATCGACAATCTGTTCCATGTTGACTTCCTAATCGTCCATCGTCTCACGTTTATCGGCGAATTTTAACGACTACACATATCCGCACACAAAATGATCTAAAGGTGTTACGTTGGAAGCCAATTCATAGGTACATTATGCGCTCAACGAATGTTTCCCTCAATAAATAGATTGAGGCGCGTGTGACATGTTGCGCCGTCTTATTGAAACCACCGCTCTTCCACATTAATGCCATTCAATTGAGATCGAAAAAGTCAGTAATCATGGCTCTATAGCGCTATTCATTGACTGTAACGTTCTAGCCGGCATAATTTTTTGAAGAAATATGGACCAATGATTATTCCAGCCCATAAAACACACCAAACGGTGTCTCAATAATAGCTTTGATTGTTCACGTAGCTCATTCATCAGCTGTTAGCTGTTAAATTGGCTGTCGTAGAAATAAGTGTTTCCAATCTGAAATGCAAACCTCTAAAAAAAAACACACATCCGTTAAATATCTACCTTATAAAAGGCAATGATGAATAATAATACAAAAAAGTAAAAATGTACAAAGTTAAAAATGTATTTTCCTACTATTTATAGAATACGAGTACATAATAAATACGTCATAAAAATTGTGACTTTTGACAAGGCACAATTTCATTGAATGAGCGAAGCGAACAATGAAAATTATTTCTTGTTATCAATAAAGGATTATTAACTCGGAATGTACAATATGAGTGTGTGGACTTAATATCAATTTCTGCAAAGAAGCCAAAATTAATTTCTAAAATTAGTTCTTTTATATTAACACCATTAAGAATGGGAATTGCAATTTATTTTCTTGATTGAGAGGAATGTATCTATTACACAATTCCGCTTCAATGGTATTACTTCACTATAAAAAGCATGCCCAAAAGCAACACACCTTGTAGCAGGTTTACATTGGCATTTCACTGAACTTTAAATCGTGCTGCAGAATAGTAGAAGGTTAACCAAGTTATCCGTATCGTTCAAGGTATTGCAAATATACTTTCTGTAGATAAATTCCATACTCTTTATAAACGTACTAAATATTCATAACAGAAATTAATTATATTTCTTTATTATAGGCTAGGCGGCTAGGGTATCATTTTAAGACTGGCGTTTGAAGCAGTGAAATCGTAGTTCAAGTTCAGCTCAAAATGTACAGCTTGACAAAAATCATTTTATTTTTTTGTAGAAATTAGAATGAGGTCTCTAGGGACTGACACTATTTTTTCTTAATATTTATTAAAATGTAAAAGTTATGAACAATATTTATTTCATTCTACATATAAATAAAAATAAAATATTTCTGTCTCAGCATTACATTATTAGGAATGCAAGTGTATTTAAATTTTCTTAGTAGAATGCACTAAATTTGAATTATTAGAAAACTCGAATTTATCCATAAGATCCTGTGTTACGTTAGTTCAGCGTTTATTCGTTGAAGGCGCAGCGTGCGAAAAAGTACTTTTTTTATAAAAATATAAAAAAACAATAATAAATCAAAATTAAGTTCTACATTTATTTCTCTTACTATTTATAATGAATTACAAAGAAATGAAAAAAATAAATAAGTAATAATCACAAAACAATAAATATAAATTATGAATGAAAACGCTGCTATATGTGTTTAATTTAAAAGACGAATTATATCGAAAATTAAACTGTTAATCTCTCCTTCTTCTTTTTGTTGGGTACAAACATAATTTAAAAATTTGTTTTTGAAAATATATATTAATTCCTCTAAAGATCTAACGGGCCGGATTGGAACTTTACGCTGGCCGGAGTTGGCCCGTGTTACGGAGGTTGCCCACCCCTGGCCTAGATGACTCTAGTCGACTAGTGCGCGTAAATGTGGCCTTTTATCACACAAAATTAGTTTGGAGTTACTAGTCAAAATGAAAACAGTACTTACCGACTAAAAAAGTTAGTAAAGCATTAATTAACTAAAATTAAAATTAATATCAAAAAGTTAAAAGAAACATTTTTAATATGAAAAATATAACTTGAAGTAGTTCATTGAACAAAACAAGTTATTGTGTTTTTTATTGACACTCCTGCCTGTCAATAATGGCTCTGGTTTGACAACAATTATTGGTGACAAATTAATGACAGGAGTATCAATAATAAAAACAATTACTTGTCACAGACATGACGATTTGGCGGTTTTTAAGACGTATTTACATTTTAAACTTAATTTTTGCCATTAGCAATTTCTTTTTTGCAACATATTTATATATTTCTGAGAATTAAATTTATGATTCTTCGTATTATGGTATAAAATTTCGCTGTTTTATATATATATATATATATATATATATATATATATATATATATATATATATATATATATAATGCCAATCCCATAGCCACTTTCAATTTACAATAAAACTGTTTAAAATTTGTAATTACATATTTTTTACGGTTGCACAAAAAATAGTGTGTACACCTAATCCGCGAAATCCTTTATCGCCCTCGAGATTGTCCTGCCTCGGCGACAATTTTTCTCCCGGTACGCTAAAGAGTGATTTTGCGGCCTTGATATACAATAGTTATTTGTATGCCAAGGCCGCGAAATCACCCCTAACAAGCACATTTATTTTTTTTGGTGTCGTGGGTTGTTTTAATTTTTAATTTAATTTATATTTATCAATTTATCGTGCCTGTTTACAAGGTAGTATGTTCTTATCGGTTCACTGAACGGTAAATAAATTGTCTTAACACTTTTGATAATGTTTTCATATTTAAATTTGGATTTTTCGGGTATTATTGCCGAACAACCAATATTCCCCCATTCTTCTTTGTCTATTCTCACTATTGGAATCACTCAATGTAATTATTTTTCTTGTTTTTCAAAGAGAATAGCTACTTGTCATTTAAATGCATGCAAATTTGTTTACATCTCTCATAAATAATAGGAACTACAAAAAGCCACCTAATATATTTGGTTTCATTACTATTACTGAACAATAGTTATTTACTTTACAATTGGACAAAGTAAAGAATTACACACGAGAGAAATGATTGTGATAATTTTATCGAGTGGGTAATTCCACTTTGTTCACGTGTGAAGTACAAGGTTTTATCCAACACCTCTTAATAAATGAAAAATTTATTAAAGAAATATTATTTGACAGTGACATATGCTTTAAATTTTTAAATTAAAATGTCAATCGAAGTGGTTATCAAGGCGTTGTGTGTTATGATTATTGTTATAAATAAAAAAATACTCACTAGTGACTTTACTCAAAATTATACCCACTAGTGAGTAATCTGTTACTTTCCTTGTTTAAAAACGCCATAGTTATAGAGCATTTATTTAGAGGTGTTAGATAAATTTATATATTTGCGTATTTTCAATTAAATTTTGCTTGCTCTAATCGTGCAAAAAATATATAAACATCACGAACGTTAAGGAATTACCGGTGTCAGGTAAAATTGATGCTTAATATAGGTACTATTTCGTTGTCCGGTTGAAAGGGTTTTAAGAAAACAGGTAAATTCAATATAAATGAAAACAACATAACGTACAATTCTTAAGAATTCTCGTCCAGTAAACATAAATTACTAATTGCCTAAGCATTATTGACACAGTTCAGTGACATACATTGCACATACCTATTCAACACTTGCTATATTTACATTTCACTTATGTTGTTATACTTTTACAAATTTATTTACGGTATATTAATATTAATGCTGGCTCTCTGTCTGAAATAAAAAAAATTCAATTACTTTCATATACGTACGTACGAGTATGTATCATAAAATATATAGATGACACGACGGTAATAAATGTTTTCTAATCTCCTAAATCCATTTTGACTATTTTCTCAATAACATTTGTATGCATGTGTATGTAGATAGATGGATGAGTAGGCGCGTGTTCGTATTGCGAAAACTTCCGAACAAAAATGAAAATACGATACTACATAATTATAAGTTTTATAAAAATGCTCAGAGTTGACTAGATTTTGAAGGTTTACTTGATTTAAATAAATAAATGCGTATCTAGTTTTTGACATCAATGTTAATTACTCCATATGACATATAACTTCGATTTGCTTTTATTTATTTAAACCAAGTTTAAAATTTAAATAACATTGGTGCAACCGGGCAATAGAGTGATATATATTTAATTTATTCCAACACCTCTCAATAAATGCTCTATAACTATGGCGATTTTAAACAAGGAAAGTAACAGATTACCCACTAGTGGGTATAATTATGAGGAAAGTCACTAGTGAGTATTTTTTTATTTATAACAATAATAATAACACACAACACCTTGGTAACTACTTGGATTGACATTTTAATTTAAAAATTTAAAGTATATGTCACTGTCAAATAATATTTCTTTAATAAATTTTGCATTTATCAAGAGATGTTGGATAAAACGTTATACTTCACACGTGGGCAAAGTGGAATTACCCACTCGATAAAATTTTCACACTCAGCCTTTGGCTTCGTGTGCTAAAATTTGTCTCGTGTGTAATTCCTTACTTTGCATACTTGTAAAGTAAATAACTATTCTTATACTGGTTGTAACATCAATAATTTTCTTTATTATTATAGTTACAAAAAAAATACTATAAAATAAAGTTGTAGGAGATCAAGGGGGACACACTATCAGAGAAGAAAATATTTTTTTAAACCAGTGGTTCTCAAGTGTCAACATAAAGTTATTTCTTTTCAAATGAGATTATACATATATTTATGCCAATTTTTTCTGAATTCAACCATGTATTAGTTTTATATCCTTACGTAATAAAAATATTGAAAAAAGAAATGCGATTGAAATTTAAATACATTTATTTTTATTATGTACAGTAAGCTATGGATGAAAAAAAAAATAACAAAAGAGCAAAATATAACTAACAGTACATAATAATCAGTACCTCAATTATTATTTGACAGCAACTTTATTTTGTTCTTTGTTATCTTTTTTTCAGTGGTGGTGTCTACAGGTGTTCATGCCTACTCACTATTTCATTTAGAAATATTGTTCCCATAACTACAAAAAATGTAATATAATAACTAAGAAAATATAATGTTATACTCGTATACGTTTTTTGAATGCATTGAGTGTCATTTTAAAAAGCAGAAAATAAGTATACAATGCAGTCCATTCGTGTCGCAATACAAAACACCGGGGACAATTGGAAACAGGGATATATGACATCATTTCTAGAGCTACCACTGAAGGTGTTTCTATTTCATATAGCTAGCTCTATTTTGACATTTTTTGTAGGACATGGTATTTACATCAAAATTCCTACGATGGAAATTAATTCTTAATCTGATTTTAGAAACAGTCACTGTTGGTTAACGTTTGAGTTATAGAGCTCTATTTTACTGAATAGGGGTTCTGGTAAACTTGAATTTAAATTCATATGAATAACGCTAGAAGATAGATTTGAAAAATGATTTTGAGTCAATGGCACAATTTGAATCTTGGAATAACATTAATATTGTTTAATTTATATCACAATAAAATAGTAAAATACAATAAAACATGGTTAATAACAAGCTTACATGCATATACTCAAAATGATTTTGGAGAAGACGCACGTCATCATCCAGAAATTTTTTTTTTAAGTGAAGTATAACTTGTCAAATTTATTAAGGTATAGTGATATTCACCTAAGAATGGCATTCTTCGAATTCCATTCTGATGACGTCACAGAAGGGTATGAATTAAGTGATCCACATGCATTATTAGCAATGCTTTTGTCTGATGTGTTGCTAATGTCACGAAGCGTGTGTTGACGTACGTCGCTACTTACACCGTATAGGTGACAGTTCAATATTTACTGTGTTTATATTCGCATTCAGTGATTGAGTTAAATTTAACGAATAAATATGAGTGGTAAAACATTATCTAAACGTTGCAAAGAAATTATTTTGAAAGCTTCGGCATTTTTTCATGAAGAAAAACGTATAGATGGTCCACTAACTCCATTTTTTCTGCAGAAGATGTAAGTTTTATATTGTGAGGTTATGTTATCAATTTGACGTAAATGTTATTATTATCTATTTTCTTATATATTCTTCGTTATTATTATTATTATTATTGTCTTAGGGGATTTGTGCAATGTTGAAATTTGAACGACGCTAGGAAATAAATTTGTAAATACTTATTTCTACTACATTGCCAACAGATGTCAGTACGGTCAATCGAAATTTCAATTTTTATTAGTACCTCATATAAATGAAGTGTGTGACGTCATCACATTGGAATGCCATTCTTAGGTGAATATCACTATATGTTAATGTTTAAAAAACAAAACGTAAAAATATTAGCATTAAGTAAAGTATATATTAATTCAATTTACAGAGATTTTATAGTTAATTTTATTCCTTTAATAAAATTTTAAATTATTAAAAATAATTCTGGTTCATTTTTTGTTCGCTATGTTGTTGCTATTGATAAATGATCACGTTTACATACAAAATTCATATCGAACTGTCACTTTACTGTCAGACTTTACTGTGTTGTTAAAATTTGTGCTCCTCGTGATCCAGTGTTTTATAATGTGTTAAAATGTATGTATTAATATATTGTGTTTATTACAAAAATCGTCTAAAAATGGCGGCACGTGTGATGCAACACGCATTGCATTTTCATTTCAACAAAAATTAGTATCCCATATAAACGTTGTTGCATAGTGTCGTCATTATCTAGTAATATTTTTGATGACTGCGTCTTCTCCAAATCATTTTGAGTATAATTTTAAGTTAGAAAATTGCGAAGCTACTGTAAATTATCCTGAGAATTGTGACGTAACGCCTACCGCTCACGTAATGTCTATATATTTGGTTTTGTGCATTTTTTTTTAATCAAATATTATTTTTACACATTTTGATATTTTGATTACAGATGTGTGCTCTTGTGACAAGTTTTCTTCAAATACTTGATAATTAATAGACAAAAAATACAAACACCAGTGAGACACTGACATGTTGACATTAACAGCATGGCAACCATACACACGTGCACACAAAGTAATAACATAGGAAGAGACAAAACTCAATGTATTAAAATCGAAGTGTTGACAGCAGCGCACCACTACTAGGTGGAAGAACTATAATGACATGTAGCGATTTCATTGGTATTTTGTACATTCAAAATTAAAAACATTCATTGAAATAAAAGTTTAAGAAGAGATATGTATATTTTATTTGACATATATTTTACACAATAATAGTATATTGTGTCATTAGGAGTAAATGTGATACTTTGGGTGCTGAGCATGTAAGTTTGAACGACGAGCGAAGCGAGTCGAACAATTACATGCGAAGCACCCAAAGACACATTTACTTCGAATAACACATGCTATTTTTTCTTCAAACATAGAAAATAAAATTATAAATATTATAAAATGCTCAAAACTTCAAAAAATATTCTGTCTTATGCTGTTTTGTTATTTTTGTTTATTTGTTTCATTTTTAACTGTCAAATTATTGAATTACAACCTAACTATTTTTCATAATATTTTACTTTGTCCGCCGCCGGCGTAAATGTGTTGCCAAGATACACTTTTACGCCGGCGGCGACAATATTGAACTTCTGCTTGTTAAATACAAATACATAACAACGTACTTTTATGACGTTTGAAAAAATATATATTTATCTATTATGTACATAAACAAAAAATAAATTAGACCATATGAATGAATGCTATTTGCTGCTCACATATGGGTGGTTCCGGGTGACGATTTTTTTAAATAAAAATAAGAGGACGTAATAACTTCGCAGATTTGGTATCAAGCTTGATGTGTAGTTTGAAAAAATACGGTTTTGTTTGATTTTAAATTGGCTTTATTGTTTCTCAAAACCATTATATTATAAAATAATTAATATTTAGAATGTGTAAAAACTTGCTTTTTAATTTCAGTATATTTAAAGGTTTTCCACGGTTTGTGACTTTTAAGTTGCTCATCAGCTTGTTTAATTTTATAGTTAATGTCAGTAACACACAGATTGTTTTTTTTTAAATGGCAGATTGAAGTTCGAATTTGACATTATAAACAAAATGCGTTTTGTTTACTACCTATTACTAGATATAAAAATACAAAACAATGTAGTTTTAGTTTTCCAGGCAGTTGTGGCGGCGCTGTTGCTAACCAACTAAAAATGAACATGAGTTTTATCCCCGTGCACGTGCATGCTTATGCTGAAGTTAGTTGTAGGCGTTATGGCGTCACAGCCTTATTATTTAAATTTAAGTTTTCTAATAAATCATATTTCAATTAATAGAGATTTTCTTTAATTTAACATTTCATATACATAGGTATATGTAAAATATGTCGGAATTATATTATTCAAACTGACCACTTGTACACCTTCATTGTAATACTGGCTGCATAAGAAACTCTTTGATGTGGTTTATAGATAGATCATACGTCAGTAACGTGTGTCGCTCAGATTGTGTGTCTGATAGTATCCATCAGAATAAATAGATATCGAAACCGAAAGGACGCCCAAGTTTGATTTTGTTTTTAGCGCTATATTGAATAATTTTTTGATAAGGATTTATGATTCTTCTCATTAGGTTTAAAAATTTACAAATAACAAAACAAATTATATTATGATATTAGTTTGCAAAAAAAGACAAGAAAATTCCAAGTCGTGAATATATTTTATACCTAGCTTAAGTAAAATGTTAAACAATTGTCAAAATAAAATCACAAGTCATACAGTACAGCTTTCTTGTGGTGCGGTTCACAATAGTGGGAGAAAGTGAGAAAGAAGATAGTGACGTGAACCGCACCACAAGAAAGCTGTACTGTACATGTTCATTTGATTTCATACGTATAAGAAAGTACTGTGGTGATAACCCCAGATGTTTTTGCATGTTTATTAGCGTGTTTCGAAAAATGGGAATTTTTCCAAATCGCAGTTGCGGAAATTTTTTTATTTTATGAAAATCTTAAGTTCTAGAAAGGACCTTCCACGATTTGGAAAAATACACCATTTTTCAAGGTGCTCTGAAATTTCTCAATATTGTATGTGTTTATTTACTTTTAAATTAAATACTTGCTACGCAAATAACTCAAACTTATTCTATATTTCAAACATGTGTCATGTGTGTATGTGTAATTATTAAATAATTATATTGATTTTATTTTACATTATCGAAAAGGGCAGTCTTAATTATGGGACAAGGACAAGAACATGTAAGATAGCAATAGCACAGTATAGATGCTATAGTTATAGGCAATAGTGCGAAGGCATACTTCCCGCAAGAGTTTTGTGCAAAGCTTTTAGTATCAAACAAATTTATTTTTAATGGAATTAAATTTTAATCAAAATATTCGTAAATTTTCAAATTCTACAGCAGCAAATTTATGCATTTTAATTTTTTTAACTTTTAAATTATTATTACTATAATTTATTAACTAATTAAATAAATTTCAAGTTTATGGTTGTTTATGGTTGTCAATAACGTGATCAAGTATTGTTTCTAAGGTTGTGCCTACAAAAAATAGTATATTGTGTCATTATGAGTAAATGTGATACTTTGTGTGCTGAGCATGTAAGTTTGAACGACGAGCGAAGCGAGTCGAACAATTACATGCGAAGCACCCAAAGACACAATTACTCCAAATAACACATGCTATTTTTTCTTCAAACATAGAAAATAAAATTATAAATATTATAAAATGTTCAACACTTCAAAAAATATTCTGTCTTATCTAGCATTTCAAGTTGCCGTAGAATATGCTATTTTGTTATTTTTGTTTATTTGTTTCATTTTTAACTGTCAAATTATTGAATTACAACCTAGATATTTTTCATAATATTTTACTTTGTCCGCCGCCGGCGTAAATGTGTTGCCAAGGATACACTTTTACGCCGGCGGCGACAATATTGAACTTCTGCTTGTTGAATACAAATACATAACAACGTACTTTTATGACGTTTGAAGAAAAAATATAATGTTACAAATAGAAAAAATCTGGTGTGGACACCACACTACTTTCTTATACAAATAAAACCAACTGAACACGTATGACCTGTTTCTTGCGTATAACTACTGTGACAATTATATTACAAATATATATATATATTATAGGTACCTGTTTAATTTTGTGTTCTCAGTTATGATTTCAATTTAAATATTAACTAATGGCTTGTCTTTAAAACATTTTAACTAATAATACAAATATTGCTTTTATAATATTTAAAACGCCACTTCACAATTATTTGACACGTTTGACACACAGATGTTAAAAATATTTTAGTTTTTGTTCCCAGTGTAACTAAGCATGGCCAAGAAAAGTGCAAATAACATTTTATATTCTAAATATTCTAGTTAACATCTTTCATTTGAAACTTTTTTAACAGCTGATTCTATTTTTGAAAAAAAATAGATTTTATTGTTTTGTGTGTTCAGTAAACTTCCTCTTCCAGTTTTTCAGTTTCATTCAAAACCAACTCAGCTCTTTATATTTTTATGAAACTTATAAATTCCAAGTTTCGTTTACGTATCTTGTCTCGTTCATGAGATATTGCGCACACGGACATCCATCCATCCATCCTCACAGTCACACACAGACATCATTGAGAAATTGGTCTTAACGAATTCAGTGGACGTCAAAATATATATTTCCGTAAAAATCTCGTCAGCGATTTTCATAATTCCTTATATTTTGTATAAGAAAGTAAAAAAGAAGGCATACGAATAATGTGCTTAGGAATAATCCATTAAATAAATAAAAATGTGCGGTGCTGAACAAATGTAACGCCTCTTAGCTTGCGACTATGCTAACTACAATTGAGAATGGGAGAGGAATAACTAAAAATTTGCAAGAGTAGTATTAGATTGTTGTCAGCTATGCGGCAGAAAAATATGAACAAACTTTACTAGGATGCTCATAGAATGTCGCTTGCTATACCTAAATCGAAACTTTCTTCTCCTACTATTGGGCTTCCAAATTTTCAAGAGATGGCGTTAATCACAATTACCAAAAGGTACATGTCAAATTCATTTTGTATATCTTATGAACTTATGATAGCGAATGCGTGATTTAGTATTGGTAGTTTGCTTTTATTGGCAGCAGATCTGTTGCCATACACACTGCAAATTTTCCTGTTTTTATAAGTTTTTTAGGAGAAAATTCAATCTTAACCTGTAATCTACAAATACAAGAACTTTTCATTTTTACATCTTATATTCGGCAAACAAATTGGAATACTCTTAAAATAACTTCTAATGTTATTAATTATTAAAAAATAAAAATTAATTTCAAAATACAATGAAATGTATGTACCTTATGGTTAGTTTAGCTTTCTACAACTACTTAGCGTATTTTAATTTTGGAAGCCCAATAGAAACACCGCAATAAAAGATTCTGATTATCCCTTTAGGCCCGTCACATAGACTTAGATAGGATTTTTCAGAGTGATCTGTTTATGTATTTATACTTTTATATTAGTTAAAAAGTTATAAGTGATTGTGTTTAGCGCTACTTCATCCTTCACTTGAGATTACACTGATTCAGTTAGATTGAGTTCGCAGTAACAGAACAGTAAACCAAGTACCGTATTAGGTAGTGTCGTGATTCGCTACCATATCGCTAATAATACGTTGAACATATTTTTGTTTTTCCAGGCAACGGCTTGACAGGGTACGTTGATTCCGGTTCACTCGATAACGCAAGTTAAGCAATACTTTCCGCGGTTAGTAGTTGGATGGGTGACCGCTTCGCGAAAGCCCATACCAACGAACATTTCACGCCGTTGTCACACCATCGAAAACGAGGAACTGAGGTGGCATATAACCTAAGCAGTTGATAATAATAATAAAACATATTTAAGTAATTTAGCGGTATAGCAGTAAATCTATATAATTAAGTCTTTTCGACTATCCGTGAGCAAACAATAGGCTCTTCAACAACCTTAAAATTCAGCATATTTGGAACAAATTTTCAATAATGCGCTTAAAACAATGTCAAAAATATTGTTACATTTGTAACTGACCGGTTCGGTGAAGTTTAATAATCAATAATTAAGACAACTATTAAAAGTCACAAAAAGTTTATTTACTAACACTTATACTTATTTAAACTACTTATTTATTTTTACACACCAATTAATAAATACAAAATAACGATTAATCAGTACTAAACTAAGAATATTACACAAGAAATATTTATTTACACTATTTATATTCACTATGCACACGTTTTATTTATTTCTACTTGATTCGATATGTATTGAACAGCGTATCAGAGTCGAATGCCCCACTGGGTAGGCAAGCGCGTTTATATAGCTGTAATACTGGCGGTCGAGAATGATCTAGTACATTAGTTAATGGAACAATTCGAGAATGATGAGTCATCGTTGTGCGCTGTCTGTCCAGTGCCGTACTGGCCCGTTACAATATAACACTCTATTTAAAAAATAAATATTACACCTGTAATTAATTATTAAAAGTACATAACTTTTTTTCCTTCAATTCCCCTGTGACGTCAGACCGACGAGTGACAAATAGAACTTGCGCGCGCATAATCTTGGCCATCTTGGCGTTGAGTGTTGTGTTCTGTTAGTTGTGTTATTGTTGTTATTTGTTGAAATCTAAAAATTTTCGTTAAAATTACAATTATTATTATAAAGTATTGCTTTATGCCAAGTTGTGACAACAACAGCAACAAAAAATTCAAAATTATTATTTATTCGGCGCTGTTTTGTCATCAGTCACTATGACATCACATGGTTTTATATAGAATCTTAAGTAATTAATTACAGGCTTAATTATATTACAATATACCGGGTGGAACATCATACCTGTGTACATAGGCGATTAACATGCAAAAACAGTTTTTCCGTGCGCATTGCTCCCCAAATTATTTTAGGCAAAAATGCTTCAAATACATGTTGTAGAGCATAAAATTCTGCATCTAAATCAATAAACAGAACTACTTTTATTTGCTTTGTAACGACAGAAATTAAATATGAAAACATGGAAAATTACGTTGGAAATATCAAATAGCCATGGAATTTAAACAAAAATAAATAAATTCTTGACATTTGACATATGAATGATTAATTTGACGGGTAAAATATCAAATAGACAGAAAACGACAAGCATTTATTTATTTATTTTTGTTTCAATTCCATGGCTATTTGATATTTTCAACGTAATTTTCCATGTTTTCATATTTAATTTCTGTCGTTACAAAGCAAGTAAAAGTAATTCTGTTTATTGATTTAGATGCAGAATTTTATGCTCTACAACATGTATTTGAAGCATTTTTGCCTAAAATAGTTTGGGGAGCAATGCGCACGGAAAAACTGTTTTTGTATGTTAATCGCCTATGTACACAGGT
Source organism: Poecilus cupreus (assembly GCA_963942605.1). NCBI lineage: Eukaryota > Metazoa > Arthropoda > Insecta > Coleoptera > Carabidae > Poecilus > Poecilus cupreus. Next base: position 20,767,780 of record OZ012720.1, on the reverse strand, counting down.
ATGATGTTCCACCCGGTAGATGCAAACACGAAAAATATTTTTATGTATATTAACGTCTATTTTCGAAAAATTTAATTTTAATAATTGGTTGAAAAGCCTATTATTGGCGCGCAAATGGATTCTGAGTTGCTTATTTAAAAAGATGGGGAACACTTGTATTTCATGAAGTTTAAATTTTAGCACATACTGGGTGTTCAAAAAGTTCCGGAACGGTGAAATATCTCGAGAAATACACATCGAATCAAAAAAACAAAAAAACACGTTTTTAATATTTTTCAAAAACCTATCTTATGATACCAAGCACGATCCCCCACCGCCACCCCCTGGTCACTTGGAAATCAAATGGAAACCATGACAATAATTATTTTTACTGATTACAGCGCCATCTATCACGAATTGGGAAAATGTTTCATACAAAACCTACCTACTTAGTTTTAGCCATACTATCCGAATGTACAATACAAAATGGGGGTTTCTATTAGGATTTCCAAGTGGTCCCCCGCCCCACCCCCAGGGGCGTAAATAAAATATATTCGGCCCAATTCTCTAACTCAGTTGTTAACTTTTAATCACTTGCTAAAATTTTTGACAAATTGAGACAAGTGTTACAAGTGACAATTTGATTTTTTCTTGTGTTAAGAATTTTCATTGGATTAAAATCTTAGCAAGTGGCTAAAAATTAACAACTGAGTTAGAGAATTGGGCCGATTATCATACTACAATACTACACTGCTATAGTTGCCTCGTTCATTCAATCAAGTTTATCAAATGAGTCATTAATCGCTTAACCAATCTTAGAATAAAGGAATGAAAATAAATCATTTTTATTCGCCAAAAATACCAAAAAAACATGATGTTTGACAAAAGACGATCATATATAGCCGTAGTAGGTGATAATTAATGTGTTTTTTAGACAAATTCTCATTGCCAGCAAGATACAGGTTTATAAATAACATTTTTCATAATCATTCAATTTATCATGTTAGCAATAGATAAGCTGTCTATTCAGGATATCCGCTAACAGAAACATTCAGAGTTATTTCATATGCAAAATATTACTTTTTCCTTGTTCTTAAACGCCAAAGAATCTTCAATGTATAGGTTTTTTTTCAAACTGCATTATAAAGACTTTAAAACAAAATATTTACAAGTAAAGAACATTAATTTAACACTTAAACGTTATTTGTATATCTAGAACGAAAAATGAAACTTTGAGGTACTAACAAGTTATTTAGGGCCGAGGTCGAAATTACTTACGAGGACCTTAAAGTCAATTTTATATTATAGTATTTACTAACAGAAATTATTAAAAATTTATAGAAATATGAGTTGATACAAGTTGGCTAATTAACAATTTCTTTAGAAACAAGTATTTATTTATACATAATGAAAAAATTAAAAGTCAATTTTTATTTTAAAGTTCTAGTACTTTTCTAGGTGACACATAGCTAGTAAAATTGCCTCTAGACGTCGTATATTACAAATATTTTTGTACGAATGCGCAGGACTGAGGGTTATAGTTTCAAGGCACATATTCAACAATTTAAAATACTGCACATGTAATTTTTGTAATGCTCAAATATTTTTTTGTGCATCCGGACGCGAAATAAGCATTTCGCAGTCGCAAAATAGACCGAGAAATTATTGTTATGGTAACGGCCGCGAAATCCAAAATGATTTTTTTGTACCCTATTTCGCGTCCTTTGTTAATGGTAACGGACGCGAAATAGGGTAAAAAACAATCATTTTGACACTTGAAAATTGACATTATTTTTTCAAAACTAATTGTTTGTTTATCAAATGTCAATTCCATATTCACTTTCTATTTACAATGAAACTATTTAAAATTTTAATTACATATTTTTTACGGTTGCACAAAAAATAGTGTGTACACCTTGTCCGCGAAATCCTTTATCGCCCTCGAAATTGTCCTGCCTCGGCCGCAAGCGGCCTCGGCGACAATTTTTCTCTCGTTACGCTAAAGACTGATTTCGCGGCCTTGGTATACAAATAACTATTATGCTGTTAATATACTTTTATAGAGATTACAAATGTACTGCACATTTATTTATTTAAGTTTACATATATAGTATAAATGGAACATTTAAATTATTAAATACACAAACCTTTATTATAATGCCTTTTTTAATATTGCTAAAAAAACTATTTATTAAACCAAAAAAATATTTATTGCACATTTAATTGTTTTCGAATCTAATCACCTAATCCAGGGGTTCCTAATATGTTCGCCCCGGCGCGCCGTACAGAGTAAACCGGGGCGCCGCGAGTCACACGGGCAGACGAAACGGCTTCGAAATTAATTAAACTAGATTGTTCCCGTAGCTTGTAAAACTTTCTAGTTTCTAGAATGATAGGTGATATTGTCGAAACAAATAGAATATTCTAAAAAAGCATGGATCTTTCGGGAAGCTTATAAAACTTTCTAATAGATTTATATAGCATAATATCGGTCATTGTCGAAGTTTCGCGAAAGATCTTTGTAGGTGAGACGGCTAGATTTCAATAAAAAATTAATATACAACGCAGAGAATCAGAAATCAAAGCTGTAAGAATCCTCATTCCCTTTGCCAAAACCTATTTGTACGAAGCCGGATATTCAATTGTAGCTGTAATAAATAGCAAATATCGCTCAAAAATCGATGTGAACCGAGAAATGAGAGTGGCAATGTCAAACCTGGCTAAAATCTTATAATATAGCAAGAAAAAGATTGGTAGCGGAATTTTAACGAATTTGTGGCGGAAATTAACAAATCTACGCTGGCAACACTAGCTGATAACTTGCAGTATGCAGAAAAATATCTGATCTTTTTTTAGATCATAGATCTTATTCTTTGTGATCTAGATCAAGATCAGAAAACATAAAACGATCTAGATCAAATTAAAAATCTAGATCTAGATCAGTCACAACACTGCTAACAAGTAGCAGTCGGACTTGGATGACTTTGAAATAAATTTAATGGGTTTACTTTATTCGTGGCGGTCGAACTCGGATAACGTTCAAAATACAGTTTAATGGTTCACTTTATTCGTTCAACGTGGAACATGGAAGCGAACTTATCGTCAGAGAAATTCTATTAAAAATGATTACTATAACTCAAGTGAGTAGAGCGTGAGCTGTGTAGGCTTAGGGCCTGTTTGTGAAAAGTGGGAGCGAAACGAGCTTACCTGCAGGTAAATTTCATAAAAACATAATGGCTGGTACCTGGTACCTTTGTTTTTGGGTGTTTTTAGGTCAACCATACAGGCTGAAGATAGCGCAACATGAGCATGACTTTTTAAACAATATATCATAATTATAATAAATGAAACATATAATGTTTTATATCTACATTTTTAGATAAAAGTCCAAAGTTTTGTAATAAATTTTAAAAAGCTAATTTTGTTTGCAAATTATACAAGACATAATTTTCGAAGTAGTAAAATATTTGCCACACATTCCCATGAACGACTACAGTAATGCAAATAATTTTTATATTTATAAATATGATCGTCTATAATATACTATTATTTAGATTATTTTTCATTTGAATTTACAGTTTTTGAGAAACAAATAAAAATATACCAAAAAGTGTGTTTTTTGTGTAAATTCAAATTGAAAATAAACTTAGTATGATATAGATGATCATATTTATAAATATACGAATTATTTTCATTACTGTAGTCGTTCATGGGAATGAGAAATACAGTATCAAAATTCTGTATTTTTGACCAACTAGACTTCAACGAATATTTTTCTATAGTTTAATGTTATGGATATCCTATGCATCCACATATATAAATACTAGAATGTTCAAAGACCTTATTGTAATAATTGTTTTGTTTTTCGATAAGAATAATTGTAAGAAATAATTTATTCAAATTTGAATTTGCAAAACAAAATTCATGGGAGTGAACGAACCCAACGAAAATATGTACTTCATCTGACATTGCAATGTACAATTTACTATAAAAAAATCCATGAAATTTTAACGGATGGAGGTTGTTGGACCATAAAGATCATGAAAATAAAAAAGAAATACAGAATTTGCTGTTTTTAAAAAAATAATAAAATAAAAAACACGCAAAAACAGAGAAAATAGAGCTCGTTGTACCAGCCAGTTTGTATCGCTAAAAAACACAATGATGTACATGTTATGCTTTTGTAGAATTTATTTGCAGGTAAACTCGCTTTGCGTTACTAGTGTTTATGATAACTATCTGACATCTGACATCGGTCAACAAAAACAAAAAAGCTACAGAGAATATTGCCGGGAATAATCACAAGAGCATTATTCTCAGTATAATAATGACAGGATTGGTTAAAACGCAGGCACGTGACATACAATAAAACATTTCATTGGTTTAAAGAAACGTCAAAAAATAATTGTTGTACGAGTGTGGATAAATGAAGTCACGAATTCGCATCCGCGAAACTTTATTTACCAAAATTGACTTTCCGTTTCTTTTGTTTGTCCTTTTTTACTACCCCGTGGTTTTTTCCTGCTTTCTTTCTTCTTTTCTTGATATTTCTACCAAACAATCATATGCTAGACGGAGACATAATGGTATCTTACTTAAGTTTCTCTTCATACTTCATAACTCGTTTACTTGCTTCTGTCTTTGGATTATTCCATGCCAAATCAGCAAAAAAATTTTCGACCATCTTCAAAATGACCGAAAGTACTATACATTGTTTACTTCCACCTAAAAACATATGAAATAACCTTGGTGTGATTTATTTTCTGAATGTCGACATGTAAAATCATGCATCTTGAATTTTATGAAAATTGGTGTTTTCTAGTGAGTAGGCATCGAAATCCAAAATGACTGTTTTGTACCCTATTTCGCGTCCATTGTTAATGGTAACGAACGCGAAATAGGGTACAAAACAATCATTTTGACACTTGAGAATTGCCATTATTTTTTCAAAACTACTTGTTTTGTTTATCGAATGTCAAACCCATTGCCACTTTATATTTCCTATAAAACTGTTTGAAATTTGTAATTAAAATTTTCTACGGGTGCACAGAATAGTTATTTGTATCACAAGGTTGGAAACTGCTATTTTGAGAGTGCGAATTTATTTTGATAGGACGAGCCGTAGGCGAGTCCTACAAATACGAGCACTCGCAAAATAGTTTCCAACCGAGGGATACACAAGATTTTTCGCGCCAACATTTATGTAAATTTAATAAATAAATTTAATTTATTACTCATTTTTTTTAATGAAAGGGAATTTTTTTATTATGCTAACTTCACAATATTTGAATGTCAATTATGAATATTTTCCAATATCATAACCAAAAATATCTACTTTTTTTATTTGGATTTTACACTGCAAATTCAATTATAATTACTTACAAATATGTTTAAAATCCATAAATATTCTGTTTTCTTCTATTGCAAATACTCAATTGTAGATATATTACCATAATATATTTAAGTCAATGTAATACTTTGACATTTCTAGCGTCAGAAGTTAGCTAAATTTAGTGAAGTGATGCCAACATATAACCATGAAAAGTTAGCAATTTTTGTCGAACTAGTTCGACAAAAACATGATTTTCGACCGCTTTAAGAGATATGTAATTGTGTCAATGACGGACGGCGGCGCGAAAAATAGTGTGTACACCTTGGCTACGAAATCCTTTATCGCCTTCGATATTGTCCTGCCTCGGCCGCAAGTGGCCTCGGGACAATTTTTCTCTCGGTACGCTAACGGATGATTTCGCGGCCTTGGTATGCAAATAACTAGTGTTGATAAAATATTGACTATAAACAACATTGTTACCTTCCTGGTATTTATCCTAATCAGACATGGCGATATAGATCGTTGTAAAATGCTAGTTATAAGCCCAAACGCGAAAATGAAATCCTTAAAAAAATAGATGTTAACTATCTTTGAATTAAAATAAAGGGAATTTACTCAATTTTTAGACTAAAAAAATTTCGCGGTATGGATTTTATTTAATCATTTTATTAAAAATTTTATTTGAAGTAATTATAAGGATAATAGCTCTTTTTCAATTTACTCTAATTTCGCATTTTAAGGATTAAAACATCAGTTGCTAAGCATGTTACGTCCTCTATAAGTATTGATTGCAGTAGTTTTATATGGATTATATTGTATTATTTTCTATTAGTTAATCAAAAAAAAAAAAAGAATGGGGATATATTTATACAATAGTAGAAAAAGTTTTTAACGTTATTTCTGTGTCTACTCTCTAGAAAACATCAATTTTCATAAAAATGAAGATATATGATTTTACATCTCGATATTCAGAAAATAAATCAAACCAAAGTTTTCTCGTATGTTTTTAGGTCTTTCGGTCAATTTGAAGATGGTCGAATTTTTTTGTCGATTTGACCTCGAATGACCCTTTTATATTTTGTTCCGTTTTGGTTCTTCGTCTAATAAATATATCGGGAATTGTTCGTCTCCCATATTTCGGCGCCACACATCACAATGTCCGCAATCAATTTATCTAAAAGCATCATTCTTAATTTGAGAGTAACACGGCAAATATTTTGAAATTTCGACGCATCATACGTATTGACAAGTTATATTTATGTTTTCGGGCTAGGCTATGGGTTGAGCCCTTGTTTCAGCTAAGTATTTTAAGGGATCTTTGGATTGGCCCTTGAAGAGATGTCCATCCTCATACCTATTCACGTACAAAAGTGGTTGTTTAGGCATTTGTGAAGGCAAGACGTGTCTTCATACCATCGTTGCGCTACAAAATGAAGCAAAATTGAAGCCATTTCTTTGAAACTTGAACTAAGATTAAAGCCTATTCTTATGTTGTTATTATTTGTAAATATTTGTTTTATTCATGTTTATCATTTATAATATTTTTGTAAAAAAGATTCAATTTACATCATCCTTTAAATTTGTCCGTTTTTTAACGGACGAAAAAACGGAGGAGATTTTCTAGTCCACGCGAAATTTTTTTATATTTTTTTATGTATAACCACGCATAACTTATTACATAGTAGTTCGATATTCATAATTCATGGATAGGGCGTACCTGGAAGCTGGCCCCATTTAAATTTCACCCCCAAATTCCAACCCAAGAGTAGGCAAAGAGGGGATTATTCATTGATCACCTACAGAACTATTAACTGTTAACCGATTCTACCACGTATAACTTTGTACTGGGTAATCCGATTACAAAATTTCTACCCCTAAAGGAAGATAAATAGCTCGAAAATAGGTAGCCACAAAACAATACAAAAATAACTTTTTAACAGAAAATTAAAACGACGAAAAACTGAAAAGTGAGAAATAAAATAAACTAATTTTGATTCGGCGGTCTTTGAGTTTGTTTAGTGCAGACTCAAAATTAGTTTATTTTATTTTTCGCTTTTCAGTTTTACGTCGTTCAATTTTCTGTTAAAAAGTTTTTATGTTCATCTGGGAGCGCATGCATCTGCCCAAAATCCCTTGAAACTTGTCTAATGTTCATTTGTCAAATGTGCAACGATCTAAAATGGCCGACTTAGCAGAGATATGAACCGAAATGAGTTCATTTTTGAAAAGATGCCATTAAAAATGCGTATTATGATTCGAGTTTGTCGGGCGTGAGTTCTGCGGGCTTAGGATTTGTTTATGAAAAGCGCGAGCGAAGCAAGCTAACCTGAAAAAGAATTTCGGTTCGTATCTCTGCTAATTCAGCCATTCTAGATCGTTGTACATTTGACAAATAAACATTAGAAAAGTTTCGAAGTATTGCAAATTGGATAGCACTCATTGAATTTTTGGCACGCTTACGCCCTTCATTTTCATCTTCCTTCTGGTTTTTTATCTCATGTTCAGTCGTCTTTGTGTTTTATTTATGACAGCAAGGACTCCCGTGCTTCAAAATTGGTTTGTATTAGTATTTATGAATAATATGATTACTATAAAACTTCTTTGTTACGAATGCAAGGAAAGTAAATAGTAAGTTTCAATAATAATATTGTATGTATGGTTCACCTTAAAAAAATATATTAAATGAATAATGTCTATACATCTAATTCAGTTCCACTATACTATTTAGTAACATTCGAATTTGCTGTGCAAGCATTGATGAATAGCTATCCTTGCGTTTCGTGTCATTGCCGGAATCGTTTGCCATGCGGTCGACGCTCGTTATTTCTTTAGTGCCAGTGGGTCTGTTGCTTTGCTGTGTTCTGTGTTTGGTGATGGTGTCGTGCGTACAGAATTGTCGCTAACTTTGTGAAGCCGTATATTCAAATTTTTTATTTCATTACTTTTGACTACTCAGCGTAATTTTATAACTTACATGTACAAATCAAATATTTCTGTAAATGTTATGTGGTTCTAATTTTAAGGTTATATCAAAATAGTACAAGTGAATTTACTTAACAGACAACGGAAGGCTTGGAATTTGAATCAGGTTATATTTTTTATTCTAATTGTTTATGTGCTTATTTTACATTGTAAACAGTTGATGAATTAAGTTAATTAAAAATTAAGTGTTTCATAACGAAATACGTTTCGAGTGACGTAGCTGCCATTATTTATAGTTTTAAAACTTACCATTTAACTATTATTTGTTACAATAATAATAATATTTATCATTAGGATAGTATGAAACATAAAATATGCGTGAAAATAATTTGGGTAATAATACTAATAAAACGTAAAACACGTAGAACGTAGAATGAACTGTGATGCCAAATACTTAAAATGTATATGTCAAAAATAGACCAACAGACGAACAGACTTTCGTTTTTCTATTTTGATACTGTCCTTTTGTAACAAAGAATATATCTTGCAGCCATTTTACATTTACACTTTATTCATTTTATGCCGCATTATTATAATTTTTTTAATTAATGTGAAGGTGATAGATTAATTCGACGTAAACAAGTGTTAATTTCACTTCCAGAATATTTCTGTATTTTCGTTGAATTCTGTGCGAACTGTGGTTTAAATAGTAACAAAGTTTTCTAAGCTGCAATCCATTAATAAAATCGAAAGTGCAGAGACCAACAATGAGAAACAACCCCTCAGTGTTTTCGTGCGTTTGTAGTTCCACCCTCGTTACCACGCACCCTAGGGGGTTGTTCGCGTGTGCGCAATAGCAGCTCAAGCACAACCCGAGAAGCCTTCTTGTGCACTGAGTTGCATTCGCCTACAAACGTATTTTTTGTTCTGTTTAGTGAAACACTGTGTTATCAAAGTTATTTCAAGAGGATTACTATGATTAAAAAGACGGTGATGTACCTACTGATACATTTTGTAATTGTTATTGTTTATGTGAAAAATACTTCATTTGTTTGGTTACCGTGTTTTGGTTAATGTAGTAAATAAAACCACTTAGTTTGGACAGTGTCACTGAATTGAAAATGTAAAACTTGGATCGAATTTGTTATAAATTGTACATAAAAATACAACGGATTTTAATTATTATTTAAAAAATAACCGCTAGTCTATCCGGAAGTGATATCTTGAATATAAAATACATTCACCTGCACAAGTAAGGTTGACGAGCTCTTGTGTGTTGACATTTTATTAATTTAATATTTTCTTATGCAAATAACTCGTATGATACATTTATATTCTGAATTATTTGTGTAATTATCCAATTAAAATCCTAAGAATACAATACGTACTTCTATATTGTTAGCAAGTTTTACAACTGACTTTATTTTTTGACATATTCTTTAAAATATAATATGGCAAATTTATAAGGTAGCCCAAATATTTTTGACGAGCTTTTCCAAATGACCAAGTGATTTACGAATTCATGTATGTATCTGAGTGCTAGAACGTACTTCGTAACTTGGGTTATATTAATTGAAGAACTAATGTTACATCACTGGATTGTAACTTCTGATATCACTTCTTATTATATCAATGGTTTTGGTTCACATAATAATTTATTCTCAAATATTTAAGTAATTTAAAGAAAAATAGGGTGTTTTTTTTTTATTACTGTCATGTAATACAAACAAAATCATTTTGGTAGTGACGGCTTCAAAAACCTGTTATTATGATAAATATATACAGAGTGTTTCACGGATATAGGACACCTCGATTATTTTCTTATTTATTGGAAATAGAAGAAATGATTCGAATGTTTATGGTTTTCATACAAGATTATTTGTAATTTTACTCCTGTGATTTCTTCTCCACTAACTTCTGTGAGGGCCATAACCTGACGGCCAGTAAAACAATCGCACTTCACGTGTCAATATTATATAAATTACCCAGACCCACTGAAATATATTAATATTGGAACGCTCACTAACGTTGAAAATGTGCACCGAGAGTTGATTACTATATACAGAATGTTTCATAACTTCAGGTACATACGTTAATGGTATGTTATTTGATATGCTTATTACGAATCAAAAAGAATTTTTTTGTAATAGCAAAATTATTTTCCATGTTTCCCAGTCCAAAATTTTTCGTTGCCACTGCCACTGGGTGGATGATTATGTTAATAATTATCGTTTCATTAAAAATAATTAAATTTTGTTTGTTTATTTTACTAGTATTATGTAATTTAAATTGTTGATTACCTACTTCATTGTTTGTGTTTAATAGGAAAGCGAATCTAGTGCAGTACTACAAAAAATGTTTTAGGAAAAACAACTCTTAATTTTTCGAATTTAAAAAAAAATTCTTTTAGATTCGTAATCAGCATATCAAACAACATATACCATTAACGTATGTACCCGAAGATATGAAAAATCCTATATTTTTGTCGTACAATGTTTTTACATTGCAACTAACGCTTAGCAACCGTTGTTTTTACATAGCAACCGCTCAACAAACGCATAGTTACCATACTACAAACAAGTGTTAGACAAAGAAAAAACTATCCACGACATCTATCTGTCTCAGGCTCGTTTTTCGCTTTCGTAAAAGAGTACATGTACTCGTTCCAGTATTACTATATTTCAGTGCCCAGACCTGCTAAAGCAGGGTGCCACACCCAATATGGGTAACTGGTCTGATAATATATTTATTTTATTGTACCTAGAATTCTTTTGTTGTTGATCATGGCCTACTCTTTTGTATCTTATTGAATAAAAATTATCTAAACTTAATAAAACTATATACTTTTAGATTGTCATTTAAAAAAATATAACTTCATGTCATTAATTGAGGGCCACTTATTTGAAAATTATTTTGAATATTCCTCCTGATCTACTAAAACTTTGGATGTTTTTCTTGTATTCCCAATAAAAAGAGAATTCTCATAATCAAAGTGACACATTCTATATAATGTAATGATATTTTTACAGTGATGTATAGTGACAAGTGTTACTAATATTTATCAATCATATTTTAATATAGAGTAACCCAAAAAGTCGGTATTAATTATTTTATTGAAATTGCAAGGAGGTCGGAATCGAACCTGGATCCTTAACCTCAACGCACGCAGCTATGTCCTCGCTCTTGTTTTAAGTATTAATTTAAATAAGTAATTTATGTTCCTGTTTTCAATGTAAAATATATTGATGTCTGATAGTACTGAGCACATAAACTAGATAATAAATTACCTAGAACATATAATATTTGATTGCTACAAGTTATAAAATTTTATATAATATAAAATATAGGAAGTTCAGTAACTGCAACGAATAATAAGCAACAAATATCTTGCTTATTTTATTAATTTTCACCCCAGAGAATAATTGTTGTTAGATTACCGAGGGCAATAACCACGAGAGGTTTAGGTTCATTTAGGAAAACGTGGTTCCTTGGTAATAACTGACGAGGGCATTTGGCATGAAGAAATGCCGACACCGTGGGTAGAACATTTTATTAACGTCAAATTGGTCGAGTCGTTTAACATTAAAACAACCGAGTTTGAGTGAAAAAAATTAAAGTTTTGCCTGATGAAAAAGAAAACTTGGAGTGGTATTTGGTAAGATAATAGTTATTTACTTTACAAGTGGGCAAAGTAAGGAATTACCCACGAGAGAAATTTTAGCTCACGAAGCCGAAGGCTGAGTGAGATAATTTTATCGAGTAGGTAATTCCACTTTGCCCACGTGTGAAGTATAACGTTTTATCCAACACTTCTTAATAATTGAAAAATTTATTAAAGAAATATTATTTGACAGTGACATATGCTTTAAATTTTTAAATTAAACTGTCAATCGAAGTAGTTACCAAGGTGTTGTGTGTTATTACTATTGTTATAAATAAAAAAATACTCACTAGTGGCTTTCCTCAAAATTATACCCACTAGTGGATAATCTGTTACTTTGCTTGTTTAAAATCCCCATAGTAATATAGCATTTATTGAGAGGTGTTGGATAAAATTATTTGTGGTTGTCAAGGAAATAAATGATACTGGGCGGTGTACAAAATTAACAAGTATTAAAAGTTGTTTCGCTTTTTTTTTGTAATTTGTCACTACGAATGAGAACTTTTATAAATGTTTATCCACAACTGTCAAATAATATACCCATAATTCAACCGTTGTTTATTAATTAATGACCTTTGTTACTGTTGCTAATGAAACAATATTGACAGTTCGATGAATTAATATTATTCATTCATTATGTCAAATTCAAATCTTACCTGTCAAAAGAGTAAAATCAAAATGACTTTTAAGTAATTTTTTCCACATAAAAAGCTAAAGATACGAATTTTCTCATTTTTCATATTTTTATATTCTTTTTAAGCTTAAACTGTAGCTGAATAATTGGTTTTAACATTTTCTGTTAAATATCAAATCAATTCAAATTTTGATACAACAGTGCGTAGCCTAGCGATGGTTGCTACAATTTGTCTATGTTGATAAACACACAATTTTTTGTGTTTGTCACAGCAAAAATTATACTTATCTTATAATTTTAAAACAAATTGACGAAATGTTGTGGATATATAGTATAGTATTCTACTTGCATGTAATGGCTATTACCTACTCATTCGAATGATTTACATCACTCGCTTTCGCTTCATTCTCATGAGTAATAGCATACATTACATGCTCATTGAATAATATACTATTATACTTGATTTAATATGTTACAAACGGTGTAAAACTAAATTGAATAATTATTTAGAAGCAGAATTCAATTATCTACAAGCTTCCATTGTAAGTCTAAAATCAAAAGAGAAAGATACATCGTTATATGCAAAAATGAACATCGTATTTCCTATATTGCGTAAATCAATTCTCCTTCTGGTATAGACGTTTGTCCACTTGCAAAGAGTTCTCTTACTTGAAGTAAGCAAGATATTCGCTGCTCTCTTGTTTGTTTCTGTTGGAATATTTGAATATCGTTAACTGAAAATTATTATTATTTAGTGTTGCACCTTGCAGTGAACCATGTGATACCGCTATTATAGCGCATAACTTGAATGAACGATTGAAAGTAGTGATTGTATGAAATAGAAGTGTAACATTTCGCGACTATGGATTCGTGTTTTCCGCCGCTGGCGGCGCTCAGTCTCAGGGACTCCCGGAAGAACTCCGGAGCCGGAACCGGAACCGCGAACCGCCACAGTGCCCATGGTGACCAGAATGGCGCTCCGCAAATAGGCAAAATTGAAATACTACAAGATCTTGACCTCTATTACATAAGACAAATAGCACACAATTTGAAGGTAATTTCGTTTATTTTTTTTATAGTTTTATTTACGAGTATGTATATGTTGTTTGACGCTGCTGTACATATATTGCGCATTAAGCTTAGATTAAATTAGTGTTCTTCCTGTTTTTTTGTTTTTGTTACTAAATTTAAAGAACTATAAGCCCACCTCTGTGGCCCAGTGGTTTAGACTACTAGGCTCTGACCCAGAGGTCCCGGGTTCGAATCCCAATTGGTGTCTGTGATTGACTACAACGCGGACCTCTCCATCCTCATATCGCCCATCACTCTGGCTAATAACCAAAGTAGTTGAAGATGAATTAATAATCTGGTGTGGGCACCACACTACTTTCTTATACAAATAAAACCAACTGAACATGTATGACTTGTTCCTTGCGTATAACTATTGTTGTGACCATTATTTGACATATACATATTATACCTGTATAATTTTATGTTCCCAGCTATGATTTCAATTTAAAATTTAAATTAATCTAGTGTTTAAAACATTCTAACTAATAATACAAATATTGGTCTTATAATATTAAAAACGACACATATTTTTGACACTTCACAATTATTTGACACGTTTGATACATAGATGTTTAAAATTCCTTATTTTTTGTTCCCAGTGTAACTAAGATTACTGAAATATATTATTAAATAAATAATTTAGTTCTTCTCAAAATTAGAAGCATGTACAAGAAAAGAGCAATAAACATTTTATATTCCAAATATTCTTGCTAACATCTTTCGTTTGAAACTTTTTTTCACTGTTGATTCTATTAGCGAAAAAAAAAAAAGGAATTTATTGTTTTGTGTGTCCAGTATACTTCCTCTTCCGGTTTTTCAATTTCATTCAAAATTAACTCAGCTCTTCATATTTTTATGAGACTTATAAATTCCAAGTTTCGTTTACATATCTTGTCTCGTTCATGAGATATTGCACACACGGACATCCATCCATCCATCCATCCATCCATTCATCCATCCTCACACACAAACATCATTGGGAAATTGGTCTTAACGGATTCAGTGGACGTCAAAATATGTAATTCCGCTAAATTCTCGTCAACGATTTTTTTCATGATTCCAATACTTCCTTATACTTTGTATAAGAAAGTAAAAAAAGGAATTATAAGAATCATGAAATAGTCTACGGTAAGATTTTCAGTTTTTGCAACTCCGTAAATCCGGTTTCTCAATGACGTTTGTGTGGATGGATTGATGGATGTGCGATCGTATGTGCTATAACTTACATAAAAGGAAGGATAGTTACGAAACTTCGTAATTGGACTTTTCATGAAAATTCGCAGAACTAAGTTGATTTTGATCATAATTGCAAAACCGGAAGTCGAATTTTACCATGAGACCTCAAAATATGTGTTTCCGCGAAAATCCCGCAAGGTATCAATTTAATTTAGATATCTATACTTCCTTATATTACTAATAAGAATGTAAAAATTAATACATTTAAATAATTACGAACTGCAAATATGAAACCCAGCTCGAATTTTAATAAATAATATTTCCTCTATTGAAAAGTTCAGCTCAAACTGTTCTTGAGCACGTTCTTACATATATTAAAAAATTAAAACGTGGAATAGAGTAACATAACACATAACATTAAAGATTTACATTTGCGGTTAATGTGTCTGATAACTGAACTACCACTTAAACATTTTATATCGCACATCGCAGTGGAACATTACAAAAATTGCAAAATTTACACTATTATTTAATGATAGTTAAGATATTAAACAAACGTTTTCCGCTTTATACTTTCTTATATGTAGTACACAGGGTGTTCCAAATAACTTGTTATACATGGGGATCTCGAGAACGGCAAAAGATACGACGTCGGTTGAATTAGACCACATAGTTGCCGCATTAAGAGACCATTTTAACGATATCTTCGTTTTCTTAAAACATGCTTAGGTTTACTAGATACAAATGATATAAATGTAAATTATGCCGTTTCTAATTTTTCCTCATTATTTGCATAATTAAAAGATTAAGTGATATTGGTGTGCACCTTCTTCTTTTATAATAAATTTACGGGGGTTTTCAGTATTTTTATCGCGTACCGCTTTCAAGTTATCGGTTTCAACTTAAATTTTTATATGCGGTTTATAGTAGTGATAATTTTGAATAGAGTTTTCCCTGCAATTTAACCATTTAAAAAATGTCCTATTTTATTTTAATGCATAATATGAAAAAATAATTAAAACGTTTTTTGTTTATCAAAATAATCACTGTATCATAGTTAGCTTTAGCTATGAAATAAAAAATTAAAAGTAATTGTCAAATACTGGATTGTTATATTACAATCAGTAGTCGCTTTGATAATATTGTTGACAACAATGGTTTTCGACAATAGTGAAAAATACGATATGTGTGTTATAATGTTGTTGTTGCATCAAACATGTATTTAGAACTATACTATATCCCGAAAGACTTCAATCAAATTACATGATGTTTCGAAGAATGAAAAACAATTTAATTGAATATGGTTCCTTTTCTAAACCTAAACAAAATTCAAAAGTTATAATTGAAGGGAAAGAAAATGAAGTTGTTCAGGCAGTTGTGGAGGAACCAGAAATATTTAGGTACCTACGAGAGAAATAGAACACAATATCGGAGTCTCAAATTTGGAAATAAACATAAATTTCGCCCTTATAAATACCATTTATGCCAGGGTCTTCGACCAGGTGATAATTAACAAAGGTTCGAATTTTGTCGTTGGTACTAACGTGCAATTGGTTATTGGTTCCCCTCAAAAATACTTTGGAGTGACGAATGCAAAAGTAAAAAATAATGGCTAAGGAGGTATAGGAATCATGCAAGAAATCGGTGATAAGATGTCCGTTCGTAATTTCAGTAACTCATGAGCGATGAAAGGTAGGCAAAACCGGAAGTGGAAGATTACTTCTCATACAAAAACAATAAATTAAAAATATGTGGATTATAGGATCAGCTACAAGACTAAGTTTCAAATGAAAGTTAAAAATAATAATATATAAAATAGAAAATAGTGACAATTTTTTCGTATGAGTACAATATTGGGAAAAACTATATTATTTATTTAATAATATATGTATATTTGGAAAATCATAAACTGTTTTAGTTGATAAATTGCAAAATGTAAGACAAATACAAATACAAATTAATCAGTTCTATAGCCAAAATGCTCAGGAATTAATTAGTAAGGTAAGATAAAAAAATTGATACCCCAGCACATAATCTCCTGCTTACATATTTTTAAACGGTGCATAATAGAATAAAATGTGCTAATATTTAACATATTGTAACAAAATTTACTCTAACTCAATTATTTACGGCTCAAAATACCTTATAAGCCTTTAAGTAAACTACCACTTCCGGTTGATGGTCAGTTTGAAAATAATATTGTACTGCTGTACATCTTTTTTATTATAGCAAAATTTACTGTAACTCAATTATTATTGAGATATATGTACTCAAAAAGCCTGACCACTTCCGGTTTATAGATTAGTATCAAAATCTAATCAGTTTGTAACCTAAACATTAAAATTTTAGTTATGGAATTTGAAAATGATATCTTTATTAGATTTTGAGTTATTGTCGACGAAAAAATTGTCACACTCAGACGAACACACGCACACAAATGTCATCATGAAAAAAGTGAAATCGTATATAGAGTCGCTAAAACGTACTTATCTGTTGAAAACTCACTACTGAAAATTTTGACCCGCCACAATACCTCTCTTACATATATGTGCGGAGGGTAAAAAAATTATGTTTTTCATGTAAAACATTATTGATACTATTCAAAACTTTTTCATGGCTTATGTTGTTTTTGAAATGACCGATTCAATTATTTATCTATCTATTATTAATCTAATTTATATTTATGAAAGTCGTGTGGTGGCAACAGGCAAAACAAGATTTTTGAAAATATTTGTGTGTGTAGCATGTTGAACTCAGCTGTAATTTGGTTCTAAGGGACATCATTGGAGAAGCTGAAACAACGATTAGACAAAATTGTGTGATGTGGGGAAATATGTAACAGATATTGATCTAGCATGTGCGTTCTAAACATAGTTTTTCATTGAGGTAAGGTTTAGATGTTTGTTAAACATGTTAAATGGTGTATTCTTTCATTTTGCATGTTTAGCGAAGCTAATTCACGTAGTCTCGCTGTCACAGAATTACATTTGCGAAGACCTACCAAGTAGGTTGCAGTGTTTAACATGTTTGCATATGTCGAATGTTACAGCGAAAGAAAAGCGGACCACGGTGCAATTGCAAATGATTAAACTTTTATGGATCTTGCAACATCAATTTCAGTTGGCTCTGGTTTAAGAGCCCCTTGGGTAATTATACGTTTTCAACGACTGTTACTATTACTGGATACTAGTATTTAATTATTTACCATCATACCCTTATAAAAGGTAGTTATTTATGTCGCTAGGGCGGAAACTATGACGTCAAAATGCAGGGTGATTCATAACATTCGAAGGAGATTGAAACTAGCTAGAAGGGCCCAGAATAATATCTATTTCAATAAACTTTTGACAAAAACACAATTAGACTGAAAAAAAAAACAATAGAACATTACAGCAGTCTAAAGTTCTAGAGTAAACGCCCACTTACTAGAGTACCGCTGAAATTAAGGGGAAAGAATTATTAATGTCTTTAACGGTTTCAGGAGATTAAACCTATGTTTACGTGAACAAAAGTAGGCAGGGTAAGTATGTCATAACTCTATGCTGTACGGTAATATTACCATACTGACCTGTCAAAACACTCAATAAAATGAAAATAAAACAATGATAATATAATGCTTTATATTAATACACACGAAATTAAGCTGTTTAAAGCTTTACCTGCTGCGTTCCAAATATTTTCAGGCAAAAACATGCAATAAAAGTATTCAGACATTTTCCGGTGAATTTTTTTTTTCATTAAGTTTGGCCACTAAAAATACAAATATGACATTTTAAATTAAAAAAAAAATGAATTAAGTGAGACATAATTTTTTTAAATAACTGCCGAGCTATTACAACGCCTACTGCTAACTTTAGCATAAACTAGCACGTGCTCATTTTTGTCAATGTCAACCTGTCAGTGTCTCACTGGTTTGTTTACAGTTGTTGTTTAATAATTATCAAGTATTTGAAGAAAATTGGTCATAACAATAAATACCTAGAATCACAAAATCAAAATGTTCAAAAATAATATTTGATTTAATAAAAATAGGCGGTCGCGTAAAAATTCTAATTTTCTAACATAAAATTATGAATGAGAACTTGTTATTAAACATGTTTTATTGTATTTTCCTAGTGTATAATAACATAAATTATACAAAAAAGTGATTACTTTGGATAAATTCAATTGTACCGGAATACCCCATCGTCTCTTATTTTAATGTTTAAATAGAATTGAAATGTATTTCAGCGCCAACTTGTTTACAAATTGTATTTTGTCTCAATCATGCAAAAGAGTTTTAGTAGTTTGAAACATCCTATTTATGCATATAATATTAACACTAAAGCAAAACGAAAATATTTGTATTTATATTGAATATTAATAGATAGTTCAAAGAAATGATTTGTGTTTAACAGACAGGAATATATAATTGGTATCATCCGTTCAGGTATTATTTTGTTCTATGAATACAAATACAAATTATGTTCTATTTAAATATTCTCACCATGTCTTATCGTTGCACACTGTTCCTGTCAGAAATCCTTTATTATCGATACTTAAATTGTGTATTTTATTTATATTATAAATCAACAGAGAATCCTGTACAAAATCTATGACGAGATTTTTGGGAAATATGTATATATTTTAGACAGAGTCCAATGAATACGTTTTGACCATTTTTTAAATAAAGTGTGAATGAATGGACTCATGAAGAAGGCATAGTATAACGAAAGTTTATAATTTTACGTTTCATAACAATGTGAAAAACTGAGTTGATTTTTATTATATTATATATTTTTAGGAAGTATAATGATAAATAATAATAATGAAAAAATCGTTGATTAAATTTTCAATTCCTAGTAGAAATACATGTTTTGAGATCTCTTGATAATGTTTTGATCATTTTCTCTATGACGTCTGTGTGTAGTGTGCATGGGTGGATTGATGTGTGTCGTATGTTTCATAACTCATGAACGAGAAATGATAGAATAACAAAACTTTATAATTACAAGTTTCATGACAATGCAAAAAACTTATGCAAAACCGGAAGTGGTAGTTTACTTGAAATACAAAACAATAAATTCAATTTATTTCTAATATGGTCAGCTCTGAAAAGTAGCTTGAAATAAATGATATTAGTGACCTCTGGTTATAACCGAATTTTATTGTGCTTCCGTATACTACGAGTACGTGTATATAAGAAAGTTAAAAGGCACAAAATCATTAATGCCTATCGTATGATAGATCAAATGTAAAGATATCTCACTTTAACATTGTTTCTGCCAGGCTACAGCATTTCAAACTGGATATACTATGCTAGGTTGTTGATATTGCTCTTTATATTTAAATGTAAAATATTTTATCCACAACTGTCAAATAATGTACCCATGATTCAACCGTTGTTTATTAATTAATGACCTTTGTTACTGTTGCTAATGTAATAACATTGACAGTTCGGTGAAATAATATTATTCATTCGTTCTGTCAAATTCAAATCTTATCTGTCAAATAAGTAAAATCAAAATAACTTTTTAGTAACTTTTTCCACATAAAAAGCCATAGACACTGGTTTTCTCAGTTTTTATAACTTTATTTTCTTTTTAAGCTTAAACTGTATCCAAATAATTGGTTTTAAGATTTTCTGCTGAATGTCAAATCACTTCAAAATTTTGTTACAACAGTACGTAGCCTAGCGATGGTTGCTACAATTTATATATGTTGGTGAACAAAGAATTTGTTGTTTTTGTCAGAGCAAAAATTCTACTTATATTATAATTTCAAAACAAATATTTGACGAAATGCTGTGGATAAAGTATAGTATTCTACTCGAATGTAATGGCAATTACTCATTCGAATGATTTACATGCAAACTTCATTCTCATGAGTAATAGCATATATTACATGCTCATTGAATAATATACTATTATATATAATTCATAATTATACTTACTAGTTACTTACATACAGAAATTTGAAATCGATGCCTAAAAAAATAGTTCTGGGTATTATGCCCGGTTGCACCAACGTTAGTTAAATTTTAAACTTGGTTTAAATAAATAAAAGCGTATCTAATTTTTGACATCAATGTCAATTGCTCCATATGACATATAACTTCGATTTGCTTTTATTTATTTAAACAAAGTTTAAAATTTAACTAACGTTGGTGCAATTTGCCCTTAATGAGTTAAGCAAAACTGATCGTACTTATCTGATAGATACTCGTATACCTAGCTTTCGAATACTTTATCAAGACATGAAAAGACAATCTCTTAAGTAATACCTAAAAGATATAAAGCTTGATTTCAAAATTTTAGCAAGTACCAGTCCACTAAAACATTATCAATTAACACGTGACTGTTAACTATTATGAATTAGTCATGAATTATAATTTATTGTACGTAATTATAATGAAGTTGTGATTTAGACAATCAGAATAAACATAAGAATTGGATTTAGTTGAACAAAGAGAGCTAGTTTCATTGATTACCTTACACCTGACGTCATTTTTTACAACAGTTATTTTGTAAAAGTCAACATATTTTTGTATCATGATACAAAAACCTTGAACGTTAACATTTTTAGTATGATCCTTTCCGCACTTGTATTGCTTTGCTGATGACGTGATACTGCGTCCCACGTTAACAACTGAATTATGTCGTGTAGCTAGATATTTCCTCATAATATATATGTCGCAGGCAAGTATGTGGTTTTATCAGACAAATAGCTCTTTATTAGCAAAATTTTATATTCCTTTTTGCCTTTTAATACTCGTATACAGTTTTGTGACGAGTGGTACACGGAATTTAGCCTAATAACTGTTACATTTCACCCGAACAGTCGACTAAATATCGAATAGTCGAATACTGAACAACTATTTGGTTTCTATCCCATGTTTCATTAAAATTAAATTTCATCTCCAGTGTTAAAGAAAAAATGGTTTAAACACAGTTTCATGACAATGCAAAGAGTTGATTTCGAACAAAATTGCAAAACCGGAAGTGGAAGTTTACACAGTCAGCTGCGAAAAACGATTCAATTTAAAGATGTTAGCAATATTATTTGGAATAATAGTTATTTATGTTTCAAGGCACTAAAGATTTACTTTTTATTAAGAATATGGAATTTATTTACCCAGGCCCATAGGGCCGAGGAAAATTAACCATGTGAGTGATAAAAAGGAACTTCAGTGTCACTTTACATATTAAATTTTATTTGAAATAAAAAATTGAAAAAAACTGTAAAAAATAATTATATAGGTTAAATTTAGACATCTGTCAGTTCTCAATTGAAACTAATACTCAGTGTTGCCAACATAGAACATTGAAGTTATCATAAATAACACTCAAAATTATGTATTTTGTCCTCAATTTCATCATCGGAATTAATTAGTAATTCTTCTTGCACATTATGTTTCCTTTTACATATAAATCGACTACAATACGTCATATATCTGCCAAAATTTTCCTACTTTTATAATAATTATTTTACGGTTGTCAACAATGTGTTGCTCGAAATCGTTGTATAATGGGTTACTTTAGTGACGATTTCTGAGCTTTTAATGACGATTTTTGAGCACTGTAGTACCGATTTCATATCACAGATATTATTTGCAATTTTGTTCGTGTTTAATAGACTGAATGGCTGGTTTTTGGCTGCTTTAAGAGAAGTGTTAGCCTCGGTTTTAGCGCTGTATAATATTCTATAATTTTTTTTTTTTAAGATACTTAAAATAAAAGTGGTAGATAATATATTTCTCTGTTACTTTTATTTGAAGCATTTTTATATAAATAATTTTAAACCAGCTATTGTTTGTATACTTGTAATAAAATGGAATTTTAAGTGAAAAGTTACTAAGCGATTGGTAGAAGTGATGAGTTATTTTTTTGTTTTTTATTCGGTTGTTAAACAGTTGAAATATCATTTTATCGTGTTACTAGCAGAGTACGCAAATATCATGAAATTATATTTATAAAAGAAATACGATATATGTAGATATGTATAGTGGGATCAGGATCAGTCGCTATGTTGAAGTAAAAATATATTTGAGTTTTAAATTGTAAAATTATCAAATATTAATATACAGGCTTTTATTTGAAATCGGCAGTGCTCAAAAATCGTCATTAAAAGCTTAGAAATTGTCACTAAAGTAACCCATTATACAACGATTTTGAGCAACCCAGTGTTGGCAATCGTTAAATAATTATGTACAAGTAGGATAATTTTGGCAAATATATTCACATACTGTAGTAAATTTGGACGTAACATGAAACAAAATTTGCAAGAAGAATTAACTAATAAATTCCGATGACGAAATTGAGGACAAAACACATAATTTTGAGTGTTATTTACGATAACTTCACTTTTCGAGGTTGGCAACACTGACTGTCAGTTTCAATTGACAACTGACAGATGTATAAACTTAACCTATATTGTAATTTTTTTTACAGTTATTCGAATTTTAGATTTCAAATAAAACTTAATATGTAACTCGGCACTGAACTTTATTTTTATCACTCACATGGTTTATTTTCCTCGGCCCTACGGGCCTCTGCAACTAAATTCCCTATTCGTGATAAAAAATTGAACTTCAGTGCCTTGATACATAAATAACCTCGTAAATAACTATTATTTCAATATTAAATTTCTTCTCTAGTTTTCCTAAATTTAGAAATTCCTTCCTAAAAAAGATAAATTATTTTTTATAAGTACTACACTGAAACTTGCTGATAAAAAAGATAATAATTAGTTCTAAATGTACTTAACAGGTGACATTTACCGTGTTTACCATGGCTTTAGTTAACTGTTTTATTTAAATTAAATATTTTATTATTCAGCAAGCGTCATGGATTACAACTCTTTTTCCATTTACGGATAATTAATGTGCTCACCATTTTATTTTTTAATAATATAATATATGAATTATTTTACATGATTATAAAGCAAATATGACGTACTTCTCAAATTTGTAAAAAATATATGTTCCAGTTGATATTAATTACTACTACCGGAAATGATATCATGAATGTGCAACCGCTATCAATTAGCTTATTTTGTATATATCATATTATGTGAAATAAATTGCATTGCTGATTAATAAGCGAGATAGTTGCTGGATCCACTTAAAAATAACTCCCCGTATTTTAACAATTTATTCAAATTTGACCAAAAGACGTTTACAATTCAAGTATTTTAAATAGTAATAATATTTGTTGTCAGAGGTTACTTCCGAACAGTTGATCCGCAATGATTGGGTATATTGTGTGTAGTGTGAGTGTATAATTGAAATAGGGAATACAGGGATTTCAATGAAATTTTTTGGGTTGTTGATGTAAATTTTTGCCTATTCACTTAACAGCAAAACTGTAAATACAAAAGTTGTTCGGATTTTAAAAATGCATGCAGGCTTATTTGGTTATCTAAATATTGGTATTTCACGATATCTCAATCATATAAGTATATCTAATGAATATTAATTTTTAGATAATTTATTTTAACTCAAAATAAATTATTAGTACTAAAATAAAAAATCTTTTGTGAACACCTCGTGATTTCGTTGTACACCTATGAAGTAACCCCTTTTTCACGGCTGATTGCAATCAAATAGAGAAATGCACAACTAGATATTATAACAGTCCCATACATATAAAATTTTAACATTCGAGCGATCTGCCCTTTTGACAGTACATATTGCGACAAAAGAGAGAGGTACACAACTAAATATTAAAACAGTCCCATATGCAAAATTTGAATTTTCTACGGCTAAACGTTTTTTATTTTTGCGAAATATAAAAAAAAACCTCTGAGAAAAGTGTCCTTTTGGTCCAGTCAATTGCAATCAAAAAGGAAAGGGAGGTACATAATTAGATGTTACAACAGTCCCAAATACATAATTTCAACATTCTACGGCTTATCGTTTTTTGGTTATAATTAGCGAGTTACATACATACGTACTTATAGACGTCACGATGAAACTAGTCGAAAAGGATTCAGGGATGATAAAAATAGATATTTCCGTTGAAATTTGAAAACAGAATATGTTCGTGTTTGCAATATTTCCTTTACTTTGTATTGGGCTATAAGAGTGGCAACTTTTGTCTCATTTAACCGAAGTGCTACTAGCTAAAAGCTAAACTAACCATACAGTACATAAATTTCATTATATTTTGAAAATAAATGTTATTTTTTATAAATTAATAACAATAGTAGTAGTCATTTTAAGAGTACTCTAATGTAAGTATTAGATTTGTTTTAACCGTGTTATTTAAATAAGATGTAAAAATGAAATATACATTTGTGGATTATAGGTTAAGATTGAATTTTCTCCAAAATGGGAAAATTTGCAGTGTGTATGGCAACAGTTCTGCTGTCAATAAAAACATACTACCAATACTAAAGCACGCATTCGCTATCATAAGATATACAGAATGAATTTGAAGTGTACCTTATACGAATTGTGATCAACGCCATCTCTTGATAATTTGGAAGCCCAATAGTTTCCGAGATCCCACTGGTGAGCCTCGAAATTCAAATACACCGTATATCGATCGATGTATGTATAGCTTCCAGAGCTGGGCAAAGTACCTAGTAAATGTACTCGAGTATTAAGTACGAGTACTGATAATAAAAAGTACTCTTGATTATTTTGCTTCAATATTTGAAAAATCGTTCTGCGCTGAGTACAGAGTACAAAAAGTAATATACTCATAGAGTATTGAGTACTTATGACGTCATTATAGTAAGTCTGAATAATTTTATTCAAATAATGTTTTTCAATACAATTATAAATATTTAACTGTGGTTTGATATATAGCCTGAATTGTTACTAATTTTAGTAAATTAAGCTTTCTAAATAAAAATGTATTTGATTCGCAAATGACGGTTATAATTAACTTAATGATTATACAATCGTCTTCAGCTCGTGTACAAATGTCCTCTTAAATAAAATAATTCATTATATTTTTCTGCAAATTCCACTTGATCGTTGTACTCGTACTTTGAAACAAACATAGAGTATAGGAGCTTGAAGTACCTACTCATAATTCTAAAAATACTCTGAGTTTTTAAAAGTACTCTGCGTACTTTTAATGTACTTAGAGTACCATTTGGAGTATTGAATACGAGTATTATAGCAAAAATCTTTAGAGTTATGAGTAGAAGTATTGATATTTTAAATGTACTCAAGTATGAGTACAAACAAAGTACTAAATTTGTACTTTGAGTAGTACTTTAGAGTAATGTACTCGAGAACTACCCAGCTCTGATAGCTGTGAACCCTGATTACTAGTATAGAATATTTCATTAATTAAAAAATATAGGCCCATATTCTCACCTTACAATCTCGAGCACGATTTTCCGTAACGGTATTTCATCATATAATTATACAAATACTTTAAAATAGTGAAATGAGAGTATAGGTGCAGATTAACTTCAATTTGAATGCTTGAGTCGTCGAATTCTCGAACTATGATTTGACGATAGGTACCTAACCACACATATTATTATTTTATAAATAATGTTTATTTTTACTGATTTTTGTCCTATCATTGTGTTTTGTTAGAGAGGCTAATCTATTGGCTTGTGAACACTGTAATTATAGGGAACGCGTTTTTTTTTGTTTTTTTGGTTTACAATACCGATTTGTTTATTACAATATTTCTATCTGCCAATAGAAGTCAGTGTTGTTCCTATCTGATAATAGAAGTCAGTTATTTGTATATTCTGTGACCAATAGCAAACGTCAAATTTATAACACGACCTAGGGCTGTTATTTGGTATATAACGTAACGGTCGGATATTAATATATTTTACACCGAAATTTACTTGAAGCAGAGTATCACTTTCGTAAATAGGTAAATGGCGTGATGATATATTTATTTATTTCTCTTTGTATAACCACTTATTGCAACAATTATATAGAGAATCACAGAACTATTGTGCTTTCAGCTGCATTAAGAATGAAACTAAACTGTACTCTATTCTATTCCGATTTCCGATCCTTCAGGTTTACTAGGAAAACTAATTTAAATGAAATAAACGTTTTTATTTAAATTTAAAATATTATTTTTGCAATCTTGATAAATATACATATACAAATACATTATTTAATTTCAGCCAGTCAGTATAGGAATCATGAAAAAAATTATTAATACTATTTTGCGATAATACATGTTTTCTCAATGACGTCTGTGTGTGGGAATAAATGAATGGACCATTGGTCGAATGTGTGTGTGATTTTATGTGTAAATAACTCATAAACAAGGAGAGATAAAGTAACCAAACTTTATTAGTTTCATAATTGAAACATTTATTTATGTATCAAGCATGCTAATTTTAATTATTAAACAATCAAATTAATATTCATAGGCTTAAAAGAGTCGTGTGGTGATTGCTGATTTTAAACATGCACTGTTAATTTCAATTTTCAACATATTAACTTTTGCCTTTGGTATAGTATGGAACAATTTGCATGTGTATATTTCATTGCACGAATCATAATAGTTTTGCTCATAAAAATTAATAATCAAACGTACGAGTAAAGAATAAATACGCATGTTAAATAATAGCAATTGTATTAATTTATTTATTACTCTTAATTGCGGTACACTGGTGATAAGAGCATTTTAAAGTATGACGTCAAAAATAAATGCATTAATTACGTTTGGGTCAAAGGTTTGAAATATTAGTCATGCTCCGACGTACAACGCCAGCCCGAGCCGAACACTGATATACGATAGATTAAAAATTGTTCTTTCTTTACCACTAAAGACTCAACCTCAAAATATGAATGGACGGCCTACGCCTATTTTGTATTTTATTTTTATGAAGGTAATCAAGTAATATTAGGTACCTATCCTAATTAAAATATTAAATAACCTAAACTCATATTTTATTGGGTATGTAGACATATCGGTCATATGTGAAGTATTTGCAAATTCTAGTTTATAGTTTCTCCTGTGTATAAAATAATTAATGATATTTCAGTAATCATAATTGCGATTTTGTAAAATTTTGTGAGAGTAAATTTCTAAAGAGTGTTAACGCTAACACTATTTTCAAAACAATTTGTTGTTTGTTGGCGGGGCGCGCCACTGGAATGACTTTGACTGATTTATTACTCTCTTATTCTCAAATGGAATGCAAATTTTTAATACCATGTTCGAAGTCCTTAGGTAACATTCGCTTTAGTGCTAACCTAACACCCTTCGAGAATTCGGTTGTAATTGTTCATTCTACTTGGATTCTTCACGGCACGCATTTCACTCAAGAGTCGTGTTGTCCAATAGGCAGTTTATGCACAATAACTACTCTCTAAGAGAATTTTTGTGCCTACGAAAAATATTGTTTTTGTATTAATGAAAAGTGATGGCGTTGAATGAATTAAAACTGTTTTAAAGAGAAACAAAAAATCTTTAATATTTTACAAAAATATGTAGGTGCATGTCATTGCGAGAAAATAGAACACCCGGTAGAAAACTTATGCTGCAGATATAGAGGCATTTTAATTTAAAATAAACTTTGCTACTCGTATTGAATATTATCACATAAAATGAAAAATACAGATTTATGGACCGATGTATATGTATACGTTAAATATAAAACTAAATTTCTGAATGAACCTTAAATGTTATCAAAGTTAGTAGTCAGAAGATGTACTTTTTTATGTACGATTCGTTCGCGTAATTTCACGAACTGAGCACCTGAACCAAATATAGAGTGTGAAGATGTTAACAATTTTTTTTTCATGACAGAAACAGCCAATTTAATATCTACGGAAGATGTGTGCATTTTCTCTCTCGTCGTCTGGGAAAATGCTCAAATAATGTGAGAAATGAACAAAATTAAACAAATTAAAGGTAACTGTCATAAATTATATTTCAATTCAATTAATTTAAAATACATAAAAAAGTAAAAAAGTATAATACACCGCAGGAGAGAAGTGTATTTTTTCCCTTTGTCGTATTTAATTTTCTTCGCGGGAAAAAGTCCTTAATTTATATTTTAATAATAAAGTTGTCTTTATTTCACTACTCATTTATTCTGACAATTACCTACAATAGCAACTTATTCAATTTAATTTGAAATATTTTGTGTATCTATAATATAAAAAAATTAACCAAAGCCATTTGATTGATTTGATTAGGTGACATTTCAATAACCGACGCTGCCCGCGGACTAAATAGAAGCTCGAGCCGTAGGCGAGGGCTACAATACGACGAGAGAAAAAATGTACTTCTCTCCTGCAGTGTACATATTTTTTTTTCACGACCTCAATATTTATGATGGTTCTCATGTACTTCAAAATTGTATATTATACAAACTGTCGTATAGTGAGACAACATAATGCCACTAATTACTTTTACATTATTTATAAACAGACAGTCAGTGAAGTGATGATTGCAAATATTTGTATGAAACATTATTTACGTAAGATTTTGTTATTTTTAATATTGGTTTGTCATTCAAAACCAAAGCCACTTCCTCTTAGTAGCACTTATACGTTAATTGAATGTTTCGGAATGAAATACTGTTTAAACAATAATTAGAATTTTTTTACTAAAATAATATTTTTTTATTTCATGCAATTTTCTATTGCTTAACTATACATTAGTTTCAATACTAGTTTTCACTAGAGTGCTTTCTGTTTTAGATTGTCTGAAAAATAAAAAAAATAAATCTAAAATTTATTTATAAAGCTGAGTATATAGCCTATAATAAAATTACAGATGATAATTGAAATGAAAAGGTGTCGTCTAGTGTGCCACAGGCTTTACGAAATGAAATGATAACTTCGTTACAAAGTTTGTAAGTTCAAGCTATTTCTGCCTGCAACGTGGGTGGTAAATTTTATCCCTAATTAAAGAAAAAGCACCGAATAAACAAAAAAAAATGTTCACTCTCGGGTAGTCGTTTGATGTCCACTGCCACTCTTGCTCGGCCCTTCTCCCGCCCCCTCACTCTTCTCTCTCACGCTCTCTCCAAACATTGCCTGCATGATCTCTTGCAGTATATACCTGTAATAATGATCGTAGCATATATTTCACCAATAATAAATTGTGGACAATACTAATAATGAAAGGAATGTACAGTTTGTTCAGAAATAAAAGAAAATCTACCTGTGTCGCTAAATACTGAGGCCAACCTCTCACAGCATGCGGTCAAAGCACCTATATTAAAAGATTGCATGGAAATATTAATTTTACTATTGTTTTTGGGTAAAACTACAATTAAAATGAAAAATTTTTATACTTGACGGTAATTCGATCATTAGCATAAACCAAGATTATTGTTTAACCAACCATAGATATTGTTTAGAATCATCATAGGTACCGCTACTTAGATAATCCCTTTTGTAAATTATTTCTTTATAAAGGATAAGTTACAAATATGAGTTCAATTGAATCGAATCTATTTTAGAAACTACTACATTCCTTGCAATTTTGACATTTATTCAACCATACCTAAATTTTGTTAATCCTTTTTACCCACTCCAGGGGTCTAATGGAATCAGTTTTCCTATATCTGTGAACCAACTGTACCTAATGAAGTGCAACGAAAACTTCATGGCTAGTAGCATACAAAAAATTTGTATATATTGTACGTAGGTATTCGCACACTGCTTGAAATAAACACTACATTATATTTTCTTGTATGTAGTATAAGGAAGTATAGGCATTATGGGTTAAATGGATGTCGAGATTTTCACGGAAATAAATGTTTTGAGGTCCCCTGAATCCGTTTTACCCGTTATTTCAATGACGTGGATATGAATTCGTAGATTTAATAACTTTAGTAACGAACGAGGAAAGATACAGTAACGAAACGTCATTTATAAATTTCATAAAAATTCTACGATCTAAGTAAATTTTATTTATAATAGTATAACAAAATACGGAAGATTTCTGGGCACTTTAAAACAATAAATTCAATTTATTTCAAATATAGAATCAAGTACAAATGAAAGATGTTAGCAATAAAATTTGGTATGTATTCTTGAATTTACTTAAAATTTTGAGATATCTGAAATATTTGTTTACTTTTATTTAAATAACAAATAATTGAAATCACTGAAATATAGTAATTCTGGAATACTCACTAACATTGAATTGCGAGCCGAAATAGTCAGGTAATACGTGGGAAACCTATCTTTGTCGTACAGTCTACTTAGAAAGTTGATAAAAAAATATAAAGAACTTAACATTCAATAATTAAATAAAATGTTTAATATAAAGTTTAAATAATACCCTAATAAAAACAAACTAACACTGTAAAAATGTTAGACGAAGACGGATAAACCCACGATGTATATTTGTCGCAAGCTCGTTTTTCTCTTTCATAAAAGCCTCCAAGTGCGCGTTCCAGAATTACTATATTTCAGAGACTGAAATATATCTTGTATATGTTAAATATGTCACGTGTAATCATTTAACAATCAAATTCAGATTTGCATGCATAAGAAAGTCGTGTTATGACCACATCAAATTTGTCACACAAACAAGAAGCGCATATCAGTAATGTAAAACACGGAGTAAAATTTCTTTGAACAATAAGGTAAATTTTTATATATTCTGGACAAAAAGAAATGCGTAACTTTTTTCTTACGATGGCCGTTAAATTTTAAAAATACAAATGATGATATATCAAGGAACAATAACATTTTTATCAGTAAACATGAACTAAACTCTAAAATGCAATTTGCATAAAATTTAGCAAAACGATAAAAAAAATTGTTCCATATTTTTGACCAGCAGTTATAATTCTATGAAAAATTGATACAATTAAAATTTAATAATTACTATTTTTATCGATTTAGAGTGCATTTATATATTGTATGTATATATTATTTACATATTTCTGTATCTCGAGTTTTATTTTAACAGTATTCATAGGTTATGTGTCATTACAATTGTTACTGTTAGAGTGATTGACAGCACAGTATTAAAGTGTTTTACTTTCTTATACAAAGTGTAACGAATATTGGAATCATGAAAATAATCGCTGACGAGATTTTTTCGGAAATACATGTTTTGAGGTTTACTGAATCCGTTTTGACCATTTTTTCAATAATAACTAGGCGTGCGGATGAATGGATGGATCGACGTGAGTCCGAGCCACTGAAATATAGTAATTCTGGAACGAGTACTGCCTATGGTCGCGGTGGCGACGCCGAAGCGCCTTCCATATTTCATTGGTCCGAATGTGCAATATTTTATGAATGAGATAAAATTTGGTTAAAAAACTAAGTTTCAGGGAACTGCACAGAGGTGAATTAATTTTAAATGAAATTGAAAAACCTGAAGAGGATGTTTACTGGACACAATAGCAAACAATAAATTCCATATTTTTCCAAAATTAAATCAATTGTAAAGAAAAGTTTCAAATAAAAGATGTTAGCAAAAATATTTGGAACATAAAATGTTATTTGCACTTTTTCTGTATATGCTTCTAATTTTGAGAAAAACTAAATTTCAATTTCAATAATCTTACAATAGGTACAAAAACTAATAGTTATTTATGTATCAAGGCACTGAAGTTTAACTTTTTATTACGAATATGGAATATAGTTGCCAGGCCCGTTGGACCGAGGAAAATAAACCATGTGAGTGATAAAAGGATCTTCAGTGCCGCGGTACATATTAAATTATATTTGAAATCTAAAATTAGA
Source organism: Poecilus cupreus (assembly GCA_963942605.1). Taxonomy (NCBI): domain Eukaryota; kingdom Metazoa; phylum Arthropoda; class Insecta; order Coleoptera; family Carabidae; genus Poecilus; species Poecilus cupreus. Next base: position 20,735,361 of record OZ012720.1, on the reverse strand, counting down.
AAAAAACTGTAAAAAATATATTATATAGGTTAAGTTTGTACATCTATCAGTTCTCTGTTGCCAACCTCTAACACTCAAAATTATGTGTTTTGTCCTCAATTTCGTTATCGGAATTAATTTGTTGATTCTTCTTGCACATTTTGTTTCATGTTACGTATAAATTTACTATAATACGTCAATATATCTGCCAAATTATTCTACTTGTACAATAATTATTTAACGGTTGCCAACACTGCGTTGCTCAAATTCGTCGTATAATGGGTTACTTTAGTGACGATTTTTTAGGACTTTAGTACCGATTTCTAATAAAATACTTTGTCAAATGTCAAATAATTGTGAAGTGTCAAAAATATGGGTGGCTTGAAATGCAATATTTGTATTATTAATTAGAAAGTTTTAAAGACTAGATATTAATTAATATTTTAAAATAAATTTATAGTTACAATGAGACCAAAACATTAAACAGGTTTAGATATCAACTTCTGAAAATTTACAATTAATCTCCATGGAAGAAAGGAAATGCTTCAAATAAATGTTGTAGGGCATTAAATTTATGCATGTAAATCAGTAAACAAAATTTATTTACTGTAGCTTATAACTGCAGAAATTAAATATAAAAATTTACAAAATTTCTAATTAATAGTATTATCTATGGAATAAAAAAAAAGACAAATAAATAAATAAATATGTAATATAACCTGCCAAATACTTTGATATATAAAAAATCAAAACAAAAAAATAATAATGTGAAAATATGTGATAGGAAAACATTACACATTTGTTTGTCATTTTATTTTATTCCAGGGCGGCTATTAAAAAATAATTTTGGAAATTTTTTTATTTAAATTTTGCAGTTACAGCTCGTAGTAAAAGAATTTTGTTTACTGATTTACACGCGGAAAATTTAAGCTGTGCAACATATATTTGAAGCAATTTTGACTCAAATAATTTGGGAAACAATGCGCACGAAAATACTGTTTTTTTTTTTTTGTTAAACGCCTATAGTCCGTATTTCGTGTTACACCCTGTATATTTTTTTCGAATAGCTGGAATAATATTTTGTTATAATCTCAAATATATAACACTTTCCGTAAATTGCTACTTATACAACTAGTAATTGAAGCAATATTTATTTAACGAATTTAAATTTTAACAAACGACAGCGAGCGAACCCAGAGTATAAATCTAATGTAGTACACGTTATCTTTTCGCATATTAATACGACTGGAACAATCATTAAAGGAGATGATATTTTTATCACGATTTTCAAAAAGTTCACAAGTGTTACTTTCATCATGATTTGTCGTGATGAAAATGCAACTTTTATTGTTAGTATGAGAAAAAGAAATTTTAAATTCAGATTGGCGTAACGTATGATTTATCTGTTTGCTTATGATTCTGTTTCAATCGCTTGTGGAATATTTTGGGTGCAGGAGAAACCTTGATAGTAATCTTGATCAAAAACAATGTTTTTTACCTCGCGCCACATACCTGTAATGAATTTTCAATGGATGAGCACGTTTTGGGATCCCTCCTATACGATTTTAATAGTATCGCGATGATGTCTGTATGTGTTGTCTGACTGTTTGGCTGTGTGAATCTCTGGAGTTACGGTTTCTCAAAAACTACTAAACAGAAAATTTTGATGTTTTGTATATATCTACTGTATCCCCTTTAGAAGAACTGATTAGTGTTTGGTGATAATCCAATAACCAAAAGTGGTATTGCGACCAAAAGAATATTATGTTAAGATTAGTAATAGTTATTTACATTACAAGCATGGTAAAACAGTTTTTACTGCTGACTGAAGTAAATGACCGGCGAGCCTGTCACCTCCTTGAAGCAGTAAAAACAGTTACCTTGCGTGTATTGTACAACATTTTACTTGTTACTCATTTGTAAATCAAAATAAAAATTATAACCACGACCTGTCAGTTACACACAACTGTTCTGTCAAAAATTATTTGAAATGATTTCACATAAGCCTTGTAAGCATTACTGTAGCAACGTGCAAAACATTAGTCTAGTTAAAGCTTTTATATTATTTTATCCAAGAAATTTCTTCCAAGTTCGCTCCGCCCCACTTACAAAAATTATTTTCGACGTCCCTGATCATGTGTAAAGTTTTACCACATTGAATATTAATTCTAAACCAATTATAAATTTATAATAATTTATTTATGATTATGTAACTAATACTCTTTAACTTCAAAAATACATACAATACAATATACATAATAAGATTCATTCATTTAAAAAATCGATATTTTGTTTCAGAGAAATTTAGCTTGTAGGAAGTAGGAAGTTAACTGTTGCTATCTTGTATCTTCATAACTTATGTTTTACTTTAAGTTCGTTTGAAATGTCGTTCTTTGTTATAAGAGATGGGTAAATTAATTTCTAACACCAAGAAAATTCATCTCTTACATTATATAGGAAATATGCTGTAATTTACTATTCAAGTTTCATTTTAAAAATGTTATTATAGAATTAATATTTTACGAGTTTATGTCTTATTTAATTTACAGCGTATGATTGTATGTTTTATATTTGTACAATGTAACACTAACACTACATCAAAAGTTAATTCATTTGAAAAGTAACTTCGCAAAATGGCAATGGTATTTATGAATTCAGTCCATGTCTACTTCTGAAATTGGCTGTATTTTTAAACTAATCGTCATTATATTATAGGAACTCTGCGGCTGATGACGTCATATGCAAATGTCTCCGCATGTGTACGTGTATGCCTCATTCAGCAAGCTTCGTAACAAACTATGATCAACTGTCAGCGTCTCTAAACGCAATTGACAAAATGACTTCGCCTATTGTCGATTATTTACTGAATGAAAACTAGACTTATTTAGTATTAGTGATAGGCCTATTAAAAATTTTATTCAACCTTGTGATGTACTACTTCACCTCCAAAATGGATGATTCCTTCTGATTTGTATTCTATTTTACTCCCAATTAAATGAAAAATAGTATTAAGGAGCGGCGAGACTCAGATGACCGTGAAAACACAATTTAATGGGTTACTTTATTCGTTCAATGTGGCACGTGGAAGCGAGCTTATCTTCAAATAAGTTAAAGGTCTACAAAAGCAAGTGATATAAACCTTTTGTAGGCTGGAGCCGGTCATCCTCTTTTGTTACTTTATTCCATTTTTTCTTTCCAAATTTGATCCGCCATTTTGAATTTCTTAATTTTGATATAAAATTTGTAATCAGTGAGGTGAGAACCCCAGTATAACATTTTTTTTTACTTTATTCAATTTTTTTTAATTTGATCCGCCGTATTGGATACGCGATTTTGAATTTTTAAATTTTGATATCAAATTCGTGGGCAGTGAAGGGAAAATCTTCAGTTTATCAATTTTTATTACTTTATTCCATTTTTCCAAATTTGATCCGCCATTTAGAATTTTTTTATTTTAATATCAATTTTGTAATCAGGGAGGTGAAAAACCCCAGTATACCAATTTTTGTTACTTTATTCCATTTTTTCAATTTGATCCGCCATTTTGAATTTTTCTATTTTGATATTAAATTTGTAATTAGTGAGATGAAAAATCCCAGTATATCCATTTTTGTTACTTTATTCCATTTCTTTCCAAATTTGATCCGCTATATAAGATCCGCCATCAAATTCGTAATTATTGAGTCAAAAAGCCCATTATACCCATTTTTGTGCATTTTGAAAGAGATTTTTAATTTTGGCCATGTTTTAGACATTTCGAACTACTGTGCGTCATCGTGACACTGAACAAGAAGAAGAAATGAATATTGTGATTCGAGTTTGTCGAGCGTGAGTTGTGTAAACTTCGAGGTAAACTTAGAGATTGCTTCTAAAACGTGCGAGTGAAGCTGGTTTATCTACAGGAAAATTCCACATAAACAAAAATGGATCATTATTGGAAATAGGAATATTTTTTAAAACAATGATGTACAAATTTTGTTATATCATGTGAAATTTACCTCGCTCGCTCTTTTCAAAAACAATCCCTAAGCTTACACAACTCACGCTCGACAAACTCGAATCAAAGTACTCTTGTCGGGAGCACTAGAACTATTTTATTAAATACACAAAAAAACTATTTGATATCAAAATTAAAAAATTCAAAATTGCGTATTCAATACGGCGGATCAGACACATTACTACAGGAATGGTAGAAATCAATAAAACGTTCAAATGAAGAAAAATCCAAACTCACGAAATGGGAAATAACTAGAAAAGAATATTATGAAAGAAATGGATTGTCAGTCTTAGAAATAGAGAGAAAGAGACAAAGTGAAGAAACTGTAATAGAAACATTGAAAAACAGAGACAGACATACAAAAACAAGAACAGTTCAACAAAATTCAAGAAACCAAATATAACCCACGATACAAGAATATACAGACACTACATATTCCAAGATATTTATTAAAAGTTGTAAATGTCACTACAATAGCACAATTTAGATGCGGCAATGAGGAAAGAAGTAACATATACTGATTGTCAGCAGAAGAAAAGAGATGTAGATTATGTGGTAGAGAAGAAGAATATTTAGAACATTTAAGACTGTATTGCAGAGAGACGGAAAGAGAAAGAAGAGATGAAATTTACTTATTAAATGGCCAAGGAACGGGAAAAGACTGGATGGAAAAAATTTTTGAAGGAAGTAAACGTATAATATAGTTTGTTTGTTTTTTTTTTTTTTAGGTTAATTTATATAATGTAATCTCCATAGAAATAAGATGTAAAAATTTGTATAGATTCTAGGCCGAAAGGCATGAATAAATAAACTAACTAGTAATAATACGGCGGATTAAATTTTTTTTAAATAGAATAAAGTAAAAAAAAATGTTATACTGGGGTTTTCACCTTACTGATTACAAATTTTATATCAAAATTAAGAAATTCAAAATGACGGATCAAATTTAGAAAAAATGGAATAAAGTCACAAAAGAGGGTGTCCGGGTCCGGCCTACAAAAGGTTTATATCACTTGTTTTTGTAGACCTTTAACTTATTTGAAGATAAGCTCGCTTCCACGTGCCAAATTGAACGAGTAAAGTAGCCCATTAAATTGTGTTTTCAAGGTCATCTGTGTCCGACCGCTCCTTAATAGGTCGAGTCTGTAAAACCCTATTATTGAATTGTACATATTGCATACAATATTTTATTTTCGACTACATTACATATTATTTTCTCAATTTAGTGTGACACTTACCTATATTTGACACACAGCCTGCAATAAAAATTGGGTTTCTCATTTAAGATTTTATTTGAAACTAAATTTAATGCTAATCGCGCTACAAACGTGACGTTATTTTGGTTGATCATAAATAATTGACGTTGGTTGTAACGCCTTACAACTGACGTATATAAGGTAGGTGATATACCCTATTCCACGGCAACTTGTGTCTTGTTTTTATCTTGTTCTCAACAAAGTGGACAGCAGACAACAAAAATAAAATAAAAAATTCATTAGGCACACTTTCAATCTTCTCCGTAAGTTATGATTCAACTCGCACTTTACACGTATATGTATGTACAACTTATATGAAATAATTACAATTTCAGGATTAAAAATTATTTTAATAATAATAATAATAAAAAAAAAAAAAAACTGCACCTTTCACGTGAAGTTACAGTGGCACAACACTAATTGAAAGTCATGCTTCATTATGACAGATAAAATAGTAAAATAATTTATTCTTTTGTTGAATTGTTTTTCTTCGCACTTCTGCCATTTGCGACAGCAATTGAATTAGTTTTTTTTTTCACATAGTAACAATTAAGTTGTAATTTCATCACGAAAAATCATGATGAAAGTAACACTAGTTTAACTATATTTAAAATTGTAATGAAAGTAATTTCCTTGTAGATCACTAAAAGTTTTCCAACTTCTGTCAAAATAATTTTTATTGTTTATTTCTATCAAATAATATTGAAATAAAATAAAAACATATATCATCACGCCTTTTACCCATTATGAGTGTGACACTCTGCTTACGCAGATCTTGGTAGGTGATATATTTTTGCGTATGAAATGCGGTTACCAGCCGTCAAGTCATAGCCCCCAAAGTTGTTAGTGGAGGGGGAACCACAGGGGTAAATTTAAATGGGAATCTGTAGACTGTGGGATTCGATAATTAGTTGCAGAAACAAGATACTGACATGTTTTTTACCTTTACTGTTATTCTATGTCTTCAATCATGCAGAATTATTCATCTCAAGCTATTTTTATTTACAAATTTTTGACATTTATTTAACATGTAAAAATGAAAATAAACAATTTGCTGTAATTACACCTTTTGTTAATGTGTGTACCGATTTATTTATGTGGAAATGTGTCATAATGAATGTTTTAGTACAATTTCTTCGGCAAGTATTAAAGTTTATGCTATGAATTCATGAAATGAATTGAATCGATTAAATTTGATGTCTAGCTTATTTATAAAATTTTGTTTAATAATTTAAGATAAAATCCCGAGACCGCTCAAACACTTTTTAAGCAAAATTTATTGCATAAGCTAGACATGTCGAATTAACGATTAAATTCTATTGCTTATTTATTTATGTCAAAAATATTAATTATTTGTTTATATTCATGGATTATATGATTTATATGTTTGTGACCGAAACACAACTTAGCAACGCAAATAACCGATACAATACAGCGTAACTAAGAAAAATTGAGCTTTCTGATTGCTCATTTTCCTATTAGCTGCATAGTCATTTAAATTTTGCTTATTCCAATCGTGCAAAAATTATATAAGCATCGCGAACTTTAAGGAATTACCGCTGTCATACAAAATTATCTTCCATCGGTAAACTGTCCTTACAGTTCTTGGTACTAAATATACTGTATTAAAATTTAAAATTTATTTATAATAATAAGTATATTCCAGGCGGCATTATAACCAAACAAAAATATTATAAATCACAATTTGCTCGACTGCTAAAAAAATCTGTTGTGGGTACCACAATACCTCCCACCATAGATTTCGTATCGAACAATGCAGGAACACGGGCCACCACAACCAAGAAACGCTCATCCCTTCAAAAAATTATGACACATGTCAAAAAATGACATTTTTCAACCGTTGTTTTGTTTTTCAAACAACACAAGTTAGCAGATTACGAACATATTATGAAAATATAAAATTTTCTTTAACGGATTGTAATTCGTAAATGGTGACAGTAGGAGGAAAATGTTTCAAACAATAATTGTAGATAATAATATTTGAAACATTATTCTAATAACAAAATGTTTATTAAACCATAATTTACTGAGATATTTCAAAATAACTTAATAGGGCTTCAAGTAAACTACCACTTCTAGTTATTGAATTATCACGAAAAACTAATGAGCTCTTCCAAAGGGGGTACAATTGATATATACAAAATATCAAAATTTTTAGTTTAGAAGTCCAAAGATCTACACAGACTGACAAACAAAGAGACAGGCACACACAGACATCATCGCGACTCTATTAAAATCGTATTCTAGGGACCATAAAACGTCCTCATCTACTGGAAACTCACTACCGAATTTTTTAGCATGATTTCTATACTTCCCTTACAGTATGTGGCGGGAGGTAAAAACTAAATATGGTTTTAACTTAAAAATCTATAAAAATCACTCTATGTACTTTAGTTACTACTATCTTCAGAATCCCAGTGGTTGGATGCGAAAGCCAAATAATTAAATTTTTTCAACACTACATTCTTGGCAAAATGTCAACAAATTTCTGCTACTTTTAGAATACTTGATGGTTCCCACTTTTTGCCACGAGTGTAATAGGATACAGGGCCCACATCAGCTGAACAGAGCAAATATATTTGTAATGTCGAACCAGAAGACGCTTTTAACAAAACAAAAAAAAAAACTTTAAATTGCGAATTAAGAAATGAAAAGACTTTTGGATTAAGTGCTGTAGAATATTTATTAAAAACTTTTCGAATAACTAAACGTAATTTTTCATCGGATAAACAAACGAATAACTTTAACAAGTAAATAGAAACCAAGAAAAGCAAATATAAATTAAGATTTATAAAGCAAAGAAAGTCAAGTCTTGTTCAACTCGTAGCCATCATTCTGATGCACAGTATTATTAAATATTATAAATATTCTACAAAACTTAATCCCAAAGTCTATATAATTTACTCTGTTCTGCAAGTTTTTTCAACATAGAAAAATTAAGAATTTGTAAATATCTTTACATAATAAAATTATTGAGTCAAATGAGATTATAATTAATAATTCAGAATGCTTAATGAAACATTTTGTACATGTCATCCAAAATATTAAAAAATTAAGCAATCAGTGTAATAACACGGACCACCACTATCAAAAAACTTTAATTCCTTCAAGAAATTTAGTTTTCAATTATGACACATGTCAAAAAGTAACATTTTTCAACCGTTTTTTTTTTAAACAGGTTAGCAAATTTAAACGAAAATGTCTAAATATTGTTTTTCTAATCGCAATTGTAGATAATAATATTTGATACATTCTAATAAAAAAATTATCATTAAACCATAATTTACTGAGATATTTCAAAATAACTTGATAGAGCTTCAACTAACTAACAACTTCCGGTTATTGGATTATCACAAAAAACCAATCAGTTCTTCCCAAGTTGATACCTACAATTTGATACCGTAGAGCGTCAATAATCCGGACGTCAAAAAATCCGAACGATCGATAATCCCGATTCGATTTCTTTTTATATTTAGCTTACTTACTGTACAATGCAGTATTTTTTTTTAAATCTTGAGTCTTGACTGACCAATTGGATTAGAATAGAAAAATTATGGGTACACCAGTCAATTCGATACAATTCATTGTATTATTTTATAAAGGTCGGCGTTTTGGCCCAAATTCAGATCTTCTTCAGGACCAAATGAAAATCACTTAATATAGTCAATAAAACAGTAAAATTATGAAACAAGTAATAGAAGCCCAACAAATATAATCTTAAATACCAACAAACAAAAATATGAAATGACATTTCGTAGTTCTATTTCAGCCCACAATAGGCGTTGGGCGCAGCGGCAGACGCGCGATTTGCAATTTTCATATATCTGGCCAATAGCACAATGCAAATACCTGTGACGTCAAAATATGTTCAATTCGTTATATCGCTTTACTGCAAAATATTTAAAAGAAAAAAAAAACTTTACTACTAATTATTCCATAAGTGTTACACGATTTTGATATAAATTTGTCATATTTCGTTTATGGTGTATGCGCCCATTGTGAATCGAATGTAATTTGAATTGTTTTGATGTTGCAGGAATATGACTTGGAACAGAAGATCGAGGTGGAGATCAAGATGCGCGAGGGCACGACGCGGTTGCTGGCCGCGTGCAAACATCAAGCGCAAACGCTAGAAGCTGCCAAGTCACTGCTCACTAGCAACGAGCGCATGTCAACGTACATGGCCGAGCTGCAACGCAGGAAGCGGGCCACCGCTGTGCCACAGCCGACAAATAAGTCGTAAGTTGCGAATTGCAAGGGCCATTGTATTTACAACATTCAAATTACACCACGCACTTCCTTATTTATAATAGTATATTATGATACAAGTGTACAAGCAAGCTTTTAAAGCACTTATGCACGTGTGTAATACGCTATTTTTTTTATACCTGCATCATATTCTGGAAAAAAACTGGAAAGCAACATTTTGAATATGATTATTTCATAATTTTGCGCGGGTGACGTTTGACGTATATCGTTTACATGAAGATTGGTTTGTATTTATTGTTTACGTTACTATGTAGATTCATTTTTTTTAAATATGTCATGACAGTTTTGACAGATATTAATAGTTATTATTTTTGTTGTTGCTTAGCAACCTTTAAAGCACAGCGTGTTTTAATCTTGCGTTTACGCACGCTGTAGCGTGTTTTAAACACGGAAAAAATAATATAACTGCAATAGGGTTATCATTGATCAATTAATTAGTGGCAAACTTTTGGCAGTCTAAGCACCACAATGACAGAAAACAGAACTAATAGGTGTTTTATGCCCGTGTTACTTTCATAACACAAAACACAGCCGGGAACAGAGTTCACTCAAGAGATATATACAGTATTTTTGTACGAATAATATTAAACCTACAATTAATACAGTGCCTAGAGAAACGAAGTTGTTCCAGAAGTTTCAATTTCTAATCGTCAAAGTTGCATTGTAAATATAAACATATATAATAATTCGTTTAATGTTTAAAAAATAAGATTAATTAATTTTTTTGCCAATTGACATTAAAGGTGGCACTTTACGAACTTCTAACAGTCTATAAAGTGTCACTTTTATGCCTAGGCTGTAATAGTTATTTACATTACAAGCAAGGTAAAACAGTTATACACAATTGTTGTCAAAAAATATTTGAAATGATTTCGCATAAGCCTTGTAAGCATTACTGTGGCAACGTGCATTGTTTACCTTGTTTATTAACTTGTAAAATTTTTACAATGCAGCTGTCAATTAGTAACTTGTAAAGATAAATAAATGGTGTTTACAAGTGAGTAATAAGTAAAAATATTTTACATAGCAACCGCTCAACAAACGCATAGTATAGTAACCGTCAACAAATGCATATCAGCCGTTCAACAAACGTATGGCAACGTAATTTGACAGCGATAATCTTCAAAATATGTTTATAAAATAATCACTAAATTAATATTAATTCCAAATCGGCAAATAAATTATGTGTTCAACTCGGCACCAAACACAGATTTAAAGCTTCGGAAATCGGCTCAATTATATGCAAAAAAATGTAATTAAATTACATTAAATAATTACAAATTACAATTATTTTTTATTTTAAAAAATCATATTTAATATATTTATATATTTTCCAATTTTTTATATGCTATAAGAAAAGTAAAATATAAATCAAAACCAAAATGTATGAACATACAATTATTATTAAAATAAATTAAAAAAATTAAACGTTCTGCCGTTCTGCCTAATATTGTGGATTATGGTTATTCAAATTGGTGTTTTAAAATTAGTAATTTCTCAATGAGAGAATGTGATAACCAATAGGGCTTTTTAAAATTTAAAATAAGGCCTGCGAATGAAAATAATCTTCGGACAGTAGCCGAAACGGAATTTTCGATTTCATCTCATTTATAAAAAAGTCATAAAATTGGTCATTTTGTTCATGAAAAAAGAACAAAGTAATTGTCAATGTGAATGCAATTAAAACGAAAAAGTGCTTTAATTACTAATTACTTGCATAAAATAAATAATTAATTACTGAACTCTCCCTAACAAAGCGAATGTACTTAAAAAATTAAATTACCAATTACATTTTTGAATAGTGTAATTAATTACATAATTTAATTACTTGTAATTAATCTTTGACTTCCTGTAATATCTGTTCTGATAAGAATATCAATAATTTCAGACATTTTTGTATGATTTTTTTTTTCAAAACTAATTGTGTTTATCAAATGTCAATCCCATAGCCACCTTGAAAGCCAACTTTCTATTTACAATAAAACGTATGTATTCACTGAGTATTTTTTTTTTTTTCGAAATATCTTATGTACTTATCTGGCGGAGATCTGGGATATTGACATTTCGGACGTTGTTTCGGCGACGCCAAACAACACATTTAAATTTTTAAATGTATGAGTACAAAATAGTTATGTACATACTAAGTGCGGGAATGCTTGGTACCCGGATGAGTTGCCCCGCCATAGTTCGAATCCGGGAACTGAGTGCACGTAAGAAGTTTGTGCAATATATTTGTACGAAACGTATAAAACTAATAATTAACATAGTCCATACAAAGAAATGAAGTTGTTCCAGGAGGTACTATTGCTAATTGTCAATATTGCTAATATGTCCGAAAACAATAAATATATTTGTAATATTTATCAGATTCACCTATCACCTGTTAATTTCTCATTTATGTTATGACAACTAACATTACGTTTGTGGGTTATATATTTCTCTACTGTCAAGACCAAGAATTGTCGTATCGGGCAGAAATTATTGCCAACTTTGATAACCAAAAGCACTAAATTTATTATTTTAAAATTAAATTTCATTCATATTTCATCATTCTTATTTTATTTTCGTAATTAATATTATGTGAAGGGATTTTTTAAAATACTATATTTTTTTATTATATACAGGTTGGTTACATGTTAAATAATAGGTACTTATGAAATTTCCTGCTTCCCTTTCATTTTAGAGCAAAATATTTCAAATAAAAGTTGAAAAGATATAATATCTTCGTCTGAATCAGTGAACAAATTTCATTTTGGTAAATATAAACGTTTTTTGGAATTCAGTCAAATTAATATATTTTCAACCTCGACCGGTTTCGAACCCCACCTGGGTCATCATATGGAGGTGAAAAGTCAAAATTTAAAACAATGTGGATCATGGTCAATATTAAAAAAAAGTATGATACTTGCTAAAATCCATGACGGTGCATATTTATGTATTATTTTGTCTTGTTTGTTTTTTTAAATATTGACCATGATCCATATTGTTTTTAAGTTTTGACTTTTTAAATAATCATCTTTTCACCGTACTTATTTATGTTACAGCCTATATAATAAAAAAGTATAGTTTTCTAATAAGTGCATTAAAAATAGAAATATTTTCTCCGAAATTTCCGGTACGTTTATCTGGTGGGGACCTGGGCTATGGCATTTCGTACGTTGTTTAGGCGACGCGAAACAACACAGTATAAAAGGGTTATTACGTAATACGGGTTTTCGTAAAATTTTAATACATTAAATAAGAATCCGTTATAATAAATTTATTTCTGATGTATACTATTTATTTTTATTTGTATTGCATTAACTTTTTAAACAAGATTGAGCCTGTAGTTATCTCACCCGCTTTATAAGTCAGTTTTGCGGGTGTTGTAGTAGATAGATTCTATATATTTGAGGCTCTAGAAGACAGAGCTTTTGTGATTTATTTCGCGCTAAGTAATGACATAATGAGTTACTTTCGCGCCGTATCATAAACAGGCCTGTACTTATTTCAACTGTTTAAGAAAGTTTCGTCTCGGTTTCGTCCTGGACCAATTCTCTAAAAAAAATTGCTAACATAACAACTAATTGTGATAAAAATTAATAGTTTTTTGACAGCTAATGAAATATTCTTCAAAAAACATGAAGTTTCGATGCTATTTTGTCACCATTAGTAATTTTCTACTATAACAACTTCGTTAGAGAATCGACGCGACTGTCCTGGACCATGACGATGTCTCCACAGCTCTCTTTAATCTCTTTACTATATAGTGTGTTTGAAGAAAATTACCAACATATTCCTTATTCCTCCAGGTCAATCCATCAAGATCACGGGCTAGTTTTAGTACAGCTAGTCTCAATATGTCCTTATGTAGTATCCCTTGCAGGTCACGCAAGGCGTCCCAGATAGAGCAATAAGTAGATTTCTGATGTGACAGATGTTTGGTCACCAAATACAAAATTGAAATAAAATATTATTATATGAGGGATTATAATAGTCATTATTATAATAATGTCCATAATCGCGAATATAATACTATACTTTTTTTTAATTTTGGAAACAAATTTATAAATTCACTATTTATTTGCGCAATATTTTTATTCAAATTGCATAAAAAGTATCACCGTACATATCTATTTTAAAGTAGTTTAACGGTAAGGGCTTTTGAAAATGATCGAAATCGGTTGAAAACACGTTGAAACGACAATAAAAAAATACACAGATAACAACTGACTACACTGTCAACTGGCAGACGGCCGTAGGTATGGTGATATACATCACGTCTTCAAAATAAACGGGAATAATCGATTTTTTGCACTTCCGGGTTTAAATGCCATAATTTATTGTTTTTTTTTTTCTCGTGGACTGAAGTGTCCGTTTCGAAATTTAATCCCTAGGGATTAAATTTAAATGGAAACAAGTAACCACAGCAACAAATAAAATATTTATTAAATTTATTTTATGTAAATTACATTTATTATTAATAGTTTCATACAATTGATAACTACAGAGCATATTTAAACGTTTTTGATAAAATTAATTAATTTGACCATTAAACATACCTTGTTTAGTGCATCTTTTAAGAATTGATCAACTTGTCCTGCTGTAATTTTGACTTTTTAGGCTAGTAGTCACCATTTCTTAGTAATTAATTTAGGGAAATTACTTACCTATATCAGTGTTATTTCTAACCACAAATACTCAGGGGCGGATTAACAAAATTGCCGCCCCCAGGCAAGCTAAAATTGTCGCAAATTATTAGAAACATAAAAATTAATTATACAATCAACCGACAACAAAATTTTGAATCAACCGATACAATTAGATATTTATTGCAGACATTTACGGCGTACCTTTTGTCTTGCGAATTCTTGAATAACGCCAAAGAATTGAGCTTATTTTCCGTCTTCGAGGATCGCAAATAATTCTTTGTTAGTTTCAAGAAGAATTTGATGCTGGAGTACACGCAAACATGCAACATTTCGACATTTGTATATATGCAGCTCAAGTCATTTTCCATAATACATTGGTAAAAATGAATCGGAGTTTTCGGTCTTACTTTCGGATTATTTTGCACATTATATTATAAGTATAACGAAATGAATATTGTTTTCTTCAATATAATTAGCAAGTTCAACTAACTTAACCGCAATGATTCATTTTAAGGTGAACCATCCGGGCCAATAAGGGCTGAAGATAGCGCAAGATGAACATGACTTTTTTGAAACAATATATCATTATTATAATAAATGAAACATATAATGTTTTATATCTATGTTTGTAGATAAAAGTCCAAAGTTTTGTAATAAATTTTAAAATGCCAATTTTGTTTACATATTATACATGAACATAATTTTCAAAGTAGTCAAATATATGTCACACATTCCCATGAACGACTACAGTAATACAAATAATTCGTATATTTATAAATATGATCGTCTATAACATACTAAAATTATTTTACATTTGAATTTACAGTTTTTGAGAAACAAATAAAAATATACCAAAAAGTGTGTTTTTTGGTATATTCTTATTTGTATCTCAAAAACTGTAAATTCAAATGTAAAATAATTTTAGTATGTTATAGACGATTATATTTATAAATATACGAATTATTTTCATTACTGTCGTCGTTCATGGGAATTAGAAATTCAGTATAAAAATTCTGAATTTTTGACCAACTAGACTTCAACGAATATTTTTTTATAGTTGAATGTTTCAGTTATCCTTTTCATCCACATATATAAATACTAGAATGTTCAAAGACTTCACAGTAATAATTGTTTTGTTTTTCGATAAGAATAATTGTAAGAAATAATTTATTGAAATTTGAATTTGCAAAACAAAATTCATGGGAGTGAACGAACCCAACGAAAATATGTTCTTCATCTGACATTGCAATGTACAAGTCACTGTAAAAAATCCATGATATTTTGACGAATGGAGGTTGTTGGACCATAAAGAACATGAAAATAAATAATGAATACAGAATTTGCTGTTTTTTAAAAAAATAAAGGGTTCGTTCTTTCGATGCGTATGTTTGACCTTAAAGTAGAGCTCTAGAAGAATAGGTATTCTCGTCCGCCATTTTGGGTCCAAATGTCATAAATAAAACAAGTTATTGGAATCCAGTTACTTAAAAAAAAAAAAACATTTAAAATTTGTATCTGTCAAATTTTAAAACATATTTCTTGAAATTCTGTAAAATCCAACTACACAAATCATACGGTAATATATTAGAAAGTATTCTGTACACTTACCTGTTAGATATGAAATATAATAATTAAGAGAATGATATATCACAATTATTAATTAATATCAACTTCAAATTTGACAGAAAAGAATTAAAGTAACTGGATTCCAATAATTTGTTTTATTTATGACACTTGGACCCAAAATGGCGGATGAGAATACTCATATATTCTAGTGCCTTACTTAAAGACATGGCGCTGCAGTCTTACATTAATATATGAATGAAAGATGGCGCAAATTTTGAATAATTATTAGAATATATGAAGTGAAACTCTTTTACAAGGAGATAATATTCTTAATTTCTTAATTTTTAAAATATTTTGGTGGTTTTTTAAATTTTTTTGAAAAAACATACTGCGACTCGAAAAATTTGCCGCCCCAGGCACGTGCCTGTTGTGCCTGTGCATAAATACGCCCCTGCAAATACTCCCTTCAACATCGAATATCGCCTAAATGATAGTTTGAACAATTTTTGATCGTTCATAAAAATATACTAGCAGCAGAGTTTTCATGTATTTTATAGTCAAACCACTTACTGAAAGCTTGGAATTGTTTTTATATATTTTTCTTCATTGTATCGGCAGTATTTCCACTGACGCTTCTTCTTCAAATTATCCATAATGAAACATCACTCAAACACAAATTTTCACTTTGTTTATGGTATCCATGAAACCTACAAAATTTGAATAGTGCCATCCATTTTCAATGTATGAGTATGTATTTTAAATCCTTTAAAAGTGCCTTTAATCCCTTAGGTGATTATTTCCCTCGCCTACTGCTCGTAAATTAACTTCACCCGCGGGATTAAATCATGCACTTCAGCCTATGGTATTATATATAAATAAACTACGATTTTCTACTCCTGTGTAAATATATCCCCATTATTTCAATTTTTTTTTTATTATTATTTATATTAGTCCATAATTCACGATAGTTAATTACGGATTCATAATTCACTCTTCTCGGCCAATCACATAATCAGAAATCAATTATTCCTACTTATTTTAAAGCCATGATGCGAATGACCAAGCTACGGCCGCCTGACAGTTGTCAGTGTTGTCAGTTATCATTGTGTATTTTAAGTTGACGTTTTTCAAAGAATTTTAATTATTTTCAAAAGTTTATTCCGAATTTACAGGAGTAGAAAAAGTACAGTATTATATTTGGGATTATGGTCATTATTCACTCTGATTTTGTGTAGTGACTATTATAATCCCTCATGTAACAAAAAACTGTCTGGTTCTGTGATTGGCCGAGAAAAGCGAATTATGAATCATAATGCGCTATCGTGAATTATGGCTACTATAATTATTCAAAAAAATTGAAATAATGGAGATATATGTATACAGGAGTAGAAAAATGTATTTATTTGTCTACGAGTTATTTGCAACTTTTTTCAGAGTTATATCGCTCTGATGTTCTTTAGTTACGCCATATGGATCCTTGTAACTCGTAGAATAAGAGGACATAAAATCATCGATTTCTGTTTCAGACCTATACTTGTGATCCTTTGCTGCAGCAAAGGGAGCCAAACGATTAAAATAAACCATTCTAGGTTTTTTACCGAATCCCATAAATGATAAATCATTTATTCGTTTCAACACTTGATAAGGTTCTTTTCAAGATGTTTTCACTTCATTGTACAGCCGAACTATATCCCCAGCATGGTATCCGGTATCAGTATTATTCTTTCGTAGGGCCATAGTCTTCTCCAACCAAATCATCGTTTGATTTGCTGCCGAATTTCAGATGGCAAGGTAACCACAATTCACGGCCAAATAAGATACAAACCTTAAATCTGGACTTTTGTTTCGTGAACCATTGAGCGAAACGCTAACAGAAATTTTCTCTGTCTCTTTGGTGTACGACTGAGAATGTAGAGCACTCATTCTCGTTTTGCGGAAGTTCAGTTGCAAATACATATTTAGATACTAATATTACCGTAAATCGCAAGTGATTGCGATACCATAACGGCTTTTTGGTTCGACAGGGCATAAGCGTACAAAAGTAATCCATGACTTCTATGATGTATTTGTCCCTAAGTTGGATTCCAGGAACGAACCGACGACCGGCTTGTCGACTGCGACTCTTTCCAAAAGGCTTCAAATCCCTTATATTGACGCATAATACTCGTTGGAGCTTCTGTGGGTGCGCAAACTTTTATCCCACTCCTTTACATCTATCTTGCAGTTTACCCAATAAAATCGTTCTCGCAACTTTTGAGTTGTCTTTGTCTCCCTCCATTGACCTCCAATAGTTTCATTATGAATGTCCTGTGATTATTCCTTTATTCGTTTTGTACAATCCGTATAGTTCAACGGAAATAAAAGAACTGTGAAATGTTACTTCTACCCAACATTGCAGTTCCTGAAAATTCGCTGTGCAGATATCGTCATGGTTCAAAACAGTTTCAGGCGTGATCGCATCTCGAAACCGTCACTATGACTAACATGTCGCATATTGACACAATTCTTTATGTATTACCATAGACCAATATAACAGGCTGTAACAGCTAAACGAGCTACCTGGAATAACTTCTATGTTATTAAAGATACAATAAAATACTATTAGACAATCTTATACAGGACGAAGGGGGACATTCAGTTAAGAAAGAAAATATTTTTTTTAAACCAGTGGCTCTCAAGATACAACACAAAGTTATATTTTTTCAAATGAGATGCAGTATATTTTTAGGCCCATTCGATAAAGTATTTTTTTCTGAATTCAAGCATGTGTTTTATACCCTTGCATAATAAAAATATTGAGAAAAATGCGATTGAAATTTAAATAAATTTTATTTTTAAAGTTATTTTTCAGTAGGCTATAAAAAAAATGGAACAAAACAACGAAACAAAAATTAAATACATTAAGTGTTTTGTAATCCGCACGATGACATTTTTTCCTGGGCGCGGTTTATCTGGGTTTCTTATAGCAAAAATATTGCAAACCTGTTCATAGTTTTTATTGCATTCACCATAAATTATTAATAAATTCAACAAATCTTCGTTTGTATAAATTTCAGCCATATTAAGGAAAAAATAATCGCACAACACAACATAACAATAGCAATTTGCAACGATAGGAATTATACACTAAATTATTAAAATTGACAAATAGCAGATTTTGTTTTTCAATAAAAATAACTTTAAAAATAAAATTTATTTAAATTTCAATCGCATTTTTCTCAATGTTTTTATTATGTAATGGTATAAAACGAATACCTAAATGAATTCAGAAAAAATACTCTATCGAATGGGCCTAAAAATTACACAGTTTTCCATTAAACATGAAGTTTCTATGCGTTTTGGTCACCATTAACAAGTTGCTACGATAACAATTTCGTTATGAGAATTGGGTTGAATGTCACTTAAAACAATCATAAATTCATAAAAACTTGAACTTTTTTATAATTAAAACAACATAAATTTGTTTTAAGTCCATGGCTATCACTATAAAGATGCAATTTTATATACAACTTCAAATTCGATTATTGCGGTTACAAAACGATCAAAATAAAAATGAGAGGCACTCTTGTAATTTTATATAAAACCTTGCTGACTGGGTACTCAGAATAGACCGACCAGCTCGAAAATTCATATTCTAGTTCAAGAGAAGATTACGATGTTCATACGTTACAGTGGGATGTACCAGATCATATTGAACTGCAATATGAATTTTCGAGCTGGTCGGGCTACCCTGAGTACTCAGCAATCTTTTATATAAAATCACTAGAGTAAAGAACCTCTTTGGAGAAGTCTTCGTTCCTCATAATATGTTGCTGGGTGCACTAGGTCGTGACAGACTACAGTATTAAGTTTTAAGCTCATGCCATTATTTTTAAGCCCAGTCAGCAGTTTTTTTTTTGTTGATCAGTAAATTGATTCACCCAACCAACATTTAATCTCCTCCAAATATTTCTAACCTGTTGCACCACTTTCACCTCGTCCACATTCATAGTTCGGATTATACAAGCACGTCTATTCTTTACATTAGAAATCATTTGTTCATACAAACATTTTTCTATTTTTAGGGGCGTGTCACCAAGCCTGGCTAAAGTGTCGTTATCAGACCTGCGAATGCCGCTCATTTGGAGAGATACAGACCACTTTAAAAACAAGGGCGATTACCGAAGATTTGCTGTATTTTGCTTAGTCAGAATAGGTACCGAAATATACGACACAACGTTACTTTGTCCCGTTGATAGATCACTAACTGATCTAACTTTTCCGGATATCTTGTTTTTGTAAGTATTTGTAAAACTATTGTTAGCATTATTTTATTTGAAAATGTATAAAACAATAACAATGGTATATTTATATTCCAGCAATCAAATACCTGCAGATTTCGAATGTAGTTTGGAAGTGTACAGTCATATTTTACAAGATGATTTAAGTATAGCAAGTACGCCACGTAAAATTAAAAGGACCATACATAGCTCTATCAGCAGGACCGTTGGGAAGAAACTAGCGGCATCATTGCGAGATGAGTTAAATTCTGGAAAAATGTATGTTATAATAATATCTTTATCCTTTATAATCAGAGTACCATGCCCAGAAATGGGTAATTTTTAAAATTTGGTTTGCTTTAAACAAAATTATTTATCTCGTCTGGTCTACTTTGTTTTATTTTATTAGAATTTAATTTTATATGCACACATGCTTCATTGTAAAAAGTAAACAATATTATTAAAATTTCACTGAAATATTAATTCAAGAGCAATAAAAAAATAATACCCATTTTGTAAATTAGTCTAGGAGTGTGATTGTCATCCTGTATTTTCATAATCATTCAGTGATAGGTGGAGAAAATAAATAATAGTAATATTCAAATTGTAAAAATATAAATGGTTGTCACTCATATTGATATTGATAAAACATCAGAATGATCGTATTGGGAGTTACGAAATGGATTTGGTCATAGAAATAAAAAATAATAATAATAATTTGTGAGTTTAAGGGCCAGTATTTCCATCTACAAATAAACTTTCAAATAAGTTAATCGTCAAATAAATAAAAAAAATGCGTAAAAAATGACAGCTAAAACAATTACTATCATTTGACCTATGATTTCGATGCGACATTTTTCATCTATCCGGCGAATAATTCATTCGTAGATGGAATGATCGGCCCTAATAGGCAGAAATTAGAGTGCAAACATTTGCTACCTATACGCTTTTCACCTTAAAATAATATAAACTCAAATCAGTAAAACTGAAAAGTTCAGACTAAGTACAAAAACGTTTACCCACAAAAAAAAGCATAACAATCGTTTTATATGGTTATGATATAAAAGTTGGGCTCAAGTACATAGAAACATTAATTGTAACATATGTTATTCAAATTTTGTAAACAAAATAAGACAAATTAGTACAGGATAGAATAAACCGTAGAACTGTTATTTCCACATACACACGGAATAGAACGTATGTGTCAAAAATGTGAGATTAAAATCAAGTTGGTTTTAATATTTTTAAACGCGGTTAAAAAGGACGGTTTTCGGACACACAGTTCGGTTTTTGTACGGTTTGAAACGTACAGTTATAACCGTACGTTCCAAACCGTGCAAAAAGAACGAAGCGTGTGGGGCCTTTTATAAAAAAATCCTATTCTGCATTTTTGTACTAAGATCCTACATTAAACTAATTATTATTTATGATAATTGATTAGATATAACACAACACAAATGCTTAAATGTTACGTAAGAAAATTACATTTATGTTATGTTTATATGGTTTTAGTGGACCTCATTTCGAGTTAATGGCATCAGCTCGAATCGCCTTAGACGATGCCCATGACAGTATTCATACACACGATCTAGTCATTGTCAATCCTGACAATAAATCACACCAATTACCCCTTTTCGGCCATTTCTGTTGCCGATTAGCTGTTCTACCCAATTGCATCGCTCAAGAAGTATGTTCGGGCGATATGTCGTTCTTCAACCGAGAAACAAACAAATTTACCCATTGCTGGGGACAACTACAAGCATTCAAACTTGATTTGTGGGAGAAGCAGGAACACTGGGAGAAAGGCAATGATCCAATTAGGTCAATTACAGTTGATAGGGAATCGACTATTCAATTAGGGAAAAGTTCTTCCAAGGAGATACATATCACTAATTTATGCGAAGGTCGAGATGATGTAAATGTAATTAAATTAAAATCTAAGGATGAGCAGCAGCAATGGACCAAGTGGTTAGTACAGCACTCGAAGGATCACCTGTGTTGGAAACACACTGCAGAGAATGCAATGCAAATACAATCACCTGGAAGTTCTCGGCAATGCTTCAATAGACAATTGAGACAAGGATCACTCTACGATGAAACCCCTTTAATTGGTTAGTATTTTGTTATCTATTTATTAAATATTAAAAATTCAGTTTTTATTATGAGTAATCATGTAAATAATATTTTCTATAACACGGTTTCGGAATCTATACATTCTATAATTAAAAACTGTATTGGAACAATTATCTTTCCATATGGAATAATTTCGATGAATCAGTGCCGCATATTAGCGCGATATATGAAGTATCTTGATTCATTTACTAGGGTTATGTCACGTCTGTTTGTTTTAATTTAATTTTTTGAGTTTGACGTTTTCAACAGTTTTATATTTGTATTTTTTGTATAATTTCCAAAATCTTGTTATAGAAAGTATAGTCTACAATATGAAACGGAATGGCATATTTCATTACTTGTTGTAAATATACTATTCTTGAATTCAATTCTATTTCCATGGTTACTCATTATAAAAGTTGATTTTTTGATATTTTTAAACATGTTTTTAGCTTATATTAATTATGTAAAATTAAATTTGTTCACTGATTCATGCAGATATTAAATTTCTCCAACTTTTATTTCACATACATTTTTTCTATAATGATTAGGGAAGCAGGAAATTGCATAAGTATTATTTAACGTGTAAAACGCCAATGGCCGGCTGTATCAGTCACCACCCTACATAAGTTTTTCGAAAACGGAGTTAAGAGGGATTAATTAAGATCATATCTGAAAGTACAGAAAAGAATAGAATGTTGTCTTTGTTGAATAAATTTTCATATTTTGTAAAATATGTTTTTGAAAATTTAAATAATAATGATAAAATATACCATAATTAAGGGTTTTCCCCATAAAATCAGTCCCCTTTAACTTTGTTGAGGATGAGATTGGGGTCATACACTAAAAAAAAAAAAAAAAAATAAGTTCTGTTTTTTTACAAATTGTAAAAACTTAGATCATTTCAGTCACATATTATTCAATATTTCTTATAATTTTTCAACCTTTCATTCCTAATTTCCTTTCTGAAGTTTCGCGGTTGCAAAATCGTGACGACATCTTGTAATAGAATGTACAGCATGGCAAGGCAAAAAAGGTGTTAATAACAAATAATAATTTGCTTTTCAGGGTTGTAATAATTACTTATTAATATTAAAAGGAACACTCCGATAAATTAACTAAGTATTCGTTAATTATAACGTTATTAGATAAAGAGTTTAGGACGTGTTAAAATAAAAATGCTTTGATGAACTATATCTTGTCGGTAGTCTCATTATCACACCTGTCATCTCAAGTCATATGTTGCAGTTACAACGATTTTCAAATTAAACTTATGTTTATTATATTTGTTATATTATTTTGCCCAAATAATGTGAATAAACTATATTTTTTAAAACCACTCAGTAAATAACAATGACAGATGATAGTCAATTTGACAGTAGGTGTAGTTCCACGCTCTCCACAAGAGCGTGTTTCGTAGAATTACAAGATGACTTAGGTGCTGACGTCACAAGCGAAAAATTTGAAATGGGATGCCAATTTCAAAAAATCGTATCCTAATAACTAAATAATATTAAAATTAGTAACTATATTTATAATTTTACTCAAACTTACAGAAAAAAATAGAATGAAAAAAGGTGTATGACCCCATTTAGTTCTTGAAATGTTATCTTCTTATAGATTTAAGCATTTGGGGTTTGTTGACTTTATTAAATTAGTCTCAGCCTCAGTTTTAAAAATCTATTCATATGTGTAAAGTCGTGTAGTGAACACTTAATGATGTTCTTATCTATTTGTTTTTATTAATTTAATTTGAAATGAAAAGGAATTGTGTTCTACGATTATTTATTTTTCAGAATCAGTTCAAACAGAATATAATAGACCAACCGTACACGAAGTATTTGGACTAACGCCATCCACCAGTTTGAGTTCTTGTGCTTCTTCCTCTTCGTCGCCAACATTCCGAGAGCGCTCACTCAGCTCCGGAGGCAGCGGCAAGTCGCGCTCCAACACTGCGTTGCGGTCACACTGGCCATTCAACAGCAAGGATTAGCAGTTAATACTCAACAGTCTATCTACTGTGTCATGTTATTCTATTGGGAATAGTGCAGTTTATACAGTTCACACGATGGTTTTGTAATTCGCTAGTGATTTCGTGTCGCAAAAATTACTTTTTATGTTTTGGCGACATTAAATACAATTGTAATGATACATGATGTATTTTATTTTTCATACATTGTTAATATCGAGTGTAGGTATCTGTGAATTTGTAATGAGATTGTAGTTATAATTATCTTTTTGTTGATAGGTAGGATTAGCAATTCAGTATAAATGCAACTTTGAATCTATTATTTCAGTTTAAAAATTCGGTAAACCGCTGTCTGTCACAATCACAGAAGAATGTTTGTTTATTCCGTTGGTGAGGAATTTATTATTAATCAAAAGATTACTCCAACGGCTGATTGTAGCAGCGGCCCGCCGAACACGAATATTGTAAAATTATTGCTCTAAAAAAGAATAAGAAAATTGTATAGAAATTTTGTATTATTTTTAAAAGAATATCAGTTTAATAATTGCAATAGAGTATTATTTATTTACTATAAAATTAATACTATCGAATTGTAAGTACATATATATTTATATCATTTTGTATTTTCTATAAATAAAAATTAAATATCAATTTGTTAAAACTACATAACTTTATTGCCCACTAAATATTATACAGCATATACAAAATAAATCAATCTTTCTTAAGACTATTTTTTGCAGAGAATGCAATACCAAGAATTAATGCAACTACCGTAAAACCTTGGGCAGCAATTCTCGTACGCATCATGTACTGTGACATTTGACGACGTCCTGTGCGGAAACTCCATAAACCGTATGACAGAGCACCGAATGTTGCTAAGCAGCCTGCAATAAAAATAGAAATATTATTTACTTGTGGGGAAAAATAGTAAATATTTTTGTTTATCAAACAAATAAGAATTGAATATTTAAGTAATAATAAGAAATGTTTATAAATCAATTCCTGACAGTCTACAACAAATTTGTACTATCTGCTATCTGAAAATTATTTTATTTGGTTATTCTTTTGAAGCTATAGCCGTAATATGGCGGCTAGATTCCGTACCAATATCGTAAATAACTTTTATATTTTGTGTTCATATTGAAGTCATTATGAAACCCAATTGAGTATCGAAAGAGCTTTCATTTTACTTTTTTATTACCTCCCGCTACATCCTAGGAATCATGCTAAAAATTCGGTAGCGAGTTATAGGTGGATGAGCACGTTTTTGGTTCCCCAGAATTCGATTTTAATAGTTTCGCGATGATGTCTGTGTCTGTGTGTGTGTCTGTCTGTCAGTCTGTGTGGATCTCTGGAGTTACGGTTTGTCAAAAACTACTAAACTGAAAATTTTTAAATTTTTTATATATCAATTGTATCCTCTTTGGAGCTGATTAGTTTTCAGTGATAATCCAATAACCGGAAGTGGTAGTTTACTTGAAGCCGTTTCAAGTTATTTTGAAATATCTTAGTAAATTATGGTTAAATGACAATTTTTGTTATTAGAATAATATTTTAAATATTATTATCTACAATTTTTGTTTGAAACATTTTTCTCTTACTGTCCTCATTTACGAATTACAAAACGTTAAAGAAAATTATATTTTAACATTTTCGTTTAAATCTAAAAACTGCTTTTTGAAAAAAAAAAAACAGCGGTTTAAAAAATTCTGTTTTGTATTTTTGACACGTGTCATGTGAATTTTTTGAAGGGATTTTTAAACAAGAACTGAAACGAACTTTCAAATAATGACTACAACATTACACATACCCTACATCAATTTAATTTAATAGCAGTTTTTATTAATATATTTTAATATATTAATGCCCGGTTGCACCAACGTTAGTTAAATTTTAAACTTAGTTTAAATAAATAAAAGCGTATCTAATTTTGTACATGTGCAATTATTCAATATCACTTCGATTTGGTTTTATTTGAACCAAGTTTAAAATTTAACTAACGTTGGTGCATCCGGGCATAAAAGATAAAAATACACAAAAAATGGAATCATTTTATAATACTTTTTTGTACTTGTCATTTTGACACATGCAAAAAAAAATGTCAAAACTGGTTTTTTAATACATATATTACTGTTTAAGTGAATAAAGTATTAATACGTTATCCATTCTTGTTATTAACGTTTACCTTTAAAGAACGAAAATTAAATTGTATAAAATATATCTCTCAAAATAACAAACACTGCGCAAATATTGAGCTGAATGTACACGTAAAGTGAGGTTAAAAGTTAGTAAAATATAGTTACGAAATACTAATTTTCTATTATTTTTTGGAAAAAATAACATTATTATATAATCATAATTATGTAAATAATACATATGGCTTCAAATATCTTACCAATCGGCACAAATGGATTTTCCTTTATTTTACGTGTTAAACGTTCTTGTGTCGTTTCTTGATGATTACTTCCCCGTACATCTTTATTTAATTGTATCCAATCTAATTCTGTAAATTCATTTTCTTTCGGTAAACCCATTATAAAATTTTTGACACTTCCGTGTAATTTCAAATTGACATGCCCCCACTTCACATTTCGTACGGTACGTTTATTTGCCAGATATGAAGAAAATTATTTCTGTATAATATTTATTGGAAACAACACATTTAGTAATAAAACAGTATAAAATATATCAATATATTTCATAGTAACACTTATATTTTATTTCCATATTTTTTAAAGAATAAATATAAATATTCAACAAGAAAAATAAAACGAAGGTGTTTATATCCTGAACTAGAACATAACTTCTTGAACTAAAACCTGCAAAACGCTGAAAACCTAACCTAACCTGTGTCAAAGTGAAGTCATTGTAAAAAACTTCGAACTGTAATTGGTTCATGTACTTGTGTCCATTATTAT
Source organism: Poecilus cupreus (assembly GCA_963942605.1). NCBI lineage: Eukaryota > Metazoa > Arthropoda > Insecta > Coleoptera > Carabidae > Poecilus > Poecilus cupreus. The sequence goes on along the minus strand of OZ012720.1, from coordinate 20,708,384 downwards.
ATTAGAATTCTATAAATTTATAACGATTAAAATCTAAGAAAATATATTTATCTGTGCTGTATCTGTGTAAAATGACGGCTGTTATGATGGATTACGAGTTCAAAATGAAAACCCAAAATGAGCGAACTAAAGTTGAAGATTTGTTTGATTATGAAGGGTGCAAAGTTGGTCGTGGGACATACGGACATGTATATAAAGGAAGACGGAAAGATGGCTCGGATAACAGAGACTATGCCTTAAAACAGATTGAAGGAACAGGTTTATCTATGTCTGCTTGCAGAGAAATTGCTGTATGTTTAATATTAGTAGTTGTTATTCATTTATTTATTTAACTTTACTTTTTAGTTGTTACGCGAACTTAAGCACCCTAATGTAATTAATCTCATAAGAGTTTTCCTCTCGCATAATGACCGCAAAGTTTGGCTACTTTTTGACTTTGCTGAACATGATTTGTGGCATATAATTAAATTTCACCGTGCAGCAAAAGCAAATAAAAAACCTGTCATGGTACCAAAAGGAATGGTCAAAAGCTTATTGTATCAGATTCTGGACGGAATTCACTACTTACATTCAAATTGGGTGCTGCATAGAGATTTGAAGCCAGCAAATATTCTGGTTATGGGCGAGGGGCCCGAAAGAGGACGAGTTAAAATTGCAGATATGGGATTTGCTCGTTTATTCAATGCTCCATTAAAACCACTTGCTGATCTCGACCCAGTGGTAGTTACATTTTGGTATCGTGCTCCAGAATTATTACTAGGAGCTAGACATTACACAAAAGCAATAGGTAATATGTAAAAAATACTTATAAAAATTATTCATTATGTATGATCTAAAAGCAATTTATTCAAGAACGAGTTTCATCATTGTCATTGTATTTTTCACAAATGGAGTAAATACAACCAACCCTTCGAACAAAATAACTTTTATTTATCTACGATAGTGTGTAAAACTGATGTTTAACTGTTAGTTTCAAGTTTGTAAAACGGTTGTTTAGTAACACGATCCCATTAGTCACGGGCAGTCACGGGTTGCCAAGCAACGAGTGATTAACATTTTTAAACGCCGAATTTGCAAAAATTTTCTTATCATGGCAAACTTCTTATTTAATATTGTGATCCTACTTCATAAATAAAAATATTTTTTTTAATATTTTTCGGGGTTTTTCATTTTATCGTAGATAAAATTTTGTACGATACACATTCGTAAAGCGTCTTTAGTCACGAATGGGTCAATTAAAACACGAGCGTAGCGAGTATACCGGGTGTCTGTCTTAAAGGTGTACATAGGAGATTAACATGAGATATCAGTTTTTTGCGTGCTGTTGCTCGGTGTTCTATCGGACAACAATCATTGTGGTACCAATCTAAAGATATCATTTTTCTGAATCAAACGATGTAAAATACACTACTATTTAGTGGTAATTTGGTTCCGTAAATTAATTTTTAAATTTTAAGAATTCTCCGGTTTATTCAATTTTTATCGTAAATAAATATAGTCATCCATGACTGTTTTGTTTTGATTTCTGTCAAGCTATTTATTTGACGTTTCTGACTTTTGGACATGTTTAAGACAATTTGTAAAATATGGCTATTTATATCACTGAAGAGCGTATTTTTATGGTAAAATAATTTTTTGGAGGAAACAGTTAGCTCAGAGTGCGAGATCTATGTTCCATTAAGTTTATGAATCGACCGAATCCAAGTGCAACCACAAATGCCAGTATCCACGAAAAATACACGTGAGCTTAGTAATTGCAATTTAGCAAGAGCAGAAAAACGTGCTTTATAGGAAGAAAGGGTTTTAGGAATGATAAATGTAGATCCTTCGTATAGCACTAGATTTTTTGGAAATGAATTGGGTGTACATCGTTCATATTTTTTTAAAAAAAGTTCTTTTTATTCCTACAAAATGCACTGCATTCAAGAACTTTTTTCCATTTGACATAGAAAGTGGAAGAATATTTTGTGAAGATATACAAAACAGAGCTAATAAAAATGAAATTTTTTGTCATCGATTTAAAAAAAACTTAACTCTTAATAAATTAATATTATTTAAAGAAAACTGGTTTTTAGACTTTAATTTATTTAATAAAATCTTTACGCAAAAATTATAAAAGTACGCTTGTCATTACTGAATATGACCATATTTTACAAATTGACAGAAACGTCAAATAAATAGCTTGACAGAAATCAAAACAAAACAGTCATAGGTAACTACATTTATTTTCGATAAAAACTGAATAAATCTGAGGATTTTCAAAATTTAAAAATTAATTTACGGAACCAAATTACTACTAAATTGTAATGTATTTTACATCATTTGATTCAGAAAAATGATATCTTTCGATTGGTAGTACTATCATTGTTGTCCGATAGAACACCGAGCAACAGCACGCAAAAAACTGATTTCCCATGTTAATCTCCTATGTACACCTTTAAGACAGACACCCGGTATAAATAATAGTATACTGGACTCATTCTATAAGACTTTTTTCGTACTTGTCATTTATAAAACTTTCTGTGGTTCGTATTCTAAATTTTAACACGTGCGAAAAGAAAACATGTTTTATACAACTTGTTCCATTGTAATTTTATTTGATTTCTTAAATTTTACAAATTACTTAGGACATATAAGTTTTATTTCTAACAATTCATATGTTGATAAGCAATAAAATATATAATCTTTTAATTTAGATATTTGGGCTATCGGTTGTATATTTGCCGAGCTTTTGACCTCGGAACCAATATTTCACTGTCGCCAAGAAGACATAAAAACAAGCAATCCATATCACCATGATCAATTAGATCGTATTTTTAATGTAATGGGCTTTCCTCATGAGAAAGATTGGGAAGATATCAGAAAAATGCCTGAACATCCTACCTTACTCAAGGACTTCAAGAAGTCGAATTATGTGAACTGCTCTTTGGTGAAATATATGGACCGGCACAAAATCAAGCCAGATAGCAAGGCGTTTCATTTATTACAGAGGTTACTGTTGATGGATCCTAATAAAAGAATCACATCCGAGCAGGCGATGCAAGATGCGTACTTTGCCGAGGATCCGCTTCCAACGCAAGAGTACGTGTTTAATAGAAAATTAAATGTTATTAAAGTATGTGTAAATTAAACATAAATGTCCTCCTTTAGTGTGTTTGCTGGTTGTCCAATTCCATATCCCAAGAGAGAGTTCCTTACTGACGATGATCAAGAAGAAAAGGCTGACAATAAGAACCGGCAAAATCAGCAACAAAATGTAAGTACAGAATAAAAGATTTCATATTGAGGCAGAAATGTGCAATATATTACTAAACTCAGGATTATTAATTAATGTTATTTTAAAAATTATTCATCTAATTTTTGTTTCTTTTCCAAACAATAGAAAATAAATTATTTGTTTTTAATACATAAAACGAATATCAACATAATTCTTCTATACATGTATATTAAGTAATTCTGCAAATATTCTATTAGAAAGTGCTTACCATTATTGAATAGTAAATGCTTTCGCATATTTTGATATAAAATTTTATTCTTTTGTTAAGTAAAATAACAAATTTGTAAGTAAGAAAACACTATAATTTTTAATATTTTTCGACTAAGAATCTAATTTTCTACAATACATGAATAATCAGAAATATAGTTCCATAAGAATACTATCTATTTTTTTAAAAATTACAATCAAGAAGCAAATATGGAAAATATGTTAAATAAAATAAATAAATATAAATATATCATCACGACTTTTACCCATTATGGGTATGGCATTCTGCTTACGCAGATCTCGGTAATTATTTTTACGTATGTAATGCGGTTACCAGCCGTCAAGTCATAGCCCCCAAAGTTGTTAGTGGAGGGGGAACCACAGGGGTAAATTTAAATTGGTAATTGTCGGTAGTTATCTTTACATATTTAAGCCCTGTTTATTAGGGTGGTCCTTCTATACGATAATTTTTTTTTTGTAACTGTGATTTAAGAATAACTTCAGTGCAATTAGAAAAAATCATCTTCCAATGAAATACCCTTATTAAAATCTAACAATCTTGAAATTAAAATAATCTGAAATTTATTATTTTGTTAGGAACATTTGTATGCTTTACTAGAAACAGATAATATTAACTCTACATTTGTATATAATAGCAAGTGCAAGCCCAGCAAAGCGGCGCTGATAATCACGGCCAACACGGACCGAACGCCAAACGAGTGCGGTTGGCACCACCGGGCCATCCAGGACAAGTGGGAGCTCAGAATGCTGTACTGGGCCAGCAGCAGCAAGACTTCCACCATGTGCAACAGCAACAACAACAGATCATGTTCAACAACTCGCAGCAGCAGCAGCCACAGCAAACATTCCAACAGAGATTCTAGGAAATATCCATACGGACATTACATCTTCGTGTTGTGTAATGTAAAGCTCGTTCGCCTCCCAAAACGAACATTGAAAAAGAATGTGTTACGATTACATATGAGAAAAGAGCTTCAAATAAAAATGTAGAATTTTCAGTTGAGCACCGAAATCAGTATTCAGATCCTTTTTACTGGTCCTTAAAAGAAATTATAAAAATTGATGCTCTCTATGAATTTTAAATAAAATACAGATAAATGTATAGTACTGTTACTATGTCCAAATCATTTTTTGGTATGAGAAGTTGGAAAGTTTTTTGGTTTTGGTTCGCACGACACGACTGAAATACTAAATCTAAAAAACAGACTATTTTCTTTAGAACAATTCCAGCAGGTTTCTAAGCATATTTTGCTTTGATTCAGAGTTCCAGTCTTTACTCTAATTTGGATTTGTATGTGTCTTGTTATGGATTTTATATTTTGAATCTGTTGGATTCTGGAACTTTTATATCATACCTTTATGTTATTGTAGATATTAATATTTAACGCAAATATATGTATGAGTTTTTATCTTAGGACTATTTATTTGTAACTAATTAATTGTGGACACTAAAGTACTTCAAGGAAAAAAAATCTAATGTGGGCACCACACTACTTTCTTATACAAATAAAACCAACTGAACACGTATGACTTGTTCCTTGCGTATGACTTTATTTTGACAATTATTTGACTTATAGATGTTAGTGTTACCAATTTTTTGTTTTCATTGTAACTATGAATTTATTTTAAAATAGAAATCAATTAATATTTAGTCTTCAAAACTTTCTAACTAATAATACAAATATTACTTTTATAATATTTCATAAGTCACATATTTTTGATCACAATTAATTGACACGTTTGACACATATGCCGAATTCATGCAACCATTTTCATTTACATTTAATTTAAATTTATTTTAATTTAAAAAATAAATACGTGTTATCAAATGTATGTATTCATACAATCATTTAATTTATGTTCTCATTTTCATTTAATTTATGAGATAACCAACTTTTATCTTTTAAATGAAAATGAAAAATTTTGACGTTTGTGATTGAACATGTTATATTTTAAATCATTGAAAATGGAAATTCTTTGCTAAATATGAATAATTTTGATGGTTTTACTTGTAGAACTGATCAGAATTAAGAAAATACCATTTTCTGTCCGATAAAAAGAAATTTTATTAAAAAATAAAGAAGCTGTTATGATCATGATGTAGTAACATAGATTTCAAAAGATTATTGAAGAAATATTTTCCCTGTGGAATCTGTTTGTTGAACAAACGACTTAACTGGGTCTTATTTTCTTCATTTTGAAATAATAAAATTATATGATGAATACATAATCACTTGTAACAAATCATGATCCCTATTTAAAAAACTCCATGCTTGCAAAACATGAACCGCACAACTATTTGTGTATTTATTATTCCAATATTTAAAATTAACAGAATTAAATGTAACACATGACGTACTTTGATACATGCATTCATTCTTATTTAATATTGTAGTGTTCCATGAGTGATACATTTGAAAAAGATAAATTAAAATAAATGAAAATGGCTGCATGAATTCGGCATTGGATATTAAAAATGTTTTAGTTTTTTTTCCCTTTGTAACTAAGATTATTGAAATATATTATTAAATACAGAGTGCCCACGATGTATGGTATATATTATATATCGGTAAATATTGACTTTATAAAAAAGAATTGTATATAAAAGTTGTTTAACATTTTATTTTCCATAATAAGGTAGCATTCAATTTTTTGTATTTTAGAAAACAAATGAGTAACGAATAACACTTTAATTTTTTTTAAAATAGCAATGGACCCTTTCATAAGGCTCATTTGATAGAGATTTTTCTCTCTTTATAAAAAAGAATTGTATATAAAAGTTGTTTAACATTTTATTTTCCATAATAAGATAGCATTCAATTTTTTGTATTTTAGAAAACAAATGAGTAACGAATAACACTTTAATTTTTTTAAAAATAGCAATGGACCCTTTCATAAGGCTCATTTGATAGAGATTTTTCTCTCTTTTCGGTAACATAAAATCTTACTACCCCTATAGCAGACATTTTTTGTTCAGATTTTTTCCATTCTGATTTTGTAGTCATTCCATAAAATTATCGACTCAGTAGACATATGAACCAAAATTGTGTATACTATTCCTCACTAGACGTCGCTACACGGTGTTTATCCACCTAGAGCGAAAAACTATAATCATCAACTGTAACAGACCTGCACGGGATTATGCTGTGCCAGAAACTTCAACAACTCTTGGTTCTTGTGGAAAGAGGACTGGTAATAATTTTTTTAAAGTCTTATCAGCTAAAATAGTAATTAAAATCATGCGATTTGTTATATTAACAATAAAGTTTTGCTAAAATTATATTTTTGAAATATTTAAATAATTTTATTTTAAGAAAAGTTTTACTTTAATTGAATAAAATACAAACAACAATATAAATTGTAATTTGTTTACAAATTGACATTTTATTTTGTTTGGTAGGGTGGAAGGCGCCAATATTTTTAAAATGATGGGAGAAACACACGCTACGAATTTAACCACGAAGAAAAAGAAATTATACGGCGAACTTCTTAGAACAAAACATCTCTTGTCGACTATGAAGAAAAGGGGAGTAAGTTCTGCAAGAAATTTATTCAAAAATACGTCAGACATTTTTCATAAATATATGAAAGCTTTAGAAAAAGTTGATGAATTAAACCCGGTTACTAAATTATTCATCAAAAGTTTGGTAAGGAAGGTCTTGGTTTTAAATATTTATTGACTAAATATTTAAATCAAGATCCTTTACAAAATTACTTTGCTGTGATCAGGGGTTTGTGTGGACAAAACACATGAGCACAGTTTGTTTCGGCTTTTAAAACTACTATTATTAACGGATCTTTAAAAAATTCAAGAGAATCAAACTGTGCGGATGATGGTGGAGTTTACCTGGTTGCTCTAAATTTCCTTCTTTCCCAGTCCTCCACACCTTCCCAACAATCCAGAAATCCTACCTTATCTAATCAACCCTTTCTTTCTCCTGTCACACAAGCCATTGAAACAGCAGTAAGCGACAACATGCAGAACTTACGAGTCTGTACGTCTGCGTATATTGCAGGATTTATTGGCCGGCGAATATTGAATAAAACTTGCATGACCTGCCTTTCGTAAAAAATGTAGCGACAGTCATGCTGTTATTAGATTGAAGGACTATGGTGTAAACAAACCATTATTAGTTTATCCGGCAGAGGGAATTGTTCAGCAAATTGATGAGCACGGGGGGAAATTTTTAAAAATATTCCAAAAAATATTAATTCTAATAATGTGATATTATCTCTATAAAATATTTTTGTTAAAGAATTTGATTTAAAAAATCCTTGTACAATTCATGCAGAAATTATGAATAATAATGTTCTTTTGACTCTTTGTCACTTTATGGTCAAGCATTTTATAAAAAAATTATAAAAAAAAATGTCAGACCTAATAAAATTGTTGACGATTATGTTAATATTTATGGACAAGTTTCATTTTATACATAATAAATACTTTTATATTTTATTTGGAAATATGAATTTCTTTTTATTGCCTTTCCTCTCTAAGGATAGGTTCCAATGAAGTTACAGATGAAAGACAAGCATAAATAGTAACAATAATAACAATTTCAGTGCAAAGTTTCTCTGGTCACTCCTCCACAAAAAAATTGATGCGCCGTTCCTACTGTCACGGATCCCGATTCATGTACCACGAATAGCATCAAGGCACTCCAGTACTTTTCTTTCCAATAAATATTATTATTATTTCTATTTTGCCAAATTTTCTGCGTTTATGCAGGTATTTTAGTAATAATATACGACTTAGGACAAGCAAGTATATTATTATTATTATAACATTAATAACGAATAACTAGTTTCTTACGAGTATTGTCAATCTTTTACCACAGAATAATAATTAAATCAACTGAATAAATATTAAATGTGCGCATCAAATGTTTGTAATGAATACATTTTATTATAATAAATAACATTTAGAATTATTTATACATTGCCCTATTATAAATCATTTGTTGTTTGAATACTGTAATAATTTTTTTATTATACCTACGTCATAATTCGTGTTTAAAACACGCTGCAGCGTTCACAAACGCAATATTAAAACACGCCGTTCTTTAAAGGTTGCTAAGCAACAACACAAATAATTACTGTTAATATTTGTCAAAACTGTAAACGTAAACAATAAATACTAAACAAACTCCATGTAAACGATATAAGTCAAACGTCACACGCGTAATATTATCAAAATCAAAATGTTGCTTTTCAGTTTTTTTCAGAGTATGATGCAGGTATAATAAAAAATAGCGTATGACACACATGTATAAGTGCTTTCAAAGCACTCCGCTTCGCGTCGTGCTCTTAAACTCGTCGTACGTGCTTTAAAAGCTTACTTATACACTTGTATCATAATATACTATTGTTTGTCTAAAATTAGAATGATGAAAGGAAAATTATTACAGTAATAAGTGTAGTGTATTGGAAATAATCAAGTTATATAGTAGAGTTAGGATATTATTGTAATTAATTAAATAGATGTTATGAAGGTACGTAATATTAAGATGTTGATGTAAAATGTGAACAGTTAGTAATAAACGGTAGAAGCGAACGGATGCAAGTGTTTCAATGAACCCTATTTCCCTGTCACACTGATAGTTCCAGTAACGTAGAACAAGGATTCTACAATAAGTTAAAAATATTTTTTCATTCATTACTTCAATTTTGGACAAGCAATAGTATATTGAACAACTAGTGTTACAATGACATTTTTTGTAATACGAGTATAGTTTGCGTAAACGTGCCGCAGCCGAGTGACGCAAAATACGAGTATTATAATTAGGCATTGTAACACGAGTTGTTCATACGGTTCATACTACTTTTCCTATTTCACGTTCATAAATTCAATAAAAATAAAATAAAAATGTACGGCATGTTTAATATACCACTGGTCACCAAGGGGCTTTACCCGCGGGGCCTGTCGGATCCCAGGCCGCAACCCCGACGCAGAGGCTCCGATTCAATAATTTTACATAAGCAATGACAGCCCCAAGTTTGACAGATTGTTAATTTTACAAATAATAAATTCCCCAAAAACAATTGCACAAATTTTTATTTTGTAGCATTGTTTTTGAGAAAAACAGTGTCACAAAATTGACTTTGTGTACGTTAAATAAGAAAAAACTATTACAATATTCAAATAAATTTAAATCATGTTTCAATAAGGGGAATTGCGCAACCCGCATTACTTTATAACTTTGGCAATGACGCTAGGTGGTTCTAATGTTGAAGGAGTGGGGACTTCTATCACAAAAAAATACACGTAACTGTCAAGTCTCCCTTCTATATGTGTGTTTTATCCGTGATGTTGACTCTGAACCTCTGAACTGTACTTGTAAACTGGTGAAAAACTGGAGATTTTTTTTAGCTCCGATCTGGTGAATTTTATTTTATTTTTTTCACTGGTAACACTGTCATTACGGACAACGGACTACTACTGCTGAACTACTCGCACTGTCCCACTTGTCAGTGTGTAGTTTGTGTACTGTATTTATTATTACTACTACTTTTATTATTATCAAAGGATAATGTCTGACGGTATAGAATAATAAATGTTTAATATGTGTGCATACAATAATTATGTTTGTTTTTACAGAAGATGTTATACGAAGAAGATTGTTGATTGACGGAGATGGTACAGGAGATGATCGTAGGTTAAATGTGTTTTTAAAAAATTTAATAAAATGGTGCAATCTTCCTCATGACAATAAAGTAGAAAATCAATTCATACATGATAAAATGCTTGCTCAATTAACACAGTGTGAGTTTGCTGTTAAAAAATCAGTTTTATCGACAAAAATGATATCACAAGAACTCGATAGTTATGAAAATACGTGTCATGCCATAAAATCTCAAATCGAAACAGTAAAATCTAATCTTAATGTCGCATTGGAAGACCTGAAGAAAGCTAAAACGGTACGAAAAAATAAAATGGAATATGATATTTTAGCAAAAGTTATTAAAGAACAGCCCGATAGAAAGGAAACTGATAAACGTATGAGAGAATTATTGAATGAATTAGCAACTCTAGAAGATAAAAGCAAGCAACTGGAAAAGAAATTAGATATGAGAAGAAAACAATTTTATGTTCTTATTTCAAGTGCGAATCAGTTACGGGATTTATTAGATACAAGTGATAGTGATGAACTTATGGATACGTCTTTGGATATAGATGATTTGCCAGATACAATTTTAGGTTCAACAGACCAAGCTATGTCACCGTGATTTTTATGTGAAGTAAGAAAAATTATTTCTAGTTTCAAGTCTATTTTAGTATTCATTTAATTATAAACGTAAGTTTGTACTGAAATGATTAAATATAATTGTATTTCTTAATGTATTTGACTGTTTACCTCATGCACGTATTGGTGATATTGTGCCGGGTCAAAATTTTCTAGATGTTCATGTTACTAGCTGATTAAAATTAGGAGCAATTCTTGCAGGTGGTTGTTTACTAGTTTCCACCTAGATTTTAAAAGATTTAGAATAATACATTTTCTTTATTTTGTACATTTAAGCGGATGTGCGCGACACATCAGATATTTTAAATTCGATTTAGGTTCAATTTAACAAATTACGATCGAAATCTGATAACATGCAGTAAGAAAATCGTTTAGTGCTTATAACAATTTTATTATTTGAAGTACAAAACAAAAATATTTATCACCATAGCTTGAGTTTAGCTACTTTAGGTACATTTCGAATGGTTACAGATAACCTTGTATTTCTATTAATACATTGGCCAATATTATAGTTTTCAGAACAATTTTTTAAGTTTACTATATCTTCGGTTATTACATCTTCAGTCTGATTACTTATGGAATGTAAATATACATTGTACATGTCATCTTGCAGTATCAATAGACTTTGCGGTTCTAATAAAAGTTTACATATATTATTACGCTGTTCATTATTTTCATGAAACTCAAGTACTGTATGCGATAAACAATTAATTGTACATATTGTTGGAGTAAATAATGGTCCATCGCTGTGTGGAAAAATGCCTTGACCAGGTAAGTACTCATTAATAAGCACATGATTTGGGCACTTATTTTCTTCAAATAGGCGTAAATCTTTAATTTTTTTAATGTATGTTGTCAACCAATCAGGTATTGGCTCCATTAACATTCCATTTTTGTGAGGAATACCCCCATAGTCCTGCAATCTGCGATTAGATAAACATGTCCATTTTGGTTTTGGCACAGCATATACATTTTTCTTTATACTTAATTCTTCATTTTCAGTAATAAAATTCGAAATGTAATAAACTGTTGGTGGTGCCTAAATAATAAAGAAAATATATAAATACATATTTGTTTAAAGAAAATAAAACTAACCGTATCCACTATATACTTTTTGTAATCATCAGCCATTTCTTAACCGAGTAAATGATTTTCATATTTAAAATGTTAAATCATGGATTACTGCTAACCCTAAAAAATCGCTAAACAAAACATGATAAACAAATTTTATACTTATAACTCATTTGTTTCCGCTAGGTTCGCCAGGCAACGAAAATGAACTCGTATCCCTCTGGTGGCAAAATTATGAACTTGGCTAGTTAGTAACCATTTTACTCTCTTGTCTATGAACCATTTGTAGCGTACTGGATCAACCTCCTGGCACATATATAGTGTTGTTATCGAATTAATTTTGTGCTATTTTCTTTTATTTTGTGTCTTATTTTTCTTAGTATGGATATTAAACCCAAATTAAAAGTGTCCAACACAAACTGTTGTGTTTATGAGTGTCATTCTCGCGCGGGAAAGAAAATGGGAATTAGTTTCCATGCTTTCCCCAGAACAGGTGAAAGAAAAGTGAAATTACCGAATAAATATGGTGAAACAGAGCTGGTGGACAAAAGAGCTGCTTGGATTAAACAAATTGGTAAAGCAGTCACAGAGAATATGAAAATATGTTCTCTTCATTTTAAGAAGGAAGATTACTTTTTACCAGGTTTGTTTAGCGTAAATGTATGTTCGTGTTCGTGTTCGTGTTAATAATATTTTAAATTGTAGATATACCCTGCAAAAGAAGAAAATTAAAACCTACTGCAGTACCAACTTGTAATTTACCGAGGCAAGAAGTTGTGAATGAACGTAGAGTTCCCAGGAAAAGATTAATTGAACCTGAGGCAACAACTTCCCTTAATGATGAAATACGTGATACGACAGAAGATTTTGAGGCTGTGAAAAATTGTGCAAATGATATTGAGTGTGCCAAAACATTATTAGGTTTAGCTTCAGTAAAAAACACTTATGTTGATATCGGTGTGCAAGTGACGAGTGGGGATATACGTTTCGTTGATCTTATTGATTCAGATACAAAATTAAATACTTTAACTGGTTTACCAAATTTTAAAGTATTAAATCAACTTACACAGTTGTACAATAAAGGTTATCCTAATATAAAAATTTTAAAATTGTCAACTAAAGAGAAAATCATACTCACATTTATGAAAATGAAACAGAATATTACTTATGCTGTACTAGCAGTTTTATTCAAATACGTAAGTATGGTCACTTGTAAAAATGTATTTTGTGATACAGTTGACAAGTTACATAATATTTTAAAACTTTGTGTTTATTGGCCATCGAAAGAAGAATGTACGAAAAATATGCCTATTTGTTTTAAAGACTTTAGTAATGTAAGAGTAGTATTAGATTGCATAGAAATTCCGATGCAACAACCAAAATGTTTATGTTGCCGCTTAAAATCGTACTCTCATTACAAATCTCATAATACAATAAAATTTTTAACTGGAGTTAGTCCGGCTGGTACAATAACATTTATAAGTAAGGCGTATGGGGGTAGAACATCTGATAAGGTGATATTTGAGCAGAGTAATTTAATAGAAAAATTAAATAATTACGAAGATGCAATAATGATTGATAAAAGGTTTAGAATAGACGAAATAGCTGGCAGTTACGGGATCAAGTTAATTAGACCAAATTTTTTAAAGCAGCAAATGCTGCAGTCTAAGGACCAAGCAGATATGAATTGTAAAATAGCTCGCGCCCGTGTACATGTAGAGAGAGTTTTCCAAAGGGTAAAAAAATTTAAAATTTTAAATACCCCGTTAGCATGTGATATTCTACCTTTAATTGACAAAATTTTTATAATTGCATGTGGCATCACAAACCTTTCTTCGCCAGTATTAAATGACGATGAATTTTTAGAATAATCTCCTATACATAAATATACAAAAACTAATGTAAATAAATAAATACAATTTATCTGAAATAAAAGTGTATTTTTTTATATTAAATAAAGTAGGTACAAAGAAATATTTGTAATAAACTACGTATTCAAAAATAAAACAAATATTACATGAAAATGAAAAAATCTGATGTGGCCAGCACATAACCTCCCGCCCAATACTACTCTTAAACGGTACAAAATAGTATTTGATGATACAGAAACATACCTTCTTATTTGGTTATTTTCTATTTATATTTGAGAAATTAAATTTTATTTAGTATATTTATTTAATTTTTTGACATATATTTCACTCAGAAAACAGCTTCATAATCAAAATGACGTGTCACATTTCGTAAAAAATTGAAAATTTTTAAATGTTTCCATGGTGTACTAGGAATGCAAGATTTGTGAAATCTAATTTCTTTACATTTTATTATCTCTAAATCCAATGAAAATTAATAAAGTTAGTGTGATCAAAACACATGTAAAATTAAATATTCTTCAACTTTCAAAATATAAATTGTTGAAAAAGGAAATTTAAACGTGTTTTTCACGAAAAACTGTTAAAGGCTTCAAGTAAACTGCTACTACCGGTTGACCAATTTTATCCAAAATCTAATCAGCTCTTCATTTAAATATAAGATGCAATAATTCACAAAATTGTATTTTTTGGTATTATAGTATTTGAGTTATGCGAGACGAAAAAATTGCCATAGATTACACACACACACACACACACGCACGCGCACACACACACACACACACACACAGACAGACAGACACAGACACACACACACACACACACAGACATCATCGCCAAAATAGAAAAATCGTATTGTAGGACCCTAAAACGTGCTTATTCATTGAAAACTCACTACCCAATTTTTTGACCAAAAACAATACCTCCTTTACCTAGAGGTAGGCGGGAGGTAAAAACAATATTTTGATTGGATTTAATCCACAAATGTGGTAAAAAAAGTAAACGTCGATTTTGACTAGAAATAAAATAAAATGCCGCTTCGGCTTAAAAGTACAACATAACAAAATATAGTAAATTGCTGTTCATACACATACACACAAACATTCATACACTCAGTATGTATAATTCAATCAATATTTGCTAATATCACATAAAATTATTTTAAAAAATGTCATTTTGACTAAAAAACAAATATCAATATAAAATTATTGCACTAAGAATTTGTACTTTTTCTTGTCAATTATTGCACTAAGAATTTGTTCTATTCTCGCAAATAGATTGCATCATCTTTTCAAAATATTTTGTTTTTACAGTGAAGAGTATATCCCTCACGAAATCCTCATCATATGGTACAGCAATGTTCAAAAAGGTTTTGCAAAAACTGGAATAAACAATAAAATCAGTTAATTGAACATTTAATATTGCCATTCCTAATTGGACTTGTCCATAATAAGGGTGCTTGTGAGACAGGGATATTCCACTGTTGTTTCAGATATTTGCATTTTGATAAGCAAAGTAATGGAGAATGTTGGCGACTTGAAAATAAATATTTAATAATAATGTGCACAATACCATTGGGTAAATATACTTTTATTTTTCAGTAAGCATACCTTTAACAGGACATTTTATCTCTAATAATTTGGTTGGTTTACCATCAGTTTTGATCACACCGTCAGGTGAAAATGCCAGTCATGGATTTGATTCGGTGACAATTAACCCTGTTTCCAAAACTTCGTACCCCAAATGATCTTTATAAATAGTCCTTGCTTCATCTTCGGTTATCTTTCCATATTGCATATTCCTGGAACAAAAAGATTTCTGTCAGAAATATTTTTTTGATTTTGTAGACCAGTCACCTTTCGCGTATGTATATAGTTCGTAACATCTTGAACCTGTTACTCTAAACTGACGTTCTTCTTCCCACCGTTGAAAGTCTTGTTTAGTTTTCTCAAAAACTTCTTGCACGTTTGTGTGATTTAATAGGGCTTCAATGTAAAATAAATTGATAAAATAAATCAAAACCATAAATTATTTTCACTTACCTTGTGGAGGTTCTGGACAAAACAAAGCGAGGTGTTTAATACTTGTCTTTCTTCTTCAACAATGAAGTTAGGCAAATCTTTCTCTTCCAAATATTTTGCTCCTATTATTTTTCTACATAAAATTAAAGTTTATGCATAGGTACTTAGATTTTCACATTTTTCTATATATGAATAAACAAACCTGTGTTTCGCTATAGCTGAATTTGGATCACATGATATTAATTTTTAAAAAATTTCTCTTCGCTCAAGTAAGTAGTACTAATATAATTATTATCTTTAAAACAATCAGTTTCTAGCCAGGGTTTTGGTTTATATTGTTCTAAAGTTGAAGATCTTTTATTTAAAACTTTTTTTTCACAACTAATTCCATATTCGTAATAAATTAAATGTTTTGTTCTATGTGTTAAGAAATCGTACACTTTCGGTTTTAAAATTATGAACAAAATCAACTCAGTTCTTTTCATTGACATGAAACATAATTATAAAGTTTTATATTCCACAATGACAAAGTCAACATGGAAATGAGTAAAACGGATTTGAGAAACTTCAAAACATATATTTTGTTAAAATGTTGCCATCGTTTTTCGTAATTAAATAAAAATAAATATATCATCACACCTTTTACCCATTATGGGTGTGGCACTCTCACTCTGCTTATACTGCTGCTCCGGTAAGTGATATATTTTTGCGCATGAAGTGTGGTTACCAGCCGTCAAGTAATGCCTCCCAGAGAAGTTAGTGGAGGGGGCACCATAGAAGTAAATTAAAAATGGCAACTGTCAGCTGAGGGATTCGTACTGTATTAACAAGGAGCTGTTTACCCCTTAATTACTAAATTACACTTCTTATTCTACATACTATAAATAAGTAAAAACATATACTTAATCTTGGTGATTGTGAGCACTAAAAAAATCAATTAATCGTTAAATATGTGATTAATTTTCTTAAAGAATATTTACAGTGCGTATTTGTAAGTACATACATGTATGTACTACAAATTGTAGCTATACAAAATCCTATAACACAGGTAAAATTATATATTTTTAATTATTAACTCGTAGATAGACCATGCAAAAAAGATTTAGTTCGTTAGTTCAATCGTAAGAATAAAAAACTAAAATAATAAGCGGTATAAAATAGAGAAATAGGTTTCAAATAAAAACTATAGTTAATATTATTATTATTCTATAACTTTACTCAAGGTTTAACATAAGATTTAACATAAATTATTTTCTTAAATATGTTTGAAAAACCTTATAGCTTTATAAGCATTTAAATATTCTACCACCACAGTATAAATTTTATAATTTTTATAGAATTTATACGGTGCTATCACTTCTAATTGATAAATTGCTTTCAAAATTCAACCGGATCGTAACTACACTTGAACATCCAAATTATAAATATACTGTGGACAAAAAAACTTCACACATATTGAGAATTGGAATCATATTTCAGAAAACCTAAAAAGTGCTATATATTGAAAACTCCAATTTTTAAACAGGGACAACCTCCCATATAATTTTTTGTAACCGCATCCGCAGACTTCATATTCGCCGCCGAACCGCATCCGCTTGTCAAAATTGAAAATCCACATCTATCATTATCCTCTCTCGCAAATTTTATAAAAAAAAAACAGATTTTTAAAAAAAATTTATACATTTTAAGGGAGCGCATGCATCTGGCTAAAATTCAATGAGTGCTATCCAATTTTTATGAATCGAAATGAGTTAATATTTATGAAAAGATTCCATTAAAAATGCGTACTGTGATTGGAATTTGTTGGGCGTGAGTTCTGCGGGTTAGGGTTTGTTTAGAAAAAGCGTGAGCGAAGCGAGCTAACCTAAACAAAATTTTTGCTTCGTATCTCTGCTAATTCATCCATTTTAGATTGTTGCACATTTGACAAATGAACATTATAAACGTTTCGAAGGATTGCAAATTGGATAGCATTCATTGAAATTTAGGCACTCTTTCACCCTCACCAACATGGTTATGTTATAAATACATTGGTTTTATAAATAATAATATTTAAATATAAATTTTTCTACAATATTTTACCCATCTCTCTTTATTTACAGGATAGTTTTTTATTGGATTAGTTCATATCGATGTATGCGTGTACCTCGGTTTGTACATAGCAAGAAAGCAAAAGGAAAACCACACCTTGCAGGAATACGATCTTTACCGAGTGGAAATTGAGTCAATATTTTCTTTGAATGTAAAAAAATTCTAACTTATTTAATTACGATATACTTATTTTAAAAATAAAGCTGTGATAGTTTTAATTTTATATTTTTAAATAACACAATATTATTTAATATTTTCCTGGCATATAATTTTTTTTTTTTTCATTGTTAAAATTTATTATATTATTTCATTTAAAATACGCATTGTAGAGATACAATAATTATTAATATATTTGTTGAAAGGCTAGTCATAGTTTTTAGTTTATATTGATTTTGTCGTGGTCGATATTTTACTACACTTGAAATAAATTGCAGTGCCGTGTTGTAAATTGACAGAAATACGTACAAATATAATGACCGCGCACAGACAAAGACTTGTACATTGTGAACATTTTTAATAATATAATGAATGCCAGTTTAGAAATATGTACTCTTTTCATAATATTAAATATACTTCATGAAGGTATATACTACATTTAATATTATACATTATTGTAATAAAGTGTTATTTTCAGTTCGTGCTATAGATTGTTTTAAATGTATATCCTTGAACAATGATAATAAAGCATGTGACGATCCGTTTCATAACAATTACACACTAGATATTTTGGAATCTCCATGTATGGGTGGCAGGAAAGGCAGGGATGGGTTGTTTCCAGCAACCTCTTGTATTAAAATTGCTGGTGTTTTTGGTAAGTATTTTGCGAATCTATTTCAATCTTCTGGATTTAATTTTGTTGTGTGCTATAATTATTATTAATTGTAGACGACAATGGCGATACAATAACAGTTCGCGGTTGTGCTTTGGACAGCGGCACGCTTACTACCGATACAGAGATAGTTCGTATGTCACACTGCGGAGGATTTTACTACGAAGACAGGTACTGTTACATAGTTTTAATTTGTAATAAAGTTACACTATATAATACATTTAATTTACAGATATGTCCGAGGTTGTTTACAAAGTTGCAACGACGCAGATGCCTGCAATTCCACTCAAAATTCTAAACATATCACAATCACGCCATTCTATTTAATTTTATTAGCACTGTTTTGCATCAGTTAGTCATATATCAAAAAATCACATCACTGAATTTCGTAGTGCTTTAATCACTTCACGTGCCTTTAATTTAGGATAAAATCACCATATTTCATACATAAAACCAACTGTAACCAGCATTTATACACTAATTTATATTTAACAAATTATACTTGAAAATAATCAGGTACTCCGTCCTCAAATAAAAGTGCACATCATCAATGTCTTCACTTCGGTTGACCCTCCTTATAACAATCGTTTTTCGAGTTACTCTTTTATAAACAATGTATTTCACTTAAAACGATTGTTATGGTATGGATTAATTTTCGGTGACCATAATAATTATACATATATTATACAAAATTATATTATATTGTATCATAAATATATTTGGGATGTAGTTGATTTTACGATCCACTGTTTCGACAGTATGTAACTGCCTTCTTTAGGTGTATATGTAAAATAATTTTAAATTTAACATTTGTGAAGTTAGGGTTAGCTATTATTTATTATAGATTATATATATTTACGTTTTTAATCGACTATGTATTTATAATATTCTCGCATATACAATAGGTCACTCATATATTTATATTAAAATTTGAGCCATTTGAAACAGAATATTTTTGTTAGTTTTGTAATAATGCACTATTTGTGTTTAGAGCAATTTATCTACCATCCTACACGTCACGAGTATTAGGTAAATAAACATGTTAAATATGAATGAAATAATATAATTATGTGCCTCTTACTACTAATTAACGAGCTTTAATATGTAAAAAAAAAAATATATCTGAAAATATACAATTATGATATTTATTATGACAAATTAAATAATTACACTTCAAAATACAAAAACCGCTTAATACAACACACAGAGTTCAATTTATGTAATATTTTTATTATTTTGGTTTTGTTTCCTGGCCGGTAACATGTCGAATATAAATTGCGTCTTCAGGCACTGGATTTGGCGGTACTTCGTCTTCGTTCAAATAAGAGCACGCGATTGCTAATACAGTTCCTATAACATCAAAATAATTTCCATAAATATTTTGTTGTGAAGAATTCTTCTAAAAAGCGGAAGTATACCAAACGTGAATTAAATTGTAGCATAATAGTTACTTATGAATTGTAAACATACTATGATTGAGCTCTGTCTTTAATGGTAAAGAATCTTTTTTCGGATTCAGTCCGTAAAAAGATTTTTCCGGACTATTATTTTAAAACCATAGCAAGATACATATTTTTTTGTCTTTTTTCAAAGACTATTCGACCAAATAGTTTAATGTATTGTGTTGCACGATCCAATAAATGTAATATTTCAAAAATTATTTACGATTCTGTAGATTATAAAACATTGTACAATGCTCGACCGTAAACCAAACTTATCAGTTTCGCACGAATAACAAGCTCGCTAGTTAGGTATCGTAATTGCCAGTAATGTTTTAAGTAACGGTCTTGCAATGAAAATGTAGTTAATACAGAAATTATCTCTACTTTTAAATTTTTATATGCATGACTTTTTCTAGCAAATTATACGAAATGCGAGTTTATAAAACGCCACGTAACGTAATGGTAATATCGTAGTCATAAATATGGTTTCTTACCGTTATGGCTAAAACTTAAGGAAGTGATGGACGTATTATATTGATGGAACTGACATAACCGCTTTTTATTAAAGCCATCCCAAATATTCACGTAGCCATCAGAACCACCTGTTGCAAACGTATTATAATATGTATGAAAACTGATTGCATTAACAGGGTAAATTCGTTCAAGTCCGTCTTCTTTGATGCGGTGACATTTAAACGCATATTTTTTCTTTTGCACTTCAGGGCTAGTATCCAGATACTCAACAGCTACACGACCTTCGATGCTGCTAAGTACGAATCCTTGTTTGTTAGGGAAGCAACGAATCGCCCGAGTCTGGTATTTGAGACTAGAGTCACGTCGTTGATTAACATAAGCCATATTGCGTAAGTCCCATACCAGAATCTTACGGCCTGCTGTACCAACTACAATCTTTTCACCGCATGTACTCATGGTGTATACCTGCAAAATCAAATTAGATTGTAATAATTTCAAATAAAACAAATGAAATGCATAATCACGTTTTCAAAGATAAATATTGTTTTTTGTTTGTGTTTACCTTGTCTCCACAGTTATGAGTTCCAGTACAATGTGGAGAACGAGGATCCCATAATTTCATCGTACTATCCCAGCTACCAGTTATGATTCCATTTATTTCGCTACAGTATTCTACACAACGAATTGCGTTATTATGATTGCCAAGTACTGTTTCTGTAGTACTGTTGAAGTCGTACATCTTTAATGTGTTATCTAAACCTCCGCTATATGAATGAACAGCATCCTAAAAATTAATAGAGTAGTAGGTATTTCACACAGTATTACCATGTATTGTATATTAACATACTTGAAAGCATACGTCGAGAACAGGAGCATCATGAGTATATTTTTGACGAAGAGAATTCGCAGTAACATCATACAATCGTACAGAACTATCCCAAGAACTTACTAATAAAAATTGATTTGTATGTGGTCCAAATTTAACTGACGAAACAGCATCTTCCGGTGGTGATTTAAGTTTATACTCCGTTTGTGCTTTTATTAACATTTTATTGATTAATTTGAATTAATACAAACTTATAAATATTTATGAAATTTATTTCATTTAACAATCACTATAAAAATATATTTTAACAATATTAACTGACAGAGTACTTTATAGGTTATTTATTGTGGTTAAAAACAAGGCTGCCCCTAATTTAAAAACAGCAATAGCATGAAATTAGCGCTTTTTACATTACATATTAAGTTAGAAACAGTTTACAATATTTAGTGACGATTGGGCTTCCAAATTAATTATTTGTGTTTTTATTGGCAGAAGAAAAGGAATGCATGCATCTGAATAAAATTCCACGAGAGTATTATCCAATTTCCTGAACTTGATAGCGTCACGATCAAAAATGGCCGACTTAGCAGAGATATGAACCAAAATGTGTATATTCTATTCCTTACTAGATGACACTACACGGTGTTTTTTTTTTTTTAAGAGCTCTAGAATAAGTGGAAAGTTTGTAACATTGGGGTACAGACATGTATTTAATAATTTCTTCTATTAAATATATGGGTATAGACGTATATATTTCTGTCTCAAAAAATATTGGTAGCAAAGCCAATGTGCGCATGCTGAATAATATTCTAGCATTTTGAGCACACGAACATTAATTTTGCTTATGTACGTCTGCACCACAATCCCAATGTTATACATGGTTTTAGGCGAGGTTTTAGCAGTATATTGCTATTATGTATATGCAAGACATTAAAGAAGTTTCATAAAAGTACGATGTTATGAAGTCGTATTCAAGTCTATGGGGGAACGCGGACGAATATTTTTTCGTTGACCATTCAAACGTTGAAAATGATGCGCACGAATCTGTAAAACTCAAATATTTTTACGTTGATTTTTCAAGTACCGACTTACGCATTTCTTGAATCTGCATTCCTTGATTATGCAAATCTTGAAAATTCAAAACGGCAACGCTGCCTTTAAATTTTTTCTGGGTTGTTCACCACAACTTTTATCTGGTAATATTTTAGTAACTTTTATGTTATTAGTATATTTAAAAAAAATTTACATTTTTAAACCATTTACCAATATGTTTTAAATAATATATTCATATTAAATTAATATAAATGTTAAACAGAAGAATTACAATTGAATTTATAATAGGCAGGGAAGAATTCAATTTAATTATTACAAATAAAATAAACTGAGATCCTCAGTTCGAATCCCACTCCCGACAGTTGCCAATTTAAATTTACCCCTGTGGTTCCTCCTCCACTAACAACTTTGGGGGCTATGACTTGACGGCTGGTAACCGCATTTCATACGCTAAAATATATCACTTACCGAGATCTGCGTAAGCAGAGTGCCACACCCGCAATGGGTAAAAGGCGTGATGATATATATTATTATTATTATAACATTTAATATTTGTTTACATTAAAAACTGTTATTTAGATATGAAATACTTATATAACCTTACTTTATATTAAAACCAGAAAATCTGTTGTATCGATGGATAAATATATGTAAGTATTAATATAAAAATGGTTTGGATGATTACAAGTTGATCTTGTTCAATTTTTCAGAGTAACAAATTGGATTGTTCTTCAGCTGTTTCTTATCATAGCAAAGTTATATCTGACATTCAGTAGATGGATGCTGGACTTAGCTGCTGATATTCAACACACTAATAGTAATAACTATGGCTAGTATTTCCTTCAACAAACGTAAAGGCTATTTTTGTAAAATACATCATTTCTATCGTATATGATAATATGTAGTTGTTCTCTTTCTACTCTTTTGTAACATGGGCCTATAAATGTTAATCAAATGTCACTCTTATTATTACCACTGTGTAAAAGATTTGGAACCTTTTTGTTATTAAATAAAAGAATGCATAAGAGAAAAGAATTATAATCGTAAATCATCTCGATACTATTCCATTATAATTTTTATCAAGCTAAATTTGTGTGCCATAATGTTGCAATAGTTTTTAATGAATTAGAAACACTACAAGGAAATGTTAAATATTAGTTAAAATATTCACTGTCTAAGTTAGATCTATCTACTTCTTATTTGTCGTAATTTCTAAGTCAAAATGAGATCTTATTGTTTAAGCAAGTATGTTGTCATAAAAAAAAAAAACAAATTATTGTTTTCTTACTCATGACAATGTGATAATTACCTCTTTTGCTTCTATTTCATGTTGAGATATTTCCAAATAAAATAAAAGACTTGGATTATGTGCTGGAAAAATATTTATTTAAAAACGTTTCAAATTATTGAACATGATTCTTCATTAGAAAAATAAACGTTTAGCATAAACAATTTAATAGAAACATTAGCTATGTAAGCAACAAATTATGACTTACAAAACAGAGGAAACCATGTATTGTTCAACTCGAAGTCTTCATTCTGATTCACTGTATTGTTTTGCTTCTGCAGTTGGAAAATTTTTGTCTGAAAGTAGCATTACTTTAGTTATTGTCTTTCCTCGAGATCGTTGTCTTCTGTAAATATATACTAATAGAATAGTGTCACTTTTCTTCGACTCTTAATTGTTGTAATGAATATACACCTGCAATCACAAGAAAAGTTGACAGAAACCGGAGTACGCATTAGTAGCCTTCGACGCTACAGAAATGTATGCTTACCACCCAGTTGCCATACAACAAAAATAAACGTCGATTTGACTTCCTATGGCAAAACTTTTCGTCTCTCCAGATTTATTGTCATTACAAGAACCATTTTTCTGTCATCTATTCTATAATTCTATAAAAATAAACTTCAGTATCCTAAATTCTTCCAAATGCCCCATCATCAGAGCATAACTAAAATAAAAGTAATGTTTTTACGATTAACTACGTACCAGTTACTGAAAATAACCCATTGGCGCCGTTTTATTCACAGCATCATGAAATTTTTATTTTTCCAGATTTCAAAACCTGTATCTTTAGATATTTGGTTCCTGTGTGCATATGTCTCTCGGACCATAAGCCTTCGGAAAACAACCCGCCACTTAGGAGTATAATCATTCCTCTATCGCCGTTCATACAGCATAAATAATTATTATCTTATATAGATTTTGTAATTATTTACGTTACCCTTTTCATGACATTTTATCTTCATTCTTTTTATGACCGGTTTACAATTATCAGGCATGCTTTCCCATAGATAAATAATATGAAATAAATGCATTTGAAACTAAACCACAACCACCAATTTGAAGCACAAAGTAATGACAAGAATGGAAGTACTTTAACCGTTAAAATTTTAAAAAAGAGGCTTTATTTATACGAGTTATTCTGCGGCCACTCTACAGCCAATTTTGACAAGCAAATCACGGTACATATAACCTATAACCAAACTACATTTATTATAATTTATAAATAGAGGAAATATTATCTTGGAACATGTTATTTTGTAATAAAATATCTATTATTAATTAGTGTTATTTTAAAGTAACTTATTAACGGATATTGAAAATTTTAATATGGCGCCAAATTTAAAAATGTATCTGTTATGGGTTCAAAACCGACTGTAATGTATGATATTTTTTTGGTACTTTCCATTAGTAGTATTGATGTGAATAAAATAATAATAGAATTATTAGTGGAAGCTATAGATATATTTCGTTAGCGACAAATATAAATATTTAATACGACATTTGAGAGGATAATATGATGATGAACTTAATTAGATTAATTAGTAGGAAAACAATGAATAGGTAGTATCTATTTCTCTTTCTTTCATTCTTTGTTTGTTCATTCATCTTTATTTATTAATTAGTTTATGAACTGCAATTGAAAATCTATATATTGTGTTGTTGATTAAATATAGGTACCTACATTATGAATTAAACTTATTACCTTATTTGTCTGTCTACCTTTCTTCCTATCGTTGTGCATATTTATCTTGCTTCGGGATCTGCGATTGCAGATCCATCTTTCAATTTTGTCCAATCTAACTGAAAGATTTAGTAATTTTACAAGTATGTAATTATAAGATTTATAATACATTATGTGTCCACGGAGACATTTAATGAAAGAATGTAAATTTCTATCTAAAATATACAGATAATTAAGAAACTGCTATAATTATATATTATACCGTGTGTCTGTCTTAAAGGTGTACATAGGAGATTAACATGGGAAATCAGTTTTTTGCGAGCTGTTGCTCGGTGTTGTATCGGACAACAATCATTGTAGTACTAATCGAAAGATATCATTTTTCTGAATCAAATGATGTAAAATACATTACGATTTAGTAGTAATTTGATTCCGTAAATTAATTTTTAAATTTTGAAAATCCTGCGATTTATTCAGTTTTTATCGAAAATAAATGTAGTTACCTATGACTCTTTTGTTTTGATTTCTGTCAAGCTATTTATTTGACGTTTCTGTCAATTTGTAAAATATGGTTATTTTCAGTAATGACAAGCGTACTTTTATAATTTTTGCGTAAAGATTTTATTAAATAAATTAAAGTCTAAAAACCAGTTTTCTTTAAATAATATTAATTTATTAAGAGTTAAGTTTTTTTTAAATCGATGACAAAAAATTTCATTTTTATTAGCTCTGTTTTGTATATCTTCACAAAAAATTCTTCCACTTTCTACGTCAAATGGAAAAAAGTTCTTGATTGCAGTGCATTTTGTAGAAATAAAAAGAACTTTTTTAAAAAAAATATGAACGATGTACACCCAATTCATTTCCAAAAAATCTAGTGCTAAACGAAGGATCTACATTTATCATTCCTAAAACCTTTCTTCCAATAAAGCACGTTCTTCTGCTCTTGCTAAATTGCAATTACTAAGCTCACGTGTATTTTTCGTGGATACTGGCATTTGTGGTTGCACTTGGATTCGGTCGATTCATAAACTTAATAGAAAATAGATCTCGCACTCTGAGCTAACTGTTTCCTCCAAAAAAATAGTTTTACTATAACAATACGCTCTTCAGTAGTATAATTAGCCATATTTTTACAAATTGTCTTAAACAAGTCCAAAAGTCAGAAACATCAAATAAATAGCTTGACAGAAATCAAAACAAAACAGTCATGGATGACTATATTTATTTACGATAAAAATTGAATAAACTGGAGAATTCTCAAAATTTAAAAATTAATTTACGGAACCAAATTACCACTAAATAGTAGTGTATTTTACATCGTTTGATTCAGAAAAATGATATCTTTCGATGGATAATACAATCATTGTTGTCCGATAGAACACCGAGCAACAGCACGCAAAAAACTGATTTCCCATGTTAATCTCCTATGTACACCTTTAAGACAGACACCCGGTATATCATAACATTATTAATTACTTAACTATATGTTTCAAATAGGAACAATGACAATTCTTAATACCCTACCTGGAAAAATTAAACAAACATTACATTTTGTTTAATTTTTTAGTTCTTCAACAATATTGATTTTGCGGGATTCAACTTTGAATAAAATTATTAAGAATAATAGTATATTACTAGCGTCGACCCCCGCCTACGGCGGGTGTCTCAGCTAGGGCTCCGCCATCTCTGAAAGTCTCATAAAACTTATGTAGTTGCAATAATACGAGTATAATAGGAAAAGGGTGATTAGTGCGACATACGGCACACTACACAATATGGCATAATTCTTCCAGTTATAATTATTAATCTCGTCTCTTCGAGGCTTTATTTTGGCGACTAAATAAGTGAATTTTAAAAGAAATTTAAATCAAATACAACTTTCACAAATATTTGTTCATATAATACCGATCTTTGTCAAACATGTCCAAGTGGTCTGCAATTAAAATAATATTAAAAATTTCATTAAATTTGTAATTTTTTCTTTAGAATAAGAAACTATTGTATTCAGAATTATACCGAACAATTTCGAATGCTATCGTTGGAACCGGCCATAAATTTTACTTTTTTTATTGCTATTTTCTTAAATTTTTTATTAGTTTTGAGAATGTTATTTAATTATAACATACTACTCGTACATACTCCACAAAAATAGTTTCACAAAATATATAGGAATACAAAATAGTCCGTGGTAAGGTAGATATATATCATTGTTGTAATCAAGCGTTTGAAAAAGTTCAACCTGCCGCTTGCTAGAAATACACACATGGGCCACTGGCATAAATTTGTTATTATTGATCGCATTAGAAAAATCTAAATAATCCACATATTTTATTTAATTTTCAGGCTCCGTAATTATTATAATACCTACAACAAATATTTCAAAATTAATACAACAAATGAAATCATACACCAAGCACCTGAACGTTGTAGATCAAATTTGATAATTTGAGTAGAAGTAAAATGTGTTGTGTGCACTGTAAATTTTCATTTATAAAATAATTGTACTAAAATAACCTTAATAACATAATTTCTCCAATTGGTTACGTCAAAATATCAAAACCTTTTCAACTACCTTTACTTCTTGAAATTTCTTCTACAAAGCGTATTAAAAAATATCAGTATAATACATATTTTACTATATCAATTATGTTTCTGTGGAATATGGTGATTGAATAACCTTTTTGTAACAAGTTAATTTCGAAATATTTTAATTCATAACACTTGTCATATACAAAAACATAGCATGGAGCATATATCACACATTTCAACACAATTTGTCAGATTGGGATCGCCCTGTCTTCAAAATATGATTGGTTTCACTTTATTTTATGCATTTCTTACTTATTTCTAACTATTCTTGTCATTGGACTATGGAATCAGGTAATTTATGTTTAATCTACAAAATAAAATGTATTAAAACTCGAAATACTTGCATTGCATTGGCAGTGCCCTGTGCACATAACTTACCATTTAAAACTTGTATCAAAGAATACAACAATGCATTGATTACTCTAAACACTGATTACAACAAAGAATTATTACAATCTCATTGACTTTTGCCTGAAGAATAACCACATATAATGAAATTGTTGGACTTTATTAAACTGGCCGTGAATTCTAGGCATTTCGCAATATTTCAACTTTTGTAGAAACGTTTTTTTTAAATGATTTTTTTATAAATTTAGAAATTAGTTAACATATTTGCGCATTTTTTGTAAACATAAATAAATTTACGAAAATTTTCCAGCATGTCTGCAATTAATGCAATTTATATTTAAAATTTCAAACTAAACTGTCAAAAATGACAAGTAGTTGTTCATTTACCTTATTCAAACGGCATGTACAATCAAAGTGAAAATTTTTATTTGAAATTATTTTCATTTTCTTTAAATTGACTTTTTAAAAATTTACAAATTTATAAGTATATTTGTTCATTTATTGTAAACACAAATAAATTTACAAAAATTGTCCAGCTTGTCTACAATTCATGTAATTAATATATTAAATTTCAAACTGAACTGTCAAAAATGACAATTATTCATTCATTTATTGTAAATACGTGATCGTAAAACAGTAAAATTCCACAAGTTACTTGGATACTTGAAAAATTTCGCCTTTTTTGGCCATTTTAAAGGACAAAATGAAGTAAAATAAAAAATCTGCTCCGAAAAGACACTAAACGAAAACTTATAGTATTTAACAGTGAACGTTTCATGTGAATCGATTACTCCGTCTAGGCTGTAAAAATGAGCAACTGCCAGTGATGAAAACATTGAAAATACGTTATGCTGTTTAGTATATAAGACTAGCGGTCCGACCTGCTTCGCAGGTCTGACCCCTAGGCTCCGCGACACTGAAGAAGATGGCAACTAAAAGTGTAGGAGTAATACGATTGACATTGTTTCCATGTCAGTACATGGGCGAAGCAAGCTCGTCACTTTGTTCCTCGCTTCCATGTCAGCACAAGTTTTAAGAGAAGTTGTGTGTTTCCCACTGAGGAAAATTGTATATTTTTTATTAAGGGAAATTGTGTACTGTTCATGGATGAAAGTTCTATGTTTTTCATAAAGGGAAGTTGTTTGTTAAACACTGAAATATTTTCATTTGATACCAATAATTGGCGAAGCAAGCTCGTCACTTCGTTGTCAGTACAATTTTTGAGAGAAGTTGTTTGTTTACCAACGAAAAATGAATAGTTTTCATTGAAGGAAATTGTGTGTCAACCACTGACGAAAGATGTATGTTCTTTATTGAGGCAAGTTGTGTGTTCTCCATTGACGAAAGTTGTATGTATTTCTTTGAGGAAAGTTGTGTGTTAACCACTGACTTAAGTTTTTTTTTATTGAGGGAAGTTGTGTGGTTCCCACTGACAAATGTTGTATGTTTTTTATTGAGGGAAGTTATGTGTTTTCCATGGAGGGGAGTTGGTTGTTCACCACTGAAATATTTTCATTCAATTCCAACAATTGGCGAAGCAAGCTCATCGCTACGTTCCTCGCTTCCAAGTCAGTAAATTGCCGAAGAAAGCTCGTCACTTCGTTCCTCGCTTGCATGTCAGTACATCGGCGAAGCAAGCTCGTCACTTCGTTCCTCGCTTCCATGATACTACTTTGTGACACTTAATTAATGACCAAACAATTGACGATCGTGCAAAATAACTTTATAATACTTAAGTTTAAATCCGCTCCATGAGACGGTAGGATAAAAATAACATTTACACAAAACAATTGAAAAACGCCCAAAACAACTTTTTGACAATTTAGTTCAAACCTCCTCTGCGAGACCTTTAATTTGATTCCAAACACTGTAGGATTTAAATAACATTTATACAAAACAATTGACAATCACCCAAAACAACTTTTTGACATTTGAGTTCAAAACTTTTCTCCGAGTCCTGTAATTTGATTCCAAACACGGTGGGATTTAAATAACATTTATAAAAACAATTAACGATCGTCCAAAATAAATTTTTGATACTTGAGTTTAAATCTCATGAGTGAGACCTGTAATTCAATACCAAACACGGTAGGATTTAAATAAAATTTATACAAAACAATTGACAATCACCCAAAACAACTTTTTAACACTTGAGTTCAAACCTCTTCTCCGAGACCTGTAATTTGATTCCAAACACGGTGGGATTTAAATAACATTTATAAAAACAATTGACGTTCGTCCAAAATAACTTTTTGACACTTGAGTTTAAATCTCATGAGCGAGACCTTTAATTCAACACCAAACACGGTAGGATTTAAATAACATTTATACAAAACAATTGACAATCACCCAAAACAACTTTTTGACACTTGAGTTCAAACCTCTTCTCCGAGACCTGTAATTTGATTCCAAACACGGTAGGATTTAAATAACATTTATAAAAACAATTAACGATCATCCAAAATAAATTTTTGACACTTGAGTTTAAATCTCATGATTGAGACATTAATTTCAATACCAAACACGGTAGGTTTAAATAACATTTATAAAAAACAAATGACGATCGTCCAAAAATAATTTTTTGACACTTGAGTTTAAATCCGATGAGTGAGACCTTCAATTTAATGCCAAACACGGCAGGATTTAAATAACATTTAGAAAAAACAATTAACGATCGTGTAAAATAATGTTGTGACACTTGATTAGAAATAAAAAACAACTGATGATTGTTTAAAATAACTTTTTGACAATTCTACGAATTTAGAAAAAAAAAAACTGAAATGTATTATAAATATTTAAAACGAACTTTTTTATATTAGATAAGTAATTAACTTGTTTAAATTTTACCGCCTAAAATATTTAGAAGCATCGATGTTGTCGAGCAGAGACATCTGTTGTATTTTTTGAGAAGAAAAAAATCCAGCTATAAAGTGAAAAATAGTTTTCAACTTTTTATTATTAGATAAGAAGTTAACTCAATTGAATTTTACCGCCTAAAATCCTTAAAAGAATCAAGGTTGACGAACAATGACATCTGTCACATTTATTTTAAATTTTAAAAAAATTACAAAATAATAATAAGGTTCCTCATTTATTCTAAACACAAATGAATTACCAAACTTGTCTAAATAGACTACAATTAAAGTACTCGTAATTTATATTTAACATTTCTGACAGAAATGTCAAAAATAACTAGTTGCACAAAAATTTGTGAAAAGTGACAGCTACAATTTTAATTTTTTTTAACTGATTTTTAAAATATTTTCAAAATAGTACACATGTTTGCTTATTTATTCAAAACACATATTAATTTACAAAACATCTTCAAGTTGTCTAGAATATATGTAATTTATACTTAATTTTTGAAATAGATCTGTCAGAATTGACAAATTGAACATAAATTTTTGTAAAGTTACAACCATAATCAACAAACTCCACTTTCGTAGCAACCCGCACACTTTGATCCATAACCTTATTTATTTAATATCTCGCACATCATGTGTACTAAAAATGTAAATTCATGAAAAGGCGCTATTCTGAAAAAATCTCTAACTTCCAGTAAAGGTTTCACTGAAATCCGTCAAACCGTCTAGGCTCTAGAGCTGCGCAAAAATTTGGTTACTAGGCAGATGAAAGTATAGAGAATGAATTAAGCCTTTTAGTATATTGGACTAGCGGTCCGACCTGCTTCGCAGGTCTGACCCCTAGGCTCCGCGACACTGAAGAAGATAGCAGTCTCTTTGTTCCTCGCTTCCAAGTCAGTAAATTTGCGAAGAAAACACGTCACTTCATTCCTCACTTTCATAACAGTACATTGGCGGAGAAAGCTCGTCACTTCGTTCCTCGTTTTCATGTCAGTGTCTCTAAACTTTTCGTCTCTAAAACAGTTCATTTAATACCCCTAAGTTAAGTTTCTAGTAATTTCCACAAAAACAATTGCTGGTCGTTATTATTTATGATAAAGAAGGTTCATCACTACTTTTTCCAACTTTTTGAACCTGAAACGTTACATTCAATACTTCACAAGCTAGGTTTAGGAGAATTTTCAGAAAAGCAATGGCCAATCGTACTGATTTATAATAAAGATCGGTCATTACTAAGTTCCTCAATATTTCACTTCTGAAACATTTTACTAGATACCCCACAGGTCGCAAATATTCATAAATTTTAAGGAATAATAATTGCCGATCGTAATTGGTTTGCGAAAAAAATTACAACAAACACAATTAATAAATTTTCCGTGGATATTACCAAGACCAAGTGTTTTAATTTTTACCCTGCAATAGATTTCAAGTGACTTAAAAAAAAATGATTATCTGCGAACTCCTAAAATATTTCATTTCATACCCCACAAGTTAGATACCTAAAAAAAAAAATTAAATTTAAATTAAACACAATTTGCATTAATATTTGATCATATAATAAAGATTTTTGCCAATCTGACATTTCTATTGTCTTCTTGGCAATTTAAAAATACCGCTAATAATAATGTATAATATAACGTCAAAGTAGAATAAAATCGTGAAATTTTAACGGAAATTTTTTTTCCTTTAAATTTCGCGGTTTTTTAAATTTTTATAAAATTTGATCGTGTAATATCAACCGTACCTAGTCTTAGTTATCTTGTCAGTTACACTTCAAGGTACAACCGAAGCGAATAAATTTAAATTTGTCTATTCAAGATTCTCATTTGATACCAAACACTTTATTTTTCTGATGTCTTTTATGAAAACAATCGACATCCGCCATTTTCTATATTATCATTTGTCCCGTCTATTCGACATCTTTCTTTGGATACTCAAAAAGTGATTAAAAAAAAATTAAATCAAACATTTAACAACTTAATTAATATTTGATAATGTGATAAAGACTTTTGTCAATCTGATATTTCTATTGGTAATTTAAAAATATTATCAATAATAATGTACAATAATTTGCATTCTCCTTTGTCAATTAATTTGGCGGATTCACTTTGTTATTATTAAATTTGATCGTGTAATACCAACTTTACATAATCTAACTATAAAAAAAATTAAGTTGGAATTTTTTTTTTAATTTCAAGATTTTATTTTATTTTTATTAAATTTGTTCATGTTATAAAGACTTCTGTCAATCTGACATTTCTATTATTATCTTGTCAATTTAAAAGAACCGTCAATAATAATATATAATAATTTGCATATTACATTGTCGACTAATTTAACGCAATTACTTTATATTTAATAAATTTGATCGTGTAATACCGACTTTTCCTAGTTTAAATAAAAGTTGCATCAAAGTGAAATTTTTTTTATTGGAAATTATTTTATCATTTAAATTTCGCGTTATTTTATTTTTATTAAATTTAATAATGTAATAAAGAATTCTGTCAATCTGACATTTCTATTATTATCTTGTCAATTTAAAAATACCGTTAATAATAATAAACAATAATTAGAATTCTACATTTTCGACAAATTTGGCGGATTAACTTTATTTTTACTTAATTTGATCGTGTAATACCGACTTTTCTTAGTTTAACGGCAAAATAGCATCAAATTGAAAAATGTTATTCGAAATAATTTTTTCCTGTTAAGTTCGCGGTTTTCTTCATTTTTATAAAATTTGGTCGTGTAATACCGTCTTTCTTCAGTCTAGCGTCAGTTTGACAGTTATACTTTGAATTTAAATTTCCCGGTTTTATTTAATTTTCAGTAAATTTGATCGTATAATACAGATTTAGCGTCACCATAACATATAAACTTCAAAATGCAATCAAAAAGAAAAATAGCTGCCGAAAAATATTTCCTCTTGGAATATTAGCAGGTTGTTGACAGGGTAGAGTAGCATAGTTTTCATCATGAATATGACAACTTTCGTCATCTACTGTTTGAGATTTAAATAACTACGTAAGATAATTTAATTGAATTTAATAAGAAAACTGCTGACATATGTACTGTAATCTTCCTCTTCATGAATTTTTCTTATATTATATAATACAGCTAATGCTATATAGCTTCATTAGTATTTAATAATTTTATGCGTAATTCTATAGTTGATATCTTGTAAATACAACAAAATTTAATATTATCGTTGATGCTTGATTTATTTGTATATATTTTTCTCTACAACATAAAATAAAAATATATCTTCCTACTATGTATTATATTTAATTTCACTATTTATAAATGAAGAATCAACTTTTTTAACGATTCCCTCACTCGATATACCGTGAAATGTCAAAATTTTTCACAAATTCAGGAATACATTATGTTTACACTTTGATAGCCCTAATACATCGAATAAAATTAGTTTCATTGGTATTTAATCATTTCGTACATAATTGTATAGTATTTCATAAATTGTTCCGTGAAAATATAACCAAACTTATGGTTGATTTTTTTTTTTATGGAATTCTTGAAATATGAGTT
The DNA here is from genome assembly GCA_963942605.1 of Poecilus cupreus. Classification (NCBI taxonomy): domain Eukaryota; kingdom Metazoa; phylum Arthropoda; class Insecta; order Coleoptera; family Carabidae; genus Poecilus; species Poecilus cupreus. The sequence goes on along the minus strand of OZ012720.1, from coordinate 20,673,638 downwards.
CTCTGCAATATAATCAGGAAAATGTATATTGTACAATTAAATTATACACACTTACCATAAATTATAATTAATTTTTGGTTGTTTATGTAAAAAACAACATTTTTAATCAATACAAGATACTTCAATCTGTACAAGGATTTTGAATTAAAAAGTTGTATGTTTTCATTTTGACTGCTCCTAATTCATCCAATATAATTTGTTTTATAAGTATTTATTAATTTCTTCCGAAATTCTATAGTATTTTCAAATTTAATTTGTTCTTTGTTCATATAACCTAATTTATATATGACATTTATAATGAAGTTCGTAATGTATTTCCTGCAAAATTATTAGGAGAAATGATATTCTATAATTAAATTATACACTTACCATGAATTTCATTTAATTTCAGTGTATTTGTAATTTAGTACGTGACCCAAACTATTTTTCATAAAATATTGACGTTTACAAATTAATTTGAAATAATTGCAACTGTCAAAATATGTAAATCATTTCTACCACTTTTAAAAATTTACAAAATAGTACTCATGTTCGCTCCTTTATTCTAAACACAAATAAATATAGCAAACTTATCTAACCTGTCTACAATTAAAGTAATGTATAATTAAAATTTTGAACTGAACTGTCAAAAATGACAAGTTGTCATTCTTTTTTAAAAAAAATTAAAGATAAAGTGTATTGACAGTTCACTTTGAAATTTTAAAAATAAATTACTTAAATTCTAGACAAGTTAGACAAGTATGGTAAATTTATTTCTGTTTAGAATAAATGGGCGTACATGCTTAATATTTTGTAAAATTTTAAAACATCAATTTAAAAATAACAAAATGAATTTGAAAGTGAACTGTCAATACCCTTTATCTTTGAATTTTTAACAGAAGTAGCAACGCGTGTTATTTAACAAAAGCTACACGAAACAAAAAATTAGTTTATTTACTTAATATCTCGCACATCATGTGTAATAAAAATGTGAAATAATGAAAAGGCCCTATTCTCAGCCAAACTGTAGGTGCCTGTAAAGGTTTCACTCGAATATATCAAACCGTGTAGGCTCTAGAGCTGCGCACAAATGGTTTCTAGGTAGCAAAAAATATTAACTGAATAGTATATTGGACTAGCGGTCCGACCTGCTTCGCAGGTCTGACCCCTAGGCTCCACGACACTGAAGAAGATAGCAGTCTCTTTGTTCCTCGCTTCCAAGTCAGTAAATTGGCGAAGAAAACACGTCACTTCATTCCTCACTTTCATGTCAGTACATTGGCGAGGAAAGCTCGTCACTTCGTTCCTCGCTTTCATGTCAATACATTAGCGAAGAAAGCTCGTCACTGCGTTCCTCGCTTTCATGTCAGTGTCTCTTAACTTCCCGTCTCTAAAACAGTTCATTTAATACCCCTAAGTTAAGTTTGTAGTAATTTCCACAAAAACAATTGCTGGTCGTTATTATTTATGATAAAGAAGGTTCATCACTACTTTTTCCAACTTTTTGAACCTGAAAGGTTACATTCAATACTTCACAAGCTAGGTTTAGGGGAATTTTCAGAAATGCAATTGCCAATCGTACTGATTTATAATAAAGATCGGTCATTACTAAGTTCCTCAATATTTCACTTCTGAAACATTTTACTAGATACCCCACAGGTCGCAAATATTCATAAATTTTAAGGAAAAATAATTGCCGATCGTAATTGGTTTGCGAAAAAAATTACAACAAACACAATTAATACATTTTCCGTGGATATTACCAAGACCAAGTGTTTTAATTTTTACCCTGCAATAGATTTCAAGTGACTTTAAAAAAAAAGATTATCTGCGAACTCCTAAAACATTTCATTTCATACCCAACAAGTTAGATACCAAAAAAAAAAATTAAATTTAAATTAAACACAATTTGCATTAATATTTGATCATTTTATAAAGATTTTTGCAAATCTGACATTTCTATTGTCTTCCTGGCAATTTAAAAATACCGCTAATAATAATGTATAATAATTTGCAATCCATATTGTCGACTTTACCTAATCTAACGTCTTTATTTTTTTCCTTTAAATTTCGCGGTTTTTTAAATTTTTATAAAATTTGATCGTGTAATATCAACCTTACCCAGTCTTACGTTATCTTGTCAGTTACACTTCAAAGTACAACCGAAGCGAATAAATTTAAACTTGTCTATTCAAGATTCTCATTTGATACCAAACACTTTATTTTTCTGATGTCTTTTATGAAAACAATCGACAGCCGCCATTTTCTATATTATCATTTGTCCCGTCTATTCGACATCTTTCTTTGGATACTCAAAAAGTGATTAAAAAAAAATTAAATCAAACATTTAACAACTTAATTAATATTTGATCATGTGATAAAGACTTTTGTCAATCTGATATTTCTATTTGTAATTTAAAAATATTATCAATAATAATGTACAATAATTTGCATTCTCCTTTGTCAACAAATTAAGCGAATTCACTTTATTATTATTAAATTTGATCGTGTAATACCAACTTTACATAATCTAACTATAAAAAAAATTCAGTTGGAATTTTTTTTTTAATTTCAAGGTTTTATTTTATTTTTATTAAATTTGTTCATGTTATAAAGACTTCTGTCAATCTGACATTTCTATTATTATCTTGTCAATTTAAAAGAACCGTCAATAATAATATATAATAATTTGCATATTACATTGTCGACTAATTTAACGCAATTACTTTATTTTTAATAAATTTGATCGTGTAATACCGACTTTTCCTAGTTTAAATAAAAGTTGCATCAAAGTGAAAATTTTTTTATTGGAAATTATTTTATCATTTAAATTTCGCGTTTTTTTATTTTTATTAAATTTGATAATGTAATAAAGAATTCTGTCAATCTGACATTTCTATTATTATCTTGTCAATTTAAAAATACCGTTAATAATAATAAACAATAATTAGAATTCTACATTTTCGACAAATTTGGCGGATTAACTTTATTTTTACTTAATTTGATCGTGTAATACCGACTTTTCTTAGTTTAACGTCAAAATAGCATCAAATTGTAAACTGTTATTCGAAATAATTTTTTCCTGTCAAGTTCGCGGTTTTCTTCATTTTTATAAAATTTGGTCGTGTAATACCGTCTTTCTTCAGTCTAGCGTCAGTTTGACAGTTATACTTTGAATTTAAATTTCCCGGTTTTATTTAATTTTCAGTAAATTTGATCGTATAATACAGATTTAGCGTCACCATAACATATAAACTTCAAAATGCAATCAAAAAGAAAAATTTTATTAGCCATTATTTTTAATTATTTTAATTGACTTGTCTAGAATTAATGTAATTTTTAATTAAAATTTCAAACATCTGTCAAAAATAACACGTTGCACAAAAATTTGTGACAATATAAATTTTAGATTACAATAATGCAAATATTTGATTACAATAATGAAAATACTTGATTACAACAATGAAACTCTCATTACAATAAATTATTATATAAAACAATAAAAGTATATTATTTTCACACTAGAAATTATTATTCTAATCTCCATACCAATATTTTAAAACTGATCCTGGTCAAAATGTGTCCGTATAAATAGCTGCCGAAAAATATTTCCTCTTGGAATATTAGCAGGTTGTTGACAGGGTAGAGTAGCATAGTTTTCATCATGAATATGACAACTTTCGTCATCAACTGTTTGAGATTTAAATAATTACGTAAGATAATTTAATTGAATTTAATAAGAAAACTGCTGACATATGTACTGTAATCTTCCTCTTCATGAATTTTTCTTATATTATATAATACAGCTAATGCTATATAGCTTCATTAGTATTTAATAATTTTATGCGTAATTCTATAGTTGATATCTTGTAAATACAACAAAATTTAATATTATCGTTGATGCTTGATTTATTTGTATATATTTTTCTCTACAACATAAAATAAAAATATATCTTCCTACTATGTATTATATTTAATTTCACTATTTATAAATGAAGAATCAACTTTTTTAACGATTCCCTCACTCGATATACCGTGAAATGTCAAAATTTTTCACAAATTCAGGAATACATTATGTTTACACTTTGATAGCCCTAATACATCGAATAAAATTAGTTTCATTGGTATTTAATCATTTCGTACATAATTGTATAGTATTTCATAAATTGTTCCGTGAAAATATAACCAAACTTATGGTTGATTTTTTTTTTATGGAATTCTTGAAATATGAGTTCTCTGCAATATAATCAGGAAAATGTATATTGTACAATTAAATTATACACACTTACCATAAATTATAATTAATTTTTGGTTGTTTATGTAAAAAACAACATTTTTAATCAATACAAGATACTTCAATCTGTACAAGGATTTTGAATTAAAAAGTTGTATGTTTTCATTTTGACTGCTCCTAATTCATCCAATATAATTTGTTTTATAAGTATTTATTAATTTCTTCCGAAATTCTATAGTATTTTCAAATTTAATTTGTTCTTTGTTCATATAACCTAATTTATATATGACATTTATAATGAAGTTCGTAATGTATTTCCTGCAAAATTATTAGGAGAAATGATATTCTATAATTAAATTATACACTTACCATGAATTTCATTTAATTTCAGTGTATTTGTAATTTAGTACGTGACCCAAACTATTTTTCATAAAATATTGACGTTTACAAATTAATTTGAATTAATTGCAACTGTCAAAATATGTAAATCATTTCTACCACTTTTAAAAATTTACAAAATAGTACTCATGTTCGCTCCTTTATTCTAAACACAAATAAATATAGCAAACTTATCTAACCTGTCTACAATTAAAGTAATGTATAATTAAAATTTTGAACTGAACTGTCAAAAACGACAAGTTGTCATTCTTTTTTAAAAAAAATTAAAGATAAAGTGTATTGACAGTTCACTTTGAAATTTTAAAAATAAATTACTTAAATTCTAGACAAGTTAGACAAGTATGGTAAATTTATTTCTGTTTAGAATAAATGGGCGTACATGCTTAATATTTTGTAAAATTTTAAAACATCAATTTAAAAATAACAAAATGAATTTGAAAGTGAACTGTCAATACCCTTTATCTTTGAATTTTTAACAGAAGTAGCAACGCGTGTTATTTAACAAAAGCTACACGAAACAAAAAATTAGTTTATTTACTTAATATCTCGCACATCATGTGTAATAAAAATGTGAAATAATGAAAAGGCCCTATTCTCAGCCAAACTGTAGGTGCCTGTAAAGGTTTCACTCGAATATATCAAACCGTGTAGGCTCTAGAGCTGCGCACAAATGGTTTCTAGGTAGCAAAAAATTTTAACTGAATAGTATATTGGACTAGCGCTCCGACCTGCTTCGCAGGTCTGACCCCTAGGCTCCGCAACAATGAAGAAGATAGCAACTAAAGCTATAGGACAATAAATTGCAAGTGATCTCTCAAATACCTTAAATTTGTTAGCAAGCAATTGTCGAAGAAAGTTTGTCGCTTTGTTCCTCGCTTCCTTGTTAATAAATTGGCGAAGTGTACTCCAAAGTACCGCAAATTTTTACATCCCTAAATACCAAGCTATAAAATAAATGAATATATAATAAAATTTTTAATAATAAAATGAGTATTCTTAAATAACTACCATTTAGTACCAAACAAATCGCGCAGAAAGGTCATCACTACGTTCCTCGCATCCATGTCAGTAAATTTACGAAGAAAGCTCGTCACTTCGTTCCTCGCTTCCATGTCAGTACATTAGCGAAGCAAGCTCGTCACTTCGTTCCTCGCTTCCATTTCAGTAGTTTAAGTTTTCAGAGGAGTTTTCTTGTTTTCATTAAGAGAAGTTCTGTGTTAACCACTGACAAAATGTATGTTTTTCATTGAGGGAAGTTGTGTGCTTACCATTGACTCAAGTTGTACGTTTTTTATTGAGGAAAGTTTTGTGTTTACCACTGAGGAAAGTTGTATGTTTTCCATTAAGGGAAGTTATGTGTTTTCTATTGAGGGAAGTTTGTTCATCACTGAAATATTCTCAATTGATTCCAACAACTGTCTAGTACCTTGGCGAAGCAAGCTCGTCACTTCGTTCCTCACTTCCATGTCAGTGCATAGAAGAAGCAAGCTCGTCGCATTGTTCCTCGCTTATATGTCAGTACACGGTTGTGTGTTTCCCACTGTCGAAAGTTGTATGTTTTTCATTGAGGAAAGTTGTGTGTTAACCACTGACGAAAGTTGTATGTTTTTTATTGTGGATATTTGTGTTTTTATCACTCACAGAAGAAGTATGATTTTCATTGAGTAAAGTTGTGTGTTAACCACTGACGAAAGTTGTAAGTTTTTTTATTGAGGAAAGTTGTGTGTTAACTACTGATAAAATTATATGTTTTTCGTTAAGGGAAGTTGTGTGCTAACCACTGATAATATTTGTATATTTTTCATTGAGGGAAGTTGTGTGTTTATCACTGACGAAAGTTGTATGTTTTCCAATGAGGGTAGTTGTGTGTTTCCCACTGACAAAAGTTGTATGTTTTCCATTGAGGGAAGTTATGTGTTTCCTATTGGGGGAGGTTGTTTGTTAATCACTGAAATATTTTTATTTGATTCCAACAATTGGCGATCGTCCAAAACAACTTTTTGATAAGTGAGTTCAAACCTCCTCTGCTAGACCTTTAATTTGATTCCAGACACGGTAGGATTTAAATTACATTTATACAGAACAATTGACAATCGTGCAAAACAACTTTTTGACACTTGAGTTCAAACCTCCTTTACGAGACCTTTAATTTGATGCCAAATACGGTAGAATATAAATAGCATTTAGAAAAAACAGTTAACGATCGTCCAAAATAACTTTTTGACACTTGATTTTAAATGTCTGCTGTGAAACTTTTAATTTAGTACCAAACACTAACAGGCAGATTCATCAAAAGAATTAGCGCTAATCCTATTTTTATGATTAGTCGTAACTTCAGTTACCATCCTCAAAACATATTTATGTTAACTAATGTTGTAGTTACGATAGGTTAACATAAAATTTGACACATTTTGTTAATTTAATTAATTTAGAAATAAAGTTACAGAGGTTGAAAAAAATGGAATTAGCGTTAATTCTTTTGATGAATCTGCCAGTAAAGGATTAGAAATAAAAAACAATTGATTGTTGATAATTCTACGAATTTAGATTTAAAAAAAATCTGATATTGATTATAAATATTAAAAACAACCTTTTTATATTAGATAAGTAATTAACTTAATTAAATTTTACCGCCAAAAAGAGCCACCTAAGTTGTCGAGCAGAGACATCTGTTTTTTTTTGAGAAGAAAAAGAAACTGTCTATTAAGTGAAAAATAATTTTTAATTTTATTGTGTTAGATAAGAAGTTAATTCATTTGAATTTTACCGCCTAAAATCCTTAAAATAATCGAGGTTGACGAACAAAGACATCTGTCTAATTTATTTTAAAATTGAAAAAAATATAAAAAAAATTTCAAATTAAAAAAAATTACATAATAATAATCATGTTCGCTCATTTATTCTAAACACAAATAAATTACCAAACTTGTCTAAATAGACTACAATTAATGTAATTTATATTTAAAATTTCAAACAGATCTGTCAAAAATGATACGTTGCACGCAAATTTTTGAAAAGTGACAGCTATAATTTAAATTTTTTTTAAATTGACTTTAAAAATATTTATAAAATAGTTCATATGTTTGCTTATTAATTATAAACACATATAAATTTACAAAACATCTTCAAGTTGTCTAGAATATATGTAATTTATACTTAATTTTTGAAACAGATCTGTCAGAAATGACAATTTGAACATAAATTTTTGTAAAGTTACAACCAGAATCAACAAACTCCACTTTGATAGCAACCCGCACACTCTGATCCGTAAACGCATTTCCGCCTTATTTATTTAATATCTCGCACATCATGTGTACTAAAAATGTGAATTCATAAAAAGGACCTATTCCAAAACAATCTATACATGCCTGTAAAAGTTTCACTTAAATCCGTTAAACGGCCTAGGCTCCAGAGCTGCGCACATTTTTGGTTACTAGGCAGATGAATCTATATATAGAGAACCACTCAAGCCTTTTAGTATATGGGACTAGCGGTCCGACCTGCTTCGCAGGTCTGACCCCTAGGCTCCGCGACACTGAAGAAGATAGCAGTCTCTTTGTTCCTCGCTTCCAAGTCAGTAAATTGGCGAAGAAAACACGTCACTTCATTCCTCACTTTCATGTCAGTACATTGGCGGAGAAAGCTCGTCACTTCGTTCCTCGCTTTCATGTCAGTGTCTCTTAACTTTTCGTCTCTAAAACAGTTCATTTAATACCCCTAAATTAAGTTTCTAGTAATTTCCACAAAAACAATTGCTGGTCGTTATTATTTATGATAAAGAAGGTTCATCACTATTTTTTCCAACTTTTTGAACCTGAAACGTTACATTCAATACTTCACAAGCTAGGTTTAGGGGAATTTTCAGAAAAGCAATTGCCAATCGTACTGATTTATAATAAAGATCGGTCATTACTAAGTTCCTCAATATTTCACTTCTGAAACATTTTACTAGATACCCCACAGGTCGCAAATATTCATAAATTTTAAGGAATAATAATTGCCGATCGTAATTGGTTTGCGAAAAAAATTACAACAAACACAATTAATAAATTTTCCGTGGACATTACCAAGACCAAGTGTTTTAATTTTTACCCTGCAATAGATTTCAAGTGACTTAAAAAAAATGATTATCTGCGAACTCCTAAAACATTTCATTTCATACCCCACAAGTTAGATAACTAAAAAAAAAATTAAATTTAAATTAAACACAATTTGCATTAATATTTGATCATATAATAAAGATTTTTGCCAATCTGACATTTCTATTGTCTTCTTGGCAATTTAAAAATACCGCTAATAATAATGTAAATTATATTTTCGGAACTTGAAATATCGTTTTTAAAAAGTTTATTTTATTAAAAACGAAATAAAATGGTTCTGGTTAGAACGCTGGTTACAACAGTAAATGTAACAAGAGTATAAGATGAATACTACAGGAATACAACAGGAATGCTTCTAATTCTACGTGCTAACATATTTATACCAAAGATTATCTTAGAAACGTGCCTTTTTACTCGACACTATAAAATGCTAGTTATATGAATTTAAGATGATTTAATTTATAATGATATTGCGCAAGATGGGGTGAGGCGCTCACATAATTCCTCCCTCCTCAAGAGTGGAAGTTACATTTTTGAAACTTCTACTAAATTATTTTAATTCTGAATCATTTAACCTTTTAAATTTTCTTTTAAGATAATCTTTGTATTTACAACATAATATTACAATAATTATTAATACCATCCTAACATAAATTATAATAAAATTATAATTATTTAACTTTACATCATCTACAGATTCTAATAAAATACTACTTTCCATTTCATAATTAATTTTATAAAAATTTTCTATTACATTATAATTTTATAATTCAGTTTTTAGTATACAGACCGTTTACAATATTTACGGTTTCATATATGTTGTGTAAATGTGTAAGTATCAGAGTAACTTGTGTAAGTTCTTCTTTAAGGATATTGGATGGGATTTCGACAAGGATTCTCAGATTATCTTGTATAATTTATGAATTTCTAAAGGGATTAATCTATGACAAGTCGAGGTGTTTTAAGATTTGATATTTTATGCTTTTTATCTTTTTCATCTATAATTTGTCCTCTTTGATGTTTTATAGTTTTTACGTCTATAATTTTGAATTTTGGTTTTTCTATCTTTCCAGAGTTTCTTTTGTGAATTTTGACGTAGGCTTGTTCGGGGATCTCATATTCTGTTTCAATTTGTTTAGAATATTTTGCTTTATTCTTTTCTATATTAAATTTTACTTGTTCATTTATTCGTTTTAAAATGTCCGCGTGTTTTTGTAGATATTCGTCAATTTGCGTTTCTTCCGGTTTTAAGTTTAAATCTGATGTTTGTCCAAATATAATTTCCACGGGTGTTCGTTTAGTTGTTGAATGAATACTATTATTATAAGCTATTAAAGCGTAATTTAATCTTTCTTTTAATTGTAAACTTTTAGTTATTAAATTTTGATTAATAATTCTCATGTGTTCTATTAATGAAGAATAGAATCTTTCCACTATTCCATTACTTTTCGGGTTATCAATAGAAATATAATGGATATTTATATTTCTAAGAGCTAAATAATTTTGTATTGTTTTATTATTAAATTCCAGACCATTATCAGATACTATTTCTTTCGGTATTATAAAGTGTGTGAAATATTTTATAAGTTTATTTAAAATTGTAATCGCATTTTTATCTTTTACAATGTAGGCGATAGCGAATTTTGAAAAAGAGTCTACAATTGTTAATATTTTAATTTGTTCTAATGACAGAAGGTCTATATGAATTTTTTCAAATGGTTTATCTGCTGTTGGTGTTCGAATATTCGGGATTTCAATAGGGTTTCTTTCATATTTAGTTGTTAAGCAAGTGGTGCATTTATTAATAAAATTTTGAATATCTTTCTGCATATTCGGCCAATAATATAATTGTTTTAATCTGTTATATGTTTCTGTTATACCTCTGTGGTTCGTTTTACCTTCATGATAATTTCGAATTATTATCTGTTGTTCTTCTTTATTTTCTACATCTGTATTCATAGTTTTACATGCTACTAATTTATAGCTATTCGCGTCGAAATATGTTTGTAATACGGCGTTAACGTTTGGTTTGAAGTTCTCTGGGATTAAGCAGTAATAAGTTATACCGGGTTGTAAGTATTCTTTTATAAATTTCATAATTGCGTTATTATTATTAATTTTATTTAGGTACAAATAAATGCGTTGTATTTTATTATTGAAAATTTTATTAATTTTAACTTCATTTTTATTAATTGTCTCTTTAATTACTATCTGGTTTTTACATGTGTTTATCGGTGTGTCCAGATATGATAAACCGTTTATGGGACTCTCATCGTCGGAATGTGCTGTATCAGTTGTTTCTCTTTCGCTTCCCGTTTCTACGATAACTGAGTCTGTATCTGTGTTTAAGTTCAATTCTTCGTCTTTGGGTTTTTCATAAATATTAATTTTGATATTAGAGTTAACAAATATTTCTGTAATCAAATTTTCTATTTTATTCCAGTTTCGTCTATCTAAACCGGAACAGATTTTTGGCATATCTAGTTCATTTATATCATTTTGAGTACAGAACTCTAGTAATTTTTCTAAACAGATTTTTATATTTCTGTAAGAAGGTTTGTCAAGGTAATTTTGTTTAGTTATTAAATGACAAATTAATCTCGGTTCTTTTTGTATCATAATTTTATTATCTAAGTTGTAATAATTTTCACATGGGTAATTTAATTTTACGTCTTTTGCAAATCCTTTGCTCATTTTCATATCGTTGGAAATGCAGTGGATTAGTGGTTTGTTTGAATCAAAGATATTTGAGTTTTTATATTCAATTTTGAATTCAGGCTTATAAATTTTGGGGTATTTATATTTTTTGACATACGTTGGAGTATTTTCAGTAATTTTAATTTTATGTTTAATTTTATTTTTAAATGAATGTTTTTTATCTTCTTGTAATGTTGGTGATTTAATTTTATTTAAGACTGTGTGCAGTCCTCGTTTTTCTTCTGTATTTAAATGTTCGTCCCGTATTTTTTGATTTTTAATTTCAATGTTAAAGTGTTCCGCACCGTTCGAGTTAAAGTATTGAAGTTTATACTTATGTTTGTTTAAGAATGTAATTTCTTCTTTTACAAAATCAAATTTAGTTTTAAGCAGTTTTATGCCAGGTAATCCTAACAGGATATCAAAGTCTTTATGGAAGTCAAAAATATAACTTTTTATATTATTATTTTTAAATTTAAAGAAGGTGAATTCATTTCCTGATGATTTGCCGTTACAGGTGTGCACGGTGAATGATTCGGGGAATTTAGTAAAATTAGGTTTAATTAATTTTGGATTAATGTAATTTTGTGTTGATCCGGTATCAAGTAAAATTTTGAAATCAAGGATTTTAATAAATGGTAGTTTGCTAAAATTATTCGTTAGGGATTCAATTCTAGTTGGCTGTCTACGTCTAAAAAAGAATTTTCATCAAAAATTTCATTTTCTTGTGTGTCATCTTCAAATTCTGAGTTTTCTTGGTTTACATTATTGTCTGAGTCTAGCTCTTGATTGAATAATCGTTCTGTTCAGGGTTGACTGTGTCTAGTAGTTTGGTAGGTTGAAATACTCATGGGTGTGACTGTCTGTTGGGTGTTTCGAGTATTTGCGCTGGGTGCAAAAGGTTTATTTTGTTGGTAGGGCACAGGTTGTGGGTATTTGTGCATGGGAGATTGATGTTTTTGTTGGTTGTGATTGAATTGTAGTTGGTTTTTCGGTGGAAGGGGTTTTTGAACTTGTGTGTTCTGATTGTGAATGTATTGTAAATCATTAGTGATTAAATTTAAAATTTCGGATAATTTCTGCGGATTTCGGGCAGAAAGTTGAGATCTGAACGGATCTCTGCAGTTATTTATAAAACATTGTGTAAAATATTTTGTGGAATTTTCTAATAATATTCTACTAATTTCGATTGAATATTTGCATTTGCATTCAACTTTACTTTTATAGATCAAATATAAATCATTAAATTTAGAATAATATTCTAAAATATTATCTTTCGTTTGTTTGAGATGTGTTAATTCGTACATTAGTGTGTGTTCTGATCTAGTGTCAGAGTAGTTTTGTAACAGGTGTAGTTTTAATTCTTTCCACGAATTGATAACTGTGATATTAAGACATTGCGCAGCATTGCCTTTTATTTTATTTTTCAAAGTTAGTGTCACGATCTTTTTCGTTATTTCAGATGGATTTGTTTGATTAATTAACGTAATTATGTCATCTACAGTGCTTATAAAATTTGACAAAGTTTTGACGTCACCGTCAAAATTTGGTATTAAATCTAACAATTTAATAACTTCATTATTTAAGGTAGTGAAAATATTTCCTACATTGAGTTCTGGGGGTGCCATATTTAAATTTAATTTATTTAAGCTATTTAATAGTTCTTCCAGTATGGAATAAAAAAGATGTACAGATTGTACTTACAAAATTAATAAAATGTCTTTGATCATTGGATCGATGACAGTGGGTGGTGTTGGTTGGCTCCGGATCGATGTTCGCTCGATTCTGGGGAGACCGGGTTGTTGACTTCTCCTGTTCTGATTTGCGCTCAGGAACGGCTGGAGAAGGATTCCGTGTTGATGATGAGTTCCTCGATGAATCGGAGATGAGCAGAGGTGTCGCTGTGCCTCACAGGATTAAACTTGGTCACTCGTAGATTCGTTTTTTTGGAGATGAGCAGAGGTGTCGCTGTGTCTTACAGGATTAACTTGATCACTCGTAGGTACGTTTTTGGAGATGAGCAGAGGTATCGCTGTCTTGCAGGATTAACTTGATCACTCGTTTATTGGATAGCGCGTTAACGATAAAAATCGACGACTACGTTACTTTAACGAATTGAACCGTTTTTTGGTTTTCGGTATACGTAGACTTGGCTATCCTACCGACTGCGCCAATTATATTTTCGGAACTTGAAATATCGTTTTTAAAAAGTTTATTTTATTAAAAACGAAATAAAATGGTTCTGGTTAGAACGCTGGTTACAACAGTAAATGTAACAAGAGTATAAGATGAATACTACAGGAATACAACAGGAATGCTTCTAATTCTACGTGCTAACATATTTATACCAAAGATTATCTTAGAAACGTGCCTTTTTACTCGACACTATAAAATGCTAGTTATATGAATTTTAGATGATTTAATTTATAATGATATTGCGCAAGATGGGGTGAGGCGCTCACATAATTTGTATAATATAACGTCAAAGTAGAATAAAATCGTGAAATTTTAACGGAAATTTTTTTCCTTTAAATTTCGCGGTTTTTTAAATTTTTATAAAATTTGATCGTGTAATATCAACCTTACCCAGTCTTACGTTATCTTGGTAGTTACACTTCAATGTACAGCATTGTTCAGAAATTATGCCCCATAACCCCTCCACAGATACCGAAACCGAATGAAAAATCGACTTACGTTGTCGCTGGTCGAATGAGAAAGATAAACGATACGAAATGAAGGACAGATATATAATCTTTCTTTTACCTGAGTCAGGTAAACACCTCGTAGATATTCTGATATTACAATATTTGGCAAAAGTAACTTCTTGAACTCTGCGACCCATGTTGAAAATTAATATCATTTTCAGCAGAAATAAAACAAAAACCTTCTACTACATATTAAATTCAAATTATCTGATAACTAACAATATTAATGGTTAAAATCTGAATCAATTAGCTACAAAGAAATTATTTGTAACCGTGTCACCAATATAAAATAAAGGAATTTCAATGCTATTTTTTGATATTGCTTTAAATTTTTACATATTCACTTCACAGTAAAAGTATAAATATAAAAGAATTAAAAGAGGCATAAAATACAGTTGGTTACCTAAATATTACACATCAAATTATAATTAATAGTTATTAGGAAAATTGTAACACGGCCATTTAAAATTTAATCATCAAATATATTAATATATACAAGTATCATGCAAGTTTAAAAATAAATATCACAAAAAGTGTCGTCAATAAATACAACAAATATATCATATAAGTTTAAAAATAATTATCACAAAGTGTTTATAATTACAATTAATATATATCATACAAGTTCAAAAATAAATATTACAAAAAGTGTCGTCAATATATACAAAAAATATGCCATGCAAGTTTAAAAATAAATATCAAAAAAGTATTGTCAATATATACAAAAAATATATCATGCAAGTTCAAGAATAAATATCACAAAAAGTGTCGTCAATAGATACAATAAATATATCATACAAGTTCAAAAATAAATATCACAAAAAGTTCCGTCAATATATTCAACAAATATATCATACAAGTTTAAAAATAAATATCACAAAAAGTGTCGTCAATATATACAAAAAATATGCCATGCAAGTTTAAAAATAAATATCACAAAAAGTGTCGTCAATATATACAAAAAATATGCCATGCAAGTTTAAAAATAAATATCACAAAAGTATTGTCAATATATACATACAAAAAATATATCATGCAAGTTCAAGAATAAATATCACAAAAAGTGTCGTCAATAGATACAATAAATATATCATACAAGTTCAAAAATAAATATCACAAAAAGTGTCGTCAATATATACAAAAAATATGCCATACAAGTTCAAAAATAAATATCACAAAAAGTGTCGTCAATATATACAAAAAATATGCCATACAAGTTCAAAAATAAATATCACAAAAAGTGTCGTCAATAGTTGATCAGAATTTAAAAATGGATGTAATAAGGCCCATTTGGTAACCTATTAGTATTTCACAATATATCAAATTATTTTCAATATGAAATGATACTTTTTACACGTCCCGGGACCGAGATATATAAAAAAATATTTCAATTATTAAAAAAATACAAGCCGAACCTAGGCATTTTACAGTTTTAATAATGAATAACCATAGAAATGGAATTAAATTCAAGCAAATATTTAACGTTTTTCATAAGCAAAGTAAGGAAGTGGACATTTCCATTTTTGATATTTTTGGTGGTATTTTTAGCCTTTATCAAAGAAGTGAAATGAAATTTGTTCTCTAATTTAGGTGTAAATTTTTAATCTCTTCAACTTTTATGCAAAACATTTTTCTCCCCTAATTTATTTATTGACAAGATAAAAGTTCGAATATCGAAATATATATATATATATATATATATATATATATATATATATATAATTGTTATTAAATTTTTTTAATAATATTTTTATTTGTATGTATATTGATAAATATTTTGTTATAAGTCATAAATATTTGATGATATTTACATTACAATATTAATATTATTAGATTTCAAGAAGTTTGGATGTCTCATCGAACTTGTGTTCGCATTTAACATTCACTTGCATTTTGCCAAATATTGTAACATCAGAAGCGAGAAAATTTTTAATCTCTACGAGGTGTTTACCTGGCTCAGGTAAACAAAGGATTATACATATATCTGTCCTTCATTTCGTATCGTTTATCTTTCTCATTCGAACAGCGACAACGTAAGTCGATTTTTCATTCGGTTTCGGTATCTGTGGAGGGGTTATGGGGCATAATTTCTGAACAATGCTGTACAACCGAAGCGAATAAATTTAAATTTGTCTATTCAAAATTCTCATTTGATACCAAACACTTTATTTTTCTGATGTCTTTTATGAAAACAATCGACATCCGCCATTTTCTATATTATCATTTGTCCCGTCTATTCGACATCTTTCTTTGGATACTCAAAAAGTGATTAAAAAAAAATTAAATCAAACATTTAACAACTTAATTAATATTTGATCATGTGATAAAGACTTTTGTCAATCTGATATTTCTATTGGTAATTTAAAAATATTATCAATAATAATGTACAATAATTTGCATTCTCCTTTGTCAACAAATTTGGCGGATTCACTTTATTATTAAATTTGATCGTGTAATACCAACTTTACATAATCTAACTATAAAAAAAATTAAGTTGGAATTTTTTTTTTTTAATATCAAGGTTTTATTTTATTTTTATTAAATTTGTTCATGTTATAAAGACTTCTGTCTATCTGACATTTCTATTATTATCTTGACAATTTAAAAATACCGTAAATAATAATAAACAATAATTTGAATTCTACATTTTCGACAAATTTGGCGGATTAACTTTATTTTTACTTAATTTGATCGTGTAATACCGACTTTTCTTAGTTTAACGGCAAAATAGCATCAAATTGAAAAATGTTATTCGAAATAATTTTTTCCTGTTAAGTTTGCGGTTTTCTTCATTTTTATAAAAATTGGTCGTGTAATACCGTCCTTCTTCAGTCTAACGTCAGTTTGACAGTTATACTTTGAATTTAAATTTCCCGGTTTTATTTAATTTTCAGTAAATTTGATCGTATAATACAGATTTAGCGTCACCATAACATATAAACTTCAAAATGCAATCAAAAAGAAAAATTTTATTAGCCATTATTTTTAATTATTTTAATTGACTTGTCTAGAATTAATGTAATTTTTAATTAAAATTTCAAACATCTGTCAAAAATAACACGTTGCACAAAAATTTGTGACAATATAAATTTTTGATTACAATAATGCAAATATTTGATTACAATAATGAAAATACTTGATTACAACAATGAAACTCTTTCATTACAATAAATTATATATAAAACAATAAAAGTATATTATTTTCACACTAGAAATTATTATTCTAATCTCCATACCAATATTTTAAAACTGATCCTGGTCAAAATGTGTCCGTATAAATAGCTGCCGAAAAATATTTCCTCTTGGAATATTAGCAGGTTGTTGACAGGGTAGAGTAGCATAGTTTTCATCATGAATATGACAACTTTCGTCATCTACTGTTTGAGATTTAAATAACTACGTAAGATAATTTAATTGAATTTAATAAGAAAACTGCTGACATATGTACTGTAATCTTCCTCTTCATGAATTTTTCTTATAATATATAATACAGCTAATGCTATATTGCTTCATTAGTATTTAATAATTTTATGCGTAATTCTATAGTTGATATCTTGTAAATACAACAAAATTTCATTTTATCATTGATGCTTGATTTGTTTTTCTCTACAACATAAAATAAAAATATATCTTCCTACTATGTATTATATTTAATTTCACTATTTATAAATGAAGAATCAACTTTTTTAACGATTCCCTCACTCGATATACCGTGAAATGTCAAAATTTTTCACAATTTCAGGAATACATTGGCCCGTATTCTCACATACCTTGAAGTAGCGCTATTTCGTTCACTACTGCAAGTATTACTATTTCACGAAATAGTGCTATTTCAAATATTTGTATTCCCACATCGAAATTTTACCGCTATTTGAAATAGTACTACTTCGACAAAATTATACTTGGCAACGTTGCATTGGTTGCATCTTTTAAGTGTCATGGTCGTTCTGGCCGCCATATTAGTTACTGCTGTTAAGAAACTCATCTTGTAACATTAATAAAGTAAGTATTAATGAAAATTTGTAAGTATTTTAAACATTTACTGTATATATTTACAAATGCTTAAAATTTTCATGTAGCACAGTTAATTTATGTTGATATTACGTGACATAACCTATTAACTTAATTTTTCTAATTTAGATGCCTAGAACAGATCGAACATTGTTCACCACTGAAGAAAAGGTGTTGATTTTGGATTTTGTGTAAGAAGATCCCTTAGTTTTAGATTATAAAGCGAATGAGGCGAGATTAGTCAAATCAAGGCGACAAAATTGGCAGGAATTATAAGAAAGATTTCGAAGTCTCGAATTTTCTAGAAATGTCCAACGGCTCATAGCATAAATTTTGTGCACTGTATACGTATTTTATTAATTACAATACCTAATACGTATACCTCTACATTTAACTGAATTGTGTTACACTGGTGATAATAGAACTTTTTTTCAAATATTATATATTATAAATTCAAACGACCCGGCCGTACAACATGGTACTACATTTCTTTTTATATAAAAAATACAATAATGAAAATATTTGATTACAATAATGAAAATATTTGATTACAATAAATGAAAATATTCTTAACAATAATGAAAATATTTGATTAATAAAAGGCTCTTTGGAGGCAACAATAGATTTAATTTCTTTTTAGAACAGATTTTACGTAATAGTACACTATGGCTGGTTTCAATTGCTCCTCTACAAGATTAACCACATATCTCATAAAATTTTTTGACAATCGATATCTATTTTTCAAATCTTTGTCAGATAAGTCTGTAAAAAGGATCATGTTTTGTTATCCTTTTTCTTCTCACACTTCAATATTGATTATTTATTACGTTTATAACATCATTTAAATCAACCAGTTCGGGAACATTAAGTAGTTGGTCCATTTGACATGAACTGTCAAACGAAATCACGCGCGAGAAGGTGCTACTTCCCACTATTTCAGTTCACTACTTCGCGAAGACGAAATAGCGCTATTTCGAGTAAAATTTTGATGTGAGAATAAGATTTTTACTTCGCTCACTATTTCATTCTTTATTTCGGAAATAGCACTACTTCAAGGTATGTGAGAATACGGGCCATTATGTTTACACTTTGATAGTCCTAATACATCGAATAAAATTAGTTTCATTGGTATTTAATCATTTCGTACATAATTGAATAGTATTTCATAAATTGTTCCGTGAAAATATAACCAAACTTATGGTTGATTTTTTTTTATGGAATTCTTGAAATATGAGTTCTCTGCAATATAATCGGGAAAATGTATATTGTACAATTAAATTATACACACTTACCATAAATTATAATTAATTTTTGGTTGTTTATGTAAAAAACAACATTTTTAATCAATACAAGATACTTCAATCTGTACAAGGATTTTGAATTAAAAGTTGTATGTTTTCATTTTGACTGCTCCTAATTCATCCAATATAATTTGTTTTATAAGTATTTATTAATTTCTTCCGAAATTCTATAGTATTTTCAAATTTAATTTGTTCTTTGTTCATATAACCTAATTTATATATGACATTTATAATGAAGTTCGTAATGTATTTCCTGCAAAATTATTAGGAGAAATGATATTCTATAATTAAATTATACACTTACTATGAATTTCATTTAATTTCAGTGTATTTGTAATTCAGTACGTGAGCCAAACTATTTTTCATAAAATATTGACGTTTACAAATCAATTTGAATTAATTGCAACTGTCAAAATATGTAAATCATTTCTACCACTTTAAAAAATTTACAAAATAGTACTCATGTTCGCTCCTTTATTCTAAACACAAATAAATATAGCAAACTTATCTAACCTGTCTACAATTAAAGTAATGTGTAATTAAAATTTTGAACTGAACTGTCAAAAATGACAAGTTGTCATTCTTTTTAAAAAAAAATAAAGTGTATTGACAGTTCACTTTGAAATTTTAAAAATAAATTACTTAAATTCTAAACAAGTTAGACAAGTATGGTAAATTTATTTCTGTTTAGAATACATGGGCGTACATGCTTAATATTTTGTAAAATTTTAAAACATCAATTTAAAAATAAAAAAATGAATTTGAAAGTGAACTGTCAATACCCTTTATCTTTGAATTTTTAACAGAAGTAGCAACGCGTGTTATTTAACAAAAGCTACACGAAACAAAAAATTAGTTTATTTACTTAATATCTCGCACATCATGTGTAATAAAAATGTGAAATAATGAAAAGGCCCTATTCTCAGCCAAACTGTAGGTGCCTGTAAAGGTTTCACTCGAATATATCAAACCGTGTAGGCTCTAGAGCTGCGCACAAATGGTTTCTAGGTAGCAAAAAATTTTAACTGAATAGTATATTGGACTAGCGTCGACCCCCGCCTTCGGCGGGTGTCTCAGCTAGGGCTCCGCCATCTCTGGAAATCTCATAAAACTTACGTAGTTATAACAATATAATAGGAGAAATGTGATTACTGATTAGTACTATACATCGACCAGGCTCGCTATCTTCATTGCCTGTCTTTTGCGACTACAAAAGTGATTTTTAAATAAATTTAAATCAATCAAAACTTGCACTAATATTTGTTGATGTAATACCGACCTGTGTCAATCTGACATTTCTTTTGTCATCTTGTAATTTTAAAAGTATAGTTAATAATAAATAACAATTTGCTTCCTACGTTGGCGACAATTTTCGCGATTTTACTTAATTTTTTACTAAAGTTGATCGTGTAATACTGACTTTTCTTAGCTCAGCTTCAAAGTTTGTATTTTGTAATCAGGGGTACAATATTAAATTTAGTAAATATATTCGCTTATTATTTCTAAATACAAATAAATTTACAAAATTTGTCCAACTGGTCTACAATTAAAATTCAAAATTAAAATTTCATTAAATTCGTAGATTATTTCTTTAGAATAACTATTGTATTTAGAATTGTACCGAACAGTTTTGAACTATGCGATGCGTGCGCGAGGAACAGGGGCTGAACTTAAATCGTTTTCTTAATTTATTTAATAGTTTTAAAAATGTTATATAATTATAACATACTACATACTCTATGGAAATAATATATAAATAAAGACAAGTCCATGGTAAGGTAGATACAAAGAATAAATGTATTTCATTGTTGTAATCAAGCTCTTGAAGGGGCTTAACCTGCCGCTTGCTGGAAACACACACGGGTATAAATTTGTTACTATTGGTCGCATTAGAAAAATCTACATAATCCACATAATTTGATTAGCATGCCTCGTAATTCTATAGTAGGGACCTACAACAAATATTTCAAAATGTATACCTACAACTGACAAATATAATCACATACCAAGCACCTGCACGTTGGAGATCAAATTTGATAATTTGAATAGAACTAAAATGTGTTGCAATGATGGAACATTACATTCAACAAATTTAACAATGAGATTAATGTATTATCAAGTTTCATTTACAAAAAATATTTTTTCCAATTGGTTACGTCACCTTATCAACTATCTTCACTTCTTGAAATTTCTTCTACAAATGTTCTCGTGTTTCACATTAAAAAATGTCAGTATAATTAACACACTTTAAAATACCAATTTTGTATCTGTGGAATATGTTGGTTGAAGAACCTACCTTTTTGTAATCAGTTATCATCTATATATTTTAATTCATAATACTTGTCGTATACAACATAGCATGGAGCATATACACATTTCAATCCAACCGCCCTGATTGGTTTCACTTTATTTTATTCACTTCTTACTTATTTCTAATTGTTCTTGTTATTCATTGGACTGGGAAACAACGGAAAATATATTAAAAAACCCTAAATACTTGCATTACATTGTCAGTACCCTGCGCAGATAATTTTCCGTTCAAAACTTGTATCAAAGGATACAACAATGCATTGGTTATTATATTTACTGATTATAACAAAGAATTCTTGCAATCTCAACCGTATATTATTGATTATTGCCTGAAGAATAAAGAAATTGTTGCACTTTATTAAATCTTTGAATTGGTGGTGAATTCGGGACATTTCAAAATATATTGATCTGTTTTATTGTATAAAAAAAGCAAGCAACATAAATTATTACAGTTGGACACAATTCTAGGCAATGACTGACAATTTTAACTATTTTTTCCTTATATTTTCTTCATATATTTCAATACCACTGCAAATTTATATGTTATCGCCTGTAGATTTTAAAATAGTTTTATAAAATAAATGAAAATATAATAATTTAGGTTATGTAAGCACCGATTAGTATATTTAACAAATAATTTAAATGTATAAATAAACTTACCTTTTAAAAATGTACATTTTTCATAAAACACCGAAAAAACATATAACCTTGCATATAACTATGTTATTTAAAATAAAAAATTATGCTGTATAAATTTTACGTCAACTTGACAGTTACACTTCAAGTACAATCTAGGCGAAAATTTTTATTGGAAATTATTTTCTTATTTTTAATTTGACGTTTTCAAATTTTACCGAATATTAAACATGTACGTACATTTATTCTTAACACAAATAAAATTACTAAACTTATCTAACTTGTTTACAATGAAAGTAATTTATAATTAAAATTTCAAAGTGAACTGTCAATGAAATCCATACATTTCACTTTCATAGCAACAGGCGCATTTCTTTTTATTTAAAATTGAACAAAAAGCACCACGGATAGTGTGATTTTGTAAATTTTGACTTTATTTATTTAATATCTTGCACATCATGAGTAAGAAAAATGTGAATTCATAAAAAGCACGTATTCCCAATCAAACTCTAATTGTCTGAAAAGGTTTCACTCGCATCCGTCAAATCGTCTAGGCTCTAGAGCTGCGCACAAATTGTCCAGATTTTCGGCCTTATTTATTTAATATCTCGCACATCATGTGTAAGAAAAATGTGAATTCATAAAAAGCACGCATTCCCAATAAAACTCTAAATGCCTGTAAAGGTTTCACTCGAATATATCAAACCATCTAGGCTCTAGAGCTGCGCACAAATTTTGCAAATTGGTTACTAAGCAGATGAAAATATAGTAAAATACTCAAGCCTTTTAGTATATAGGACTAGCGGTCCGACCTGCTTCGCAGGTCTGCCCCCTAGGCTCCGCGTCACTGAACAAGATTACAACTGAAAATGTAGAAAAATAAATTGAGAATTCTTAAATAACTTCCAATTTATACCAAACAATTGGCGAAGCAAGCTCGTCACTACGTTCGTCGCTTCCATGTCAGTACATTGACGAAGAAAGCTCGTCACTTCGTTCCTCGCTTCCATATCTGTGCATCGACGAAGCAAGCTCGTCACTACGTTCCTCGCTTCCATGTCAGTATTAGACGAAGAAAGCTCGTCACTTCGTTCCTCGCTTTCAAGTCACTGCATCAGCGATGCACGCTCGTCACTATGTTCCTCGCTTTTATGTTACTACTATTTGGCACTTTAGTTTAAATCTCTTCCGTGAGATATTTAATTCAATACCAAATACGTTGGGATTTAAATAACATTTATAAGAAAACAATTGACGATTTATCAAAATAACTTTTTGACACTTGAGTTGAAATATCCTTCATGAGATTTTTAATTTGATACCAAACACGGTTGGATTTATCTAATAGGTATTTATAAAAATCAATTGACAATCGTTCAAAACAACTTTTTGACACTTGAGTTCAAATCTCCTCCGCGAGACCTTTAATTTGATACCAAACACGGTATGATTTAAATAATATTTATAAAAAATAATTGACAATCATCCGAAACAACTTTTTGACACTTGAGTTCAAATCTTCTCTGCGAGACCTTTTATTCAATACCAAACACGGTAGCATTAAAATAATTTTTATAGAAAACAATTGACAATCGTCCAAAACAACTTTTTGACACTTGAGTTAGAATCTCCTCCGCGAGGCCTTTAATTTGATACCAAACTCGGTAGAAACTAAATAACATTTATACAAAACAACTAACGATCGTCTAAATCAACTTTTTGACATTTGAGTTCAAATTTCCACTGCGAGACCTTTAATTCAATACCAAACACGGTAGGATTTAAATAATATTTATAAAAAACAATTGACAATCATCCAAAACAACTTTTTGACACTTGAGTTAGAATCTCCTCCGCGAGGCCTTTAATTTGATACCAATCACGGCAGGATTAAAATAATATTTTTAAAAAACAATTGGCAATCGTCCAAAACAACTTTTTGACACTTAAGTTCAAATCTCCTCCGCGAGGCCTTTAATTTGATACCAAACTAGGTAGGAATTAAATAACATTTATACAAAACAATTAACGATCGTCCAAATCAACTTTTTTAAATTTGAGTTCAAATTTTCACTGCGAGACCTTTAATTCAATACCAAACACGGTAGGATTTAAATAATATTTATAAAAAACAATTGACAATCGTCCAAAATACCTTTATGATACTTTATTATAAATCTCTAACGTGAAACTTTTAATTTAGTACCAAACACGGAAGGATTAGAAATAAAAATCAACTGATGATAAAAAAAAATAATTCTGAAATTGATTATAAATATTTAAAAAGATCTTTTTATATTAGATAACTAATTAACTTATTTAAATTTTACCGCCTAAAATACTTAGATGTTGTCAAGCAGAGACATCTGTTGTATTTTTTGAAAAGAAAAAGAAACCATCTATGAAGTGAAAAATAATTTTCAACATATTTGTGTAAGTTTAGAAGTTAACTCATTTGAATTTTACCGCCTAAAATCCTTAAAAGAAATAAGGTTGACGAACAAAGACATCTGTCATATTTATTTAAAATTTGAAAATAATATGGAAAAAAAATTAATATTTAAAAAAATTTCAAAATAATAATCATGTTGGTTAATTTATTCTAAACACAAATAAATTAACAAATTCGTCTAACTGAACTACAATTAAAGGAATTTATATTTGAAATTTCAGACTGAAATGTCAAAAATAACTAGTTGCACAAAAATTTGTGAAAAGTGACAGCTATAATTTTTATTTTTTTAATTAACTTTTAAAATATTTACAAAATAGTACACATATTTGTTCATTAATTCTGAATACAGATAAATTTACAAAACCTCTTCAATTTGTGTAGAATATGTATAATTTATAATTAATTTTTGAAACAGAACTGTCAGAAATGACAAATTGAACATAAATTTTTGTAAAGTTACAACCAGAATCAACAAACTCCACTTTCATAGCAACCGCACACTTTGATCCATAAACCTTTTTTATTTAATATCTCGCACATCATGTGTACTAAAAATGTGAATTCATAAAAAGCACGTATTCCCAAAAAATCTCTAACTTCCGGTAAAGGTTTCACTGAAATCCGTCAAACCGTCTAGGCTCTAGAGCTGCGCACAAATTGGTTACTAGGCAGATGAAAGTATAGAAAGTGAATTAAGCCTTTTAGTATATTGGACTAGCGGTCCGACCTGCTTCGCAGGTCTGTCCCCTAGGCTCCGCGTCACTAAAGAAGATTACAACTGAAAATAAATTGATAATCTTAAATAACTTCCAATTAATACCAAACAATTGGCGAAGCTAGCTTGTCACTACGTTCCTTGCTTCCGTGACAGTACATTGACGAAGAAAGCTCGTCACTTCGTTCCTCGCTTTCATGTCTGTGCATCGACAAGACTGAAAATAAATTGATAGTCTTAAATAACTTCCAATTAATACCAAACAATTGGCGAAGCAAGCTCGTCACTACATTCCTCGCTTCCGTGTGAGTACATTAACAAAGAAAGCTCGTCACTTCGTTCCTCGCTTTCATGTCTGTGCATCGGCGAAGCAAGCTTGTCACTACGTTCCTCGCTTCCATGCCAGTACATTGACAAAGGAAGCTCGTCACTTCGTTCCTCGCTTCCGTGAGACCTTTAATTTGATACCAAACACGGTAGGATTTAAATAATATTTATAAAAAACAATTGAAAATTGTCCAAAACAACTTCTTGACACTTGAGTTCATATCACCTCCGTGATATCTTTAATTTGACACCAAACACGGTAGGATATAAATAACATTTATAAAAAACAATTAACAATCGTCCTAAACAACTTTTTGACCCTTTAATTCCAATCTCCTTCGCGAGACCTTTAATTTGATATTAAACACGGTAGGATTTAAATAATATTTATAAAAAACAATTGACAATCGTCCAAAACAACTTTTTGACCCTTGAGTTCAAATCTCCTCCGCGAGATCTTTAATTTGATACCAAACACGGTAGGATTTAAATAACATTTATAAAAAAACAATTGACAATCGTCCTAAGCATCTTTTTGACACTTAAGTTCAAATCTTCTTCGCAAGACCTTTAATTTGATACCAAACACGGTAGGATTTAAATAATATTTATAAAAAACAATGGACAATCCTCCAAAACAACTTTTTGACACTTGAGTTGAAATCTCCTTCGCGAGACCTTTAATTTGATACCAAACACGGTAGGATTTAAATAATATTTATAAAAAACAATTGACAATCGTCCAAAACAACTTTTTGACACTTGAGTTCAAATCTCCTCCGCGAGATCTTTAATTTGATACCAAACACGGTAGGATTTAAATAACATTTATAAAAAAACCAATTGACAATCGTCCAAAGCAACTCTTTGACACTTGAGTTCAAATCTCCTCCGCGAGGCCTTTAATTTGATACCAAACACGGTAGGATTTAAATAATATTTATAAAAAACAATTAACGATCGTCCAAAAGAACTATTTGACACTTGAGTTCAAGTCTCCTTTGCGAGACCTTTACTTTGATACCAAACATGGTAGGATATAAATAATATTTATAAAAAACAATTGACAATCGTCCAAAGCAACTCTTTGACAC
The DNA here is from genome assembly GCA_963942605.1 of Poecilus cupreus. Lineage (NCBI taxonomy): Eukaryota > Metazoa > Arthropoda > Insecta > Coleoptera > Carabidae > Poecilus > Poecilus cupreus. The sequence goes on along the minus strand of OZ012720.1, from coordinate 20,646,675 downwards.
TTGAGTTCAAATCTCCTCCGCGAGACCTTTAATTTGAAACCGAATACGGTAGGATTTAAATAATATTTATAAAAAACAATTAACGATCGTCCAAAAGAACTTTTTGACACTTGAGTTCAAATCTCCTTTGCGAGACCTTTACTTTGATACCAAACATGGTAGGATATAAATAATATTTATAAAAAACAATTGACAATCGTCCAAAGCAACTCTTTGACACTTGAGTTCAAATCTCCTCCGCGAGGCCTTTAATTTGAAACCGAATACGGTAGGATTTAAATAATATTTATAAAAAACAATTGACAATCGTCCAAAACAACTTTTTGACACTTGAGTTCAAATCTCCTCTGCAAGACCTTTAATTCAATACCAAACACGGTAGGATTTAAATAATATTTATAAAAAACAATTGACAATCGTCCATAATAACTTTTTGACACTTGAGTTCAAATCTCCTCCGCGAAGCCTTTAATTCAATACCAAACACGGTAGGATTTAAATAATATTTATAGAAAACAATTGACAATCATCCAAAACAACATTTTGACACTTGAGTTCAAATCTCCTACGCGAGGCCTTTAATTTGATACCAAACACGGTAGGATTTAAATAATATTAATAAAAAACAATTGACAATGGTCACTTTATTTTAAATCTCTCACGTGAAACTTTTAATTTAGTAGCAAACACGACAGGATTAGAAATATAAAACAACTGATAATAAAAAAAAAAATTATTCTGAAATTAATTATAAAAATTTAAAACGATCTTTTTATATTATATAAGTAATTAACTTATTTAAATTTTACCGCCTAAAATACTTAGAAACTTCAAGGTTGTCGAGCAGAGACATCTGTGTATTTTTTGAGAACGAAAAGAAACCATATATAAAGTGAAAAATAATTTTCAACTTTTTTTCGTTAAATAAGAAGTTAATTCATTTGAATTTTACCGCCAAAAAACCTTAAAAGAATCGAGGTTGATGAACATATTTATTTTGAATTTGAAAAAAATAAGAAAAAAAAATTCACATTAATAAAAATTACAAAATTGTAAACATGTACGCTCATTTATTCTAAACACAGATAAATTTACAAAACTTTTTCATTTGGTCTAGAATTAATTTAATCTATACTTACAGTTTCAAACAGATATGTCAAAAATGACAGGTTGAACACAAATTCGTGAAAAGTGACAGCTACAATTTTAATTTTTTAAATTGACTTTTAATATATTTACATTATAGTACACACGTTCACTCATTTATTTTAAACACAGATAAATTTACAAAACATCTTCAACTTGTCTGGAATTTATGTAATTTTTACTCAAAATTTGAAACAGATCTGTCATATATGTCAAATTGAACAAAAATTTGTGATAAGTTACAACTACAATCAACAAACTACACTTTCGTAGCAACACGAGGCACCCCTTGATGTAAAAATTTAATGTCTTTCCTATTTAATATTTCGCACATCATGTGTAAGAAAAATATGAATTTATAAAAAGCACATAGTCCCTATGGCCCTTTACGTGTAAAAAAAAATTTCACCCGAATCCATCGTACCGTTTAGGCTGTAGCGATGAATAATAATGGTTGTTAGATTGGCTAATCTATAGAACTTAAGCCTTTTAGTATATAGGACTAGCGGTCCGACCTGCTTCGCAGGTCTGACCCCTAGGCTCCGCGACTCTAAAGAAGATTACAACTAAAATGTAGAGAAATAAATTGAATAGTCTCTTCGTTTCTCGCTTCCAAGTCAATACATTGGCGAAGGATGCTCGTCACTTCGTTCCTCGCATCCATGTCAGTACATCGGCGAAGCAAGCTCGTCACTTCGTTCTTCGCTTCCATGCTAGTACTTTTAGATTTTGAATCTCCTCCGTGAGAACTTTAATTTCATACCAAACACGATAGGATTTAAATAACATTTATAAAAAACAATTGATAATCGTCTGAAACAACATTTTGGCACTTTAGTTTAAATCTTCTTCATAAGATTGATAAAAAACACGGTAGGATTTAAAACATTTAAAAAAAACAATTGACAATCATCCAAAACAACTGGTCCAAAAGTGTAGGAGTAATACAATTGACAGTCGACCTAAAGGTCTCATTTGTCATTCACCATCACGCTACTGAATACTGAACTCTAAATAATATGACCCAGTTCATGCTATGAGTTCTACGATTTTAAATCCCAATCATAATGTACGACAAATTTAATTTTATTGAATTCTAGTTCTGCAAGTGCAGATTTCAAAATCGAGAAGTACAATTTGTGACACATTTTATAATTGCAAAATATCTTCACTTCGAGGTGATCCTTTAAATACCACCGTGGATAACTTAGATGAAATACAGATCCCAAAAATAATTGGTTATTACAATATAAACTGAATTTATTAAAATCATATAATTACTTATAAAATATCTACGACTCTCGGTTAATTACAACTAAGACTAAGATAAAATATGGAGCTGCAAGTCCAGTAGATAGATAAATATAATTTAGTCAGCTTATATATTTGACATAAATATATTTAATCTACAAAAAATATAGAGTTGCAATTTCAGATTACAAACTATCTTATTCAACGATTGATAGGAACAATTGAATTCTATGAAATTCCAATCTAAATTTATGCCAATTTCCAAGTCATGAAAAAACACACATACACAAATACATACATAACATGATACTATATCCCACCCAGTGGGGTAGCACAAACCAACAATCAATCTCCTCTAAAATTCATATCCTTTCACACCACTTTCGCCTCGTCCACATTCATAATGCATGCTCCATCCAACAGAACACCTTTTTGTTCTTATCAACCCCCTTGCATATCACTTAACTTAGAAATTGTTAAGGCTCCTTAACATTAGAATTTTTCCATACAACTTCCCTTTCACACTGAACAAATTTATCGTTTGAAAATTTGTACATTAACTTGAACTGCTTTTGCCTTTAAATAAAGGACAAATGACAGGAGCCACGCACCGTTACAAACAAAATTTGAAAAATAAACTAACCAATCAAATAATCTTTCACCACCATATTTCAACATTTCAATTGTTATACCACCCATACCGGGAGACTTACTATTCTTTAGACGCATCAATGCAAATCTGACGTCACCTTCATCTATAACCCATTCAACGTTTCTAGCATTTATTCTATTTTTTCCTTTATTATTCACTCCATTTACACCACCATACAATTCCTTAAAATACTCGCACCATCTATTCTAACATCTGATTCACTGGTCTTATTGGACTTCCAAACTATCAAGAGATGGCGCTGATCACAAGTCTCTAGCGGTACATGTCAGATTCATTTTGTATGGTCTTCTATGGCGAAAGCGTGCTCTAGTTGTGGTAATTTGTGTTTTATTAGTGTATTTGGTAGATATGTTCAGATTTTATTATTATTAATTATTGACTATAGTTATATTTACATTAGCCATTAGTTGTTTTGTAGTTTTTTTATTGTAGGTAAGTAGTTATTAACTGTAGCATTATTTTGTTTAAGATAGGTTATCATTTTTCTTTGTTGATATTAGTTTGTAGTTGTATATATTTTCTAGTAGTATTTAATATTAATATTTTTGTAGTTATTTGTTGATGTTTTCAGTAGTTTTATTTTACTTTTAATTTAAATAGTAGTATGGATTCATTTATTTGCTTAGATTTAGATAGTATATGTAAGTTCGCACGTTGCTCTTTATCTTCTAGAAGCATGGTAGAAGGCCAGCAAATAATAAATAGTGACCACATAATATTATGTGGAAGTACATCAACAATATCATCGCAATTTTCAATGCTCTTTTCCATGCCTTTAATTTGGTACACTGTCACACATCATTGTGACATCCCATTTATTCTTTACACAAACTAGTCTTTCACCTTTTTTTGAGAATGAATGAAATAGAACTGTTCAACTTTTATTAGCAGAAGAACTGCAGCCATAAAAAATGCAAATTTTTCTGTTTCTAACCGGTTTTTTTTAGAGAAAACTCCATCTTAACCTCTAATCTACAAATTAAATGTAGTACTTATTTAAATAATACGTCATAGATAAATGTAATACTTCCATTAAAATTCTTCTATAGTCACTACTGTTGATATAAATTTAGAAAAAATAACAAATAAGTTCAAATTCTTTAAATAAATAAAAACTCAGAATAAACGTCAAAACCACAATGTACCGCGAGACGTAGTTCAGAATTCTGCCGCTAGTTAGAGTATTTTAATATTGGAAGCCCAATACTCCCACCTCTCTATCTTTTTACAGTCTGCCAAATCATTCGCTTATTCATATTAAAATAATTCGTTAATGTTTGACTCACCAATTCATCAAAACGTTTTATAACTATTTTTGCGTTCATTACAATAATTGTACATATATACATACATAACATCACGCTATGTCCCACTTAGTGGAGTAACACGAACCCAGAAACACAGTCAACCAACAATCAAACTCCTCCACAGCACTTTCGCCTCCTCCACATTCATAGTGCGATTCATACATGCTCGTGTATTCTTCACACTCGGAATCATTCGTTCACGCAACAAACCATCAATCATACCCAACCAGTTATTCCTCGGACGCCCACGCAATCGTTCACCTTCAATCTCACCCACATATATTAGTTTCACCAACCTTTCATTCGACAATAGCTCAACATGTCCAAACCACCTTAACTGACTCACTCCCACTTTCTTAACAACATTCTTCACAATCTCACACTCATCATACACCAATGAATTCCGTATACGATCACGTCAATAATACAATAATTGTAATAATTATAATTGATTACAATAATGTACTGATTAGAACAGTGTATTAATGACAATAATTTTTTGATTACAAAAATGCACGGACATCGATTACAACAATGAACTTATATTGAATACAGAAATATATTCGTGTTGATTACAACAATACACTTGATTACAACAATGTACTGTTTACAATATGGGAGGCATTTTAGTTTCCTGCCGACTTAAGAGATGGCATTATGAGTATTAAATTACATAAAATAAATTATTTTAAATTCATTGAATTTTAAAATAGTGACCCAAAGGTCATTTTCATTTTCCAAAGAAAATTAAAAACATATTTCTAATGTAAATATCAAATTTTGATAACGTGCTGGTGAAAAATAAAATAAAATTTGTGAAACATATTAATTTAATTTTTTTAATTTCCGCGCCAAACACGTGAACCAGTTCCTGTAATGTAGTTTCCTGCCGTGCCGCAAAAAGCAGCACTATCGGTTATGTTTTATAACTTTGGACAAATAGCATTCAGCAATCTTACAAAGTTACTATCTCCCGTCATTTGATAGTTTTGTAATCAGCTTTTTAAATTATGTGTTATTTTCTTTTTAAATAATTTATTTTGCAATATTTAAACATATTTTCCAGTATTTTAATCTCTTGCCTCTGCAGTTTTCTATCTCAACAAATTGCACATTATAGAGAATATTTTTAATGTGTATAAGCATTCTTAGCTTCAATAAGCATATGTCGATTTAAAATGAATTTGACGTATGTCGATTGGCAAAAAATGACGTATCTCTTTTCTTGATTCTGCCATAACTGGTACAAAGACATATAAAAATGCCTATTTTATAAAGTATAGCTATTATATAAATACCTACTTTAAAAATATTGAAATACATTATTGTACTAATTAAGTTTGTCTGAATACATTAAAACTTGATAAATTTCAACTTTTGTTCATTACGGTTTCGAATCAGACTTTCGAAAAGTTAGGTTAGATATAAAGTTATACATCACATTTCAATGTATTATTTAACAAACTTGGGGTTTTATAGAATAATCTAAATGGTTTAGCTTTGTTTTAGTAGTACAACACACTTAGCAATTACCAGTATTTTCTTTCTGTATCAAAACATCAGTCAACATTTATCTTCAAATCATTTTGTTGAAAATATCTGTAATAAATGTGCATGTATCAGACTATATAGATATTTAAACAAATATTTATCTTACAATCATTATTGTACTTCAATATGCCAGTTTAGTTTGCCTGAATGTATTAAAACTTGTTAAATATACGTTTCATTTCTGGTTTTAAATTAACCTGTCTAAATTTAAGTAAAATGAAATTTATATATCACATTTTATGTAATTTTACATACCTGGATTATGGAAAAACATTAATTTTTTGAAGCGTTACATGCCATTGTGTTATTATAAAAACTGTCTCTTAAATTATTCAAACTTGGAATTTAATCTTTGAGAAGTTTTGATTCAACAGAATTATCATTGTCACAATAAGTAATACCTCAAATCTCCATTACGTATAATTGTGCTTTCATTTACGATCATAATGATCTGTATTTTCTAAAGTATTGTGCACTGACCGATTAATACTATCAATCAATGAAAACATGCACTCGCCATACCTTATACTGACACTTTGGGTGCGTTCGTTATAAAATCTATCCAGCGTACGGTATTCCGCAATTCTTACACTTTTGCATTATTAAAAATGTACGACGTTTATTAATTCTACAACAGAATTATAAAACATAATACAAAAAGGATTTATTTTAGGTTATGTAAATTCAAATTGACATTTTTTGCTTGCAATTAATAAATAATAATTATTTTATTGCTTCTATTAATTATAGGAATATATAGGTATACAGCAGATATATATTTAAATTTACTTATATACTGCTAATTTTATTTTGCTTCTTCAAGCTAAAATGTCAAAAAATTTAAACACTTCAAAAATATAAATTTTCTTCAAATTCATTGCACAAATAGATTAACTATTATAATTTATTACATTAATGTTCAAATGCTTAAAAACTTTCAAATAAAAACGAAAAAAAAAATATTAAACTTGCACACAAATTTGTGAAAAGTGACAATTACAATTTGAATTTTTAAATTGACTTTTAAAATATTTACATTATAGTACACATGTTCACTCATTTATTTTAAACACAGATAAAGTAACAAAACATCTTCAACTTGTCTAGAATTAGGGTAATTTATACTTAAAATTTGAAACAGATCTGTCATGTATGTCAAATTGAACAAAAATTTGTGAAAAGTTACAACTACAATCAACAAAGTACACTTTCGTAGCAACCCGAGGCCCCCCTTGATGGAAAATTTTAATGTCTTTCGCATTTAATATTTCGCACATCATGTGTAAGAAAAATATGAGACACGCAAAAGGCACTGTTCCACAGGGACCTTTAACACCCAAAAAAAGTTTCACCCCAATACATGAAACCGTCTAGGCTGTAGAGGTGGCCGATGGCCGTTGTTAGATTGGCTAATCTATAGAGTGACAGTTCAGACCCACGCCGATTAGTATATAGGACTAGCGGTCCGACCTGCTTCGCAGGTCTGACCCCTAGGCTCCGCGACACTGAAGAAGATAGCAGTCTCTTTGTTCCTCGCTTCCAAGTCAGTAAATTGGCGAAGAAAACACGTCACTTCATTCCTCACTTTCATGTCAGTGCATTGGCGAGGAAAGCTCGTCACTTCGTTCCTCGCTTTCATGTCAATACATTAACGAAGAAAGCTCGTCACTTCATTCCTCACTTTCATGTCAGTGCATTGGCGAGGAGAGCTCGTCACTTCGTTCCTCGCTTTCATGTCAATACATTAACGAAGAAAGCTCGTCACTTCATTCCTCACTTTCATGTCAGTGCATTGGCGAGGAAAGCTCGTCACTTCGTTCCTCGCTTTCATGTCAATACATTAACGAAGAAAGCTCGTCACTTCATTCCTCACTTTCATGTCAGTACATTGGCGGTGAAAGCTCGTCACTTCGTTCCTCGCTTTCATGTCAGTGTCTCTTAACTTCCCGTCTCTAAAACAGTTCATTTAATACCCCTAAGTTAAGTTTCTAGTAATTTCCACAAAAACAATTGCTGGTCGTTATTATTTATGATAAAGAAGGTTCATCACTACTTTTTCCAACTTTTTGAACCTGAAAGGTTACATTCAATACTTCACAAGCTAGGTTTAGGGGAATTTTCCGAAAAGCAATGGCCAATCGTACTGATTTATAATAAAGATCGGTCATTACTAAGTTCATCAATATTTCACTTCTGAAACATTTTACTAGATACCCCACAGGTCGCAAATATTCATAAATTTTAAGGAAAAATAATTGCCCATCGTAATTGGTTTGCGAAAAAAATTACAACAAACACAATTAATAAATTTTCCGTGGATATTACCATGACCAAGTATTTTAATTTTTACCCTGCAATAGATTTCAAGTGACTTAAAAAAAATGATTATCTGCGAACTCCTAAAACATTTCATTTCATACCCAAGTTAGATACCTAAAAAAAAAATTTAATTTAAATTAAACACAATTTGCATTAATATTTGATCATATAATAAATATTTTTGCCAATCTGACATTTCTATTGTCTTCTTGGCAATTTAACAATACCGCTAATAATAATGTATAATAATTTGCATTCCATATTGTCGACTTTACCTAATCTAACGTCAAAGTAGAATAAAATCGTGAAATTTTAACGGAAATTTTTTTCCTTTAAATTTCGCGGTTTTTTAAATTTTTATAAAATTTGATCGTGTAATATCAACCTTACCCAGTCTTACGTTATCTTGTCAGTTACACTTCAAAGTACAACCGAAGCGAATAAATTTAAACTTGTCTATTCAAGATTCTCATTTGTTACCAAACACTATTCGACATCTTTCTTTGGATACTCAAAAAGTGATTAATAAAAATTAAATCAAACATTTAACAACTTAATTAATATTTGATCATGTGATAAAGACTTTTGTCAATCTGACATTTCTATTGGTAATTTAAAAATATTATCAATATTAATGTACAATAATTTGCATTCTCCTTTGTCAACAAATTTGGCGGATTCACTTTATTATTATTAAATTTGATCGTGTAATACCAACTTTACATAATCTAACTGTAAAAAAAATTAAGTTGGAATTTTTTTTTAATTTCAAGGTTTTATTTTATTTTTATTAAATTTGTTCATGTTATAAAGACTTCTGTCAATCTGACATTTCTATTATTATCTTGTCAATTTAAAAGAACCGTCAATAATAATATATAATAATTTGCATATTACATTGTCGACTAATTTAACGCAATTACTTTATTTTTAATAAATTTGATCGTGTAATACCGACTTTTCCTAGTTTAAATAAAAGTTGCATCAAAGTGAAATTTTTTTATTGGAAATTATTTTATCATTTAAATTTCGCGTTTTTTTATTTTTATTAAATTTGATAATGTAATAAAGAATTCTATCAATCTGACATTTATATTATTATATTGTCAATTTAAAAATACCGTAATAATAATAAACAATAATTAGAATTCTACATTTTCGACAAATTTGGCGGATTAACTTTATTTTTACTTAATTTGATCGTGTAATACCGACTTTTCTTAGTTTAACGTCAAAATAGCATCAAATTGTAAACTGTTATACGAAATAATTTTTTCCTGTCAAGTTCGCGGTTTTCTTCATTTTTATAAAATTTGATCGTGTAATACCGTCCTTCTTCAGTCTAACGTCAGTTTGACAGTTATACTTTGAATTTAAATTTCCCGGTTTTATTTAATTTTCAGTAAATTTGATCGTATAATACAGATTTAGCGTCACCATAACATATAAACTTCAAAATGCAATCAAAAAGAAAAATTTTATTAGCCATTATTTTTAATTATTTTAATTGACTTGTCTAGAATTAATGTAATTTTTAATTAAAATTTCAAACATCTGTCAAAAATAACACGTTGCACAAAAATTTGTGACAATATAAATTTTTGATTACAATAATGCAAATATTTGATTACAATAATGAAAATACTTGATTACAACAATGAAACTCTTTCATTACAATAAATTTTATATAAAACAATAAAAGTATATTATTTTCACACTAGAAATTATTATTCTAATCTCCATACCAATATTTTAAAACTGATCCTGGTCAAAATGTGTCCGTATAAATAGCTGCCGAAAAATATTTCCTCTTGGAATATTAGCAGGTTGTTGACAGGGTAGAGTAGCATAGTTTTCATCATGAATATGACAACTTTCGTCATCTACTGTTTGAGATTTAAATAAGTACGTAAGATAATTTAATTGAATTTAATAAGAAAACTGCTGACATATGTACTGTAATCTTCCTCTTCATGAATTTTTCTTATATTATATAATACAGCTAATGCTATATTGCTTCATTAGTATTTAATAACTAGCGGTCCGACCTGCTTCGCAGGTCTGACCCCTAGGCTCCGCGACACTAAAGAAGATAGCAGTCTCTTTGTTCCTCGCTTCCAAGTCAGTAAATTGGCGAAGAAAACACGTCACTTCGTTCCTCGCTTTCATGTCAGTGTCTCTTAACTTCCCATCCCTAAAACAGTTCATTTAATATCCCTAAGTTAAGTTTCTAGTAATTTCCACAAAAGCAATTGCTGATCGTAATTATTTGTGATAAAGAAGGTTCATCACTACTTTTTCCAACTTTTTGAGCTTGAAACGTTACATTCAATACTTCACAAGCTAGCTTTAGGGGAATTTTCAGAATAGCATTTGCCAATCGTACTGATTTATAATAAAGATGGCTCAATATTTCACTTCTAAAACATTTTACTTGGTACCCCACAGGTCGCAAATATTCATGAATTGTAAGGAAAAATAATTGCCGATCAGAATCGGTTTTCGAAAAAAATTACAACACAATTATTAAATTTTCCGTGGATACTCGTATTACCAAGACCAAGTGTTTGAATTTTTACCCTTGCAATAGATTTCAAGTGACTTAAAAAAAATGATTATCTGGGAACTCTTAAAACATTTTATTTCATACACCACAAGTTAGATACCTAAAAAAAAAAAAATTAAGAATTTAAATTAAACACAAATTACATTAATATTTGATCATATAACAAATATTTTGCCAATCTGACATTCCTATTGTCTTCTTGGCAATTTAAAAATACCGCCAATAATAATGTATATTAATTTGCATTCCACATTGTCGACTTTACCTAATCTAACGTCAAAGTAGAATAAAATCGTGAAATTGTAATGGAATTTTTTTCATTTAAATTTCGCGGTTTTTAAAATTTTTAGGTATAAAATTTGATCGTGTAATACCAACCAACCAGTCTTACGTTATCTTGTCAGTTACATTTCAAAGTACAATCAAAGCAAAAAAATTTTAACTTGTCTATTCAAGATTCTCATTTGATAACAAACACTATATTTTTGTGATGTTTTTTATGAAAATATTCGACAGCCGCCAATTTTTATATTGTCATTTGTCCCGTCTATTCGACATCTTTTTTTGGATACCCAAAAAGTGATTTTAAAAAATAATTAAATCAAACACAACTTAATTAATATTTGATCATGTGATAAATAATTTTGTCAATCTGATTTTTCTATTGGTAATTTTAAAATATCAATAATAATGTACAATAATTTGCATTCTCTTTTGTCTACAAATTTGACGGATTTACTTTATTATTACTAAATTTGATCGTGTAATACCAAAGTTACTTATTGTAAAGTCAAGTAAAATAAAAAAAAAAGGTTGGAAACTTTTTTTTTCTCAAAATTTCATATTTTTATTTTATTTTTATTAAATTTGATTATGTTACAAAGACTTCTCTAAATCTGACATTTCTATTATTATCTTGTCAATTTAAAAGAACCGTCAATAATAATATATAATAAATTGCACCCTACATTGTCGACAAATTTAATGCATTTACTTTATTTTTAATAAATTTGTCGTGTAATAGCGACTTTTCCTAGTTTAAAATAAAAGTAGCATCAAAATGAAATTTTTTTATTTTACAACTGAAAATGTAGAAATATAAATTGATAGTCTTTAATAACTTCCAATTAATACCAAACAATTGGCGAAGCAAGCTCGTCACTACGTTTCTCGCTTTCATGTCAGTACATTGACGAAGAAAGCTCGTCACTTCGTTCCTCGCTTCCATGTCAGTGCATCGACGAAGCAAGCTCGTCACTACGTTCCTCGCTTCCATGTCAGTACATTGACAAAGAAAGCTCGTCACTTCGTTCCTCGCTTTCAAGTCAGTGCATGGGCAAAGCAAGCTCGTCACTTTGTTTCTCGCTTCTATGTTACTACTATTTGGCACTTCAATTTAAATCTCTTCCGTGAGATATTTAATTCAATACCAAACACGTAAGGATTTAAATAACATTTATAAAAAAACAATTGATGATTTACAAAAATAACTTTTTGACACTTGAGTTGAAATATCCTTCATGAGACTTATAATTTAATACCAAACACGGTAGGATTTAAATAATTTTTATAGAAAACAATTGACAATCGTCCAAAACAATTTTTTGACACTTGAGTTCAAATCTACTCTGCGAGATCTTTAATTGAATACCAAACACGGTAGGAATTAAATAACATATATACAAAACAATTAACGATCGTCCAAAACAACTATTTGACACTTGAGTTCAAATCTCTTCCGCGAGACCTTTAATTTGATACCAAACACGGTAGGATTTAAATAATATTTATAAAAAACAATTGACAATCGTCCAAAATAACTTTTTGACACTTGAGTTCAAATCTCCTCCGCGAGACCTTTAATTTGATACCAAACACGGTAGGAATTAAATAACATATATACAAAACAATTAACGATCGTGCAAAACAACTTTTTGACACTTGAGTTCAAATCTCTTTCGCGAGACCTTTAATTTGATACCAAACACGGTAAGATTTAAATAATATTTATAAAAAACAATTGACAATCGTCCTAAATAACTTTTTGACACTTGAGTTAAAATCTTCTCTGCGAGACCTTTTATTTAATACCAAACACGGTAGGATTTAAATAATGTTCATAAAAAACAATTGACAATCGTCCAAAACAACTTTTTGACACTTAAGTTCAAATCTCCTCTGCGAGACCTTTAATTCAATACCAAACACGGTATGATTTAAATAATATTTATAGAAAACAATTGACAATTGTCCAAAATAACTTTTTGACACTTGAGTTCAAATCTCCTCTGCGAGACCTTTAATTCAATACCAAACACAGCAGGATTTAAATAATATTTGTAAAAAACAATTGACAATCGTCACTTTATTTTCAATCTCGAACGTGAAACTTTTAATTTAGTACTAACCACGGCAGTATTAGAAATGAAAAACAACTCATGATAAAAAAAATTATTCTGAAATTAAATAAATATTTAAAACGATCTTTTTATATTAAATAAGTAATAAACTTATTTAAATTTTACCGCCTAAAATACTTGGAAGCATCAAGGTTGTCGAGCAGAGACATCTGTGTATTTTTTGACGCGGAAAAGAAACCATCTATGAAGTGAAAAATAATTTTCAACTTTTTTGTGTTAGATAAGAATTTGAATTTTACCGCCTAAAATCCTTAAAAGAATCATGGTTGACAAACAAAGACATCTGTTATATTTATTTTGAATTTGAAAAAAATATAAAAAAAAATTCACATTTAAAAAAATTACATAATAGTAAACAATGTACGCACTATTATTCTAAACACAAATAAATTTGCCAAATTTATCTAACTTGTCTACAATTAAAGTAATGTATAATTAAAACTTCGAAGTGAACTGTCAAAAATGACAAGTTGTCATTCTTTTTTTCAAACAATTAAAGATAAAGTGTATTGACAGTTCACTTTGAAATTGTAAAAATAAATTACTTTATTTGTAGACAAGTTAGATAAGTATGGTAAATTTATTTCTGTTTAGAATAAATTAAAGTACAAGTTTAATATTTTGTTAAATTTTTAAACATCAATTTAAAAATAACAAAATTAATTTCAGAGTGAACTGTCAATTCCCTTTATCTTTGAATTTTTAACAGTGGTAGCAACGCGTGTTTATTTAACATAAACTACACGGAATACGAGGCCCCCCTTGATGGAAAAATTTAATGTCTTTCGCATTTAATATTTCGCACATCATGTGTAAGAAAAATATGAGACATGCAAAAGGCACTGTTCCACAGGGACCTTTAACACCCAAAAAAAGTTTCACCTAAATACATCAAACCGTCTAGGCTGTAGAGGTGGCCGATGGCCGTTGTTAGATTGGCTAATCTATAGAGTGGATATTGCCGAATAGTATATTGGATAAGTAATTAAATTATTTAAATTTTACCGCCTAAAATATTTAGAAGCATCGATGTTGTCGAGCAGAGATATCTGTTGTATTGTTTGAGAAGAAAAAGAAACCATCTATGAAATAGTTCTCAACTTTTTTATGTTAGATATGAAGTTAACTCATTTGAATTTTACCGCCTAAAATCCTTAAAAGAATCGAGGTTGACGAACAACGACATCTGTCATACATATTTAAAATTTGAAAAAAATATGAAAAAAAATTCTATTTTAAAATAATTACAAAATATAAATAATGTTTGCATATTTATTCTAAACACAAATAAATTACCAAACTTGTCTAACTGAACTACAATTAAAGTACTTTATATTTAAAATTTCAGACTGAAATGTCAAAATAACTAGTTACACAAAAATTTGTGAAAAGTGACAGCTACAATTTTTATTTTTTTAATTGATTTTTAAAATACTTACAAAATAGTACACATGTATGTTCATTAATTCTAAACACAGATAAATTTACAAAACATCTTCAAGTTGTCTAGAATATATGTAATTTATACATAAATTTTGAAACAGATCTGTCAGAAATGACAAATTGAACATAAATTTTTGTAAAGTTACAACCAGAATCAACAAACTCCACTTTCATAGCAACATACACACTCTGATCCGTAAACGCATTTTCGCCTTATTTATTTAATATCTCGCACATCATGTGCACTAAAAATGTGAATTCATAAAAAGGCGCTATTCTGAAGAAATCTCTAACTTCCGGTAAAGGTTTCACTGAAATCCGTCAAACCGTCTAGGCTCTAGAGCTGCGCACAAATTTTGGTTACTAGGCAGATGAAAATATAGATATATAGATATATATATATAGAGAATGAATGATGGCTTTTAGTATATTGGATAGCGGCCCGACCTGCTTCGCAGGTCTGTCCCCTAGGCTCCGCGTCACTGAAGAAGATTACAACTGAAAATGTAGAAAAATAAATTGAGTAGACTTAAATAACTTCAAATTTATCCAAACACGGTTCCATGTCGGTACATTGACGAAGAAGGCTCGTTACTTCGTTCTTCGTTTCCATGTTAGTACATCGGCGAAGGAAGCTCGTCACTACGTTCCTCGCTTCCATGTCAGTACTAGACGAAGAAAGCTCGTCACTTCGTTCCTCGCTTTCAAGTCAGTGCATCGGCGAAGCAAGCTCATCACTTTGTTCCTCATTTCCATGTCCGTAAATTAACGAAGAAAGCTCGTCAATTCGTTCCTCGCTTTCAAGTCAGTGCATAGGCGAAGCAAGCTTGTCACTTCGTTTCTCGCTTCCATGTTACTAATATTTGGCACTTTAGTTTAAATCTCATCCGTGAGATATTTAATTCAATACCAAACACGTTTTTTGACACTTGAGTCAAAATATCCTTCATGAGACTTTTAATTTGATACTAAACACAGTAGGATTTAAATAATATTTATAAAAAACAATTGACTATGCTCCAAATCAACTTTTTGAGTCAACACTTGAGTTTAAATCTCCTCCGCAAGGCCTTTAATTTAATACCAAACACGGTAAAAATTAAATATCATTTATATAAAACAATTAACGATCATCCAAAACAATTTTTTGACACTTGAGTTCAAACCTCCCCCTTGAGACCTTTAATTTGATACCAAACTCGGTAGGATTGAAATAATAGTTATAAAAAATAATTGACAATCGTCCAAAACAACTTATTGACACGAGTTCAAATCTCCTCTGCGAGACCTTTAATTCAATACCAAACACGGTAGGATTTAAATAATATTTATAAAAAACATTTGACAGTCGTCCAAAACAACTTTTTGACACTTGAGTTCAAATCTCCTCCTTGAGACTTTTAATTTGATACCAAACACTGCATAATTTGAATAATATTTATAAAAAACAATTGACAATCGTCCAAAATAACTATTTGACACTTGAGTTCAAATCTCCTTCGCGAGGCCTTTAATTTGATACCAAACACGGTAGGATTTAAATAATATTTATAAAAAAACAATTGACAATCGCCCAAAACAACTTCTTGACACTTGAGTTCAAATCTCCGCCGCCAGGCCTTTAATTTGATACCAAACACGGTGGGAATTAAATAACATTTATACAAAACAATTAACGATCGTCCAAAACAACTTTTTGACACTTGAGTTCAAATCTCCTCCGCGAGACCTTTAATTCAATACCAAACACGGTAGGATTTAAATAATATTTATAAAAAAACAATTGACAATCGCCCAAAACAACTTCTTGACACTTGAGTTCAAATCTCCGCCGCCAGGCCTTTAATTTGATACCAAACACGGTGGGAATTAAATAACATTTATACAAAACAATTAACGATCGTCCAAAACAACTTTTTGACACTTGAGTTCAAATCTCCTCCGCGAGGCCTTTAATTCAATACCAAACACGGTAGGATTTAAATAATATTTATAAAAAAACAATTGACAATCGGCCAAAACAACTTCTTGACACTTGAGTTCAAATCTCCGCCGCCAGGCCTTTAATTTGATACCAAACACGGTGGGAATTAAATAACATTTATACAAAACAATTAACGATCGTCCAAAACAACTTTTTGACACTTGAGTTCAAATCTCCTCCGCGAGACCTTTAATTCAATACCAAACACGGTAGGATTTAAATGATATTTATAAAAAACAATTGACAATCGTCGAAAATAACTTTATGACACTTTATTTTAAATCTCTAATGTGAAACTTTTAATTTAGTACCAAACACGGCAGGATTAGAAATGAAAAACAACTCATGATAAAAAAAATTATTCTTAAATTAAATAAATATTTAAAACGATCTTTTTATATTAAATAAGTAATTAACTTATTTAAATTTTACCGCCTTAAATACTTAGAGGCATCAAGGTTGTTGAACAGAGACATCATGTGTATTTTTTGAACAGGAAAAGAAACCATATATGAAGTGAAAAATAATTTTCAACTTTTTTGTGTTAGATAAGAAAATAATTCATTTGAATTTTACCGCCTAAAATCCTTAAAAGAATCGTGGTTGACGAACAAAGACATCTGTCATATTTATTTTGAATTTGAAAAAAATATAAAAAAAAATTCACATTTAAAAAAATTACAAAATGGTAAACAATGTACGCACTATTATTCTAAACACAAATAAATTTGCCAAATTTATCTAACTTGTCTTCAATTAAAGTAATGTATAATTAAAACTTCGAAGTGAACTGTCAAAATTGACAAGTTGTCATTCTTTTTTTCAAACAATTAAAGATAAAGTGTATTGACAGTTCACTTTGAAATTGTAAAAATAAATTACTTTATTTGTAGACAAGTTAGATAAGTATGGTAAATTTATTTCTGTTTAGAATAAATTAAAGTACATGTTTAATATTTTGTTAAATTTTTAAACATCAATTTCAAAATAACAAAATTAATTTCAGAGTGAACTGTCAATTCCCTTTATCTTTGAATTTTTAACAGTAGTAGCAACGCGTGTTTATTTAACATAAACTACACGGAATACGAGGCCCCCTTGATGTAAAAATTTAATGTCTTTCCTATTTAATATTTCGCACATCATGTGTATGAAAAATATGAATTCATAAAAAGCACGTAGTCCCTAGTGCCGTTTACATCTCAAAAAAAGTTTCATCCGAATCCAGCGCACCGTTTAGGCTGTAGCGATGAATAATTATGGTTGTTAGATTGGCTAATCTATAGAGTGGATGATGCCGAATAGTATATTGGATTCAGCGAGCATGTAATGTATGCTCATGAGAATGAAGTTTGCATCAATGCGAAGAATGTGTAAATCATTCGAATGAGTAATAGCCATTACATGCGTGTAGAATACTATATTTTATCAACAACATTTCGTCAAATATTTGTTTTGAAATTATAAGATTATGTAGAATTTTTGCTCCGACAAATACAAAAAATTGTTTATCAACATACATAAATTGTAGCAACCATCGCTAGGCTACATACAGTTGTAAAAAATTTTGAAGTGATTTGGCATTTAGCAGAAAATCTTAAAATCAATTATTCAGCTACAGTTTAAGCTTAATAAGAAAATAAAAAATGCTACTAAAATATTTAAAAAAGTAAATAAACATGCAAAATTCTCTGAAAAAGTCAGAATTTGACCATTTTTATACTCGGAATTATGGTAAATATTGCATAAAAATATATTACATGTTTTATATTTAAAATCTATATCCTGGTAAAGAAAATATCCCCTTGAAAGAGTAGATTCTACAGTAGAAGATGTTCGGGAGAAGAAGAGAAGTATCTTGATAATATAAAAGATGATAATTTTCTTTTAACTAAGATTAAAGGAGGAATTATAAATATGGGTGCACAGTACTAAAAATATTGGACACAAGTTTAAATAATGAGATTAAAAAGTATAGATAATTAAAAAAGAGAATTTAAACTCATAGAAAATGATATTTAAACAGATGACATAGAAAATATTGAGCAATATTATCTGTGCCTCATATTGTAACAATATATATCATAAAATATGTTTTTGATATGCCTGTCCCGGTTTAAAAAAAATAATACGTGTTTTTCTTTGTACCTATTAAAATTAGACTTGCAACGAATAGTGTATTCGGCCTTAGGCCGAATACCGAATATTCGGCGGATTCCTTGGCCGAATAGCCGAATATTCGGCGAATAGTATTCGGCTGGTTTTTTCTGTTTATTACTCAGTATTTTTAGTTATTATTGACAAATATCTTGTGTTAAATAAACAATTTGAACAAATATGACAATTTATTAAATTAAAATTTTGTCATTTCTGAATTATTAGCAAGAAAAATTGTTGTTTTTATTTATTTGCTACATTTATAAAATTTAATAAATAAAAAAAATAAATAAATATATCATCACGCCTTTTACCCATTACGGGTGTGGCACTCTGCTTACGCAGATCTCGGTAAGTGATATATAAATATAAATTTAATAAATAGTCTCGTGAATAATAAAAAGTAAATTTAGCTAATATATCAAATTGAAATTGTTGTTCGTAACAACTTAATTTGTTATAATAACTATGATTTATTGTTCAGCTTCTATATAATTACTAAAATATTTTGTCAAAAGTACATAAAAATAAATGTTAATAATTACAATATTCACAAATATATTTTGTTAAGAAATACACAAAAATAATTTGTTACCTGCTAACAAATTTGAAACTTGTTAAATTAACATAAATTAACGGTGGATCGTCTGGGACTAAATATTTTCTTAAAATTTAAAATTTTGTCAATTTAGACTATAAATTTTTTACTGTATACCTATGTATCTTTATGTATTACCTATGTCCTCTATGTATGGAGCCTAATAGAAATGCGGCAAATGAAATTTTCAGTTTTTATTCAGTACCGTCTGTTATCATTGGTTAAAATTTTTAACAGGCCGTTACAAATTAACAGGTAAATTACAGAATAGGCACCCTTATGTGTTTTACATTTATTATTTTATTTCAAGCAAAAATTACCGAATGAAATACCCTAAATTTCCACTTTTCTCTATTTTCTAAACTATTCGGTATTCGGCCGAATAATACTTAACTATTCGGTATTCGGCCGAATAGTAAAAATGTGGCCGAATAGGCCGAATACCGAATAGTTGCCGAATATTCGTTGCAAGCCTAATTAAAATATATATATATATATATATATATATATATATATATATATATATACATATATATATATATATATATATATATATATATATATATATATATATATATATATATAATTTAATGCCTATACTATACACGCTAGTTCAGAGATTATATAAATTGAAATTGTTAAAAAAAAAACCACCACTAAAAATTTATAAAAAAGAGAATTCTTAATGTTATTTTCGTTTCCTAGTTTAGTTTATATGTTTCATTTTGTTTATAAAATACGTATAATTTGTTTCATTTATTAACATCTTTATTGTAAAGTATGTGTTTTTTTTATTACAGAAACCTTACTCTTATTTATTAATTTGATACATGTTTTCGATGCACTTTTGTTGATTTTTTTCAATTTTTACTTCAATCTCTGAACTAGCGTGTATAGTATAGGCATTAAATTAATGTGTGTTTTACTTTTTCCCAGTGATGTTTCAGTTTTACTCCAAGATCAGGTTAAATGTGAAACATGATTTTTCTTTATTTTCATATTCAATTTCCAGTGAAAAAAATTGAAGTATCCATAGATCGAAGGATACTACAGAAACGCATCGATCTAATACTTTGCATGCAATTTTAAATTCTGTTTAATGCCTTTTAAACTAAAAGTTATGTTTTTCGTTGCATATTTACCCCAGTTGACCCTATGCGAAAAATTTAAAATAACCCTACGAGTAAAATGCTCTTTTGGCCAAATCGATTGCAGTCAAAAAAGGAAGTGCACAACAAGAAGTTATAACAGTCCTAAATACAAAATTCCAATTTTCTACGACTAATCGTTTTTGAGTTATGCGAGATACATACGTACGTACATCCATAAACACATATGTACGTACAGACGTCACACCGGAACTGGTTAAAATGTATTCAAGGATGTTCAAAATGGATATTTCCATTGAAATATGAAAAGCGAAATTTTTCGTAATTACATTACTTCCTATATTTCGTACAAGAAAATAAAGGGCTTTTTATTAAGTGTATTTTCCTAGAAAACTATCGTATTACCGAAAAAAAATTTAATATCTTTTTTGTAGATAATTTTATGCTCCTTATTTTTGATATCTTGTTTTTTCTAAAAATTTCTAACATTTACTGAGAGATTTGCAAGAAACTAAAATATTGCCCCTTTACCCTCCCTTTTTTCATATATGCGCGATTATTTTTGTGTAAACTTTTTTTTATGTGATTATATTAGGTTTTAAGTATATTAGTGTAAAATATCTATTGAATTCAACTTTTCTTAAACTTTTATTGAATTTTACCCTCCAGCGATTGTATTATATATTGAATTTACATTTATTACGGAAACACTATAATTATATACATACATAATTGGCCCAATTCTCTACCGAAGTTGTTACATTAGCAACTTGCTAATCGCATCGAAACCTTATATTTAATGTTTGACTATTTTCCTCATAAAATTTAAGCCAATCAGAATTCTGATATTTCTGAATGTCGTACAGTCAACGTAGAATTACACGATAATTTAAAGGATAGGTTTAATAAAACTTTATAATTTTGATAGATGAGAACTAGAATAATTAAATGTATAATTATTTTTCAAGAAATATTTTTGCCACCGTATTTCACGTCTTTACAACTTCCTCTTTGTAATCGGTTCCATCTTGCTTCTTCATATTAAAGCCGAAATCCTTCATTATTGTAGCCAATTCTTTGACAGTTGTTTCATTTAACTTAATTTTTTTTTCAGATCTCGATTTTAAAGTATTCAGAGGCGTAATATTTTTAATATTTTGGTCAATTTCATTAAAAGAACATCACACATTTTCATACAATTTAGAAATCACACTTTATTTATTTACGTGTTGCTATTAAAAACAATTTGAAAACAACTTGTATACGGCGTGGCAATGTGATTCTGCCTTTCTGTCAAATGAAGTTTTTAAATTTTACTTTATTTTTTATGAGAGAAACAGCGTTTGGCAAAATTTTAATCGGGAAATAGTCCTTCGAATATCTCTCGTGCATGTTATTGTCGATAATTTGACATGCACTTGGGATATTATATATGACTATCGCTCTCACCTGTCAAATTATAAAATTGAACAAATCAAAATGATGTATATCTTTAAAACTAACCAATCAGGATGTGAATTACGCGAATATTTTGACAGCGAATATTTTCCCGGGCAAAATATTCGAATATTAATTGTTAATAACTTTAATAACGAAGGAAATTAACAAAAATATTAATAGTTAGTGATATTAAAAGTACAGTTTTAGTAAACAATTCGATAATTTTCTTCCTTGTCTGTCAACGAAGAATTAGTTTTAATAATTCTTACGGATCTTAATTCTTTAACAATTTAGCGTGATGTTCGTCATCAAATTGTAAATATGGTTTTATTGAGCTACTGCTTGATTGACCAGATATCTTAATTAAAAATTGTTCAGGAATGCCAACTTTTGCCAATGATTTGAAATTTTTAATTGTTTGGTAACCAACAGCTTCTGCAGCCAATTTTGTCCACTAAGAAAGTGTATTTTTTCCTACCAGAGAATTCCTAAACCATAGGGAATTTGAATTATTTGGATTAAAGTCGAAATTTGGAGTTACAAATAACCTATTACTGGTTATATTATTCCTCTTTTGGACAGTAATTTTTTTAAACTGCAAAGTTTCGACACTATATGATCATTTTAGACTCATTTTGTCAATAGTTATATCACGAGTGCTAAGAATTTAAATCGATTAAATTTGACATGTCTAGCTTATGCAAAAGTGTTTGAGTACATAATAATTTAAAAAAAAACCCGAGACCGCAGGTCGAGGGATTTTATCTTAAATTATTATGTACGATAACACTTTTTTAAAAGCAAAATTTTGTAAATAAGCTAGACATCAAATTTAATCGATTCAATTCTTTAGCACGAGGGGTATATGTCAAGATTATTTCATGAATTCATAGCATAAACATTAATACTTGCCGAAGAAATTGTACTAAAACGTTAATTTTGACACATTTTCACATAAATAAATCGGTACACACATAAACAAAAAGCACCATAAAATTATGTTGTAACTATAGCAAATTGATTGTTTTTCTTATTATTTATTGCTTATTTGCTTATTTATTGCTTGCTGTCGGTGCATATACATAAAAATAAAGAGGTGTGGAAAAGTCATAGCATAGTATCGAGGAAATATTTTACACAAAAGTAGTGCTACTTTTAGACAAAAATTTTCCAACTGCAGAAGTAAAAAATACAGCAAATCAAAATGAAGGGACAGGACATGATTTTCTCGGTTTTATACTATAATTTGTTTGTTACTGTTTCTATTTAATTGTTTATGTTATTCATTGATTTTCCTGATGAAGAATTGTGTACAATAATTCGAAACGCAGTATATAAATAAATATTTTTATATTATACCTGCATCATAATCCGTGTTTAAAACACGCTGCAGCGTTCACAAACGCAAAATTAAAACACGCCGTGCTTTAACGGTTGTTAAGCAACAACAAAAATAATTACTAATATCTGTCAAAACTGTCAACAAATTGTATAAAAACGAATCTACATAGTAACGTAAACGATAAATGCAAACCGATGTCTAGGTAACCGATATACGTCAAACGTAACACGCACAAAATTCTGAAATGAATCAAAATCAAAATGTTGCTTTCCAGTTTTCTCCAGAATATGATGCAGGTATAATAAAAAATAGCGTATGACACACGTGTATAAGTGCTTTAAAACAATAAAGAAAAATGTTCAGAATTAAAACGGTATCATTTGAGTTCTAGTTGCTAATTTTTTTGTTATGTATGAGTTCTAGCCAAAGAAAATTCACGATTTAAGGTAATTATCAGAGTACCATGAGAAATAAAACAATAATTTGTTTTTATTTCTGATATATTTCAAATACTTGCTTAATTTATAAGATTTCATTTTCACTTAGAAATGACGACGCCTAAAAAGTATAGTAGCACTGTTTAACTTATCTTAGTCCACGGGACACTTTTTCTTAAACATTTCGGAGGCAAAAAAGGATAGGTACATGAAAAGTCATTTCATGTCAATTCTAAAGTTATTTTATTTATACAAAAAAAAAATAGTCAAAAATAATACATAACTAGAAATAATAAAAACACAGTCAGAATATTATCAAGGTATTTAATGGAAACATTGAGCAACAATTTCTTTTATGTCTATATTGATATTTGTTGTGAAAAGTCTTCAAGAGTGGAATCTTTCAAGCCGTTTCTATATTTCGACTTTAAATACTTCCGAACATAGAAATTCCAGTTAATGCACTAGATGCAATATGTAAGTTGATGATTTACGATCATAATTCTTTTCTCATATGCATTCTATTATTTAATAACCAAAATGTTCCTAATTTTTTACAATGGTATATGAGCTATCATCATGAGTAATAGGTATCAAATAAAAAATTTGAGATCGGCACAGCAGTAGTCATTGATTAACATTTAAAGGGGCCATACTACAAAAGAGTAGTAAGAGAACCACTACACAACTACATAACATCATCATATACGATAGAAATGATGTATTTTACAAAAATAGCCTTTACGTTTGTTGAAGGAAATGCTAGCCATAGTTATTACTATTATTGTGTTGAGTTTCAGAAGCTAAGTCCAGCATCCATCTACTGAATGTCAGATATAACTTTGCTATGATAAGAAACAGCTGAATAACAATATATTCCCATCCAATTTGTTACTCTGAAAAAGAAATTGAACAAGATCAACTTGTAATCATCCAAATCATTTTTATATTAATACTTAGATATATTTATCCATCGATACAACAGATTTTCTGGTTTTAATATAAAGTAAGGTTATATAAGTATTTCATATCTAAATAACAGTTTTTAATGTAAACAAATATTATTAAATGTTAACATAAGTTTTTAATTTAACATTTCTATCATTTATATCTTCCATAGAATTTTATTCCAGTTCATTTTATTTGTAATAATTAAATTGAATTCTTCCCTGCCTATTATAAATTCAATTTTAATTCTTCTGTTTAACATTTATATTAATTTAATATAAATATATTATTTAAAACATATTGGTAAATGGTTTAAAAATGTAAAAATCTATGAATACATTATAAAATTTTCTTTATTTTTCGTTCTTCGTTATTTCTTTCCTTCAATTACATTTATATATTCTTATATTTGAATTCAGTGTTACATTTTGTCTTGTGCCGAAAAATGTCTACCTTTTGATTTTTTTGAGCCAATTGTATTGGTGAATGCTTTGTTAAACAATTAGTTATAGCCGTGACTTTTTTCAGTCTGTCCACTTGGTCTCTTCTTGTAATACTGCTAAGCCTGATCCTTAGTTGTCGAATGGTATTATTCCTAGCAAAATCTTCGGTTCGTAATCGCATTTTTTCAAAATACCTACAGGGGGTTAATTTAAATTATTAATAATGTTTATTTTTAAAAAAGCACTTATTACTTTACCATGCTCGGATGTCTCAAGTTTTCTCTTAAAAGGTCTCTCGCTGTTAGTTTGTAGATCGTCATGCCCATTTGTTGATCGTTGGGTTGAATCATGTTCTTCTGCTAGTCGGTTTGTTATATATTGTCCGGTTGGTGGTGATGGTGCATGAATCAGGACAGACGGATGTGTTCAAAGCATATACGTTAATTAGGTATTTTAACTAATGTTACGTCTAATCCAAGTATATCCATCCAAAATTGTTGCATTTCCTTACATTTAGTCAAACGAAATAGCCTTTTGTCTTTAATTAGGTATCTCTTTATACAACAATAATTGTAAAGCATTGTTCTAAAATAGGAAAGAGACAAAATGTATAAAATCAAGGAATTGAAATAAAAACACATAATGGATATTTGTTATATGGAAAATGTATGAGAGTAATGCAACTACAAATAAATGATTTTATTATATACTTGTGTACAAATAATAGGTAATTATTGATAAAATATACGTGATATAAATCTTTGATCAAAACTGTTTTTAAATCGGACTAAATTTGTTATTAATGTATTTTTCAAAGTATGTATGTAATTTATAAAACAGAATATTAAATTTTACACTTACCTGTTGTAAGGTATTGTATAATAATAATTAACGACAATAACAAGGAGAATAAATTATCAACTTGCACAATTATAACAAGAAAATGTCCAATTTATTTTTCATTAAAAAATTGTCTGACTTCCTCCCTGCTGCCGTTACCATCACACGGTCCAAGCAATAGATTTATTCAATGATTAAAATTCTTTAATTTAATTAAGCATTTAGTGGCTCTGAAAAGAGCCGATTTAAATTGAACACATGTTCAGTCGAGTTGAAGGGGATGGTAAATATGTTTGATTGCTTCTAAAAATTTGTTAATCAAATATTTGCTGGAATGGCGCCGTCTCCACATATCCTCATATATATAATCATCAGACTGTCCCACACAATTATTTCGGCCCAACGACCTCTTCACTGCACTCCACGTGCCTTCATTTGGGTTAGTGTGGGCACCAGTGTCAGGATTTTTAAATTGAATGAAGTGGTTTACTGTCAATTGTTGGTAACCTTCCTCCTCCAAACAGTTATACACCCTCCAACAATTGCTAATAATGGTTGTACCCGGTAACACATATTTTTTTATAACATCCAACAATGCATCCTTACTTCTTTCATCAACCACGCACATAAAACATTTATCCGTCCCTCTTTCTACACCACCAAACACCCATCTTCCATCTACACGCTTTCCTCGCTGATACTTACGCCTTCTAAACTTATTCTCATCTATCTCAACAATCTTCCCTTCACCACCCAGTACTTCATTTTCTCTCTCACACATTTCCACACACACCTCTCTACAAAATCTCTTCCAATCAACCACCGTTCTGGAACTTACACCCAAATCATTAATAATAGATTCATTAGTCATTTTAATGCACCACATATACGTCAGAAGCAAAATTTCACGCATACTTAATTTGCTCTCTTCGAACCATGAACCCTTTCTAATACTTCTACTAACATCATGCTTATTTTCACCACCTATTTGACACCTCCATACATAACCATCAGATACATTAACCTTCTTTGCCAATTTCATATATTCACCACATTTACCACATTTATACTTACTCGCAATCAATCCTACATTCATTAACCATTCTATTAATTTATCCTCCCCGGCTAAATCACCAATCAAGAATTGGAAAGTAATGTTTAGATTTTCCATCTTAACCTAACAGGTACAGACTGCTGAATAATGAACCGTTGTAGAATTGTTTTGGAACCACATGATAACGCAAAAATCCCAAGATGCAACAGTGTTACTCTGCGCACGCGTCAGATTCAGAGCGTATAGTAAGCCTGTTCCGACATGGACACACAGAGGACACATTCAAGCCACACACAGGCAACAGTTGCTCAATGAAGAAGTACGGAGACACACGGAAGACACAAAAATTTTAGCCGTTCACACATGGAATTTGTTTGTGACTTCAAAATTAAAGCAAAAGAGGCACTCAAAATTAGTTTTTGTTATTTCTCTATTTTTCTTTATACAATCAAACGTAAGATTATACTCAAAAACTAAGCCAAATTAATAAAACCAAAAGAAAAATTACAATCGTCAATAATCAACAATGCCAAAAGAAATTGCAAGTGACAGAAGAAATAAATTTTTAAGCCTACAAACAAAACATTTCAATGATTTGAAGTTATCAGTGAATTTGAACTTGTACTTTTCCAAGACACTTTGAAGCCACAAATTAGCGGCGCTGCAATTTGACAGGCGACACACACCGCACTTCTTCTTCATTGTGCTACTGTTGCCTGTGTGTGGCTTGAATGTGTCCTCTGTGTGTCCATGTCGGAACAGGGCTTTTTAAGCCGTAATTCTTCTGTTTAACATTTATATTAATTTAATATAAATATATTATTTAAAACATATTGGTAAATGGTTTAAAATTGTAAAAATTTTTTAAATATACTAATAACATAAAAGTTACTAAAATATTACCAGATAAAAGTTGTGGTGAACAACCCAGAAAAAATTTAAAGGCAGCGTTGCCGTTTTGAATTTTCAAGATTTGCATAATCAAGGAATGCAGATTCAAGAAATGCGTAAGTCGGTACTTGAAAATTCAATGTAAAAATATTTGAGTTTTACAGATTCGTGCGCATCATTTTCAACGTTTGAATGGTCAACGAAAAAATATTCGTCCGCGTCATACTCTCCCATTAATACTATAGTTATTAGTTCTATGAAACCTTATATTATAATTTGACAGTTAAAAATGAAACAAATAAACAAAACAGCATATTCTATGGCATCTAGAAATGCTGGATAGACAGAATATTTTTTGAAGTTTTGGACATTTTTTAATGATTTATAATTTTATTTTCTGTAATTATGTATGTAATTATCCGACTCGTTCCGATCGTTGTTCAAATTTACATGCTTGTATCACATTTACTCAGGGCCGTATTATCCATAAGGCAGTGTAGGCAACTGCCTAGGGGCCCAGCATCGGCCAGGGGCCCCGCGGACCGAGAAATAAAAAATTGAAAATGTTTCATCGAGGTAAAATTTAATTTGAAGATTAGTATCCTCATTGACAATATTATTGCTTTCTTTAATTACATTGTCATATTTGAAATTATTATAGAATGATATTTGATTTGTTCGCGGCGATCTTAACGCCATACGGGTGAACGTAACTTTTCGAATTTAAAAAAAATAAAGAACTGTCTTTGTTCATCAATGTCTCAGAACCGTTAAAATTCATTGGGATAATGGCGATTGCAAATGATACATTGGAAAAGGTCAACTTTTAAGATCTTGTAAATGATTATGTATCTAAAAAAGTTAGAAGAGTTGATATTTAAACATATATTGTATTTTGTATTGTTTAGGGTTTGTATTTGTTTTGGGTGATGGCATAGCTTAATGAAGTAAAAAATAGTGTAATTATGAATATAATTATTGTATTGTGGTAGAAAAAATGTATTTTGGGAATTTAGAAAAGGGTAAAGGGGCCCCGAGAATTGTATTGCCTACGGGCCCCGAAATGGTTAATCCGGCACTGCATTTACTCCTAATAACACAATATACTATTATTTAAATGAATACGGTACTTACACGTTTAATTTATTTCCCAAAAGAGGTAGCCTCAGTAAATAACTATTACAAACATACAAACTGACTTTTAAAGTAAAAAATGAACACTTAACTGAAATATATTTTATTATGATAAAAAAAAAAAACTGTTCGAAAATACACTAGTACAAATCGCCTAGTAAATACAAATCATTTTAGTGTCATATCTATCAGAATCATTTACAAAAATAAAGAACAAAACTATAATTTATGAACTTAAATGTACTGGTGAACTCAAATTTGTGGATATTTTGTAAGATCAACGGTTAAAACTTGGCTCACAAGACATTCAGCGGGCTAAAAAATAAAACATTATTAATAAAACCTATCAACAATTGTCATCCAATTTCTTACCTCAGTAGTGATACCAATCAAAGCATCGGCATGGCAGTAAAACTCTTCTTTCAAAGAAATAACAATTGTTTGCAACGATGAAGTCTTCTCAGTGATATAACTTGCAACTTTACCGATATTTGTATTGTCGAGAGCAGCATCAACTTCATCCAAAACAAAGAACGGTGCAGGTTGAAAACTATGAATCGCAAACAAAAGCGCTAAAGCGGCAACTGTTTTTTCTCCACCGGAAAGATTTGACATTGGTTGGAAACGCTTTCCAGGAGCGACGCAATTGTAGTTTATACCATCCAGGAACGGTTCTTCGGGATTCTCAGCTGCTAACAAAGCTTGGGCCGACTGATTTTTAGCAAGACACTAAAAAATTAATACACAAAAAATTCAGACGACAGTTCTATTTTGGAAATATTATGCTATGTTAATTGGTAAAACGGGTAAAATACCTTGTAGATGTTGTCGATTTCGTTGGAAACATGGTCAAAGCAAGTAGTAAATCGGTTAAACCGCTCAACTTTAACCTTTTCGAAAGCAGTTTTAGCTGCTTTATTTTGTCTTCTTAGTTGTTCGAATTCTTCATTCGTTGACTGAAGTTTCCCTTGAGCTTGCTCTAATTTTTGGATTGCCTACAATTTTTTAAAAATTATTCAAAATGTGATTCTACATTTTTTTCATTATGTTAACTTCTTACTCTCATGTTGGGAGCTTGAATCTTCATTATTATGTCTTGAAGACTTTTTATGGCTTGCAGCAATTTATCAGACTGCTTCTTAACTTCTTCTCGTTCTTCAATGTCTTTTAGTTTATCGGACAACATGTCGTACGCAATCTGAATTCTACAAAATAAAAAGTTTTGAAAATAATAATAATAAAAAAATTGTAATTTATATTACCGAGATTCTCGTTCGTACTGAACAGTCGTACTACTGGATTCCATTGTTTCCGAAGTATTTGCAGATTGTTCTTGGACAATGTCTTCCATATTTCCGACTATCATTGGTATTTCTATATCTTCCATCTATGAGAAAAACGATTAGTTATTTTATAAGGTATCTCACGGAATTGTGTCTTAAGTAAAGTAGAATAGGCGATTGAAAAAACATTCAAATAGAAGTTGTATAATATAAAATTCTGCATCTAAATCAGTCAGCACATTGCATAATAAATTTTAAAATGAATTTCAAAAGGGCGTAAGATTTCCTCACCTTGCACTGCTTGAGGATGTTATGTCGATCGCTCTTCTTCCCCTCAATCTTTCCCTCCAGGGATAGAACTTGTTTTTGAGCCGCTTGGATGTCTTTAGCGATGGACCCAACTTCACGTCTGGCTTTACCAACTTCTTCCTCCATTTGATCGCATTCCATTTTGCGCGTTAATTTCTCCGACTTCAAAGTCTCAACTTGCCGTAAATCTTTGTCAATTTCTTGCCGATGTTTCAACTCTTGTTTCTTAAAAGTTTCGAGTTGTTCTTCATCGTCGTGAACTGTTCGCTCCCAACGCGAAACATTACCTGAAAAAAAAAAAATATATACATATTATTAATATTATTTGTTAAATAATTTGTAATTATGAAAGGACATTATTCTTACTTTGTGTATCACGGCTCTTTTCGAATTCTAGATTGCTGGTAATGCGATTAATTTGTTTTTGGAACTCTAAACGTTTCTGTTTTCGTTGTTCCTGCATACGGAGCTCACGTTCTTCATAGTGACGAATATTTTTAACACCAATTTGTTCACAAAATAAAGCAAACACAACGTCTTCGACATTATTCATGTTGATTTTAATTTCTTCGATGTGTTGCTCCCGTTCTTGCATTGTGCGCTCGATCTCTGCCATATTAGGCTACAAAAAATATTTTACGCGTACATTTTTGATTGAGGTGATGATAAAATAATAAATATAGAATAATAATAAAAATAATAATACATTAATAACATTTACCCCGAAGTTCTCCATTTCATCGGACAATTGGGCTAATTCGGCTTCAACTGCTTTAATTTGTTTCGTCTACAAAAAATTAATAATTAAGAAAAAATAAATATATAAATTTTTATTATAATTTACCGTGCTCTCCATATCAGTTTTGGAATACTTTAAACGAGTATCTAAGCCACGAATTTGTGAATCAACTGTATTCAATTCAGATTCTTTTCGCGATTTTTTCATGGCTTCACGTAGCTCCTCAGTCAATTTTTCCTGTTAAAAATATAAATTACATATATCAGTGTTTCAATTTCATTAGAATCTCGAAAACTAAAAGAGCTACGACTTCGGTTAAATTAGACAAAAGTTACAATTCTAATATTTTACGTAAAAATAATTCAATCCTTATTATTGTTCGTCTGACCACGAGTTTATAGTATATTTTTTCTGAAATATGACATGTTTGACCTAACAAACAAAATGTGATTAATGGTTGACTTAGTAGTCCTAGTACCATATATTATATGCATATTCGGTAGATGTTTAACTTATATTATATGGTCTTAGGACTACTAAGTGAACTATTAATCATTTGTTTGTATAATTTTATATGTTAATACAAATGTAACTTGGCTTATTTTTGAAAAAAAAAAAAAATAGTTCATAAACTCATCGCCAGACAAGAAAAAATTATATTTAATTATTTTCACGTAAAATATTGTTATTAGTGTACAAAGTTATACATAATTAAAATTAGAAGGAAATAAGCTTTTTTACTATTGTATTATAAGTTTGTGTTGTATCCCAAATATGAGCCACAGAAAAAAAAAATTTCTAACGAAAAAATCTAAGAAAATAAGTTTTTTCTTCAAACGTCATAAAAGTACATTGTTATTTATATGTATTCAACAAGTAGAAGTTTAATATTGTCGCCGCCGGCGTAAAAGTGTCTCCTTGGCAACACATTTACTCCGGCGGCGGACAAAGTAAAATATCATGCAAAATAGTAAGGTTGTAATTCAATAATTTGACAGTTCAGAATAAAACAAATAAACAAAAATAACATATTCTGTGGCAACTAGAAATACTGGATACGGCAGAATATTTGTTGAAGTTTTGAGCATTTTCTAATGTTTTAATGTCTATTTTCTATGTTTGAAGAAAAAATAGCAATTGTTTCGGAATAAATGTGACTTTGTATGCTTCGCATGTAAATGTCCGACTCGCTTCGCTCGTTGTTCAAACTTACATGCTCAGCACCTAAAGTATCACATTTACTCCTAATAACACAATATACTATTTTTGGCCAGTATCTAGGGACCTATGAGATTTTCGGGAAAACAAAACATTAAATTAATCTAATAGTGTGGCAACTTTTGTCTAATTTAAGTCATAATTCTTATAGTTTTCGTAACCCAATGGTGAGCCTCGAAATTAAAATATACTGTAAATATAAAAATAATATATCAATTTGTTACCTTTTGGGATTTTAGTTGCGACATTTGCTTTTCATCCCATCGTTTAGCCTTTCGGGCTAAGTCCAAACTACCTCCAGAAATGATACCAGATTTTTGGTAAAATGTTCCATCTAGAGCTACAGCCTATGAAAAATATTATTAGCTCAATGATAAAATAATTCATCTAATTATAATTACATCATAACGATTTTTATCCATTTCATAAGCGACTTTCATAGCATCTTCCGGACTTTCGCAAACTAGTGCATTGTTCGTCGCAAACATCACAGCTCTGGAAATTGCTTGTGGATCAAATTGTAGAACATCGTATAACAATTTAACACCTCTTGGTTCTTTAATATTCCTACAAAATTTCAATCATTATTAACTTAACTTTTTTTAGGTTTTAAACGAATTATTTACCTCAATCTTTCTTTAAGTTGTTTAGCTTGAATATAATCAAGAGGTAAGAATGTTTCTGGTTCCAACATTTGTTCTTTGAGGTATTGAATACACTGTCTAGCAGTTTGTTCGGTATCAACCACAATGGCTTCCATGTATTTACCAAGAACTTTTGTAATAGCGACGTTGTATCTTTTATGGGTTGGTTGACACATTGTTATCATGCGATCATACTAAAAAATAAATTTAAAAAAAAATTGGAAAGTGCCTCAAACGAAAGAAATTGGTTCCTCTACTTTTTTTATTTGATTGTATAACTAGTAATTTAATACTTTTACTGTCCATGCAATTATGCAATTTCTTGACTCACTTATTTTTAGTTCAAATCAGTGTTAATCATTTTGCAAAAATTAAATATTCGTTTTAAATGGTAAGCGTTATGACAGTGAGAGTGTTAGTAATATAATTCTCTTAATTGAAATCATTTTCATTATCCAAATACAATGTTAAAAAAGTAAGAGTGAGTCAGTTGAGGTGGTTTGGTCATTTTGAGCGGATGTCGAATGAAAGGTTGGTTTAATAAACATAAACGGGTGAACGATAGCGTGGGCGTTCGAGGAACAAGTGGTTAAATATTATTGATGAAGGACGAGGCGAAAATGATGTGCCTGAATAGGAATGTTTGGAAGAGATTGATTGTTGTTGATTGTTTCAGAGTTCGTGCTACACCGCTGTGTGGGATATTATAGCGTTATG
This sequence comes from Poecilus cupreus, assembly GCA_963942605.1. NCBI lineage: Eukaryota > Metazoa > Arthropoda > Insecta > Coleoptera > Carabidae > Poecilus > Poecilus cupreus. Next base: position 20,612,712 of record OZ012720.1, on the reverse strand, counting down.
TTGTGTATGTTTGGGGAACTACGAGATAAAAATAAACTAATTTAAATGACAATTTTGAAACTAACCTAGCCTATAGTCATATTTGATACTCTAAGTGAAAAAACGTAATATGATCCAAGAATAATCCAAATCAATTAATAAAACCCGGAAACACATTTTTAAGTGGTTGTTCGAGTACAAAAGAGATATTAGAAATACCGACGAAATAGGGGCTTGTTTTCAGTATATTCAATAATAAAAAAAAATTAATTCTGGTACAAGAATAACTAACATAATCTAAAAGGAATATGCAGATTAATTCAAACCTCACAAGTTAACTAGAAATAAAAAAATCTGATCCAACACAATCCAAAACAATTTTTAAACGGTACAATAAAAAAAAAAGGTTAAAAAAAATTGTAACTAATATTTTACATTTTTTTCATTATAACAAAATTTATTAGATTAATTAATTACTGAGATATGCTTAAAGATACCTTAGAGGTATTCAAGCAAATTACCACTTCAGGGTGATGGATTGCTACCAAAATCTAATCAGTACGTAATCTGAACATCCCAATTTTAAATATGAAGTTTGAAAATGATATCATTCGAATCTGATGTGACCATCACATGACTTCCCACAAATTTTAATTAATAAACGATACAAAATATAGAAAAGTTTCAAATGAAAATAGTAGCCAATATATTTATCATCTTTTTTATTATAACTGAATGTACTCTTCTAAATTCATTTCACTATTCTGCTAAAATAATAATAATATTCAAAAAAATTAAACATCTACAATCTCAATTTGACATTGTACCTTCATTAAATTTTGAGATATTGTGGAAGAAAAAAGGTCACACACACACACACATACAGACGTCATCGTGAAAATAGAAAAATCGTACTTATTTGTTGAGTCAGTAGAAAAAATTTGCGACCCGTCACAATACCCTCCCTGAAATATATGTGCCGAATGTAAATATACACATGTGTCCGAATTGTTGGAATTGCATTACATGATTCAAGTGTTCTCTAAAGAACTATAACTAATTTTCCGTAAGGTAACGTTGCAAATAAATAAATAAATAGAGATTATCCACTTAGATCGAGTAGCTGAAGCTGAAGTGTAAATAAGCGCGATGACTAAGTTAAAATATTTTTAAATGTAGCACGGACAAAGCAATAGACCATTTCAAAAATTCAAAGCGCATGTGCGAACTGTGAGACTGCAACAAAATTTAGTGCCGTATGCCCGTCTCTGTCTATATCAGGGGTGGGCAATGTCCGGCCCGCTGGCCAACTCCGGCACACGTAAAGTTCCAATCCGGCCCGCAGCCCTGTTATACAAAAGGTTGGCCACCCCTGGTCTATATGACAGTTCTATCTCTGCTGTAAAGTTTGAGGTTTGATTTAGATTCTTAAAACTTATGAAACTTTTATTAGTAGTTTTATTATGTAAATGATTGTTGACTAATACTCATGTTACACTTATTTCGATTTTAATTTATATTTTCATTTGTATCATGAGCATTTTAAAATTAAAATATTTGAATTCATTGTGACACTTCCCAAATGCCGCCATTTACGGCACTAAATTTGTAGTTCGAAACTTGAATGTAGAGGTCGCGCACATTTTTGAAATGGTCTATTTTTAACAGGAAAATAACAAAATTAAAATATAATAAAAACGTACAACTCCGGGGTAGTTGGCCTTGAATCTCTCAACAATTTCTTGTTTCTTTTTTCTTCTAGCATCTTCATGTTTGTCAACTCGAGCGTCACCCAATTGCTCTACAATATCTTCCAGTGATTTCTGCAGTTCTGTGACTCGATCTTTCGACGAACCAACATCAAATTGTAAATCGGAACGGAGTTTGCGTTGTTCTTGTAAAGCTTGTTCACTTGCACTGCAAAAATAAATACAATTAAAATACAATACTATACAACTATAGTAACTAAATAAATGTAAATAAAGTAATGCTAATGGACAGTTACTTTCCCATGTCATATAATCTTTTATCACAAAAATTTACTGAATATCTATATATTTAGATAAATTGTAAATATGAATAGAATCACAAAAAAAAATTGTTGAAAAAGAAAGATTAACAATACCGAATATGTTCAGCAAGTTTGTCGATACGTTTTTCCATTTCTTCTTTCTCGTGACGTTTTTGTTGATGTTTGTTTTCGGCTTGTGTACGCATTCGTGAAACATTATCCAGGCGATCTTGGTCAGCCTTTTGCTCCCGATTTACGGAGTCTAGTTGTTGGAGATATCGGGCAGATCTTTTTGCTGCTTCTTCCTTTAGATGATGATATTCTTTCACCTAAATAAAATACGATTCTATGATATTTTAAATAAACATTTAATATTAATTTCTCACCTGTTCGTCTTCTAGGTGAACATCTCTGCCCTGGCTTTGTGATTCACCGGCAATGGTAGCCTCATACTCAGCTTGTCGTTCCTCTACCTCTTTAAGTTCTTTCTCGAGTTTACTAATATCATTATTATGAGCCTCGTTTGCTTTTTTAGCTTGTTCTAAAGTTTTCTGGGCACCATCAAGCTTTTTCTGCATATGTGCAACTCGTTCTTTGGTTTTGATGAAATGTGGGCGCTTTTTGGATATCTCAGCTTCCTGTGATTTACACAATAAATTTTTTATTATACCTCCATCATAATCCGTGTTTAAAACACGCTACAGCGTTCGCAAACACAAAATTAAAACACGCCGTGCTTTAAAGGTTGCTAAGCAACAACCAAAATAATTACTATTAATATCTGTCAAAACTGTAAACGTAAACAATAAATGCTAACCAATCTCCATGTAAACGACATACGTCAAATGCGCAAAATTATAAATTGAATCAAAATCAAAATGTTGCTTTCTAGTTTTTTCCAGAGTATGATGCTAAAAATAGCGTATGACACACGTGTATAAGTGTTTTTAAAGCACTAGCGACGTTAAAAGCACTCCGCTGCGCGTCGTTCTCTTAAACTCGTTGTACGTGCTTTAAAAGCTTACTTATACACTTGTATCATAATATACTATTATTTTTATAATAAAAAAAAAACATTTCTTTAACGTACCATCTCCCGAATATCTTGTTCTGTTTTCGCCAGTTCACGCGTTAATTTGCCGTGTTCTTTCTTTTTGTCTTTTAAAACTTCTTCGGCACTTTCTTTCTTTTTTTCCAATTTATGAACATCTCGTTGTTTTGCTGCTAAATCTTTTTCAAAATGTGCAATTTCACGTTCGTTGTGAAATAGCCGAAAAAGCTGATGTTCAACCAATTTATCGCTCTGAAACATAAATATTACGGTAACTGTGATTCTTTATTTGCATGTTTACATACCAAATCTGCTTTTAGTCGAGCATATTTGTCAGCCTCCTCCTTTTCTTGTCTAGCTTCCTTTCTTTCAGCATTGATACCTTTCTTCTTCTGGTAAGCCAGATTCAAGTCTTCTTGAGCTTTTTGCATCTGGTTTTTCAGTCTGTCATACTCATCTTTTAAAGCACCTGAACCACTAATTTCTTCAAATAATGCTGTCATTTCCTTGGGATTTTTCATAGCAACAGATTCAACTTGCCCTTGGAAAACTAAGAAGTTCTTTGCTTTTACATTAATACGAAGTTTTTCAAGTTCTCCGAGATACGTGGCATTATTAACAACTTCTCTATTAATGCGATACTCTGAGGATGATCCCTGTACAGATCGTTGAAAAGCTTTTTCGTCTCCATTATCTAATAAAAATACTGCAGTTACTGATGCACTAAAAACAATAATTATTTAGTAAAATAAAATAAACAGATTAATAAGTTTAAAATACCTCCTAGACACCGGTTTGTTGATAGATGCTCCATGAATAAGGTCACTTAACCTCTTAACACGTAAACTAGTAGTTTTCTCTCCCATAACAAAACTGATAGCGTCCATAAAATTAGACTTGCCTACAATGCAGGATATATTTAAATTAAAATGTTAACAGTAGAGACTAATATTTTGTACCTGAGCCATTTGGACCGATTACAGCATTAAATGGTTTTAACGGTCCAATTAACACACGTCCTCTATAGGACTTGAAATTTTCCACTTCAATATGTTTTAGTGTAGGTGGCATCTTGAAAACATTTCAATAATCACAAAACTTGTTTAAATTACATACTACCCCTTATCCGCCATTACTTCTAGAAAACAAACATGAAGCGCGATTGGCGTTTGTCTGTCGTTTTTAGCTTGTTGCACGATTTTCATCTTTTTCTTCTTCTGCGCAACGCATTCAAATGTCGGTTGCCGCCAATAACAATTTTTTCGCTATTTCGTTGAACATGAAATGTGACTCCGTTTGACATTAAATATCATTGTTCTAATGAATGAAACTTATTAAGTATTGTATATATTTTTGTAGCCAAAGAATTAAAGTTGTATAATAATAAATCTGTTTTCATACAACTATAACTGTTTGTTTTTTTTAATTGAATATAGTAGATATATTTTAAAATAAAAGCGTTCTATGTATGAGTAAATTTTCAGCTAATTTGAATTTTACACCTATTAATAACAAAATAACATATGCAAAAAGTGAGTTTACATAAATAATTCGATTGCAAGATCGATACACAAGACTGGGCACCGTTTGACAGTTTGATGGCGTGTAATCGCGTAGCTGTGAAGCCAAGCGGGGATTGCTAGAATTCGTGTCCGCCATTTTGAGAGGCTCCGCTTTCTTCTCTTGTGCTTGACGTTTTGGTGTTTATTTTAATAATTTGTTGCTGTTATAAATTTCGTTATTTTTTATTGTTACTGTTGACGTTGTGTTTATTATACGGTTTTGTTATTTTCTTGTAATTTGAAGAACTTTGAAGTGATTTTTGAAAATCTACCATGCCGGTTTGTTGTGGTTTTGGATGCAGTAATCGAACTGGATTGCGAAAATCATCCACACAGAAAGAATCAGAAAAAGGTGCAAAGATAACGTTTCACAAGTAAGTCTTATTAAGTTACCTAGTTTATAATTTATAAATATATTTCTAGGTTATAGAATAAAATATGTTTTCATTTCATTTTATTTTTCTATTTAGATTTCCGAAAAATCCTGAAAGAAGAAATGTATGGGTACAAGCAGTTAGAAGAGTTGAATGGACTCCATCAGGATCTAGTGTTATTTGTTCCGATCATTTTAGTGAAGAATGTTTTGACCGGACATCATTGTCATGTGTTCGATTGCGTGAAACAGCAGTACCTACAATTTTTAAATCATTTCCTTCTTACTTGCAACAGGTGTGTATTAATAAATGTTTTGCATATAATTTTGTTGTGTACTAATTCGTACGATTTTTTATAGAAACCGAAAATATCACGTCCATCACCTCGACGGCGACAAATATCTGGAATTACTCCCTTAAGAACTGATGCTGGGAGTATCGACATTGATTCTGTATTGATATTTATACGTTTAGTTTAGTGTCTTGTAAAAATAGGTTGTATTATATTTTTATACTTTATGGAAAATATACGTGTTAATGCTATATATTTAAATATTACCAAATTATTATTTTTTTATTAGCAACTAATTTTCACGTTATATTACGAACATATTGAACTTTTTTTTGTTTTTTTCTATAATTTTTATCAGACTAGATTATTTGAAATGTGGAGCACACCAAGATGGCCGCCATGGGCCGCCAACGCGTTCCCCCTCCCGTCTCATGGTTTCAAGCTTGAAGCTATATGTTCGCACTTTATCTCTATATAAGTTTAGTTACTCTGAGTTATCAAGAGATGGTAGCAGAAATATCGTTTTAAAATAGGAATTAAATAGATTAATTAAATTTGCACATATAGGCCCAAATATATGAATATGAATAACATTAAAGTTGCGCAGAAAATATTCCAAATTAGAAATAGGTTTAAATTAATAAAAAATAGTACACATTTAATTATATTATACTACGGATATATAAAAAAATGCGGTGTACAAAAAATTTAACTTTAATTATATGATGAAATTAAAGCAAATTGTTTATTTTATGACCCAATTATATAATTAATGCCAGTAATTATGATTCCAAAAGAAGATAATAATAGCAATATATTTTAACTATGTTCTTGATTATTTTCATTCGTAAGTGATTCAAAGTTAAACGTAACAAGTATAATATTTAGGTTGTTTAATTAAAACAAAAGGTAAAAGTAATAATAATAAATTTTGAAGAAAAAAATGCGACAATCGACTGATGAGAAAATTTGGTAAGAATAAAAGGCAGACTTGCAGACTAATTTTTATTAAAAAACTATAAAGACGTTTCGACAGCTATAGAGATAAGTTTCTGATTTTGAGGAAAATGTTATTTTTTATAAAAATTTCTGTTTGTCATTAAACACCTACAAAGAATCTTGAACTAATTCTATCACCAAAATAAAATATTGGTTATTATATTAGATATAAGAGAAAAAATTACAAGTTCGCTTAAAAACAGACATTTTAGTTTTGATAGTTTTACAACTAAATTAATTTTTAAGTGGTTTAAATTTTTTCCTTTTTTAATTTATAAATATTCAATTTTTTTCTACCGTTGATAATAAAATAATGGAATTTCAAGATAGGCAGAAACTTTTGTAAGGAATAACTTTTTTCCCTAAAATCAGAAATATAATTTTTCTTATCTATAGACACGTAGTAGGTGTACATAATTAAAATTGTACAAATGTAAAAAGTCGGCAAATCGGCAAGTCCGCCTTCTATTCTTTCCAAATAACAATAAAAATCCGGAAATAATCGAGATCTGTGATTTTCCTAAATAAAAGTTGTATGTGATGTCAAAATTCCGACAAGGTACTGGGGACGCAACAAACAAAAGCATCGAGGTCATTTATTTACTAAAAACGAGAAAGCGTGCAAGAGCATCATCACAGAGATAACTAACGCGAACCTCGCAGCCAAAACACCTGGATATCCAAGATGTTAAACTATACAACACGAAAGTATATCGAACAAATATGTTGATTATAAATAAATTAATTAATTGTTTGAAGAAAAGTATACCAAGCGCAATTTGCAAATAAGGTTGTAGAAAAATTTCTATAGAAGATGTTAAATAAGCTGTAAGAAAAACTCTCAACTGAAGGGGCCCTGACTGAATCACCTAAAGGAAACGCATAATCAAGTAGTCAGATGTCCTACTGTCCTACAAATACCAAAATACCTTAAACTACTACAGGCTACTAAAATATTGAATTTAACCCCTGAGCCAAAGTAATAAAGAAAATAATTAAATATGTATTTCGATAACTAAGTTATCATATTCAGTAGAAGCAAAAGGGATAAAATCAAGAGTCAATGGTTAAGATTGAATTCAACTTGAAAATAACTAATTTATACTAGTAGTAATACAATCTTCATTAAATCTATACTTTTATTAGCCTTTTTTTATAATTTAGGTTGATATTTACAATTCATTTATATTACGTAACAATAAATAAAATAACTACTTTTTCTTTTCCCCACTGTTCTCATCCATGCCAGGCCACTCCTTGAATCTGAAAGCAATTCTTCCCAGTTCATTTCCTTCTGCCTTAATTCTTTGCATGATTTTAGGAGGTGTTCCAAAGTCTCCCATTCTTTCCTACAAAATCTGCACTTTCTTCATCTTCTCTGCAATACTCGTTCTATTTCACTTCATTTCCACATCTATACTCACCATTGTCTTTATTTTGTCAATCTTTTCCTATTTTATATACTGTGGTTATTTCAATGTTCTTATATTGTTGTATATTGAGGCCTCTTTTTCTCTTTCTGTCTATTTCTATCGCAGAAAACCTACTTCTTTCATAAATTTTTTCCTGCTGCTTTTTTCTTCTACATCTTCAGCTCTTTTCCTGATTTCTTTGAAGCCTTCCCATAGAACCTCTCCTTTTTGTCCCAATAATATTTGTTCTTCAAATGTCATTGCTCTTTTTCCTGTCTCAATTGCCACATTTTTCTTATTTATTTCTTCCATTGTTATGTAATTCGGGGTTGTTTTATTTAGTCCTAATATCCATTTTATGGAGGGTCGGATTTGCAAATGTGGAAGTCCGGAAATTTGTGGAGGCCCCTGTGCTCGTGCACCGGATGCACATGCGATCCTGATGATGTATCCTGTTTGGGTTGCTTCCAATCTATCCTGAGTTTCTTGATTACTACTGGTTAGTTTGACGTGATTGATTGCTTCGTTTTGGTATAAATTAGGTATTTTTATTTTTCAAGTTGGATTCATTCTTGACCACTGACTTAGTTTACAAGTTGTGTAATTTAAATTTTATCCCTTTTGTTTCTACTGAACTGATGGTGAATTATCGAAATACGTATTTACAAATATTATTTATTACTTTAACCCTTCGGCGGTCGCATTGCGGCATTTGGATCGCACAGTTTTTCTGTTATACAAGAAAGTGCACTAGTTTGTTGGTTCTGCCATGTCTAGTATTCTTCTAGAATCTAAAGTGATCACATGCACATGATGCCACCATCGGTGCCATTTAAATCATTCAAAACAAGTCAGTTTTGTTCCTGTTTTTGTTAGTCTCGTTTCTGCGGTCTGTTTGCCGATTTGCGCCCGCTCATATAAGTAAAATTTTTTGGTATTAATTTTTGATTATGCTGATTTTCTTTCACATGGATGATCTTTTTTGTTTTATTATAATTGGAAAATATTTATTATCAAAATAAAAAATTAAACCATTTGTTTGACTTTTTGTATAGCTATTACTTTTACTATTTATTAAAGAAGTGTTTATTAGAGCTAAAATACTTTTCTGGTTGAAATTTGTTGCACAAAATGTATCAAAACGGAGGGAGAAAAAAAATCAGTTGCTGTCCAAATGATTTCGTTCGTTAATCGACCGTGATATGTAGATTAAATAATTGATTCTTAACTGCAGTTATTTAGTTATTTCTAAAAATTCGATTTTTCGGTCATAACAGATAATCATTGTTACACCAAAAAAAAAAAAAAAAATGACTTCACTTCCCAAGAATTAATTATTTAATAATTAATATCTCAAATTTTGCCTTTATACTTTATTTTACTATAAGCTATTCATAAGACCATCTGTCTTATAAAGACTGCTCACATCCATAATAACCGAAAACATGAGGAAAAGTAAACAGTTTGTTAGTTGTGGAACAAAGGATCTAAGGGCTGCAATAAACAATAGTTGTTTGTTCTCATTAATAACGCCATAACATAGACAACAAGAAAACCTTCAAAAGCGTCAAAATAAACACCAGCCGTTACATATAAAAAATTCGGGCCAATAAATATTTGTTTAGATATATTTCAGACGAATGCTCTAATCGTCTAATCACGTAGCTCAATTGGGAAGGATAACATCGGGAAACATACTCGTACAACTAGTCACCTCTGATATTCGCGACTGAAATTGCCGATGGCGGCAGCACTGTACCTTTCAAAATGGCTACTAAAAGGAGTAATCGGCGTTGATAGATAACATGTGCAGCATAGGAAAGTGAATCAAAAAATTAAATTAATTTTGAATAGACGAAGTTTTGAAGTGTAATATTCTACATATTGCATATTTTATTGAGTCGAGTATAGTTATATCACCCTTTTTGTTTTATTTTTTAAGTATTGGCAAGTTTGGCGATGAAAACTCGGAAACTCGTTCATCAGTTTTGGAAAACTTTTTTTTATAAAATGTTTGTATATATTGTACAGTATATTATAATTACCTTCAAACGAGTCACTTTATTAAAAAATTGTTTATTTCTTACTTTATCTTTAGGTATGGGTATGATTCAAAAATATAAAACTGATATAAATAATGGTTTCGAGAATGGTTTGTATTAATATAACTAGAACAATACATTAAAAATACAATTATGTATTAAAAATAATCAATTTCATTGCTTATCTTATTCCAAAAACTTATCCTCACTAAAAATTGGTGAAAAAGATTAGTTGTCGCACAAGCTATAATAAAAATCCTAGTAATACAACATTTTCATATGCTCAGTCAATTCAAGTTCTCCATATTTGTTTATTATTTAGACTTTGCTTGCACCCTTGCTTGGGAACAAATGGAAATTAAATTACATATTCTTGCCAGCACGAAAATGACAGCCATGTATGTACACAACTGTTTCTGTTGGGATTTTTTTCTTGATTGTGAATCTCATTGTAACACGAAGAAAATTTAGTACTATAGTATTAGAACAAATAAATGAGAACATAAATTAAATAGAACAATATTGTACTGAACAACTACACAGAGATCACTTTTATTAACATTGCGTCAAACGTGTCTTACCAGTGATCTGAACCACAAGAGTTCAGATCACTGTGTCTTACACACCATTACTCCTCATAGCAGTTTATAATTTTACCACCAGATGGCTACGGGTCCATTTCAGTTGCGAATACGAACGATTTGAAACTATTCTAAACTATGCGGGATGGCCACCAGAGCAAATTATTTGATTTTGTTGGCTGTTTCATTAAAGGTATCATATAGAATTTGGGCTCAATAAATACAATACATGTAATATGTCGAAAGAGTATGAGCAAAATGTGGGTTATGGAGTGATAAACCAACGGAAATTACAGGAAATGGAAAAGGAAACATAATTCTCGAAATTATATATCTACGTTTCTTAAGTCAAACCTTACGAAATCGTTGTAACCGTATTGTTAAAATTGTTTTTATAATATACTATAAATAATGATCCAATACGCACTAAACCACTGCAGACGTCTGTTTAATCCAGGCAGCTGACAGATAAATCGTATTCCGATTACCTAGATTTTAGTTCTGCCCAAGAGACGGTAGATTACTAATTAGCGCTAGTATCGCATTTGGAAAATCTTAGGTCTCATTCGGATACACTCGGACTTTTAAATTCATTCGCGCTTCTTGTCAGCCTTATGTTTGTTGTTTACAAGGGTTGTTTACATTTCGAAGTGAAGTCTTGTGTCATTTATTGAATAATTTGTGTTTTTGTTGTTGATAGTGCGTTTTACCTTGAGAACTGTAAGTATTAAATGTTTATTAAATTAAATTAGCACTCTTCAGAAGCTTTAGTAAAGTTGGTGACAGATGTCAGAAATAATATTTTTGGAATGTCCCCTAAGATTTTAACATCCTTTCCCAGATTTCTTACAACGATTTCCCCTCGGATTTCCCTCAACATTTCTGCGTTTCCCATGGTTCAGAAATGTCAAGAAATATTACATTTGTTATATTTATTCTTAACAAATAATTTTATTAATTTATGCAATCAAAAAATGTATATAAATAATTTTGTATATAGCTGTATATTTTGTAATTAAATATGTTGTGAATATTATATTATTTGTTTTTATTTTTGAAATTGGAACCAATAATTTTTAATATATAGAAACCTGCATTATCCACTTTCTACATTTTAGTTCTGCCCAAGAGTCGCTAGGACTAGCCGCCAACTGCGGAAATTTTTTTATTACGTACTTGTCAAGTCTGATAGTATAGATGGTCCGTGGTTTAATCATAACTTGTGATACACTGAATACCATATTGCTTGTTGCTGGAGTATGGGTAGCTTTAATATTTTTATGATTTTCTTTCAATTTTTTTCATAATATATTTATCTTTCCAAGTAATCTTAATAATTTACTTAGAATATCCTGCCAGAAAGTATGTATTTTGTATATTTATTTTGATACACCGCGCCTGTTCTCGTTACTCCGGAAAGCCCCGCACCCGACGGAAAGTTAATTATGACCATAATGACCAAATTCAATTCTGGAGTGCACAGCGTTATGAAACTTATGAAGCTTTGTTGTCTCATCCATCTACATGGACGTCATTGGGGAAATGATCAAAATGAATTCAAGGAACGGCAAAACATGTACATCCTCGAAAATGTAATTTTTTGTGATGCTATACTTCCTTATATTACGTATAAAAAAGTATAATATATGTATGATAAATTATATTAAACTGTTATGATAATATCATTCACAACAGAAAATATTATTACAAGTTTTATTTTCAACAATTTTGTCTTGTTTAATTTGTAATTTGTATTTTTAGTTTAAACGTTTGAAGATAAATAAAGATAATAATTCATGTAAGTACATATCTGGAACATTAGCTATTGTAAACATATCAAAAATTTACTGTATATTTGATTAACTTCACTAATCACAACCATTTAGCGTCTTTATATCAAAAAATTAACTATAATGCGTGACTGAGATAATAATCAAAACAATGTTTGGCTTAAATGAGACATTTTCATTTTTCAACTTCTATTTACCTGTCAGTGTACGACTAAGTAAAATTAAACAGAGCATGTCCTCAACAAAAGTTATCAGCATTATTTTAATAGTAGTTCTACTCATATCACGAGTGAAATGTGGTCTAGAACCAGAAATTTTAGACAATATCGAGTCGATTTCTTCATGTGCGTTGGAAGTGGCAATGAGGTATTTTAGTGTTTCCCCAAATTTAAACATATTTTCTATGAATAATACTAGAGATTCAGACATAATTTCAAAATTGTACGCGTCGCCAAATTTTGGAAAGAAGCTTAAGAATTTTAAAACTTTCAAAATTGATTTTTATGAAACCTTCAGAAGATACACTGTGATAGCAGCACAAAATCTTCAAGAGATTATGGAAAATAGTGAACAAATAAAAAAATTGCTGCTATGGAATGCTCGATCATTGTATATATTTATAATTAGAAAAAATTCTAGCAAAGATATAGATCTGGCAGTTGAGTTATTATGGTACAATTATATTATAAATGCTGTCATTCTAATGCCCTCACAAAATGAAAATTACTTAATAGAAATATATTCCTGGTTTCCTTATGAAAATGGTTTATGTGGAAACGGATTCAAAGCTAGAATAGTTGATACTTGCATACACGGAAATTTTAGTGAAGAAATAAACTTGTTCCCCGAAAAAGTACCATTAATTCTTAATGGATGTCCGGTTCGTGCACAAGTTATAATTGCACCTCCGTTTGTGATGCCTCCTGACGATGGTGTCGTCAAAGATGGAGAAGTATTAAAGATAACTGATGGCATTGAGATTATGTTGATGCGCACGATAGCGCAGCTGTCAAACTTCACTTTTCTTCCAATGTCTTCAACAATACCAAACGACTGGGGTTTAGCGACAGCTGATGGTGAGACTTCAGGAACTATAAAAATCTTGTACGAAAAGAAAGCTGAATTAGGGTTTGGTTCCTATGGACCAACAGCGGAAAGAAGAATGTTTTGTGATTATTCAGCGAGCCACACTTACGAATCTGTAACTTGGTGTGTTCCTAAATCGCAATTGGCAGCAAGATGGAGGAATATTCTGGATACTTTTCAGTACAGTACTTGGTTGTCTATGATTGGAGCTTATATAATTGTTTCTTGCATTACTTGGTGTTTTTGTTACACGACTCCAAAAGATTTATCATCTTATGTGCTATTGAAAAATTGTTTCAAGTTCTTGTTTTCAATTTTCATAGCAATTTCAGCAAATGAAACTCCGAAAAAAGTGTCTGCGAGGATAATGTTTTTCGTTTGGATAGTATTTGGGTTGCATTTTGTAGCAGCATATCAAGCTAAATTAATCAGTGTACTGCTGCAGCCGACGTTTGAGAGACAAATGGATACATTGGATGAAATTTTAACCAGTGGTATTGAATGGGCTTCTCTACCAACTTTAAAAAGGTTTTACAATAACACAGATGATTGGAGAGTTGCAAAAATTAACGATGAGTGGAATACAGAACAAAGTGCTATGATAGGATTAACACGAATAGCAAAGAAACGTGATTTTGCTTTTTGTGTTTTAGAACACAATGCTCGGTATGAAATTTTAAGATTTGTTCGTAATTCACAACCTCTAGTATTTTGTCTACCAAGTTATTTGACTTATCCTTCAGAGATATACATGACGAAAGGATTTCCGTTGAAGGATCGAATAGATAAGCAAATTTATAGGATAAAAGCAACTGGCCTAATGGCTAAATGGCAGACAGATGCTTCCTACCAACTTAAAATAAAACATAGAAAAATGAATAATGATGAAGATAGCAATCAAAAGTTGACGGTGGGTCACTTACAAGGAGCATTTATGATGTTAGGACTTGGTTTAGGATGTGCACTAATTGGATTTATTGGAGAAATTATTTATATTTTGATAAGAAAGAAGACAATGAGGAAGAATGTTGTTAGCAAATGGAGGTACTTTACAAATAATACCGCAAAGACAAGAGGAGCCATTAAATCTGTAAGAGTTCTTAAAAATCCTACGTTGCCATTCAAAAAGTAATTGCAAATTAGTACTCACTAACACTTACACAAGAATGGACAGGAACATCGTATTTTTCTGTTTTTAAGATGAAATTAAATTTCATTAAAGGATACTACTCATTTATCAAAACAAAGCTAAATGGTTTTGCGTTACTTGTGACATCACATTTGCTACACAGTAGCCCAAAACTGATTAGTACAATAAAACAGGTAATACATAATTTATGTAGACGAAATTTCATGTTGAAAATAATTTTCTACCATTATTAGTAAGGTGGAACAAACAGTGGTGTAACTAGGATTTATAGTTTTGCGGACCCTATTTACGCCATTGAAATGAAATTCGACATAATTGTAACGATGCTACAAATATTGTATCTTAGAGAGTATTTATAAGAAAAGTAAAAAACGATATATTTGAATAATTTATATTCTTACCGTAAAGCTCATGCACACAGTGTTTGGTACTCACCAGTGGGTAACTGGTTTCCTATAGGTCGACAAACCGATATGCGTCCCCGGTAGGAAAGCATTATAACTCCGTCCGTTCAAGTACATAACAAATGCCATTAGAGTCTACATGTACAAGTTGAAATTGTATATTCCGAGTTCACACACAAGAAATAATATTCGACTGCATTTTTGAGATTGCATTTAATTTTGTGTTATTTAAAAAAATAAGTAAAAATGAATATCGTGTGAGTATTTTAATTTAAATGAAGTGAAATATACTGGGTGTCTACTTTTTTATGAGCTATAGGGAATGCAATTTTAATAAATTTTTCTAAATGGTAAATGTGTCCATGATTACTGAGAAATAATTTAACAAGTCATTAATCATTAAAACTATGTCAAATGTCATCTGTCAAACTCAAACAAGACGCCTGTTTGTAAGTTTTGTTTACCATAGCACTCTGGAAATAGATAAAAATTATATATTTTATTTTACGTCTATCTCATGATAGAAATGAATCACATCAATAACAAATAATTAATAATTATTATAATAAAGCGTAAAAGTTAATAATTACTATATATAAAAACTAAAATAACGAATACAAAAACTTATACACTAACATTTATCACTACTATAAACAAACACTATTATTTATTAACTAACCGAGCTAAATTTATTTATGACGATTTATTTATGTTCAGACCGAGTGATATATTTATATTCACAAATTCTTCATAGTAGCTTCGGAGTCAACCAAGTCAACCGATTGACTGACTGCTCTCGGTGATTCGCTCTTTTATATTGCTTTTCTTGTTTCGAGAAGCTTCGGGAATATTCCTTATTGCGACGCGAGCGGACTAGTTCAAACAAGCCGGCGCTGTGTCATTTACTCGGCCGCGTAAAACGAAAAAGTTTCAGCTTGTCGTTGCCGCGTTAGTTACAATAGGTAAAAACTAAGAGCGAAATTAAAAAATTAACATTGTATTTCCTATAGGTAAAAAAAAAGTAGACTTTTGAATCCAGAATGTAGCATTGTAGCTGCGTCCGAAGCCACACCACTTGGGGCTGGATGTCGTTTTGTCAACCTATATTTTAAGAATAATTCATAAAAATATGTATTAGTTGTAACGTAACATAATTTAAGTTCTTGTATCTCATGAATGGAATTTCAAAAAAATATATTTTTCCATTCCTAATAGTTATGGATTTATACAGAATGTCCTACATGCCTCCCATCACCAAGCTTAAATTTATATTTTAAAACAATAAGATAAGAGAAATTATTCGTTTGAAAATGCCCGTAAAAGCCTTGTTTCAGATATATTTGTATTTTTACGAATCGCGCAAAAAATCAGTGACGAGGTTTTCATGGGAACACGTTTTGTGAGCCCCTCGATTCGTTTTGACTATTATTGTATTGACTTTTGTATGAAAGAATAAATTTATATGTATAGTTCCAAATCATAGTTGTTATGAGAAAAACACATCTATTCTATATGTCAAAAATGTATCAAATATTATTATTAAATATTTTAATATAGGTTTATATGTATTTATGTAAGAGAGTCGGATTGTGACCACGCCTGATTTTTTTTATAAATTCAGTGACGTAACCTTAAAAAATTTTTTTTTTGTCGATTGACATTAAAAGTGACATTTTACTGATTGTAAAAGTCTGTAAAGTGTCTCTACGATAACTCGAAATATGTACTAAAAATAATCATAATAATAATAAAGTAATATTAATTCTAAAATCGGCAAATAAATAGTGTGTTCAACTTGGCACCAAACACAGATTTACAGCTTCGGCAGCGTACATTGCCTCTCTGATTCGCCTTGTCAATGAAACACCAGCCTCTGCTATAAATCTGGTATTTTGGTGCTTAGTTGAACAAATAACTATTAAAACAATGAAATAATAAAGAGAAAAATATATTAAATTGAGATTAAATTATATCAATATCTTTTGAATTATTAAACAAATATTGAAAAAAATTACTAATATATTGTTCATGAAATAATTGAAAATTGTTCTTAATTCAATATTTTTCTTTCTTACTTAGACATTAAACTACCATTATTATAAAAACAATAGAATATTTAAGTGCAGTTATTCAGAAGAAGTTTTTCTGTTCTGTTTAGGCGGCAGACACGCGATTTGCAATTTTCATATTTCTGGCCAATAGCGTCAATGCAAGTACCCGTGACGTCAAAATATGTTCAATTCGTTATATCGCTTTACTGCAAAATATTAAAAAAAAATTCTTTACTACTAATTATTCCGTAAGTGTTTCACGATTTTGATATAAATTTGTCATATTTCGTTTATGGTTTATGCGCCCATTGTGAAGAAATTATAAAATTTTCAAAGTTTCAGTATTCTTATTATTTTTTCCAATTAATTTAAAAAATGTAATCTTTAGTAATACTGTAATATAAAAATATAATATCGCGCGAGAAGTAAATTATTTCTTAGTACGAGTATCTAACTAGTAACTAATTCTGGATTTTAGTATTTGGAATTTTGGGACTTCGGTGTTTTTGTATTCGGGATTTTGAGGTAGATACGTTTAATTTTTGGTATAAGTATGGAGGATGAAACCTGGGGTATTCTATGAATGTTCTTTAAGTCTCTAGTTAGTACTGTATTTATTTCCATTAATGTGAAATTATTTTTATCTACGCCCGTGAGTTAAATGACACTTATCCCACTCATTTTGCGTGAGTTAAGAGCTTCAATACCGCACTCGTTTTCATTAGCTTAAGTACTATTTATTATAAATGTTGATAATACAATCTTTACAATCCTTTATATTAATTAATAGTTTTTGAAGCTTTTTTTATATCCGATGAAATACTTTCTAAATCACTCATTTTCACGAAATGATTAAAAAATTTATGAAAAACAACTACTTAATTGTTTAATGTCAACTTATGGTCGTGATGGATTAAAAACATATTTACAGCAATTACTTGTATTAATTTTCTACTTGTCAAAAAATAAAGTCAAATTATTTAAATTTTTTAACTTTGGGAGGGCGTAGATAAAATATTGTACAATACATGTGTGATAATGCATTATTAATATACTTATGTGATTACAAAACTCGGCTCTCGCTGCGTTGTGCAAATTTCACATGAGTATCTCAATATCAAATTTTTTAATAGGTAGTTGTTTTAAATTTAGTTTTTTGGTGAAGGTACGGTCGTAAAGTAGCACAAAAGAAGTAAAATTAAACAATTTTGAATGAAGTTAAGTTGCTGCTACTTTGCGCCTAAGATGGAAGACCTTCTAAAACGGTTGAGTCAGTAAGAAATTTTGATATTTACACATATCTTAGACTTGAGAATGACCTCTATACAGGTCGAAATGTCGTCGTTATAAGGCACATTTATGAATTCATACATAAATAGACTACTTAAGCCTCAAATCCATTTTTTCACCTAATAAACATTTGAAATTATTTTTTATTATACCTGCATCATAATCCGTGTTTAAAACACGCTACAATGTTCATAAACGCAAGATTAAAACACGCCGTGCTTTAAAGGTTGCTAGGCAACAACAAAAATAATTACTATTAATATATGTCAAAATTGTAAACGTAAACAATAAATGCTAACCAATTTCCATGTAAACGACATACGTCAAATGTCACACGCGCAAAATTATGAATTGAATGAAAATCAAAATGTTGCTCTCCATTTTTTTCCAGAGTATGATGCAGGTATAATAAAAAATAACGCATGACACACGTGTATAAGTGCTTTTAAAGCACTAGCGACGTTAAAAGCACTCCGCTTCGCGTCGTGCTCTTAAACTAGTCGTACGTGCTTTAAAAGCTTACTTATACACTTGTATCATAATACACTATTTTAATTTTGAGAGTTGCACCAAACCAATTTTTTTAGCTGAATTTATAGAGGAAATGGTGTTTGGTTAGAAGGCGACATTTCAAGAAAATTATGTGTCATTATCAAATCAATATTAGTTATTTTTGTAGTTACCATAGAAAATGTATTTAAGACTCAAATTAAATTCATAAATAGTTAAAAAAAAACTTCTTTATGAGTCCTGCAGGAGTTACATATTTATGATAATGATTCATAATTGCGCCAAAACGCCACCTTGTGATAAAAGCCAATTACGGCATTATTCCAGTTACTAAATTCATTAAAATGATTTCACATGTCCACAGGTTATATAAGTTTAATCTATTTGTAGATATTAATAAAGTAGGTGAAGGATAAGTAAAATAGTTTTCAATATTTCATACCCTTCGGCAATTAATTAAATGTATCTACGTTGCATTTTGTATTATATTAGACAATGTAGCTATAATTAATTTAGATGCATTGTAATAAAGCTGCATATTGCAAATGATAGTTTAATTATGATTGTTTTATGTTATGTAAAGTTGCGTTTCAATATAAAAATGTAATTAAAGCACATAAAGGAAGGAGTATATTATAATGAATACACTGATAAAAAAATAGTACACGTCCGTGAACCTGACCCGATCAATTAAAATTTTTGATATTTTTATTTCAGAATAGTATTGTTTAACGTTTGTTTACGTTTGTTTAGTCTTAAATTTTGTTTGTTTACAATTATTTTACCTATTTTTAAAAAAATAATGTTTGGTCGGGTCAGGTTCTCACTAGCCCGACCAAATTGTCAAATCGGTTGTTTAACTTTACTAACTTGTTCTACAGTGTTTGTTTAAATATGTTTACTACTTTCAAACGTTTGTTTTGCTCCCGAGCCCAAATTAAATATAAAACAATATGGTTGCACCAGGTTCACGTTTACCCGACCAATTAATTTTTTAAATATTTTTATTAGAAAATAGTGTTGTTTATCGTTTGTTTACGATTGTTTAATCACAAATTTTGTTTGTTTACAATTATTTCATTAGTTATTTTAAAATTAATGTTTGGCCGGGTCAAGAACACAGTAGCCCGACTAAATGGACAAATCGTTTGTTTAACTTTACTAATGTATTCTACAGAAAACAAAAATTAAATATAAAATAATGTGGTTGCACCAGATTCATGTTTGCCCGACCAATAGATTTTTTAAAATATTTTCATTAATAAAATAATATTGTTTTTCCGAATTCAATAATAAAGTACACGATATTACTAGGTACGCGAAGTTAGCTAACATAGTAGCTCAAGTTAAACTTTACAGACTCTTATGCCTAACTTGAATTACAAACCTAAAATAACAAAAATACATTTTATAACACTATTGGTGAATTTATTTATTATTTACCTTTGATTATAATTTTTCGGATTTAATGCAGATCACATGCAGAAAATATCTAAGAACATATAAAAATAATAACAAAATTTGACACTTTGACAGTACTTTTGTTATCACAGCCAATCCCGTCGCAACAGTTAGCTGACGTTTTACAAATACATAATGCTATTTACTTATGTTTTATTTAATAATTTAACGATTTCGGAAATAATATAATGTATACCTCGGCACTAAATTATTTTTTATTACTCATATGATTTATTCTCCTCGGCTATCGCCTCAGATAAATTCCATATTTGTAATAAAAAATTATACTTTAGTGCCTTGATATACAAATAACTATTATTTGAAATCGGCACTAAAGTGCTCCAAAATCGTCATTAAAAGTTCGGAAATCGATTTTGAGCAATGTAGTGTTGGCAACCACGTAAAATGAAAAAATATGTGCATGAATTAACTAATTAATTCCGATGAAGAAATTGAGGACAAAACACGGTTTTGAGTATTATTTACGATAACTTCAATGTTTGAGGTTGGCACCACAGGCACAATATACTGTGTGTCCCATTTAAGGTACGAATGCATTGGGATCTCGAGAACCGTAAGAGATACGAAGTTGGTTAAATTAGACGAAATTTGCCGGATTAGTTGGGTAGTCTGAACATGTATTTGTTTTTCCAATTGGATGCATAGGTCACTAGATATTGGCTGATATGTTAATTTAGCGATTTTCTGTTTCTGCTGATAACTTTGTTTGATAAAGAACGAGATTCTGGTTTCCACTTTCTTATGACACTTTTTAATGGTGAATTTGCAGAAGTATTCAATTTTTTTTATATCTTAACATAATAAGCCATGATAATTTTGAATAGAGATTTTTTTTGCTTTATAACGATATAAAACAGTAATAATAAATTTTGATTATTAATTGAAAAATTAGCGAAATTGGTTATTTATAATAGAATTGACATAAAAAAAATGAATCGTAGGCTGCTGTGGAAAAAATTTAATAATAAATAATAGAATCTCGCCATCGAGTTGAATTTAATTTCATTGTATGGTGTGGTATACTAAGAATTCCACTAATTGGCCAAATCATAATTAACGAAAATTTAAATTGCCCTAGATATATAAATATGTAACAAAATAGTATTGTAGATATTTTAGATATATTGCCACATCGTCAAACACAAAATATGTGATTTCGGCAGGGCGGAGCTTCTGCTCATGCTCACAATTCACAGGTCATACTACAGTAATTAAATGTTCGATCTGGAGGACAATAGATAGGGATTTAACACAATTAGATTTTTTTATAGAGTTACTGAGAAAATAAACTCTTTATTCGGGAATATTAGAATGAAAATGTATTACGAAATGCCACTGTACGAATTCGAAATCAGATTAATCCAAGAATGTAAAGTAAGTTATAGAAAAACAGAAATAAAGGCGCAGAAGTGCTTGGATCTAAATAGTCAATTAATAAAATATTTATAGCTTGTTTTCGTAAATTATTTTTCAATTGTCTGAAATTCTTATTTTCTTTCATAGCAACCTATAATTCATTTTTTCAATTCAATTTTATTATAAATAATAAATTTCGTTAATTTTTCTATTAATTATAAAAATATTTTATTAGTGTTTTACTTCGCTGTAAAAAAATCTATTCAAAAATGTCCTGTATACCATTGTCTTACAATAAGTATATGAACTATCTCTACCCGCGTCATTATAAGATTTACAAATTTTATCAGGTCTTAAAATATAATATTTGATCGGGTCAAATACAGAGTAGATCGACCAAATAGTTCAATAATTTGTTTAAATTAACTAAATTGTTTATTAAAGTTAGTTTTACTATTTGGTATTTTCAATATTATCCTTAAGGTAACTACAAGTTTATTTTATACAAGACCGACTGATCTCGTCTGTAACGAATTTTTAGTTACTTGGGTTGGGGGATGTTGAAACAATAAACAAAACTTGAATTATAATTTTTTATTATTTTAGGTTTGTAATTCAAGTTAGACATAAGAGTCTGTAAAGTTGAACTTGAGCTACTATATTGGCAAACATCGCGTACCTGGTAATATCATGTACTTTAGTATCGCTTTCGGAAAAACAATATTATTCTATAAATGAAAATATTAAAAAAATATGTTGGTCGGGCAAACATGAATCTGGTGCAACCACATTATTTTATATTTAATTTTTGTTTTCTGTAGAATATATTAGTAAAGTTAAACAAACGATTTGTCCATTTAGTCGGGCTACTGTGTTCTTGACCCGGCCAAACTTTAATTTTAAAATAACTAATGAAATAATTGTAAACAAACTAAATTTGTGATTAAACAATCGTAAACAAACGATAAACAATACTATTTTGTAATAAAAATATTAAAAAAATTAATTGGTCGGGCAAACGTGAACATGGTGCAACCATATTGTTTTATATTTAATTTGGGCTCGGGAGCAAAACAAACGTTTGAAAGTAGTAAACATATTTAAACAAACACTGTAGAACAAGTTAGTAAAGTTAAACAAACGATTTGACAATTTGGTCGGGCTAGTGAGAACCTGACCCGACCAAACATTATTTTTAAAAAAATAGGTAAAATAATTGTAAACAAACAAAATTTATGACTAAACAAACATAAACAAACATTAAACAATACTATTCTGAAATAAAAATATCAAAAATTTTAATTGGTCGTGTCAGGTTCACGGACGTAAATAGTACCGTTCATTCATTTTAACTGAGTAATAAGTTAATATACGAGTATACACAACTAAATATTTCAGTCATAGAAACTGAATACTTTAGTAATTTTTACTGAATATGTTAGGCAAATCATTCGCTGCAATAAAGTGATATCTAAGTAATGCTTTTGAAGAAAAACATTTATAGTATTTAATAGGTTCATAATAAAACATTTTGAATTTGTTTAAACAATTAAAAATCTGTACAAGTCGAATATTTACGAATAATTTTAAGTTACGGAATTTTGTCATGTCAATTCCTTCGTAACTAACTCTTAGTTGATTGAACTAAGACCATAAGTCAATATTACATAATATTCATTTATTTAAACTGAGAAATATCAATTGCACATTGCTTAATAACTTCAGTTATTCCTGGAATATTCAGTAGATACAATGGGGTCCTTCACTAAAGTCACAAAAAAGTCACTAGATGTAATAGAAGTTTAAATAATATTATTAATTATTAAGATATTTGCGTTTTAAAGAAAGCAATTCTTACGTCAAAATATTATGTTTTTCTGCTTAAGCTTATCTCTTTCACATTTATTCTTTCAAATGGTTGCCACCTATTTTGAAGATTTTTGTTTCTTTTATTTAATTCGTAACCCAATCACACAAATTAACAACAAACAACAACAGTGATGTCATAACATAAAAAAAAAAAAATCATTGCGGTTTAATGAATAACAATTAAAACTTTTAAAAACTGCATATAGTCTTCAATTTAGATAGTTAATAAAAAAAAAATACTTCAGAACCCCATTGAGGTTTTCAGTTATACATAACATGTAACTGAATTTTTTCAGTTAAATTGAACAAATAATACAGTAAGAATAACTGATCTACTTGTTTTACTGAATTATTTGCATCATTTTCACTAACTAGAGTTCTCTGTGTACTATTACTATAGGTGTAGCAAATAAAATTAATATAACATCACACTTGTTACGAATTTTTATCTTCTTATCATTATTTCCTTCACCTAGGTTAAGTCAGTTCCAATTAATTTAATTTATCTTCCGTGACTTTACCTGAATACTACGATTTATTTAGAATTGTACAAAATTTCAAGGTATGACTATTTCATCTCCGATTTTGAAGAAACTTTGTGTAAACATTCCTACTAAAATGATAAATATCGGAAAAATAATAAGTGGGGGTCGGACTGACCTCTATGAAATTCTTTATAGCCACCATTTTACATTCATCAGCATATACCTAGGAGTCCATGGTATCTCTAAGGCCCGGTATTTTAGTACAAGGTTAAACAATAGTTATTTGTATCACTAGGTCGCAAAATAGTTTCCGACCGAGGGATACACAAGATTTTTCGCACTAACTTTTATGTAAATTTAATAAATAAATTTAATTCATTACTTATTCTGAATGATTGGGAATTTTATTTTATGCTGGTAACATTACAATATTTGAATGTCAATTTTGTCTATATTTTACAATATCATAACAAAAAAAAAATCAGCATATTTTTATTTGGATTTTACACTGTAAATTCATTTATAATTACTTAAAAATATCTTTAAAATCCATGAATATTCTGATTCTTGCATTGAAAATACTCAATTTTAGATATATTGCCATAATATTTTTATTTCAATGTAATACTTTGACATTTCTAGCGTCAGAAGTTAGCTAAAACTAGTGGTGCCAACATATAACCATAAAAAGTTGGTACTTTTTGTCGAACTAGTTCGGCAAAGAAACGATTTCCAAACGCTTTAGAGATATGTAAGTGTGTCAATGTGGGACGGCGGCACAAAAAAATTAGTTAACCTTTTTTTTTTTTTATTGGTTCGACGTATTTCAAGTTCCAGTTAAGTTGTAAACGAGATTAATATAACCGAAAAGTTAAGCCAACATGTGAAGGTAGGTTAACCCAAAGTTTATGGTTAAGTCATGTGTAGAAATTTGTATGGAAAGTTTTGGTTATGTGAAATATATAATTTTGACGTTTGTTGACAACACAAACAATTATTATAAAATCTGCGAATTAATTGTGATTCCTGTTCAAATAATTTTTAAACAAAAAAAAAAAAAAAAAAAATCAGCAGTCTGGCAAGAAATTACAAAAAATGCATATTCTGGTTGTATGTCATGAATCGATAAAATACCAAAGGAAATTGTCAACGAACTAAAAGTTTTAACGTTTATATTTTGTCTTCCATCTAGTTTTATGTTTTCTGTACAATTTCATTTGTCTGTTGCCTCAATACCTGAAATATCAACGGTTGATTATTTTAGTTAATCATAATTTCTTTTACTTACCTTCCCGTATTTTGCTAGTAGTTATTCATAATAAAATTTTATATAAAATCATTAAACAATTTCTAATTTCATATATATTTTTTTTTTGAGGTTAGTAGCATGACATTTCTTTATAAATTATAAGATCTAGTAACTTTTGTTTGTCTGTTTGTTAGTGTCAAATTCAGTCTATATTACAGGTAGTTGTTGGTCGCTGTTGGGACCACTTGCTCCATCTAGCGTCAGACCTTAGTATTCGCAGCAAATTTATTTTTGCACTGCCTCTGTGCCACGCGACGTCATGTCCGGTTACTCGCCTGTCAAGTGTCCGGCTACCGAGCACATGTTTTACTCGCTCTCGCTTGGATCTTGTATACGATCGCACGTTTTTTACCGCTATATTTTGCTTACGCTAACACAATAATTCTTTAGTTATTGTTGTATTTTCGCTTAATTCATTATTATTATTATCGCTACAGTGTTTTACAGTGATTATTGTAAATTAACGCTTTGTTTTGACTTATTTAATAGTGAACTTCGCACGTGATCTAGTTATCACTCTAACCTATACAAGTATATCTTGTGTGTATCCTTTTATCATTAGTTTCCAGCTTTATTTTGGTTTGTATATGCATCTACAGCACACTGAATACTGGATACAACAACTTGTTTATGGTAATCTGCTTTTGGAGGTATATCTTGATTCCAATACAATACTGTTCACTGAAATCGCACCAGGTAATTTTGCTATACAATTTGATACATCCTACACGCAATAAGTACGTTTTATTTATTCCAAATTACAGTTTACAGATGTAAAATCATTTACATTTGTTCACTTTTCAATAGTTAATTAGTTTACAATATTTCTTTATTATTGTTCAATATATTTATTAATAGTGCTCCAGTTTACGTATCTGTTTCATTGTGAGTTGCATTTCACTGTATATTGACTAATTTGACACGCAATTTACTTGTTTTATTTTTGGGTTATTATTTCTTGCAAACGCTTACAATATTTGTTATATTTATAAATAAATATCGCATCCTTTTTGATATACAAGTAGTTTCTCACGCTTTGTCAATTTATTCGCAGTTTTGTACATGTTTAGTTTGATCTAGTTATCTACATTTACAGATCATATTTACTATTCAATACGCTCTAGTTATAATTATTTACTTACGCATATGGGTTATTTCTCGTAGTAATTATAATTTATTTATTTGTTTGTTGGTTAATATCTAGTTATTATCACACACTTATTTTGTATATATTCACTTACATTCGCACAAAATTACTGCATTGTTGAGTTTCCAGTTTTGGAATATTATTTGTCTAATTATTATATTTTATGTATGTATTAATTTTAAGTATACTTATCCATATATATCTTGATTCCGCTACGCTTATTTTCTTGTTGATTTATCTCTTCTATTTCTTTGCTGTTATTAGGAATAAGATTGGTTTAATTTAGCTTTGTTCTCCTAACATACATTTGTGGGCCTTTGTGGTTTATCCTGTCCTTCCAAAGAGCGACTGTATTGTGTAAGTCCTGCTTATTGCTCGGGCGGGTGAAAAGTGTCCACCCTTATTCCTTTCCTATTTGCATTTATTTCTTTTTGTTTGGATACTCTATCGCGCCAACATCATATTGTTTATACATACTTTATTCCACGCTTTATCAGATTTCCTGTCATTCCTTTTGGAATTCTGCATCCATCACGCACCGCCGCATCACAATTGTTCCAAATTAACCGACACGTCTTGCAACCAGCGCATCTGCCACTGCTCCATTTTCTGGTTTTACATCTACGCCAGGCGTATCACAGGTCAACATTACCATCTTTGGGGATTTGGACCCTCCACGCAACGCTGGTCCTTCGAGTCTTTTCTGAGGGTCAAACATCATTAAGCTCCATTTTACGTTGACTTTAGTTCTTCATTTCCGGTCTTACAAACCGGAACTACCAGCCGACGCCTCAACAGTCGCTTCTTACTTCTGTCTCTCGCTCTCTCTTCGCTTCAATCTTCTTTCTCTTGCTTCAGCATCTCTGTTGTTTTCGCGCTATTATTCTTTAATTCAAATCTTTCTTCAATCTTGGCGCTACTTCCGTCTCCCTCTTTTTAAATATCGTTCCTTGTTTTATAATGCATTTTTACTTAAAAAAAAAGCGAAATTATGCAAGGAGAGGAGAGTTCTAAACGAGTTAATTGGCAAACGCGGTTGTGACCGTTATTTGAGATTTAGATTTTCTTTTACGTCAATTAAAGTTTGGAAAGCCTAATTTTACCCTTTTGGGGAATAATTTTATTCCTCGTTTTATTTCCAAGTGAGATTTGAAAGTCACGAGTGCGCTAGTTTTGTAAATCTCTTGGAGAACCCAGTTCAGGGATATGAGTCAAGTCTTTTTTCAACGATTCTTTTCGCGTTCGACCCGTCACCAGGTCCAGGCATCCGCAGAGGCCACGACGAAGGGTGCAGACAAGTGGCAAAGTTTTGTGTTCAAGTTAATCTGTGAATGGTGACCGAATCAAGGAATTCCGTAACGAAAAAAACCTGGCACCCCCCACTCCGACCGGCACAGCGGTGCGGTGTTAAAAGCAGTGCATCGTCTAACGTCGTTTCAGTTCGGCAGACTTCGGCACGGTGTTTGTGTGCGTGCGACTATGCCATTGACGCGGTATTTGGTATTTTCCAGATATTTAGAGGATATCAAGTCTCAAACTTATGATTCTTATTTCAGTTACCATAAACCTATAGTTTCAAGGATAAAAATTCCTGAATAACCTACATATATTGTAAGATAATAAAAATATTTTAAACAATATTAACTTCTAATTTATTCAATGAAAGAAAAAAAATTGTTTTCTTATCTGTCACCACGCTCAAAAGTGTAACTTAAATTAATATCAAAGAAAAAAACAAATAAAAAAAATACTGCATAAATAAAATAAATAATTATAATTGCATAAGTTGATAAAAAATGCTATGCAATAGCTTCACCGCGGCAGTCCCCGAGTGCCACACGTATTTTTTTTTTTGTATTTCGACCGTTATTTTTTTTTTCACTCGTCAGTGCGCCTACGCGTATTTCAATTTTGTCCTGCGTTACCGATTTCTGCCAATAATTTTGTAAGTCCACTGGCCAGTCGCGACATGTTAGGGCCCTTGTAGGTAACCAGGTTCTGGGTTGAGGTTCCAGGGTAAATGGAAATACTGTCGCCGGTTTCGCGTGTTTATCATTATAGTTTATTTTGCTTTTATAGGCGTCGTGAACATCCGTGTTTCTGTCGCAACGTTGTTCAATCATTGTTTTGCTTTATCTATGCGGTTAATAAACCAAGTTGTTAAGAACTTCTGCATTTCATTGTTACGTAGTTTACCACAACCCTGCCCGTGTTCTTTGCAGGATATTTAGACCAGTTCCCGCGGTATGGTGTAGAACGTGAGGCAAGCGTAGTGACTACCTGGCGCCCTTTTTTTTATTGCATAAAATAACCCATCCCCCTTTCTCCACTGAGAAGCCGGTAACCACAATATTATTGACAGTATTTAAAGTTTTCATTGTTGTTTTTATTAGAATATGATAATAATCTAATAGCAGACATTGCTGACATTAAAGAAATCCCTTTTGCGCATGCTCAGCATGAATGTCACTTGAAAATCTACTACCAACACAACAAAATTCTCGTAAGCAAATCTCAGTTAAGTTAACCTGGATTTAGATCAGTGGCGGCTCGTGGGTAAGGGCTGCGGGGCTGCAGCCCTGAGTTAAAAAATGATCTATTTATATACATATATAATAATTAATAAATAATCAACAATAACAATATTGTATAATTTATATAAACTATTTTGTTAAATTTGAAAATGTTGCCCTTGTGATATATACTATTTGTTATACACCGATGCATAGAGTTGCTATACGCAGCACCTTTATCCCCACCACACTAAGAGCTGTTCTCGAAACAGCTCCGTGATATTCCAAAAGTATAGGCACAGCGGGGCATGCAGTGAAGGAAACACTGTGTAGGTTTAGATGGAGCGTGGGGCTGCGAATATCGCATCGCCATATCATAATAGATGGAATGAGTGTAGTAAAAGCAAAGTTGTAGACTAAAATACGCATTTTTCAATGGTATATTGTTATTAAATTGTTATATAATAATAAAGTTTTGATATTTTATGAATTCAGTACAGTCTTTATTGGAAAAACTATTATTTAGTACTAGAAATTTTTAAATACTCGTGTCATAGAGCATTCCTTTATCCAAAAAGAACGACGAAATGATTTTATTGTTAAAAAATAAATAAAAAATCCCCTTAGCTTTTATGACTTTGTTTTTACTTTCAAAATAAAATAATATTAAAGGAATATCAGTTTTTTTTTTCGCAACCCTTACCCTAATAAAGTCACGAGCCGCCACTGATTTAGATACTGAAATACGAATGTCTGGTTATTATATCGGTTACAAGTTAAACAAGATCATGTAACTAGGATTTTGATCCTGTACTTGAAATACCGGGCCTAACAATGCAAACTAACATTAGGTTAGTCCGTTCATAATGGGAGCCGGCGATATGTTCCGCGCCCGTTGGCGAAGGGCGCTTCCCGAATCATGTCGACTCCGCAAACTTCTGGAGTGGTGGAGTGAGGGAGAGAGCGGATCCCATCTGATCGACTCCACCCCGAAATTCGGTTAAGCCACATTTTGTTTTGTTATATTCATCATTTTTGCTAGTGTTTTTAGTTAAATTCCACCTACCTGATTTATGTTTTCTCAGTAATAATATAACAAGAGAGTGAGAATAAATTGAAAATAATTTGACAGATCTTTCGAAAACTTGTTGCCAGGCAATAGCCACGAAAGCCCGTAGGGCTTGAGTGGCTATTGCCAAATGGCGACAAGTTTGAGAAAGATACTGCAGAATTATTTTCTAATTTATCGAACTCTCGAGTTGTATTTAATTAGATTATTTTTTGATTTCATCATCAGGCACGTCACAAAATCTATCTTTTTGACTCATTTTACCTTGTGTTGATGATAACTATCTGACATCTGACATCTGTCAACAAAAACAAAAAAGCTACAGAGAAAATTGCCGGGAATATTCACAAGAGCATTATTCTCAGTATAATATTGACAGGATTGGTTAAAACGCAGACACGTGACATACAATAAAGCATTTCATTGGTTTAAATAAACGTCAAAAAATAATCTTTAGAATTTTGTTTCATTTCCAAGGCTAATCCGATTTTTGAGCTAATTTTTAATATTTTCATATTTAATTTCTGGCGTTATAGGGCATGTACATTTAATTCTGTTTATTGATTCTGATGTAGAATTTTATGATCTCACAACTTTATTTGAACCTATTTGTCTAATATAATTTGTTAAGCAGGAAATTACGAAAGTATGATTTTACATGTTAAAGTCCTATGTTCCGGGGTCGCGGTCAACACCCTTTATATTTTGATGATGTTTTTATTTGGCATCCATGATTGCTTCATAACAAATAATATTGCATACGAATTTATTATAACATTTATAACCATATGTATATCTAATGTATTGTTCACATGTTTCGCTTGAATTTGTATCTTGAACAATTTTAAAAATATTTGCCAAGTATTACGTATGATTGCTATATCTCATTGTTTAACATTCATTCTATTTCTTATGTTTAATTCATATTTGTATTGGTTGGGTGGAAGTGCAGCCTTGGCTGAACCCCACCTTTGACGCATGTCAATACAATTTATTATTATTATTATTAAATCACAAATTTAGGTACAAAAGACAACATTTTTTTTCCTTCCTTTAGTTCAAAGACCAACTATAAAAAAAATCTGTTGTGGGTACCATAATACCTCCCGCTATTGATTTCTTATCAAACACAGGAACATGGACCACCATTATTTCAAAAAAACTGATGTGGAACACATAACTTCCATCCCAATAAAACTCTTGAACGGTACAAAATAGTATTCGATGATTCAAAAAAATACTTTCTTACTTGTTTATTTTCTATTTATATTTAAGAAAATTAATTTTCTTTCGTATATTTATTTATTTTTTTGACATAAATTTCACTAAGAAAACAGTTTCAAATTCTTTAAATTTGATTATCTCTAATTCAATGAAAATTAATAAAATTAGTATAATCAAAACACATGTAAAATTAAATATTCCACAATTTTCAAAATAACATAAATTATTTTGCTATAATCCCAGAATACATGGAGCTGGGATTTCGGATTTCAAATACTATGGACAGTTATTGTTACAATATTAGTTTATTTTATTTTTGTACATTTCAACATTCTTGTGATATTTCAACTGTGATATTATTTTAGTTAATAATTTATTGACTAATCCTGTATTTTTGTCCTTCAAGCCCTTGATTTTGCTGAAAAGTGGTTCCTTGCTTCTCTGTATGATTACTTCACTAGAAACTTCTTGTATAAGTCAGTTAGTTGATGACTGTTAAGTAACATGTATGTGTGTGTATTTTACCTATTTTTGACGACAGATTTCTGTAAAATAATTTTTCACATGATATTCTTTATTTTTTAAAAACCAATTATGTAATTCTGCTTACCTTGAGATATGTATGTTTTATTTATTGTTTGTTTGTATCAGCACCCTGATGAAGACTGATTTGCAGTCGAAATGTTGATGTTTTTATTGGATTTTATTAAATTGACTGCTTCTCCAACATCTCGTTTTTTCTTTCATTCAATATCCAGTCGAGAAATTACTCATCTATATTTTTTTGAAATACAGGGTGTTCAATTTAAATGTACCACCAGTGCTATCTCGTGAACTATAAGAGCTACAAAGTTGGTTAAATTATTAAACAATTTCTATTTCATAAGACTATTTCAATGAGCTTAAAAAATATTTTTTTGAACCAGTGGTTCTCAAAATATGGGGTGCAACTTTCTTATTTTAAATGGAAACATATATTTTATATTATGCTAATAAAAAGAAATTTTTTTCCGAATTCAACGAGATACACATGTCCTATCCTAATATAACGGAGAAATTGAGAAAAATGCATTTAAAATTTATATTAATTTGATTAGTATGTAGTTGTAATTAAGTCTGCTTTGAATAGTAAAGGATTGAAAATAAATGTTTTATTGAAACAATGGTTGTTTGTTGTTAGTTGACATTTGTCTACAATTTAAATTTTTAGTGAAAAATGTATAATATTACTCACGACGAAAAAGTTGATAAGTATGTATGATATATTTTGTGCCGTAAAAATTCTCGTTTTGCAGTTAAAATGTACGCAGAACGGTATCCTGACAGGTATAGTGTACACTGCATCTTGCGCGTGGAATATTGAAGAAGTAATATCTAATATCGACGGTAGAACATTACGAAATGTTAGAAACAATTTAATTAAAAGTGTTTAATTGTGTATTTATCAAAATGGGGGAATTTTGAACAATTTTTAGAAATAAAATCCATGTATTTTTATTCAAAGTAGACACCACTATTAGTATTAAATGTTAATTTAAACTTATAATTAGAACAACATTGTTCCATAGGTTTATTTTCAATTATTTTCTTTTCTAAGCACTCTTAATTACAACTACATACTAATAAAATTAATATATATTTAAAATGCGTCTCAGTTCTTTCGTAATATTAGGATATGACATGTGTATATCGTTGAATTCAAAAAAAAAGTCTCTATTAAATAGCGTAATAAAAAATATGTTTTTATTTAAAATAATCAAGTTGCACCCCATATTTTGAGAACCACTGGTTTAAAAAATATTTTTTATGCTCATTAAAATAGTCTTGTGAAATGGAAATTGTTTGCTATTTTATCCAACCTTGTAGCACTTATAGTTCTCGAGATAGCAATGGTGGCACACTTAAATTGAACACCCTGTATAATAAAAAAAAGTGTTCGAAATAGATTACTTAAAAAAAAAAACAAAAATACTGAGAAATCATACGTGTATTTAAACAAGGTAAAAAACAGGATGCACGGAGCTCCCTGAGGGTGGAGGCATACAAGTAATTGGTTGTTTTGCTTGCTGTTAAGTCCGGCCCTGGTTTGTGGCACTATAGTGCGCGCGGGATAATTTGGCATAGCTGGGCTGTAAACGGTTAAGGATTATGGACAAAAAATCAACAAGAACCATAGACGTGCAAACAAATATTTTTTT
This sequence comes from Poecilus cupreus, assembly GCA_963942605.1. Lineage (NCBI taxonomy): Eukaryota > Metazoa > Arthropoda > Insecta > Coleoptera > Carabidae > Poecilus > Poecilus cupreus. The sequence continues at coordinate 20,579,476 of OZ012720.1, read as the reverse complement.
CTTCATAAATGTACCTACACTACATAAAATAATTTTATAAATTTGAAGATTTGTTTATTATTTACGGACAAAAATCTACGTACAATATACAAACATATAAGCATAGATCATCTATACGCATGCGCTGGGCAAAACTGCATGTTTTAACGGGCTAACTTAAAACTGAAATAGTATGGAATGGCACATATTCCACGGGAGCAAAAAGTTTGTAGTACGAGCCGTAGGCGAAAGCTACGGTTTGCGAGTATGGAATATGCCATTCCGTTACATGTTGTAGAATGTAGACTATACTTTCTATAAAAAGATATTGGAAATTATACAACAAATACAAATATGAAACTGTTGAAAACGTCAAACTCAAAAAATTAAATTAAAACAAACAGACGTAAACATAGTAACTGAATCAAGATACTTCATATATCGCAGCTATGATTCGTCGAAAATATTCCATACGCGGCGTACGGGATGTTAGTGATTCCATAACAATTTTTAGTTGTAGAATGCGTAGTTTCCAAAACAGTGTTAAATTAATTCTTAAATGGTACCAGTTATGGAAAAATATTTTGAGAAACGTTTGTAGATAGTCACAATTTCTTTCATATATATTTACGAAGACTGTCATAAATACTTGATTTATCGGCCTCTTCCTAAAGGTGTAAAAAATTTAAAACGCAAAATTTTATAATTTTGTTCATTATTACTTGAGAAAATGCACATACATCCATCGATCCACACGAACACACACACTCCCAGTCACACAAATATCCTCGGGAAAATAGTAAAAATGAGTTCAAGGTTCAAGGGTATTAAAACGTGTTTATTTTATAATATCCCGACAATGATTTTCTTCACGATCCCTATACTTCTCTTTTAACGGGAGGTATAGCTTGTTCGCAGATATAAGCACATGGTATAACCTGAAAAATAGCGGCATAACCCTTCGCAGCACGGGAACACATGTAACACTCGAAAATTCTTACGCTGCCTATCCATACACTACTTCGTGCATACGTTGCTTTCTTCAATCACTGCGTTGTTCAACACAGCCTCATCAATACACCGATTTCTTCTAACACCACTTTATTCACCGTACGAAAGTCCGTCGTCAAAAAGCTACGCAGAAACAAACCTAAACCTCTGTATTCAATGAAAACTGTTATTTCAATATTTTATCACTATTACATATTTAGTTGATATTGCATAGTAAATATTTTAAAAAGTTTAGAATTTAAAATTGATGCCATTTTCGTGTCTTTTAACGATTTTAGCATTGATTGTGCATAAAAGTAGTTTCAAATAAATTAGAACGACACCTATGGATGCAAAGACTACGCACCATCTTGTTGGCATTACATATTTAGGTTTGTTTCTGTGCTGCATTAGGACGATTGATTTTCGTAAATTGAATAAAGCGGTGTTTGAAGAAATCGGTGTATGAATGAAGTTGTGTTTAAACAAAGCAGTGATTGAAGAAAGCATCGTATGCATGAAGCAGTGCAAGAATAAACCAGCGTTAGAATTATCGAGTGTTGCAATATTATTCCAAATTCAATAAAATATATACGTCCCTGCACTTTTTTTCTCTCTAATATATTTAAACTACCTCCTAGTAAGAAGAGCGCAGGTAGCCATGTGCTTAAATCTCCGAACAAGCTATAAAAACCCTTGCGTATATCTGTTACCTCTTGGTATAGCTTGTACAAATTTGCGTGGCGATTGATTCCATTAGTGTTTCTCAGCAGGTATTCCATAAGAGGATTAAAGAAATTTATGAGGGACTACTTTACAGGGTTGTACTAGATAATATTTTCAAATGAGTTTTACACAAACAGACTCAAGTAATATCAAAATAAGAAAAATTTTAATAAAATTAAATATGAATACAGTATTGTCATTGTCGTTCAGTAAATATAAACATATATTGATAAAAAAACTTATGTTTTATTTTACATCTATGTTGTTTTACTTAGGTGATTAATCGATAACAATATCATCATCAGTGTCGTCACTTGACTATCCAACATTTATAATAAATTCATCAATAATATTATTGAAATTTAAGTAACTGTTTTCTATGTCTATCACATGCCGAACACTACTAGCCCATTTTAAGTCACTAATAATATTTATTTCACTTTTAATTAATTCCACAACATTAGCGCACACGGTTGGTGTAACATTTTTTCGTCTAATACTTGTTTTTAATTGTCCCCAAATTAGTTCTATAGGATTTAATATACAGTAATACGGAGGCAGTCTTAATACAGTATGACCGTGGTAATTTCTTCAAAATCTTCGTATTCAACTTGCGACATTGTGTTCACTGTTACAGTGCTGAACTAATGAATTTTAAATGTCGTTTTCTGAAGGGTATATATGTATAAAATTATCTTACTTAACAGTTTTCGGGGAAACTATTGAAAAGATAATCGTATTAAAAATTTCGGAGATTTGAAGCATCTAAGCCCAAAATTATAATAATCCACTCCTGAACATCAGACAAACTTGCACCCCGCTGGCTAGGGCTGGCTTATCCCATTAGCAAGTCAAGTCAATCGCCACGCAAATTTGTACAAGCTATACCAAGTGTGAGGGTACTTATTAATTACAGTTACTCCAGTCATAAATAGAAAAATAATAATAATTGGAATGGAAACTAATGGGTACATCAACCTTATTATTTTACAATTATGTTTACTTGTTCATAAAGGTCGATGTTTCGGTTGTATTTTTTTCATGTGTTTTTGCCATGTGGTACCGAAGATCTAGTTCCCAAAATATCAATGATATACTGTGATCTTAAAATTGACTATATTATGTGAATTAATTTGGTTTGAAGAAGGCTCAAAATAGGTCCGAAACCTCGATCTTTATGAACAAATAAACATAATTGTAACGTAATAAGGCTGAAGTACCCATTAGTTTTCATTCTAATTTCAAGTGTGCAGTCAACTCACAAATTAATAATAATGTAGAGTAGACCATTTTGCAAAATTTATGCACGATCTGATTACTGATCTGTAAATCATTCTGATTACTTACTGACCACCATCAAATCCAAATAAATTCATAATTGATAACAAGAATTAAGCACCAGAATAATAATATAGGAGAAACATATAAATTCTAATAAATGCCTAACATGAATGCATAGCAAGTGGTTAAAATTACAAAATCAATGAATGTAGTAGTAGTTGGAACTGTATGCAGATATAGCTCGACTTTCGATTCGACATAAGCATTTGTAAATCAATGTTACGCGTGTATGAACGTAATATTGATTCGCATCTAGAAGCAAGTGCAACGTTTATCAACAGACGTTGTCAGAAAGCGACACGCTATCATAAATCATTGTTCTTTAAAATAAAAATAAGTGACAATTTGGTTTCATGTTAATTATGTAATTTAGATTTAATGTGTACTTAGTAATGCTAAGTGATGGTTTGTAGTATTTTTGTAGACATACGTTAATACAGCTAAATTATACAGAATTTGAAATCGTTATTAGACATACATAATCAGTCTAGAGAGCGGATTATATGCACGAAAAAACTGAATTATATGAGCATATACATATATGCACTGATTTTTTGGAAAATATGCACTCACTATGACAATATTTGCAAAAAAAATCTTAATTTATTAGATAAAAAGTATAAATGAATGCATCATGAATTTTATCCAACACCTTTCAATAAATGCTCTTTAACTATGGCGAAAGGAAGGAAAGTAACGGATTACCTACTAGTGGGTATAATTTTGAGAAAAGTCACTAGTAAGTATTTTTTTATTTATAACAATAATAATAACACACAACACCTTGGTAACTACTTCGATTGATATTTTAATTAAAAAAATTTAAAGCATAATGCCACTGTCAAATGATATTTATTTAATAAATTTTTAAATTATTGATGAATTAGTGATGTTGGATAAAACATTAAACTTCACACGTGGGCAAAGTGGAATTACTAACTTGTAAAGTAAATAACTATTATTGCACAAAACAGTCTTAATCCTGATTCACAATTAACAAATATACTACTAATATAATAAACTGTCTAAAAACTTGAACATAATATGATGAGATTATGACAAATTTACACATTTTTCAAAATAAATAAAAAAGTAATTCCTTGTATCCACTTTTACCAGCATCGTTACAGGGATTTCCCTAGAAATATTTGAATTTATTGGTTTGTTTATTTCCTTATTTTATTGTTTATTACTTTTTCCGTTGTATTCTTCTATTTATTGCGACCTCCTTCAATATTTGGGTATTATGAATGTGCACGACCAGAAATTTCACATTATTTACCACTAGACAAAGTCTTAGATTGAAATATGCAATTATATGCAACTTTTGTAAAAATACGCATAAGAATGCCCAAATATGCAATATATGCAATTAGTAATTAGTATTAGTTAACTCTAAATTATGTAATTTGTCCAGAAAATTGATTTTATTTGAAGATATGCAAAAATTAAAATATACGCACTTTGCATATAATCCGCTCTCTAAAATCACTTTGTGAAATGTGTGTGTGTACGTTTCTACATTAATAAATAAAAAAAAACTAGTAGTTATATAGAACATATAAAACAGTTGTGTTTTCAATATACGACTTTCTTATACATATAAATTTGAATATTAATATTCAAATTCATTTACTCGATTATTCTGTCATAATGTAGATAGACATACAGACATCATTGTGAAAATTCAGAAGACCTCAATAAATGTATGTACAATTATCAAAAATAAATTGTATACTGTGATCTGTAAGCAGTGTTTTTCATCCAGAAAACTGCGTAAATGAACTGATAATTTACCTTATCACGAAGCTTTATTTAAAAAAATCTGATGTGGCCAGCACATAACCTCCCGCCCAATACTACTCTTAAACGGTAGAAAATAGTATTTGATGATACAGAAACATACCTTCTTATTTGTTTATTTTCTATTTATATTTGAGAATTTTAATTTTCTTTCGTATATTTATTTAATTTTTTGACATATATTTCACTAAGAAAATAGCTTCACAATCACAATGACTAGTGTCATATTTCGTAAAAAATTGAAAATTTTCCATGGTGTACTAGGAATGCAAGATTTGTGAAATCTAATTCCTTTATATTTTTTATCTCTAAATCTAATGAAAATTATTAAAATTAGTGTAATCAAAACAAATGTAGAATTAAATATTCTTCAACTTTCAAAATAACATAAATTGTTGAAAAAGGAAATTTAACCGTGTTTTTCACGAAAAACTGTTAAGGGCTTCAAGTAAACTGCTCCTTCCGGTCGACCAATTTTATCCAAAATCTAATCAGCTCTTCATTTAAATATAAGAAGCAATAATTCAAAAAATTGTATTTTTTGGTATTATAGTATTTGAGTTATGCGAGACGAAAAAATTGCCACAGACTACACATACACATACATACATACAGACATCATCGCGAAAATAGTAAAATAGTATTGTAGGGACCCTAAAACGTGCTTATTCATTGAAAACTCACTACCCAATTTTCTGACCAAAAACAATACGTCCCTTACCTAGAGGTAGGCGGGAGGTAAAAAATTAACTATTGCTCAAAATTAATTTGATATTTTCGTACAACTATCCTCTGTGAGACTTTCAAAGTGATATCAAACCCGACTGGAATCAATTAACTATTGTTAAAAGCAATTGAGGATCGTTTAAATTAAATTTTTAACATTTTAGGTTAACTCTCTTTCATAATGTAACGTTCGTGGGTTTTAAACGTTTTTATTTAAACAATAAAAGTAATATTAATAATAACAAATAATGCATAATTATTATAATAATTAGTAAAAGTTAATTAACCACTAGGTATATAACACTAAAATAACGAATACAAAAACTTATAAACTATCACTTATCACTACTGTAAATAAACACCCTTATTTATATTAACTAGCCGAGCGATATTTATTTAAGACGATATATTTATATTCAAACCGCGCCATATATTCATGTTGACAAGCTCTTCATAGTAGCTTCGGAGTCGACTAAGTCATCTGACTTACTGAGTCTGAGTCAACTAACTGACTGGCCGACTCAACTCGTCTAACTGAGTCCGAGTCATTTAAACGACTGACTGGTCCCGGTGATTCGCTCTTTTATATACCACGTTCCTTGTTTCTAGAAGCATCTGGAACAATCTCTATTGTGGAGCAAACGACTTGTCCGAACCCGCTAGCGTTGCGTCATTCACTCGGTGGCGCGGCGTAGGCCGGCAAGCTTGAACTTGTCGTTACCGCGTCCGTTACAATAAGACTAAACATGGTAGGATTCAATCAGTGGCGAGATTTCAGCAATTTTATTGGGGAAACAAAATCGTAGTTTTCATATCAACTTTAGGAGCCTGTCTGCCCCCCTCCCCACCACCTCAAATCACGTTGTTAGGTACATTTAATTTAAAAAAATAGAGCCCTAAACTTCACCAGACAAAATGTATTTAAACAAACTATTAAATTAAAGATAAAACTGATAAAAACTTAAGATCTAGGCCCGGTCGCATAAAGCGTTGTTAACTCCGTTGAAAATATAACAACGCGATTAACCTATCAAAAATCATCTTATAAATCCATTTCCTTGGTTGACTTTTGATAAGTTAATCACGTTGTTATTTTTACAACGAGGAAAACAACGCCCTCATGTTTACATATCTAAAATACCTCGTAAAAATTGTAATAAATAATACACTGGGCAAACTAAAAAACACAAAAGATCAACAATGGAAATGCAAATGCTACACATAAAAGCTGATAAAAACAACAATTAATCAAGGATAGACATTGAAAACCTCAGCACTATTTATAATAATTTAATTAGAAGTAAAAACTTGAGAAGTAAATTACTACGCTTATTAGATATGAAGAACGAGTTACCTACAATAAGGAGATTGATGGGTGTCTACATGAAGAATTATCAGACGAACATCTTATTACAAGTACTAAACTGCAAGAGCAGTTTTGTACATGTTTAGCCCCAGAGCTGAGCAGTACTTAAGTTCTTTTGTATTTAAGTACCAATTTAAGTACTTTTATAATACTTAGTTCTTGTACTTAAATATTTTAAAAATTTTACCCAAATACTTTATGTTCAAGTACCATAGGTAAAAGATTATTTTTGTAATTAATTGCAATAATATTGTTGAGAATTGTAAAAATGTATTAAAGTAGTATGTATTATGCATGAGTTGGCTCTATTTATAATAATGTGTTTAAATATAATTATACGTTATGATAGGCTTAAAACATCTTAATAATTATTTACTGTTATCCTAAAAAAAATGCAAAATTGCCCCTCCTTTGAACATTTTTTTGATCCTCCCTTGATGTACTTAAGACTTAAAATGGTACTTAAATACCAAAAAAAGTACTTAAATACTTCTTGAATATTTAAGTACTTTAAACGTTCTTTAGTGCTTAACTTAGTTTAGTATAAGCCTGAAGTTTATTACGACGTTGCGATCCCGATTAGGGCTATTTCAATATTTAAAATTACAATTACATTTGCTAAAATTGATACAATTATTATTAAAAATAAAAGATTCTTACCAACTTCGATTAATTAAATTACATTATTTTCTAACTTATTCGGAAGTTTATTCGTAAATGGATAGACCGGCCCCAAGTATGATTAAACCATTATTAAATTAAAAATAAAATAATAAAGCTAATGTGACATTTTCAAGTTTGGAATCCATTCAAAACAATATACAATTAAAATATGTTCGTGCAAAATTTGAAGACCCAAAATATGCAAGTACTTGCCAAAGTTATTAAATAATTTATTGCTTGTCAAATATTTACAATGAATAATTTGGAAGGTAGAGGAATGGAATTACGGAATTAGATAAAATATTGTATGTAATTCGTTAAGAAAAGTGATATTGTTTAACGAGCTGTAAGTTTGCCAAAACGAGCGTAGTTATAATAAATAGTACGTTAATGAAAACGAGTGCGGTAATGAAGCTCTTAACTCACGAAAAATGAGTGGGATAAGTGACACTTAACTTATGGGCGTAGATAAAGATTTTTATAAAACTTATTTCATATCAATTATGTAGAAACTGACATTTCATATCATCATAAGGATAGGTTAAATTCAACTTTTTGTGTTATAATAATAACGTAAATTCATTTTTAAAAGAAGTATATGCCAGTTTAAAAATCTCTAACTCTTTTCTCGTCTCGTCTCGAAATTTCGAGATCACGCGGCATCATTAACAATTCTTATCAATTCCCTATTTACATTTTCTCTGTTTAAATAAAAATTCAAGTGTAATTTTCTTTTTTTAAAAATAGAAATTCTTTAGGTTACAGTATTACAAATGCACAATCTAGTTCCTAGTTTCAACCCAGACACACAATTGTTCCCAATACGCCGAAAGTAATCAATTCTAGTGCTATGTTCTCAAAAGCAAAACACAGAAAACAGTTAAAATTTTGCGACAATCAGTTCAATTTCATTTGCATCTACGCAAGGACATCCGACTGCATCCATCGTTCGAAAACAGGAGTTAGATTACGAGACGAGACTATCACAATCACGCAGTCGGTAATGCAGTTCTGCGGGAAAGTTCTTCTTCACGTTTGAAATTCGGAATTTATTGAACACGACGTCCTAGTGTGTTCTTCGGTTCCGATGTGAGATTGTTTTGTTAAAGTTGTCGCGAACGCGAATGGAAAACAACATGGGGAAAAAGTGAATTTATAGTTCGATGGAAAAATGGTTTACGGGTTGTTTATGAGATCGCTGGAATAGTAGTAAGGAAATAAATGTATTAATTTTTAGAAATTATTTGTTGAATTTATGAATTGATCGTGATAGATTTTATACATATTTCTTTTAAATAAATATCATTGCTTTCAGGAACATTCGCATAAGAAATTAACAGTATTTATGAAGACTATATTATAAATATTACTCTAAATAGTATACATACAGTTCAAAGTTTTTCAGTTGGGAGGTTATGTGTTGCTGATATAAGATTTTTTAAAGCATGATTTTTTATTTAAATTACTAATTTATGTTTAGTTTACGAAAAATGAAAAATTTGACATATTTGGAGAAAATGAGAGAGATACAAATGTCATGTGTTGTTTTTTTATATTTTGTATAATTAGAGGTAGATAACTTTCTATTGTTATAATATATATACCTATACACTATATAGTATATTTCAATTTCGAGGTTCACCATTGGGCTCTCGAGAATTATGTGCTACGATTTCGGTTAAATAAGACAAAAGTTGCCACACTAGAAGATCATTTTAAAAAACTTTAGTGCACTAGATATAGACAAAAAACCTATGTTTGTAAATTTGTCATTTTTGAATCATTTCTAAACTATCATATACCGAGAAAAAAGTTTCAAAAAAAGAAGGTACAATTCTTACTGTGTAACTAATTGCATAGGAAAATATTTTATTCCGTGGCTTATTTCGAGATATGACAAACTTTGTTTTTAAATGGACCATATAGTTAAAATTTCACAGTAAGAAAGTTTATCTTTTTCTGATTTAAATAATGTATAACCTCAGTATAAGAATTCACACAGTAACGACACTCGCTGTCAGTATTCCTTATCTTTATGTTGCATCGCAGTATACGGCGGTATATTTGAATAACTGTCAATTGCAAATGAGACAAAATATAAAATTATTATTTCACTTGTACTATAAAAGATCCTACAATTTTACGTGCTGCAAATAAGTTTACCACTCTGTTTTGCACTCATATTATGAATTTAACATGAAAGAATACTGTGGCTTGATATTTGACAGATATAAATGACATTAACACTGACTTACTATACTCTCTTTTCTATGGTTACTAAGATATCAGTCTATCCTTAGATAATAATGAACGCTTAGGATTGACAGAGAGACAGAAAATTTGGTAAGAATAGCTACTGCGCAAACTCTAGAATTCTCGCGTCAGTTGCAGACGTGAAACATCTGGATTTTTTTTTAATTTTATGTTATTCTGTTTCATATCTTCAACTGAAAACTCGGTAGTATGGAACTTAAAAAATGAATTGTTCATTTTGTAATAGAAGTACGGCAAATGAAAAGGAGTTTGGAATAATTTTCCATTCTATTTATTATCTCTTCATGAATGTATGCCCTTTTCAAAGAAATCCGTGCCAACTTCTATGCTCGTTCATAGCGCTTGCGCGTTATCTTATACTTACCAAATTGTTTTTTCCTTTTCTTTCCTACGTTGTATTATATATCTTTGTCACCTTATACTAAGCATTCCTTCGAATAGCATTATAAAGGATATAGCGCCTTACATCTAGTTCTCTGCTTTATTATTGTTACCCTTTTTGTTATTGTGAATCTCAAAATTTTACTATATCCAACACGTATTTTAGGGCCACCAGAATAATCTCGAGTGAGGGGTGGATTCTAATAAGTGGCGGCAAACGTTTATTAGAACAAATCGCAAATAAGGGCGCCACAAAAATCAATCCGATAACCCGAAATTGTATTGAATTTATATTTTGTATGTAGCTCTGAATAGTAAAAGAATATTAAAACAAAAGGAAATAATTAAATATTCGTAAATAAATCAACCTCAAAATAAATTATAACAACAATCGAGATTTATTGATCATAAAATAGATAGAGAGAATAAATCTACTTAATAAGCTAATATTAAGAATAATTAAATGATGAAAGTCATCGAACTATATAATACAGGAAAACAATTTAAATATCAAGAAAACGAATAACCAGTCAGCGGTGTTAGCTACTAAAAAAAATATTGATCTCGTGGAGCTACAACCTAATCTTGACTTTATGTAAGCATTCGTAAATTCATTGGTCCCCCAAATAAACTTAAATTCACGCTGTCAGCAACATGTTATCTGATTTTACAATTAACTTTATATAAGTTTATAACTCTGTGGTGCAGATCATTTTAAAAATGATCTAGATCAAGATCAAAATTTTCACATTTAATATGTTCTAGATCAGATCATAGATCAATTGTTATAATCGGATCAATTTTTTTAGATCAGATCAAGGATAAATGATCTTTTTTTAGATCATAAAAAAGATCAGCCACTTTTTTCTCACAAAATTTTTAATTCTTTTAAAAAAAATAAAACATAAAATTATACGTTCAAGTTATGTATATAAAAAAAGTAGGTATACTTCAATGACAATTTTAATAACAAAAAAGAAAATACAAATTACTTTAACAAAATAAAATAAAACAAGTTATTATATATTTTTTCCAAAAGTGTTGCCATTTAGCACGAAAAAGATTGGTAGCGACAGGTAACGGAATTTCAACGTATTTGTGGTGCAATTTGACAAATGTACGCTGGCAAAACTGGCTGATAACTTGCAGTATTCATAAAAATATCTGATCTTTTTAAGATCATACATCTTATTTTTTTATCTAGATCAAGATTATGATCAGAAAACAAAAAACGATCTAGATCAGATCAAAGATCTTACGAGTTGATCTAGATCAGTGATATAGATTATTTGATTAAAAAAACGAGCAGAGAAGTCGGCTCCGATTTATTTAAAAAGTGACAGAGATAATAAATAGAATGGAAAGTTATTCCTTCTAAATTAATTGCTATTGTTCGGGACTGTGTTAAAATTTTTATATCCGTTTGCTAGGTAGACAGTGCTAAATTTTACAGGTGATCCTCGTATTTTATAATTTGATCGGGTAAGTATTCGTAGCTTCGTAGTAATGCATTGGACTGTAGATAGTGATATTCGAATCCCACTGACTGTCGACTATTATCAGAAATTATAAACGTAGTTAATCCAATTCTTTGTACAAGATTTTGAAGGTTAAAAATAAATGTTATGCTCAAGGTGACAGCAGAAAACATCATAATTTTATTTCCTTAGAGGTTTCTGGGTCACACAAGTTTTCCTTGAAAATTTGGAAACAATCCATTTAAGTTTTTAAGACATGTTATCATGTTTGAAGTTATAAGCACAAACCTACATAACATACACAACGGTAATAATACACTATTGGCGTGTCAAATATATTTCTGACTTCCATAAAATAATAGAAATAAAGTTTAGTTTTGAAAATATAAAATATGAGTTTAAATAGAAATTTAGGTACCATGACACGTGTTACGCCTTCAAATACGTATCTGGCACATTCTGTTGTCAAGCATCAACAAATGACCGAGGACCGATTGTCTCTCCATCTTTAAGGCTAGAATTGAAAGATGTTATTGCTAGATGGATAGAACGTGTACGTGTATAATAATATAGCATACAAACTAATACTAATGCTTGGTCCAAGGGATATTAAATATAGTACAAAATAATTACGGTCCTTGTTCTGATCCCAGCCAGCTAGATAGAGATAGCTACAGATTAGTCCAAGTAAACTAGGTAAAAGCAACATAACTTGTAGGAAAATATTTGGTAAAAACAAACAAGAACTTTGTAATCAGTAATAATATAACAAGAGAGTCAGAATAAATTGAAAATAATTTTATAGATTTTCCTAAAACTTGAAACAATAAGTTTCAGAAACAAAATGGAGAATTACTTTCTAATTTATCGAACTTTCGAATTATATTTAGGCCCAGTTGTTCTACCTACAGTATATATCCATGTTCAGTTATTTATTACCAATAGAATAAATCGGCAGTCAAACACTACCTAGCTAAACACAGTGAAGCAGAGAGCAAAGCAGCGATGAAACCAAAGAGCAAAGTGATGAAAATAAACAGATTCCTATTCAAACGCGCAAAGTGAGACGTACTGCAGCGAGGAAATCGTACAGTTATAATCGAGCAAAGCATCGCGTTTGAACAATCTGATTTGTCTGCTTACATCGTTGTAAAATTACTGTAAAAATGGATATTGAGGCATTTATAAGTAGTGTTCTTGTAAAAAAAATCCTTTATTGCATTAAAACAATTTCTCATCGAAGCTAATATTTTGACTTCAGTCTTTTGGTGCCGTTTGGAAAGGCGATCTTCGCAGGTTCTGACGAGACTTTCGGAACTTCGTTTAGCCGTTTCTCTGAGTTCATTTTTTTTTCGTTGGATTGAAAATAATAAATTTTTATTTTTCTTTATTTGACTATGTTTTACTTACTTATTACTGTATTTATTATTTTAATTGTTGACGAGAAGTATCATCTGTGTTTATTTAAGTTTTTATTGTTGTTTATATACTATTTATTGTTTTTAAATTGTTATTGAGAAAAATTCACGTAAGTTGTGCACTTTTAGTAATTGTCCAAAAATGTATGTCAAGGTAATGACTGACTCAGACGATCATAGGTTATTTACATGTTAAATAATACTTATGCAATTACCCGATACCTTTTCGTCTTGAAAAAAAAAAAATGGCTCAGGTAACAATTGAAGAGATTTAATATCTTCTTCTAAATCAGTCAAAATCAACCATCAATTTATCTCTAATCTAATAAACTACTACAACAATGAGTCTATTGTTTATTCATAATTCACAATAGTTTACGTTAATTTGCGTTAACCCGCATTTTACTTTGCTTTTCACTCACTATAGTTTCACTGGCAGCTAACAAGCTCGCATGGTTTCGTCCTTTTTAGCCTCCTCGTGATACCTTCATTGTCGAGTAGCTGAATTGCTTCAATGTTGCTGTGATGGTGAAGTCTAGCCTCATGTTTTGTTGCAAAGCGTCGTATTTCACTGGCCACGTCTGGGATCTGCAAATCTCGGTGTATGTCCGAGTTACGTTGGTACCATTTTGCATTCACAATGTCTCGTAGCACCTTCTTTTGGAACCGCTGCACGCTAGAATCAAGAAATTCATAATGCAAAAAAAGATATATTAAAATAAAATAAGCAACAAATTTTTTTCTTTATAAAACTACGACAAAATAAATTAATGAAAAATAAACAAATTAATTCTAAAATCATTAAATAGAAATCATACATTAAAGATATATTTTTAATTAATAAATTAAAATAAGCGCAGTGTATCAAAATGATCCATCTTTACCTACCTTGACCCTCACACTGCTGATCGAATTTTAAATGTTGGCTCCAAAAAGGCGAAAGTTAGGAAGCTACTGTAACATGCGCATTGATACGTCCGGTTAGAAAAAAATGCAGGAACAATATATGCGCCCGACGGAAGGTTAAAAATTAAATTCATCTATAAGTGCTAGTTTACTGGAAAGCCTTTTAGGTATTATGAGCATATCTCAGTAAATAATTGAGTAAAACTTATATTTTTTATAATAAAAAAGATAAAAATTAATATTAGCTACACATTAGATCTTTTATAAATAAACATGTTTCCATCATTTTAAATGTAACATTATAAAATAATTATTGTTTATGCAAAACTTTTCTGAGTATATTTTTTAAAATCAAAACAATTCAAAAATCTTGTAAGTACCAATGCAAAGCAGTTATACAAAGAAAAGATGACGTCACAAAATGGTAATTATATTGTTACGGAACTAGCGAAAATCGTCTCCGTTCTTGTTCACAAATAAATTTTTCTATTTTTTAAATTATTAAAACTTGATCAAATATTTCCGTTGTATTTAGGTTCATTTATTGTCAGTAATAATATAACAAGAGAGTGAGAATAAATTGAAAATAATTTGATAGATCTTTAAAAAAATTGTTGCCCTACGGGCTTTCGTGGCTATTGACAAATGACGACAAGTTGGAGAAAGATACTGGAGAATTATTTTCTAATTTATCGAACTCTCGAGTTATATTTAATTAAATTATTTTTTGATTTCATTATCTGGCACGTCACTAAATCTGTCTTTTTTGCTCATTTTTACTTGTGTTGATGATAACTATCTGACATCTGTCAACAAAAACAAAAAAGCTACAGAGAATATTGCCGGGAATAATCACGCAGACACGTGACATACAATAAAGCATTTCATTGGTTTATAGAAACGTCAAAAAATAATCAATTTAATTAAATAATAGCACACAACCATATATTCAGGAGGGAAAACCCAGAAGTATGCAATAGTTGCAAAACAAATATAACAATAAAACACATTGTCATAGAGTGCCCAAAATACAACGCAGCGAGGACGAGACACCAGATCCCAAACACACTAAAAGAAGCACGCTACTCCAGAATGATCCAATTCCTGAGGGACATTAATATGATCAACAAAATATAAATATAAAATATAAATAAAATGTAAAATACTACTCTGTACCGGATGTTAATGACCGTAGAAGTCGAAACATCCTTAAAATTTCAATAAAAAAAAAAAAATAATAGCAAAAATTCAAGTTATTTTACTTTTATGCACCAAATATTGGTAATAAATTGGATGTGTGAACTTTTTTGGGATGGGGCTCGAATATTATTATTAGTATGTAATATAAATCTCAAAATCTCTTCAGATAAACATGTGAACCAAGTATAATATATGTCTGAAATTTACATTTCCTTAGAAATAATTCTCACTTCAAAATATTTTCTATTTCTAGTACCTCTTCGTTTCCATTGCATTCCATAATTTAGTACGTTTTTATGTACCAATATTTCACCTTTTTAATCGCAATATTGGTTCAAAAATCCTTTTCCTGAAAACAACCCTGGCTGTAGGACTTCAGTACCGCGGCAAGAATGAAAACAGTGAATAGAAGAATGAGAGCGATCTATCAGGCACCGACGCAAATAAACGAAACTTTTAATAGCACTTTTCACGTATGACGTTATTTACAATGGGTTGTTGTTTTGAGTTAGTGCATTGATTTTAGTTTAAGTTTTATGTGTCTGTCGACAGTGGCGCCGCCGCCCGCCGCCACCGTTCGGAAAGTTTGATTGGGGCAGTAGCATTTCGGCTCCTGCTGAAAGAGGATTATTCAGAATTAATTTTAGTTGAATATATTGTGATTTGATTCACAAAATACTCGTATGTAGCGTGGGATATAATTATGTACAAACTTACGAGTGGATCTTTAGGGACAGTGTGAAAATAAGTATCATTAACAGAGGTAAAAAGTACTCGAAATGCAGTCAATTATAATAATTGACTGCATTTCAGGTACTTTTACCTCTATTACTACTACCAGTCGAATCCTTAGTATCATTAATAATAATTTGAACAATTTATAGGTACAGTAGAGTGTCAATAATCCGGACGATCGATAATCCGACATCGATATTTTATATTTAGCTTAGACTGAACAGTGTTTTTTCTTTAAATAAAACATGTAATATTTTATTAATAATGAATAGTTTTATTTATCCGCTCCTCTTCTCTAACATCACAGTGATTTATGACCGATCGCATCTAATATTTTGAGTTGAAGACACCCAAAAAGTATTTTATTGGTTCATTAGTGCATTTTGAAAATCCGGACACGTCAAAAATACGGATGGGGTCCGGGCGAAATTAATCTGGATTATTGTCGCTCTACTTTATCTAAAAAATTAATACCGTATAGCTAATAAAAAAGGTAGGTTCTAATTTAAAATAAAAAAGTTAGATCCCATATTTTGAGAACCACTGTTAATAAAAAAAATTGTCTTGTTCATTTTAATAGTCATATAATTTAGAAATTGTTTGCTAATTTAACGAACTTCGTATCTCTTATAATTCCCTAGATAGCAATAGTGAAGCACTTAAATGGAACATTCTGTATACAGGCTAATTTATAACGTACGGAAAAGATTAAAAGTGTAGCTAGAGGAGCCCATAATAATGCTTTTTGTTTGTTTTGACAATAACTTAAGTTACAAGAAATTTAAGTTCTTTTAAATTAATGCCCACCTACAGAACGAAAGCGAGCTGCTAAAATCTGGCCGAGTAACACAATAAAATTTTTTTAAACTGTTAGCAGTATTAGTACTCTCAGCGATTATAACAAAAATCACTGTGTGCCTGGGCAGAAGTTGTTCACAAGATTTTTATGGGTGTAGAATTCAAATGTGGTACATAGGGATTTCAATGCAATATTTTTGATTATGCTGTAAATTTTTATCTATTCACTTTACAGCAAAAGTGTAAATACAAAAGTTGTTCAGAATTTAAACATGCTTGCAATAAGGCCCATTTGGTTACCTAAATATTCCTATTTTACGTTATATTATATCGAATTAAAATCAATATTTATTTTAAAAAAATTGGAACACGGCTATGCAAAATTAGACAAAAACGAAAAATATTTGACATTTCCAGATCAGGTTAAAATTAATTTATTTTTTTAACAGAAATAAATGGAATGAAGAGAAGTTTAAAATACGGCATTATATCATTACAATCTTCTACGAAATAAAGCAACAATGTAATAAACAAAACTAAATCTGTTTTCCGAAATATCAGATATTTTTAGTTTTTGTTTGATTTTTCATGGCTGTGTTACAATTTTTATATATTTATATTTTATTTTTTTAACAGAAATAAATGGAATGAAGAGAAGTTTAAAATACGGCATTATATCATTACAATCTTCTATGAAATAAAGCAACAATGTAATAAACGAAACTAAATCTGTTTTACGAAATATCAGATATTTTTAGTTTTTGTTTGATTTTCCATGGCTGTGTTACAATTTTTATAATAAATATTGATTTTAATTTGATTGATATATAGCAAAATACTAATATTTAGGTAACCAAATAGGCCTTATTGCAAGCGTTAAATTCTAAACAACTTTTGTATTTACACTTTTGCTCTAAAGTGAATAGGTAAAAATTAACAGAAATATTAAAAAAATTGCATTGAAATCCCTGTTCTACATTTCAATTCTACACTCATAAAAATCTCGTAAACAACTTCTGCCCAGGCACACAGTGATTTTTGTTATGATCGCTATGAGTACTAACAATTTTAAAACATTTTATTGTTACTCGATCGGCCAGGTTTTTTGCAGCCCGCTCTCGTTCTACAATGACCGTGTTCAGTTGGTTTTATATGTATGTATATTGTGGTGACCACATCAGCATTTCTAAGATGAAATTGAGATTACAATAATTTTATTATTTACCTCATATTTAATGTGACAAATATATAGTTGCGTTTTTTGCACTGAAGATCACGGTGTTTAAAGTAGTGTTTCATCAAGACAAGAAATCTTTTCCTGATAACCATTTCTTGTCTTGGGCTTGATTTCTTGTTTTGCTCATTTCTTGGCAAAGTTTTTCTTGTTTTGTTTCAAGAATTCTTGATATTTCTTAATGCTTGATATTTCAGGGGAATCTCCTTTTTCTATCACTTTATCCAATCCGAACGCACAAGAAAGTAGCGTTGGCGTTTGCCCATGCCCCTCCCTTTGAGATAAATGTTTCTTAAGGTCAAAAATATGCGTCGAAGAACAAATCCTTTATTTTTTAAAAACAGCAAATTCTGTATTCTTCATTCATTTTCATGTTCTTTAGGATCCAACAACCTCCATCCTTTAAAATTTCATAGATTTTTTATAGTGACTTGTACATTGCAATGTCAGATGAAGTACATTTCACAGGCTGGGTTCGTTCACTCCCATGAATTTTGTTTAGCAAATTCAAATTTGAATAAATTATTTCTACAACTATTCTTAATGAAAAACAAAACAATTTTCACAATGAGGTCTTTGAACATTCTAGTATTTATATATGTGGTTGAAAAGGATAGCTATATCATTAAACTATAAAAAAATATTCGTTGAAGTCTAGTTGGTAAAAAATTCAGAACTTTGATACATTATTTCTCATTCCCATGAACGACTACAGTAATGAAAATAATTCGTATATTTATAAATATCGTCATCTGTAATATTTTAATTTTAATAACTTTATTTTCAATTTGTATTTACAGTGTTACCGGACGCCATCTTAAATGAACAAACTTCACCCTACAGCTGTTAATCGCTGTTGCACATACCCGTCCTGCCATCTACCGCTGCACGAACTAAGGTGAAAGTCAGAAACTACAAAAGAAATGCTACGCAATTTGTTCTAAAAAAAATTGCCTCGTTCGTTTTTTTTTAACCAATTAAAAATTGCTTACGTATGAAGTAACCATGACAACGGTACACTGTCAACACAAGCCGGGGGTATAAAAGGAGACGAATTTGCTGCTACAGGCAGAGTCTCTCCAGACTCTCACTCATTACAACTGCTGGCTAAGTCCCAGTTGCACCTCTACAACAATCGCTGGCTAAGTCCCGATTGCATCTTTACGATGACATCTTCAACAACTACTGGCTAAGTCCCAGTTGCACCTCTACAACAATCGCTGGCTAAGTCCCGATTGCATCTTTACGAAGACATCTTCAACAACTGCTGGCTAAGTCCCAGTTGCACCTCTTCAACAATCGCTGGCTAAGTCCCGATTGCATCTTTAAAGAAACCGAAGACATCTTCAACCGCTGGCTAAGTCCCGGTTACACCGTGGAAGACATCTTCGACGAGAGAAGCTCCTCCACGTCCCAAGTCGACGTCATCACCTTCTCGCCGCCACAGAATCACGTACGATTCTGTCTCCACCAACTGGTAGCGAAGTCCCAGTTGCTCTGAAGACATCCACTGAGAGAAGGTCCTCCACGTCCCACGCCGACGTCATCCAGCCGCACGCCGTCGCCTTCCTCAGCTGCTACTTAACTGTAGCAAGCCACCATCGTCGAGTCCACGCCGTCATCCGACGGCACTCTGACGTCATCAGTCGACGTCATCAGCCGACGTCACCAGCCGACGTCACCAGCCGACGTCACCAGCTGTCGTCATCGTAACATTGCTGTTTTTGTTACCATTGTTTATTTTGTACAACAATATTTTGTTTCTGCTGTACCTTTTTTTTATAATTTGTTTATGACATAATTGTCATCGTTAATTAACATGATATTATCTCTCTCAGTCAGGCTTAATTAATACGAGACGCCCTGAAGATATCCAATTCCAATCCACCCACACCGCGCCCCCTATTAACAGTTTTTGAGAATCAAAAATATAACAAAAAACACACTTTTTGGCATATTTTAATTTGTCTTAGTATGTTATACGAGTAGATGATCATATTTATAAATATACAAATTATTTGCATTACTGTAGTCGTTCCTGAGAATGTGTGACATAAATTTTATTTTTTTATGTTTCATTCATTATAATAATAATATATTGTTTCAAAAAAGTCATGTTCATGTTGAGCTATCTTCAGCCCGCATGGTTGACCTTAAATGTTGGTCGCTTCGCTTTGCACAACGATATTCTATGCTTTTTATTTTAAACAATAGTGTTAAAAGAAATATAAATCAGATTTACTCGGATAGTGATGAAACCGATCTTACAGAATCTAGACTAAACATGATACATTTTCTTCTACTAGCCGAGAATTGCAATCTGTTTTATCCCTTAATAATATTTCTCCCACTTAAATCTAATAAAAAATGTAACAGATTTTTACAAAATTAACGTGGAAAAGAATGCACAACGACGTACCCAAATGCAAAAATATAAAATAATATATAATAAAATTTAATTAAATAAAATATACAGGGTGTTCAATTTAAGTGTGCCACCATTGCTGTCTCGAGAACTATAAGAGCTACGAGGTCGGTTAAATTGGTAAACAATTTCTATATTATAAGAAAATTGAAATGAGAGAAACAAGAATTTTTTTAGACCAGTGGTTCTCAAAATGCGGGGTGCAACTTTCTTATTTTAAATGGCAACCTATATTTTTTATTTGCTTATTCGATTCAGTATTTTTTTCTGAATTCAATGATATTCACATGTAATGACCAAATAATACAAAATATTTGAGAAAAATGCAAAATTAGAAATGTATCATTTTTATTTAAATATGCCCATACAAAGTTAATATTAGTTTTTTGAAGTGTACTACTGTATTGTAACAACAAAATGAATAATTATTCTCATAATTACAGTTTTTGCAATTATTTCTTCATTTGATTTATTCGTTTTCTTCCATGGCAAGCTTTGTATGGGCATATTTAAATAAAAATGATACACTTCTAATTTAGCATTTTTCTCAAATATTTTGTATTATTTGGTCATTACATGTGAATATCATTGAATTCAGAAAAAAATACTCAATCGAATAAGCAAATAAAAAATATAGGTTGCCATTTAAAATAAGTAAGTTGCACCTCATATTTTGAGAACTACTGGTTAAAAAAAATATTTTTTAAGCTCATTAAAATAGTCTTGTAAAATAGAAATTGTTTGCTAATTTAACCAAACTTGTAGCTCTTATAGTTCTCGAGATAGCAATGGTGGCACACTTAAATTGAACACCCTGTATACGAGTTAATGGGATAAATACACACACCGGCAAAATTAGGGGAACACAAAAAGAAGTCATTATATTTGCGATTTTGCTTGATTTTTTCGATGTTTCATAATGATTTCCAATTTTGGTTTCTAAAATGGATGAAATAAGAACACAGGAATTTTTTTTATTTAATTAATTAAATTTCATTAAATTTATAAATTAATTGATATTATTTCAAAATATCTGTGTTAGTGGTGTGTATTTTCCCAGTAAGATCTAATTTGTATCTTTCAAACGTTTGTTCATTGCATTCAATGACATTTGTCAATTATCAATTGTTGCTTGTTGCAAACCGTGTTTTGTATTGATAGTTTCTGGCTCAGAATCGTCGCCCAAGTATGTGCTATTTGTGTTCGATAGGATTCATGTTTGGGGAACATGCTGGCTTATCCATGGTAGCAATGCTGACTTCAAATAAGAATTTCGAAATGTAGCGATCAGTGCGCGTTTGATCGTTATTCTGCATTAAAACAAAATCCTCCCATAAGAATGGGGCAAATGGCATTACATGTTCTTTCAGAATATATGTAATATAATGTGCAGCTATCAGAGAAGCTCCTTGAATTAGGACTAATTCAGTGCGCGCTCCCAAACATATATCGCCCCAAACCATAAGTGAGCCTTCTTATGAAACCGAGGAAACAATGTTACACCGTGAATATCGCTACCCTTGTCGTCTCCACACTCTATCTCGGCCATCAATTACATTTACACAAAAACGACTTTCGTCCGTTCACAAAACTTTACTCCATTGGCCAAAATTCCAAAATCGGTGTTGATGTACCAACTCCAGTCTCGCTACGCGAGGCCGTACCTAAGTTTGGATCATTTTGCGGGAACTCTTGAGTTTAAACAAGGTTCATTAGGTCTTCTCCTCACAGGTCATTTAATTACACGCACTTGACGCACATCTTGTAGGACATTTTTCGTCTGGACAGCTGTTTGACGTAGATTTTCCAAGTTGGCATCAGAAGAAATCGATCGTCCCTTGCAGCCGTCACTCGCTTTTTGCCATGACCACATCTTCATACGTGAGATCCAGGTTGTCTGAACCTCCGTGAGTACGATGCACAACAGAAACAGAAACTCCAATGAGTCTTCCGACCTTCCTGTAAGTTTGACCAGATTCAATTATTGTAACTGTTCTAGCGACGTTAATGGCCACTAAAGCAGTCATTTTTTACTTCAATTGCTTAGAACTAAAAAAAAAAAAAAAAACAGTCAAAACAGAAATGGTTGTTAACTCAGAACACGAATTAAACAATCATATTCAATAAAACCAAATATTATTAAATTGTTAAATGACATTTAATCTTTTATTAAGCTGTTAGATTTAAATATTATATGGTCATTAGTCATTTAATGTATGTGTAGAATGAACATTGCAAAAATGAATCGGAAATGTAATCTGTATGTAACAATAATATGACTTTTTTTTGTGTTCCTCTAATTTTGCCGGTGTGTGTAGTTCTGTAATAGTATATTGTGTTATTAGGAGTAAATGTGATACTTTGTGTGCTGAGCATGTAAGTTTGAACGACGAGCGAAGCGAGTCGGATAATTACATGCGAAGCATACAAAGTCACATTTATTCCGAATAACACATGCTATTTTTTCTTCAAACATAGAAAATAGAAATTAAAACATTAAAAAATGCTCAAAACCTCGACAAATATTCTGCCGTATCCAATATTTCTAGTTGCCACAGAATATGTTATTTTGTTATTTTTGTTTATTTGTTTTATTCTTAACTGTCAAATTATTGAATTACAATCTTACTATTTTGCATGAGATTTTACTTTGTCCGCCGCCGGAGTAAATGTGTTGCCAAGGAGACACTTTTACGCCGGCGGCGACAATATTCAACTTCTACTTGTTGAATACAAATACATAACAACGTACTTTTATGACGTTTGAAGAAAAAATATTTGTTTTGAAAATCATAGTAATAGATTCAAATTTGTATATTTTAAACATAAATGCGAAATGCAAACATTTACTATCAAGATATCAAGATTTCTTTACAAGAAATTTTAAATTTTTGATGATACTTTCTTGTCTTGGGAAATGAAAAATACTTCTTGATTCTTGTGAAACACTAGCTTAAAGTTCATTCCACCTAGATATGTACTAAACTACAAAAAAGTCAGAAAATATTGGGTTGAGAAATTGAAATGAGCGTTCAGTGTCGAATCAGCAGGGTCGGAATTAGGTTGTCTGAAATTCACGGCCCAGTTCGTTTCAAGTGCGTGGGCTGGACCATGACCCAGCGTAGCGCCAGGATCCGCCGTCGCCGTCGCCGTCGTCGTCGCCGCCACCGCCGCGACGGTTGCACATTCCTCTGCCTGCTGTTTGCGGCATTCTTCCGTCTTCGGCACCATCCCAGCGCCACTATTCTCCAAATTAAAACTGCTCGAATGCTTCTCGTTCAAGTCCAGTCGGCCCCGAATACTAGCGTCGCCGTCTGCTGCATGTATGATTGTTCTAGTTTAGTGTCACAGAATATTCAAATGTACCGTCTTATGAGTATATTTGGCTGGAAGCTGTTCTACATTTAAAAGAATAATGCTTGCTGGATGATTTAGAACTATTTCGATAGATAATTAGTTTTGAATTGCTTTATCATTTTCTATAAGTTTGAGTATAATTATAAATACAGATACTAATTTTAATATTAAAAGGCATTCAGTTATTAAGATACGATTTTTTGAAATTGGCATCCAATTTCAAATTTTTCGCTTATGACGTCAGCACCTACGTCATCTTGGCATTCTACGAAACACGCTCTTGCGGAGAGTGAGGAACTACAGCAACTGTCAAATTGACTGTTATCAGTCATTCTCATTTTTATTTACTGAGAAGTTTTTACAAATATAGTTTATTCACATTACCAGGGCAAAATATTATAACAAATATAATAAACATAAGTTTAATTTCAAAATCTGTGATAATGAGACTACCGACATTATTGACAAGCGACAAGATATAGTACATCAAAGCATTTTTATTTTAACACGTCCTAAACTCTTTGTCTGAAAACGTTATAATTAATGAATACCTAATTTAATTTATCGGCGTATTCATTTTAATAATAATAAGTAGTTATTACAACCCTGAAAAGCAAATTATTATTTGTTATCAACACCTCTTTTGTCATGCAATGCTATACATTCTATTACAAGATTTTGCAACCGCGAAACTTCATAAAGGAAATGAATAAAAAGTTAAATGTTATAAGAAATATTGAATAATATGTGACTGAATTTTTTATAAATTATAAAAAAACAACTTTTTTTAAAGTGTATGACCCCATTGTATGAAAAATTCAGTAGAGTAGGTACTCCAAACTTTTAAAATTCTAGTATAAAATTTGCAAAGTGTACAAGAATGTTAACAGGCGTATACGACGAAAACGAAGTGATTCAATTGATCTAAAACTATCACGAAGGAAAAACTATCCACCGCGGACTTGACGAGACACTAGCTCGAATTAAACAACAATATTACTAGCCAAAACAGAGAACACTTATTCAATCTTATAAAATAATTGTGAAATTTGTCAACTAACTAAATATGATAGAAAACCATTAAAATTGAAATTTAATATTACTCCTAAAGTTACGAAACCCTTTGAAATTATTCACGTAGATAGTATTTCATTAAAAAAAGCAAAATTTCTTACAGTAGTAGATTCATTTTCTAAGTATGCCTAAGCATACAGGCTAAACTAAGCAGAAGGGATAGAAATTGTAAATAATTTAATAAAATTCTTTACTCACCACGGTATACCTGACACAATTATTTCAGACACGGGCTTGGAATTTAAAAACTCTTTAGTTAGAGAATTATTAGAATTACACAATAAATAAATAAAAATAAAAATAAAGATCCATTTCGTTAGTTTACAACTTCCCGAATCCAACGGCATCATTGAGAGGTTTCACTCAACCTTAATAGAACACATAAGATTGTTTAACAATCAAGACGAATATAAGAAAGAAGCTATAGAGACAAAAGTAAACTATGCACTTTTTGCCTACAATAACACAATACATTCCGTTGCTAACTGAAACCATTTGAAATAACACTTGGTCACCTAGACACAAATTGATAAACAATTAGTAAATAATTATGTATCTCATCATAAAGATAAAACGAAATTATTATATAAAAAAATAAATGAAAAATTACAACACAATAAAGAGACAATTATAAATAAAAGAAATGAATACCGCGACGAACTAACGGAAATTCCAGAACGAATATATGTTAAAAACCGTCAAAAACAACAAAAAACACGGAACAAATATAAAGCCGAAATAGTTAAAAGCGTAAACCCGAAATTAAAAACCGATAAAATAAATGTAAGACATGGTAATACAGCTGAGAATATTCACTTATCTAATATTAAAAAACCTAAAAAAATTATTGACGAATTTAAAATTCTTCCAGGTTGTTCGGGTTCTGCTTTGGATCCGAAATAATAAACATAACGGAGAACAGAGGCATTCTGCCAATAAATTTGGGACCCGCAAAATTAGAAAAACTTCAACACAAATTTGTACACTACTACGACCTAAACCCACTCTTAAATGAATTCAACAATTTAAATAAACAATATAATCTTTTAAAATTAAACATTGCTAATAAAACCATGCAATTAACTGAATTTGAAAATAATAATAAAATCTTGGAATATGTTCGTGGAAACATTGTCGAAAAATTAAATCGAGTGACACTTTATTCAAAATCAAGGAGCAAACTCGGCCTTATAGATGGCCTGGGGACCATATTTAAACAAATAACAGGAAATTTGGATCTAGAAGATGGCAAAAGATATAATAAAATTTTGAAACATTTAGAATAAAATCAATATCACCTTGAAAATCAATTAAAACTGGCATATTCTGTTAATAATAAATTAATTAGAAATTTTAATACAACGATTGAAAATATCAGACATAATGAATCTGTTTTAAAAGGAAAAATTGAACATTTGAATAAATTATTAAACTTCAATCTTAATTTGAATGAAATTCTTTTCTTAAAAGACCTGTATAACCAATTAATAACACTTTATAGTACAATCTTAAATATTGTTCTAGATATTGAAAACTCAATAATATTTTGTAAGATGAGGACATTGCATCCCTCTATTATAAATCCCGAACAGCTGTTATCAGAATTATATAGAATATCTTATTACTATCAAGGACAGCTACCTTTTGAACCAAAATTAGAAAATATGTTAGATTATGAGTCATTGCTGAAAGTAAATTGCAAAATTGAAAACGCACAGATAATTTATTCTGATTATTTCGTTGCATTTTTACCCCAAAGCCTGTTTTACCCAAAATCACGTTTAAATTTTACCACGGCTAATTAAATATAAATAAAACAAAAACTACATAATTTAAAATAAAAAATTTGATCGCATAATTAAATTTCATGAATTCCAGATGTAAATTTGAATTGATTATTTCATATTTTTTAATATATAGAGAAAGTTTTTCAAAGTAAATTGTTTGTATAGGCAAATTTTACCAACTAATAATAAATAATTTTTATAGACTGGTTTATTAAACTTATAAAAGTCAAATTAATAATTTGCATAGAAGAAGGTTCGCGCTATCTAAAAATAATTTTATATTTTTTGTAATGTAAACAGAAAACAAATGACGTAAGTGTTTCACATTTATCTCAATTTTTTAAAGTTTCATGCGAGGTTTCATGTTTACCCCAGTTGACCCTACTGTATTTTATGTATGTAATATAGTATATGTTTTCGCTTAAGGTTAAAATAACTAATAAAGGTTAATAATAATAATACTATATTATTATTATTAAAAGAGCTATGTTTTGTATAATTAAAATATTGGAATAAATATTAATTTTCTAAAATAAATTCTGAAAATCTATTGCTAAAAATAATATAAAAAACTTAAATTTATCCCTTAAGCCTTAAAGTTGTAAAGAAATCTAAATGAGTATTTCGACAACTAAGTTGTCATCATCAGTAGAAGAAAAAGAGGGATACAACCAAGATTACACAATTTGTGAACCAAGCCAGTGGTATATTATTAATTTTTTATTTACATACGTTATTTTTTATGAAAACTAAAAAATTACAAATTATCTTTTTATTAAAAAATTTTCCGTTATAATTTTAAAATTTGTAAAGTGTTCCACGATGGAAAAGTTTCGGAAACACTACCCTAAGACTTAAAACTGTTAACAAAATATCTATAGCAGTGGTCATGGTCAAGATCGGATATGTAATATCATCTTATATAAATAGTTACATCTTACACTTTATTGTAAATTAAAATAAGCCTCTAGTTCTAGAACATCAAAAGCATCATTTTACATTTTTTACTGACCATAATATGTAGCCCTGAAATAAATTAAATTACAGCATTTCAAAGCTTTAAACGTGTTATAAGAAGTATAACAAAATAATGCGCCAAGAAAAATTTTTCATCTCTGTCTACGTTAAATCCTCTAAGCGTCTAAGCTCTCCCGATAAGTACAGTTCGAGAAGCAAAAAAGGACCAGCATATATTAGATGAACCTAAGTGCAAAAAGACAAAAAAAAAATTTAAC
This sequence comes from Poecilus cupreus, assembly GCA_963942605.1. Classification (NCBI taxonomy): domain Eukaryota; kingdom Metazoa; phylum Arthropoda; class Insecta; order Coleoptera; family Carabidae; genus Poecilus; species Poecilus cupreus. The sequence goes on along the minus strand of OZ012720.1, from coordinate 20,551,580 downwards.
TTTTTTCATTTTTCTTGCAGAGTGCTTCTGTTAGTGATGAGTGGGGTAGTGTCTGTAATATTGATCAAATATGGCAGAAATTGCAGGGTGCACTAGGTTGTAGTGAGGTTCGTTGACCTCTGACCTCCAAACCTACCCGATGCATTTGCACCTGACGTGCGGCTGCGCGCTGCACCATGGCAACATTGCCTTCGGATGCGTTCTTGGTCATTTATATTTCAAGAACTGGCAACACTGGAACGAGACCACTGATAGACTTGCTAATTGAAAACTAACAATGGTTTTCATGGTTTTGTTATGGTGGCTACACTAAACAAAGTTTAAATTAGAAACTTGTAACTGAGGAAATATTTTTCTGTTTACACATGAATTTTTAAAACGAATTACAATTTTTATGCTAACAATTGATTTGAATAATTAACCCTACATTTCACAGTTTCGTTTCAATTTATGAATATCTTTAGCTTATCAACAATTTAACAATTGATTTAATTATTAAACAGTTCGAAACTCACAGCCATGTTCAAGTAAAATATTTCCGATGCATGAAAAATTCATTCATGGTACTTCAAAACATGCATTTTCACAGAAATCTCGCACATTAATTTTATTCTTGATTCTTATATGGTGTCTGTGATCTTAGTCGAATTTTAAGAAATAAATTATAATATACAGGTTATAACATAAGTTCATTAAAAACCTGTAATAGAATTCATTGAGAACAACAATATTTCCTTTATGACTTTGTTTCCTAAATATTGTAATTTTTTAGTTAGAATTCTCTAAAAATTTGTAACTAATTTGATTACCCGACAATGGAGAACATATATATATATGAAGTAAGCTTCGGTTAGTGTTTGTTTCATGAGCCATAGATTGCGTTAGTGCTGGCACTGCGAATTGCATCTAGATATGGATCAATTCCTGAAATTTTAAAATACGGATAAATTCCAAAGAAATACCCCGGAATTTTTTTGTGATATTTCCCGGGGAATTTCCAGGAAATTTTCCTTCGGGAATTGCCCAAAGAATTTTAAATGTGAATAAAAATTAAGTACTTTTTGTTTCCACTCATTGTAAAATTGTTTTTATAATACTCTAAATAATGATCCAAAACGCACTAAACCAATGCAGACTTCTGTTTAGTCATAACTTGCGATACACCGAATACCAAATTGCTTGTTGCTGGAGTATGGGTAGCTGACAGACGGGCACAAGCGCGCTACCAGACATCAAGGTCAAATTTAAATAGATGGGTTGTTTCTCGACTGGATGTTGAATGAATAATTTAATAAAATCCAATAAATACACCAACGTTTCGACTGCTAATCAGTTTTCATCAGGGTGCTGATACAAACAACCAAACAATAAATAAACATACATATATCAAGGTAAGCAAACTTACATAATTGTTTTTTTAAAAATAAAGAATATCATGTAAAAAAATATTTTACAGAAATCTGTCGTCAAAAAAGGATAAAATACACACACAAACATGTTACTTAACAGTCATCAACTAACTGACTTATGCAAGAAGTTTCTAGTGAAGTAATCGTACAGAGATGCAAGGAACCACTCATCAGCCAATCAAGGGCTTGCAGGACAAAATACAGGATTAGACAATACATTAATAACTAAAATAATATCACAGTTGAAATATCACCAGAATGTTGAAATGTACACAAATGAAATAAACTAATTATTGTAACAATAACTGTCCATAGTGTTTTGTTATAATCCCAGAATACATGGAGCTGAGATTTTGGATATCTGTTTGTGCATTCACTGCTTATTTATTTCTTTGGATGTGTAGCATTTCCATGGTTAACCGTTTATTTAAATTCTTTTCAGTGGCAATGTATTGTGGTATTCTCAAAGTCAAAAGCGTGCTTCTCTACCTGTCTGTGTTCCACTAAGGCACACTTAGCGCTCAAATTCGGTTTTTCACAGTTCCTTTTATATTCTTTTAATCTGGTATCAAATATCTTTTAGTTTGTCCTATATAGACTTGGTCGCAATCTTTACATGGAATCTTGTAAATTATGTTGGATCTTTGCATCGTGTCTATAGGGGTTTTGGTGTTACTGAACAAATTATTTACTGTTTTGTACTGTTTAAAAGTGATGTTGATGTTGAGATGACGTGACAAAGTATTTCCGACTTTATGAGATAAGTCCGAAATGAACGGAATGGTGCAGTAATAATTGTTAGTGTCAGTAGGTGGGGAGCGTGGAGGTTTGGGGTTGTTTGTGTTGAGGATGCGGTTTACAAGGGTTTTAGGGTAATTATTTATAAGTAGTTGCTTGATCTTCATCTCGACCTCGGTGTAGAAGCATTCTGACGTAAGTTTCAGCGCCCGATTTTTTAAATTTACCGCTAAGTTAATCAGTTGGTGTCGCGGATGGTGTGAATGGTAGTTCAGATATCTTGTTGTGGATGTCGGCTTTTGATACCATTTTGACAAAATGTCACCTTCTTCTTGTCTAATTAGAAGCATGTCAAGAAATGGTATTTTTCCTTCACTCTCAACTTCCATCGTGAACTGTAGGTGGTTGTCGTAGCTGTTGAATACTTGTAGAATGGATTCTTTTTGGTCAGACGGTATAGCTGTGATGATGTCGTCAATGTACTTCTTGATAAATGGAATGGGAAAAGGAAGGATGGAGACACATTAGTTCAGCATTGTGTACCTTGATATATGTATGTTTATTTATTGTTTGGTTGTTTGTATCAGCACTCTGATGAAGACTGATTAGCAGTCGAAACGTTGGTGTATTTATTGGATTTTATTAAATGACTGCTTCTCCAACATCTCGTTTTTATTCATCAAGGTCAAATATCTATAAGAATTTCCCGAGACATTTTCAATATTCCAGGGAATTAAAAAAAAAAATTCTGGGAAAAACGTAACCTTCGAGGACATGATTTAACGGCGAGAAAATATATTTATTTATTAATATTATTACGAAGATGGGAAGCGAACTAACTGCTTTGGTCATATACCGCCTCATGAATGGATGATTGTGAATTTTATATATGTATAACACAAACGATGGGATTCGAAGCAAGACCTCTGGAATACTATGTTACTAACATAGTTAATACACCACCGAGACCGGCAATTTGTTATTGCCAAAATTTATTTCAAGGAAATTGACAAGTGAAATTTTTTTAAATCAATTATATCATTGCTATTGCTACTAGACCAAATTATGAAAATAATTGAACGATTCGTTAATTGTTGGGGTGCTAAATTGCCTTAAAAAATATGGAATTAGGAAGAAAGATTTTTTTCTGATAAGTTCTATAAGTGGATAAATTTAATGTACCTATTTGTGTTACATCCTTTATGTATATAAATATAATGTAAGGTGCAGAATGTAAAAATTCTGCGTTCTGCAGTATAATGTTCATCTTCTTCAGAGTCTTGTTGATGATGGTATCCCAGGTGAGATGTCTTTTGGTCTTCCATAATTCCTCTTTTCCTTACGTTTGACTCACAAGTCTCGATTCATTCAATCTTATCATATGACCTACTCTGTTAATTGTCCTGTTTCTATGAAGTATTGGCTTGCATTGCTGTTATTCTCTACTTACACTGCTTTACAATAAATTATATCGAATTAGTTTTCTGACTGCCCTCTTATTACGAAAATATTGAACACATTTTTATCAGCTATAATATCCCTAGGCCATTGATAATTATGAAATAACGTTGCTTAGTAACCGCCCGACGCCGTAGGCGGAGGGCTGTTACCTCCAAGCAACGTTCTTGAGGTAGTTGTGTTAAAATTATGAGTATTTAACAAAAGCCGAGGGATAGTCGGCGAGAATTTTTTTTGCAATAATTATTAATCTTTTCTTTCTCATACCGTGAAAATGACATTTTGAAATAGACAAATCAAATATTAAATTACCTGTCAACCGACTGTCAATTATCAGTTATAACATCCCTAGGCCATTGATAATTCGAAATAATTTTATCACAGTTATCGAAAGAACGTTGCTTCGAAACCGCCGACACCATAGGCGGCACTAAAATATAGTAATACTAGAACGCGCACTGCCATGCTCTCCCATTATGGAAAAAGCGAGCCAAGAGAGATAGTTTGCGTCAGGTATCTCTTTCATTATCTAACACATCTGCACTTGCGTAACTATAGTTACGTCACGTAGACACTGATACAAAAGTAAGTCCCTGTTTTTTAAGAAACTGTATTTTTGACATTTCTCATAAATGGTTAATTAGCAGTAAGTGTTTTATTAATTTAAAAAATGGTACGACATTGTAGCGCAAAGCTTTGCAAAGTTGTGTTGCAGTCAAATACGATATTATCCTTTTTAGGTACGTAATGAATACTATAACCTAAAACTTTTGACATTTGTTCAATCATTCCATTTAATGTACTTCACATTATTATCATTAAAGTGTTTGGCAATGAGAAACAATGTCATTATTTCTTTCTCTCATTTGAATTTCAGGTTTCTATAAGTAATGAATGCTACGAAACAAACTTTTTGATTATTATTATGAGTATTTATCAATGATCGAGGGATATTCGATGAGAAAATTTTTTGCGATAATTATTATTATTTTCATTCACATACCATGAAAATAACATTTTGAAATTAGAATATTGAATTAACTGTCAACCGACTGTCAACAACTGTTACTTAGCAGTAAGTGCTAATTTCCCGGGGAAATTATCAGCTATAATATCCCTAGGCCATTGATAATTCGAAATAATTTTATCACAGTTACCGAAAGAACGTTGCTTGGTAACCGCCCGACGCCGCAAGCGGTGGGCTGTTACCTTCAAGCAACGTTCTTGAGGTAGTTGTGATCAAATTAGGAGTATTTATCAATGGTCGAGGGATATTCGATGAGAAAATTTTTTGCGATTATTATTATTATTTTCATTTTCTAACCGTGAAAATAACATTTTGAAATAAACAAATTAAATATTGAATTAACTGTCAACCAGCTGTCAACGACTGTTACTTAGCAACAGGTGATAATTTCCCGGGGAAATTATCAGTGTAATTGTGACCTGATTGATTACTTTTGCACACGTGATCAGAAATACAGGGATCCGATTGGATATTTCTTTAACCAAAAAATTTTCAGTGTAATTGTGACCTGATTGGTTATTCTTACACACGTGATCAGAAATAGAGGAATTCGATTTTTTTTTTTTAACCAAACAATTTTCAGTGTAAAAGTTCATCAACATAAAGATTAGTTTTACGTTTTGGTTAGACGTTTTAGATTTACACAACATGAGCGTTCACATATAAGATTTTAAATAGTTTTAATGACTAGTGCCATCTATGAGCAGTTTAGGAAAAATTGTGTAACTTTTCAGCAATACAGGCCGAATCCTCCATCCACGTTTCCTTTTTTTTAAATATATATTCAAAATCAACGTACTTGGAAAAATTATTCTAATTTAACGATTCATAATAATTTATTTTTTTGGTCCGCCATTGTGAACCGCTATATTGGGATTTGAAAACCCAACCTCAGATTTATACTCGATATGACCAGAAACACTTTCATACCGAATTACCAAGATAAATATCAAGGTTTTTGGGATAAAAATAAGTTAGCCGGTTACTGCTGGTCTACATTAAGAGAAATTAATACAAGTCAGTATGAAATTTTTTATTTTTTTGATACCTAAATATGTAAAAATTGTAAAATATAAGATAATGATATCATTAAAACCCGTTTCTTAGTAACATATTGGAACTCTTTATGACATGCCTACGCTTTTCTACATGTGGATGAACAAACTTATATATGGCAAAAATACAAGTTGAGCAATAGATTTATTAAAACAAGGACAGAAAAGGGAAATTCTCATATCTTAATTCACACTATATTGTTTCATTTTTCAAATTCACACTTGGGTGACTTTCCATCATTATATATTTATTTATTTTTTAGTTTTTTGTTCTCACAACCTTAGAAACAATATTTAAGGGACCCTACTGACAACTGGTAATTTTGATTCGCATATTAATGCAGGCGGACAAAGAACACGGGCTTTCCCTAAGAATTATACAGCAAAATTACCTTAAAAATTAGAAAATATAGTTCATAGAGTTAGTTTCACCGATTTTCGTGTTTAAAGAAAAATATGACTTGTGAATTTATGAATATTTTGATTAAATTTTAATTCCGTTAAAAATAATTTTGTTCGTTATAAAAAGCTTTGTACAAACCTCTTGCGGGAAAACGTCCCTCACGCATTCGCGTAAATGTATCTCAAGTGGGAATAATGGCTTCCCGCACTTAGTATGTAAATAAATATATTAATACTCTGCATAATTAAATACAAAGAAAATTGCAAAATAAAACATTAAGCATCTTCATTTGAAACTTTCTTGTAGTTTGTTTCATATTCATAATAAAATGAATTAATTTTTTATACTTCAAATAAATTTCCACTTACCGTGTTATTAAATCTGATTAAAGAAAATATGGTTTGATTTACTTTTTAAATAGGTAATATTTACTTTTAAAAAATGACTTATATTTTAATTTGTGCATGCAGAGAGCTTCATTCTAATAATAAATGTATCAGTATGCCATTTTAACTATTTCTATAGTTTTGCTAGAGTAATGCGCAATATATTTGTGCGCAAGAAATTCTGCTACCAGCTTTCAAATCATAGCCCCCAAAAAAATTAATAGAGGGAAGCCACAAGGGTAATTAAATTTTCATAATTTGATATTTTATACCAGGAAATTAAATAGGTACTTGATGTAGTATGCTTGACAAATAAATTTTACACATTTAATAGGTTTTATTTGTACAATTATTGGCTTTGAAGATGAAGATTTCTATAACGATTTTGTATAATTTACTTAAGTAATGGGGTATTCTTCTCTAACTGAATTAGCATAAAATAATAATAGAGTATAGTGGTTTATGTTAAAATATGCCTGGAAAATATAATAAATAAGTTGAAAACATTTCTTTTCATTCATAATTTTGTTTTATAAATTTGTATTTTTTTCGCGGCTTTAAAATGCGTGACGTAAACTTGCATACTGCTGCTCATTTCAGACAGATTTAAGTGATAACAAATAACCACTGAGATGAAACTTCAAGGTTACGATATCTGTGCAAATGTCATAGGCAAGATGACGTAACACGTTCCATATTTGAATTTTGATCATTTTTTATAAATGTAATATCTCACTTAATAACGCTTCAAATACATCTGTAATGAGCAATGGAAAATATAAATGATTATTATTATTACTACCGTATTTAAATGCGGCAAAAACAGGGATGTAGAAGTTCTGGTTCAACGACCGATTTCGCTGGCGAAACTTTGACCTAAAATTGTAGACGGGGAAGACTGGCGCAGTGTTTATTGTGTTGTGCCTGTCGGGGCTGGATCGGTAGAACTTTTTCTCTTAAATCCTTCCAACGCTATTACATTTACAACGTTATTATATTGCTACATTAATTTGTTAAATGAAATAAAATAAGATATTGAATTTATATAAATATATAGTTAAGTTGATTAAAATTCTATTAAGACAATATTCAATATAGGTAATGCCATATCTTTTAATCAATTCTGATGGTAATGATATTTTGTTTAATACAAAATTATGGCTTTCAGCAGTAATCTTGTAAGTTTCTACGTATTTGTTGCTTCTATTTTAGTTATAAGTTCTTTTGAATTACTTTTCAGCTAGCCTATATTATAATTATGACAATAAATTAATAAAGAGTTAGATATTACGTGTTATTTAAAATGTGTTCTGTTTAGATGGTAAATATGCAATATTCACTTTTTGTTAAAATTGCTACTACAGTACTCAAATTTTTTCATAATAAGTACCAATCGTTTTTTCAGTATTATCAGAATATATTGTATTGATACACACAACGTATTATTTTAGACTACGTTTCGTGGTAAAAATACAATATATTCGATAATACCTGAACATACCCGTGTTATTAAATCTGTACGAAACAGAGGCCAAATCCAGAAAAATTGATAAAGTATATTTTATGGATGAATTTTATTCCTTGTTGCTCGTACATTAAAATATCTAGCACTCTACCTTTCACTTTCTTCACTTCCTAATTCCCTTCCCCTAATACCCTTCACACCCTAATTTTTATTTTAAGGGTTGAAAAATTGTCTTTTTTCGAATAATTGCGTTTTATAGGTTTCCTTTTAATTTTAAAGGAAAATGTCAAGAGGGCAAAGTTGTAGAGCGGAAAATTTACGATCGACATGATGTCTAAAAAAAAGTATGTGAATTTTCGCCGCTAGAGAGATAAAAAATATTACATAGTTATCGTACGTGTTTAAATTCAAAAGAATGACATTTGAATATGATGTGACACATAGACGTCATCGTGAAAATAGTGAAATCGTATTTAAGAGGTTCTAAAACGTGCTTAATCTGTAGAAAACTCACTATCAAAAATTGTAACCCGTCTCAACAGTCAACACCTCCGTTACAGGGTGTTATTTTCAAATGGAACCAGCAAATACCCTTTTTATTTTTCAACTTAGCAATTTATTTCACTAAACATGGTTTATAAAACAATATATAAGCTGAATTATAGCGGATGTACATACATTCATTAGAGACTGCACATTTCATTCGCCCTGCGGACTCGTGAAATCTGCAGAGTCGGTTCCACTCGAAAATATCATCGATAATAATCATATCACTTATTATAATATTAGCTGCGATAATATTATACAAATCAAGAGGCACCTTCATACAAATGAAATTATCAACTTGTTTTGGTTAAGGCAAATTTTTGACAGCTCAAGTAATTTTGTAATTTAAAGTATAAAAATGTGTTATAATCGTACACAGGTAACTATAATAAACTCAAACTTCGTTTTATTAAATAAAATAGTGCCTGTGTCTGTAGTTATAACTGTCAATTATAATACAACAAAACTTAGGTTAGTACACCCGATGTGTAGCGTTCAGTACAGGGTACAACAAATAATTATTCATTATATTCTCTGAATAACTTTAAGCTCGTGATATGATTAATAATCGAAGATATTGCTCGTGAAACTGAAGCTGCGAATTTCACTCGTCTACGGACTCGTGAAATCTGCCAATATACCACTTCGTCAAGGGTATATTCGCTTATCAATACATAGTAACAAAGAAAATTTCTCATATGCCATTGGCTGAATTAGTAATGAGATGTATAAATCACTGATATTCGATTCTCATTGATCAAAATTCAGAAAATACTGTTACGTGATTGGTTGAAATTTTTCTAGTAAAATATTCAAGGGTGAATATTTTTTGAAATTTTTTTGTGCTTTTGCTAATATTTACGTCAAAATTTCGCGATTCAAAAATGTCGTTAAAAACACCACAAGACCGAAGGTCGGGTGGTATTTGAGAAATTTTTGATGAGCAAAATTTGTAATAATTTGCAAGTCAACACAGAAAATTTTATAAAAAAAAATATTTACTTCGATATTTGGATAGATTATTCAACAAGATAAATTATTTTCATCAATTTTATTAATGGAACCACTTCCAAAACGTAAATTATCACACATTGGGAAATGGAAATATAACGAGTGCGCAGCTGTAAGACTACTATTGGCTTATTTAATATAGCGTTGAATAATCTACTTATATTTCACCCTTGCATTCCAAATATTCATGTATTTTCTATGCACTCGTTATACAACTATTGAATATGTAAAGTTACCAATGGAGTGTGATAAATATATTTATTATCCTTGTATTACCAAATTATCATTGTAAAGAATTTAACCTGGATTAAAATTTCCAATTTAAAATATCATTTGAAAATGGCTTTATATACTTATCACTTGACAAATTATAAATTAATTTTCAGAAAAATTACTAACTAATTAATCCGGATTAAATCATCCTATTAACATTTCATATCTCCCCCGTATATAACAGGGAGTATTTTTAGAATTTTTCATTACTGTATTAGATTTTTTATAAGCATGGTTCAAGATATATCAAAAATTATTTGAAAGCCTTGAAGAACTTTGTGCTAAACCAGTAAAGGTGTTTACATTTTGATGACAGGTAAAATTCAAGAATTCTTTGATAACGTAATTCGATTTACTATGATCCTTCGAGTTTTGGTAGGCTGAAGTAGACCCCATAGATAATTCTACATCTATTTCTACAACTTAATTCACGCATTACTTCATTTTAAAAGCGTAATTTTACGAAATTTACAATTCTTAAGATATAGACTATTGTTTATATTGCTACGGACTTAACTGCTGTCAAGTCGTGGCTAATAACTAACAGTGGAATCAAAAATCTACAATTCGACTGAAAATAAACGGCTTAAAATTATTTTACTTAATCTGTATTTATATAATCCGAATTATATAATATTTCTGAAAATGTATTTTATGAAAAAGAATAACTTTTCCTTTATTACGATCCTGGATAGTGGAAGTGTTTTTTATAAATACACAGTAATTTGCGATGCGGTGTATGTGTTGAAAGATTCTTTTTGATTTTAATAAGAGTTTTATTACAATTCTTTGGGTTTTGGTGATAAAGTTAGTGGTGAGCTATAGCTGGCTCACGGGGGCCCTTTGTTAAATTATTCCATAAATTACGAGCCCCTTTAACCCTTCAAAAAGAAAATATAATTTCAAAAATTTATAAAGTGAGGAAAGCAAGCATTAGGTGCAAGTATTTTCTTTAAGTTGTTTTAGTGATATTTTATTTATAAATGGCATTTTGATTTATTGTTGACATTTTTATAGATTCTACATTAATATGTTTTTTTTTATTATTTTTAGCTATGAGCGAGCCATTTGTTAAAAATGTCATAGCTCAGCACAGATAAGTAAATAACAAATTGATTTTTTTTACGAAATTTCTTTTTTCGTGAATAATACTTTTTCACGTAGAAAATACACAAAAGTTTAACTTTGACTTTTAACAACAATGATGTTTCTGCCACAGCACTCTCATTTGTATCATTATTGAAATAATAACAATTCTTATTTGCATTTTTCTCAAAAATTTTATTATGTAGGACTAATAAGTGTGTTATATTTTTGTATTCAGAAAAAAATACTGAATCGAATAAGCTAATAAAAAGTAGGTTCAATATAAAATTAAAATAGTTGGGTCCCATATTTTGAGAACCACTGGTAAATAAAAATTTTAGTTTTGTTCATTTTAATAGTCATATAATTTAGAAATTGTTTGCTAATTTAACGAACTTCGTATCTCTTATACTTCTCGAGAAAGCAATAGTGTAGCACTTATATGGAACACTCTGTATAGTTTATCTGAATTGAAAGCTAAGGATATAATTATATAAATTATATTTCTTCTCGAGATAGCAATAGTGTAGCACTTAAATGGAACACTCTGTATAATAAATAATACTGAAGCAGCCCCCAACCAGTTAGGTTGATAATCTGTGACCCGTCTAACATATTTGTGATGCGTGTTACAAACCCAGATCTATTTTGCAGGAATTATTCAGCAACTTTTGAGATGTTCCAGTTGAAACTTGGTATTTGAAAGCTCGTGCTTCCTGCAGTCACCGAGTACAGTTAGTTTACGTCGACCACCGCTAGATGTCTATGTCTCCGTAATGCAGTGGCGTATCTCGTCGATCGGTCGTTGGTCGGGTCGGTGTTGGGGGTTGCCATGACAATGACGTCACAGCTGGAGTCCAGGTGTCCGCATGCGCCGCGGCGCCCGGGCTGCTCGGGCATGATGGCCGCTCAGTGTCTGTCGGCCGCAGGGAGCGTGCACAGCGGCCAGCACTAGCCAGGCCAGCGGACCCGGTGCAGCGCAGCGAGCGTCCAGTGCTAGTGCAGTGCGTCGAGTGCCCAGTGAGCAGTGCAACATGCGGTGAGAGCGTCGCGGTGCCGTGACACGCCGGCACCGACTCAGTGACCGTGCCGTGCGCGCAGCAGCAGCCAACATGTCCCTTCTCAACGTGACAGGTCAGTCAACGCTCACTAGGTTATGTACAACTACAACTTAATCATACACACTATGTGACAATTACCTACTATCCAGCCTACTTTCATTTATAATGTCACTTTCGGGTGAAATATTCATATCTAGGTTATGTACAGCATCAACACCACCAAGACACAAGGGCTGCCGATATCTACAATATATTGTTCTCGTTGTCGTCCTTACTCTGCCAGTTACTAGATTATGTTGTTCAAACGTGAGTATTTGTTGCAATTTTTTTTTCTTAACTCTGTCGCGAAATTACGGAAAACCTTAGTTAGGTAGTAGTTAAAAAGTTGTACAATTCTTACAATATTCGTGACAACTAGTTTACGACACTTATTTTAAATTTTAGCAATCTTTTAAGTATCGTCCAGACAATGAATCACAATTCATGACAAAGATGTACTTTCCATCAAGTGAGCAGAGTTAAAGAAATCTCATCAATATACATATATATCGCAAAAACTCTATTATCAGTTATGTATAGTCGTTGAAAGTTCCCTTATTGAAGTGTCATAAATTAGTTTTATTCCTTGTAAAATTCGTGCGGAAACTCGTGAAAATTTCGCAGGGTGAACGGTTGGACTAGTCGGGCAATATAGGTTAGGAGTTCTCGTTCGCACTGACTTATCGTAAAAGCAACGTTCACACTACTCAAATTACAACCGCGTTGCTTTACTCTATGCGTGTAACGTGTACTATGCTGTCAGCTACCTCACTATTACCATCCAACAAAGAATTTCATTAAAATTATCTTGACACCAGCTGTTTATTATTATTAAATACCCAAGGGTTGATTTGAATAAAAAAGATGTTAGTGGAGCACGTACAAACATTAAATTTAGTCCACTCGAGGCTCTATTCCCAGATACGTGAAAGATTTCATGAAATATTCATTCATAAGCAGGGAACAGAACAACGGAAGTATTCAGTATTTGCAAATATTTTGTTCTTGTTGGTGATAAAGGGCTGTTTTAAAATTGCATGCGTAGGATTTACATATTTTTATATAATCTATTTAATTTGCAGTACTTACAATGCGTCATTTGGCTATAAATAGAACCCAGGTAATGGAATTGCGTATACACTTCCTTTTTATTAAAAATTTTGTATTATTTTAAACAATTATGTAGTCATGTTGTACCTACAATATGAGTAAAGGCTTTTATAATTAAGTTCACTAAGCACTCACAATGTTTTAAATTCTGGTTTTATGAGTTACGTAATTTTATTTTAAGTGTGTAATTAATAATTAAATAAAAAGAGATGTTATTTTGAAGCAAGTACGTAGTTCATGTAAAAGAATATAATATGAAATATCTCTATAGTAATGTCCAAATGAAAATACAGTTGCCAGTAGATGTCACTGAACAATAAAATCGTTTATAATTCGATTTAGGCTGGTACCATGAGCTCTTGTTTTTGGGAGTTTAATCTCGGTAGCGCTGTACAATGTTCCAAAATTATTTAAAACAAAAATACTTTCAATAAGAATGGTAGATAATATATTTCTCTATAACTTCTATTCGAAGCATTTTTTAAATAAAATAGTTTTAGAGCTCGTGGTATCAGCCCCATATTCTATGTAATGGTTTAAAATTACAATTACTTATACGTACTTGTATTTATATTTTAATTTAAATTTCTAAATTTTAACCATGTTAACATTTATTTTTCATTTATGTATTTATATCTACTATGAAGCAAGCGTTAATTAATAATATGATTTATGCCCGATTTATCAATCGACTGTTAATCAAATGTTAACTAACAGCAACATAAATAATACATATTTCTCTATATTTAACAAGAGGATTACCTAACAGTAAGATAACAGTCGATTGATAAACCGGCCCTTAATGATATTTCGTTCATGTTAATTCGATGTTATACTTTTAGTGTGTAAGTTTATCTTTATTTTAATGTCTTATTTATATTATAACTAGTATTATAACTATATTCTAGTGGTTTTCTACTGTACTAATATTTTTGGGGACTGTGATTTGACGACTGGTAACTGCTACATGGTAAATGGCATGATGATACGTATATTCATTTATTCACATAACTAATTCATTCTGCTGTTCAGTGTTAATTGTATGGAATGTAATAAAAAAGAAACCTAAAAAAAGCTGAGCTTAGAAATTTGCTGTCCTTTGACGTGTGCTGTACATTTATTAGAAAAGAAAATAGTAACGTATATATTTTCTTTATTTTATTTTATTTTTCTTTGCCTTCCCTTCCGATTCCTTCAAATATTGTGCAATAAATGGAAAATGAAAATAATTATATATTTTTTCCAACATATTCTGTGGAGAGCTTTGTTAAACGACTTCCTTTTAAAATGTAGGGTATCTGGTATCTCGATATTCCCGATATCTTATCTTCGTTATCAGTGTTACAAGTGTGCAATTGACAGCACAGGCCAATAGCTTCAATTTAATATTCACTAAACTAAATAACTAGCAGCATATTGGCACGTTCAAAAATTAATATTGTAAATGAAAGCTTTTATTTTATATAATAATTAGGTCGTATAAGTGGACAATGTTCTACCGTAAATAATGTAGCTAATTTAGTATCTAGAAATTCTAACTAATCACTTATAGCTGAGATGTATTCCCAACTATTGTTTTATTACATAAAATAAATACACTTACTTAAAAATTAAAACGAATAAAAAATAGTTATTTACTTTACAAGTGGGCAAAGTAAGGAATTAACTTGAAAATTATCTAGAAACAGAAGTGTATTGGGAAAAACATTACAAACGAAAAATATTACTTTAAAAAACTATATATATATATATATATATATATATATATATATATATATATATATATATATATATATACTTCTGTTTCTAGGTAATTTTCAAGTTAATTTCGTAATTGTAAATTGTTATGTTGATAAATAAAATCAATAAGAAAAATAAATTGTTTTTACAATTTTTTTATAAAAAACATTTACACATTTATTGTTAATATTGTGAACATTTACTGTTTTTGTTCGACATATAACTGTAGTAAAAATGGTTACCTAAAAAAACCCGTTTTTAGTCCATAATTCTGAAAAATGCAATTTTATTATATATTACAATACCATTCTCCACTTAGATATTTAATTGTTATTTTCCGAGATTTTCATATATCTCATAGATTACAATAATTAATGGAACGTCAGACCAATAATGGGCAAATAAATGAAACGATAAATGTTCAAAGTATTCCGTTGATAACACTTTTTAAAAATTTATCTGTTTATATAAAAATTATGATTTAAATAAAAAAAATTTTAATCATGATTTTCAACAGTCCTAAGAATTGCAGCAATTTTGATTATTTATATTAATTTAAGAGTATGTATCAGAAAATATGAGAGTTTAGAGGAAATAATATGATCAGGAAAAGGACATTTTCAGAAATTCGCAAAATTTATTGCTTTTTACAAAAGCATGTACTTTAAAGCCACTTGATTATTATGTATGAATATAACTAATAAAAGAAATTAAACTATTTAATTTTTTTTAATTATTCAACATTTGATTAGT
Organism: Poecilus cupreus; assembly: GCA_963942605.1. Lineage (NCBI taxonomy): Eukaryota > Metazoa > Arthropoda > Insecta > Coleoptera > Carabidae > Poecilus > Poecilus cupreus. Next base: position 20,536,020 of record OZ012720.1, on the reverse strand, counting down.
ATTTATCTATCCACTTGGTTTACCCAGGAAATAAAGAATAATCTAAAAACCAAACAATATTTTAGGAAGAAATGGGTTAAATATAAAAAACAATATTATCTTGACCAATTTAAAAGATTAAGAAACTTAACCGAGTTACAAATTCGGGAAGTTTATAACTCATATCAACGTTCAGTTAAAGCCAATATTAAATCAAATCCATCCGACTTGTGGAAATATGTCCATTTAAAGCAAGGTACTACACGTATTCCTGGTAAATGGCATGATGACACACATGTATATGATACTCCCCAAAAAATTGTTGACGGATTTGCTACATATTTCTCCAGATTTTTCTCTGCAAATTCGTCACCTAGTTCCTCTGATGGTATAAGTGTTTTTCCTATTTTTTATCACAATTGAATTAATGATGACGAACTTATTTCGCTTATGGCATCTTTCTCCAATAAATTCACAGCCGGATATGATCAAATACCAAGTTTTTTGTCAAAGATAAAAGTTTTATTCTCGCCAAACTTCTTTCGATTATATTTAATCTAGTTATTAAAACTTAAACATTTCCAACATTCCAAAGAGCAAGAATTATTCCAGTTTTTAGAAAGGATGATAAATTTCATATTAAAAGCTACCGTCCCATATCGATATTGAATAATTTTGTTAAACTTTTGGAAATGTTAATTTATAAATCCATCTTCAATAATATCTCTAATCTCCCCATTGCAGCATGGCTTTATGCAAAGTCGATCTACTACAACAAATCTGGCTTGTTTCTCACAGTATGTATCCCAAGTTATTGATGCACGTGGCCAGGTTGATACCATCTATACAGATTTGTCCCGCCCCGCGCATTTGATTCTATAGTATAAATCATAGACTTCTATTAGATAAAATCAGTGTCTTTGGTGCGTCTCCTTCTCTCTTAAGAATTTTAAGTTCGTACCTGGAAGGTCGTATGTGCTACATATTTTATAATCGTTTCACATCCTCGGATTTTAAGGCCACATCCGGTGTCCCGCAAGGATCAAATCTGGGCCTTCTCCTATTTCTGTTGTTCATTAAGATCTTCTCAAATCTTTCTCTTGTTCCGCATTCGCTTAAGCTGACGATATTAAGCTGTACTTAAATATTTCCTCTTTTCGAGATGCCCATCTTCTTCAATTAAATATTGATATCTTAGTTAACTGATGTGATGCTAATAAGCTATTTTTGAATATTGAAAAATGTTGCATTGTCTCATACTCACGTCGAATAAATAGGTTTGAACACATGTATGCAATTTCAGGCATACCACTCATAAGAAAATCATCTATCAAGGACCTGGAAATTTTATTAAGTTCTAATTTCAGTTACTTGGAGCACACAAACAACGTATGCATCTCTGCTAGCAGAACCTTGCGTTTTTAAATATCTCTAATATGTTTACAGATGTCACGGTACTTAAGTCATTATACTTCTCATTTATACTAAGCAAATTTGAATATGCCATCTTAATTTGATTTCCATTTTATTCATGTCGGAGTATAGCTCTTGAACGTATTCAACGTAGGTTCTTCAAATTTGTATGTTATAAGCAGGATGGCACCTTCCCAATCAGAGGCGTAGATCACGATTCTCTTCTAGAACGTCATTCCATGGTTTCACTGTTAACCAGAAGAGAGATGCTTGTCGCTAAATTTATGTAGATGCTACTACATAATTTGCCTAGGTTAGCTTCCAGAAATTTTCGTTCCTTCAGCCTACCACCTGCAAGAACTGATGTCTTACTCCGATCACCTGTCCACATTTTTTGTCGTTAAACGGAGTCGAAACATGCAGATATTATTATTTAACTTCTTAATTATGTATTCTTTGGTTACTGTTATATTTTGTAAATTTAATATGTATATTTTTTATATTTGTACTTTTTTTCCCTATTACTGGATCTCTGTTGGGAAATAAAAAAAAAAAATCTTTAAAAATCTCTTAATTTCAAAACGTAATTTTTCCATATTTTAAAGTTTTGAGATACATCGAAAAAACTGTAGCACTTTAATCTTAAAAATTGGAAATGATGTATTTACAACATTTTTTTGCGTAGTAATTATAGTAACAGTATTTGAAATGAAAATAAATATTATAATGCAGTTTTGTTTCAAGTGGGTTGAGGGAATAATACTGTTTTAAAACGAAGGTCAAGCAGTCAAATTATATGGGAAAAATAACTTTTGAAAAATTATTCGAGCACCTTTGCATTCGAAATAATTTTATGGATATTGGGCTTCCAAATTATCAAGAGATGGCGTTGACCCCAATTCCCAAAAGGTACATGTCAAATTTATCTTATGATGGCGAATGCTTGCATTAGTATTGGTAGTTTGCTTTTATTGGCAGCAGAACTGTTGCCATACACACTGCAAATTTTCCTGATTTTATAAGATTTATTGGAAAAAAATTCAATCTTAACCTATAATCTACAAATACAATGGACCTTTCATTTTTACATATCTTATTTAAATAATACGGCTTAAACAAATGTTATACTTACATTGGCATACTCTTAAAATAACTACTACTGTTATTAATTTTTTTAAAATAACAATGAATTTCAAAATTCAATGAAATTTATGTGCCTTAGTTTAGCTTTCTACCACTAGTTAGCGAATTTTAATTTTGGAAGCCCATTAGTGACACGTATGGTTTATTTTAAGTAAAATTTGGAATAATTACGTTTTGAAATTAAGCTACTCATGTATTACAAAATGATTTAGATATGAAGCATCAAAGATTAAAACTTAACTTTTTTTAACTTTTAAAATACCAAAGAATAAACAAAACATTAATCGAGCACCAATTCTTTTCCTTGATAATATTTACCCTCATTTCTTTAATACTTTGGATGACATTCCTCTTCCACAGTTCTGTCACTACATACTTATTCTATGCATCATATCTAATAACCGTAGTGCATAAGTCCATTGCGTTCGAGCGAATCTAACACCGACACTAGGGTACCTGGTATCGACATTGTTGGTGGTGAAATGTAGGTAACGAAATGGCACGCGAACTTATCATTTGTGTCTCATTACTGCGTCCCTCCGGAGCATGTCACGAATGTAGTTCCTCTCTTGAAAATAAATGAAATGGAGGTGATGTGTACGGTGGAAAGTTACTTATTTTTGTGGATTTTTATTAAATTTCACTTGTATTCCATGTTTTAAAATGATTTTATGTTTTGCATTTCCATTCTTTAAGGATATCGTCTCCACATTGCTCAACTTCTAGCCGGATCTCATGCATGAGAAGTAGCGCGAAGTGGAGATCTGTAGACCGGCCTACTTGTAGTAGAACATTTATATTGCGAACGGAGATACAGAAATGACAGCTAGCAGTCACACTAGAAACAAATACCCGCACCCTGCAAAGGCAGGATCCTAGTTACGATCATCATCCCCACTACAACCCTCATCAAACCGTACCCTGCTGCATCATTACTAGGGCAACTGATATAAGCGTACTTTAACATACGTAAACGCGGTTTAAAACTTTCTAAATTATTTGCGCATTTTTATATATAGAGCAAAATTTTTAATACGACTTAACAGACGAGATATGAAAGTAGGTTAATGCCGAATTACATTTTCTGATAAATAACGAATTAATGAGATATATTGTGTTAAATATTTCTCTAAATAGACTTTTTTTCAAATTTTTTAAATAATGAATGCTATATCTTTTTCGAAATTCTAACACCTTATTAACTTAGATTCACTCTTTAAGAAAACATTTTTTGTTGTCCTAAAATTCATATGTAATTATACAGAAATTACGACACCTGTATTCACGCAATATTTTGTCATGGAGTCGAGACCCATAAGTTGGATGTGTAATCTAAAACTATACAACCTCTGAGATTTAAAACTAAATGTGATTAAAATACAAGGGAGTTGTGATAATTACGGTAAATTTATAAGTTGAGGCCTCAATTCATTTGTTCACGTATTGCTTGCCAAGTGTTTCTCTGCCGATCTCGGTGGTGTAGTGACTATAACCTAGAGGTCGTAACTTCGAATCCCACTGAAGAGTATGATCGTTTAAGATGTTCACATACATTCACAATCATCCACTCATGAAGCGGCATATGACCAAAGCAGTTAGTCCACTTCCCAACTTCGTAAAAAAAAGGTTCTCCTAAACAAGTCTACATATGTCAATAGTTGGCCCATGATAAATCAAACTCATTTTTAAATTGCGATAAAAAGGCTTGTTTAATATACTTTAAAAGACTAGAAGATACTTATTTTTGGAACAAGGAATAGACTTGGTGGTCTTGCATCATGTGCTAGAATCTAATGTGCATATTGACTAAGTATATTTGGGAGAATCAATACAAATATTCATGAGTTAAAATACATGCGACGCGTTATTCACGTTTTATAGAAGATTGAAACAAACATTGTAACGGTTGTTTTTTTTTTTAGAGATCAAATCAGTCTCGTAATTCCCTAGAGGCAAAAATGCACAAAATAATCAAAAATCTGTTGAGATAATTTGATGATGGATCACACACCTTTCGGCAGTTGATCAAATAAAGAAATATAAATTATATAATTACTCCATTTACCTATTATGGGTGTAGCACACTGCTTTCGCCGATATCGGTAAGTAATAATTTTTGCGTGTAAAGTACGATTACCAACCAGCAAGTCGTGGCCCCCAAAGCTGTAAGTAGAGGAGGAATGCCAGGGGTAAAATTAAAATGGCAACTATTCGCTGTGGTATGCGAACTGAGGATCTCGGGATCCACAGTCCGATGCGTCACCAAGAACCACGGAGCTATTTAATTGATCAAATATGTATAATACTCGTATATATAAGGTACCATAGTCTATATGTAGTATGGACTCTTACATATGGAATGTAGAGTTGCAATGTAAACACCTACTCACATTGTAATTAAGGAATAAAAAGATAATGAAACTTTACATGTAGGTATTTTAAATATTTTTCGTTTTGATTCAAGTTCAAACTTATAAATATGAATTTTAGTTACTCAATATTTTCTTTAAATAAAGTAATGGACCTTGAAAGATTTTTCATAAAGAATAATATTTCAGTGAATCTAAATCTGTATCAATATTCTCATTTTATTCACTTTCACTAAAATCAGTATTATTCTCAATAGTTACCTATATCACGAGTGCTAAGAATTTAATCGATGATTTTGACAAGTCTAGCTTATGCAAAAAATTTTGCTTAAAAAGTGTACATAATAATTTAAGATAAAATCCCTCGACCTGCGGTCTCGGGATTTTTTCAAATTATTATGTACTCAAACACATTTTTAAGAGCAAAATTTTGTAAATAAGCTAGACATCAAATTTAATCGATTCAATTCTTCAGCACGAGGGGTATATGTCAAGATTATTTCATGAATTCATAGCATAAACTATGTTTGCCGAAGAAATTGTACCAAAACGTTGATTGCATATAAAAGCTGGTTTCAATTTAATCGCGAATAAACAGCATGGTGCTGTTTAATCACTTATCTAAAATGTACAACAATGGAAAATGAGACATTCTAATTGGTCAAATATGTAATGAGTGAAATAATCATCGTTAATATAAATAAATATATAATTTGCAAGCCACGTTTGTCTTCCCGCAAATAAGTAAGGTACCATATCAATGTGCCTGATTCAAGAGATGCAATCTGATAAATTATGTTTAGTATCGCTGACAAAATACTGCATTATTCTTAAGTTTAAAATACAATACAAAAGGGCATACTGTATTTTTTAATACATACTCCGGGCCGTATGCATAGAGTCGCGAAACATTCAAAAAGTTGTACATCGCACTTATAAGATACGAGTAGCTCATATGACTTTACCTACATAATTTGGAAGTATGTGTTTCTGTAGGGTTCAGATGGCTCTCGCGTTTTCGGGAAAATATTATATTTTAATTAATGGTTATTAAGTTACAATTTTTAGTTAAATATATGTATGATCACGCCATATTTCCATTTTGGGTGTGGTACTCCGCACTAGCAGATCTCGGTAAGCGAAGTATTTTTGCGGTTGCCAGCCGTCAAGTTACTACCCCAAAGATTTAGTTAAGAGGATATACAGTTAAAAGTGTAAATATTAGCGACTGCAGAAATAGAAATTAACAGGAATGATTAAGAAACAATTACATAACAAATTGTTTAATATTTTGTTATAATACTGCTCCATGAAAATTACAATAATAATTATAATTATTGACCATGCAAAACAAATGAGAATAATGAAACATTATTAGATTACGCAGCCCGCATAACAAGTAAGTAAAGTGGGTCAAATATACAATGCGAATAATACATTACAAATTTCACAATAATTTAGTGATATATTATGTTTATGATAGGAATGAATTATTGCCAAAAATATCCTCCGATAGAAAGTAGTTTCAATATGAATGCGCTGGTTGCGGAGAAAAGTTAAATATAAATTGTTGGAGAACCCAAATAAATATTTAGCGAGACGTTCTATTTGTTTATTGACCCAGGGTTCAAGTACCTTAAGGGTTGAAGTCGTAAGTTCACGCCGACAGCGTTTATTATATCTGGAAGGAAAACGGTTTTTCTGATGGTGTTTCTCTTTTCTGAAAGTTTTATTCGCGGAATAGCAGTTTGTTTTTTCTAAAAGTTAAAACGAATTTTTGAGAGTTCGTATGAAACGCTGTTTGTAGATGAAAGTTCAAAACGTTTTGGAATATTTTTGTACGGTATTGCTGCACTTTATGACGTGACGTGGGACACCCATTCAACCGGGGTTCAAATCTCCATGCCGTTAAATTGTCACCATGTTTGGCATTTAATTCTACACGAGTGCTAGGAACTTACCACTTGCACAACTTCAATGTAGTACTGGCTGCATAAGAAATTCTATAACAACGCTTTGGTTACATCCAGCGATTTTCTAGTTCGTCTATTATAATTTATTATCCAGATCCAATATGTGCAATAGAGTGGACATAAAATGAGGCTAGGTCGAATTGCATCCGGGTCACCCGTTAATATGGTTCTATATAATTTTTAATAAATTGTGTTGACTTTCATTCCGCTTATTATTAATATTAGACGGTGCCTAAATGAATTTTATTTCCTCCATATAAATAACATTGGGTTTTGACACATTTTGGAACATATTTTTTTCGAGTTAATACGAGTTTCGAAAATTCTACTCAGTGGTGGAATATATAGGGTTTCGCAGATTTAAGCGGCCTAACTTAATACTTAATCCATAGATTAAACACCTAAAAATGAAATGATAAGTTCATTTTGAGCAAATGTCTGAAAATTCTTAATTCCAGAGATATTCATGTTTTTCTTATTGAGTAGAGCTACTTTAAAAAATCAACTTCCTAACGAAATATTCAATATTATCTTATTGAAGAGTGACATAATAATTAAATTAAATTAATAATAACTTGTTTATTATCTAATTTCAATACAAAATTTAGTTTACTTGCACTGTTGTCTGGGAAAAAAGATAAGAAACTATCAATTAATTTAAAGAAATTTTTTTGGGGTGCCATAAAAGAAAAGGTCTATGATGAACCAATAAATAATTTAGACTCACTACGAAACCATATCTGCCGAACAATGTACGCAGCAAACAATGCAGTGGCAGTTCGTTGTCGTGCCTGTTTACGTACTGCAGGTGAACATTTTGAATAAATATAATAAAAAAAAAAAAGGTTATGAAGTTATGTTATTACTTTAATATTTTAAACAATAAATTTCTTTAAATTTATTTATAGTTTTTCATTTTTTCCCAGACATCAGTGTAAGCAAACAAAATTTTGTACTGAAATTAGGTAATAAACAATTTATTATTATGTCACACCTCAATTAGATAATATTGAATATTTCGTTATGAAGTTGATTTTTCAAAGTAGCGCTACTCAATAAGAAAAACATGAATATCTCTGGAATAAAGCAATTGTAGACATTTGCACAAATGAACTTGTCACCTAATTTTTAGGTGTTTAATCTAGGAATCAAGTTAGGTCATTTAAATCTGGGACACCTGTATAACATAATAATCCGAGAATATTTGGGAAAAATTAGTCTCAATCATTATGCGTCTGATATGTGAAGATGGCCAAACTATTGCAGAAAAGACCGAAAAGCTATGTGTTCAATATCTTAAGAATATAAATTCCGATTTCTAATTTTTCTTTATTTTTCTCGGGTTTATTATTCCACCACTGAGTGGATTTTTGGAACCTTCTAATGCATAGAAAAAAATTGAATTCCATTATGTGTCAAAACCTAATGTTATTTTAAAAGGAAAAATCTAGTAAATTTAATCACGGCAAAAAATCAATATTAAGCGAAATAAAGGCCCGGTAAAAATTCGGCCTAACCCCTTTTAAAGTCCGCCCTAATGTGCATCATACTATTTTGTGCTATCACTTTCTACAATGTGCCTATACTATCTTTTTATCTCTGTTGATATCACCAGTCACTCACCTATATACATAAAACGAATCGTGTGTCGATTTTTTTAATTTCCGCCTTTAACATCCTAACCTAACTCTGTTTACAAATGTCATACTTGTTTCTTGTAGGTGCAGTGATCGTTATTTAATCCCTAATGAAAGAGCTTTGCAAGCGCAACTTAAAAGAATAGCAGCAGACAAAAAGGAACAAAGAAATATATTAAAGTAGCGTACAAAAAAATTGATAAAACCTGATTTCAGTGGAACAATAGATAACAAACCCTAGAAGAGTCCAAGCTAGAGGAAAAAAATTTGAATAAATCAGGGAATAAGTACAATATAAATTTTTAGCAAGACAGGAGATCGTAATCATATACTTTAAAATAGGAACCTGGAATGTTTCGGGGAATAAAACCAAAGATACAGATGTTTTGGAGTTTTATTAAACAACACATAACTTTCCGCTGAAAACAACTTTTGAACTAAACAAAATTGAAAAAAAATTTTAAAATAAAAATTGTAGCTAATATAATTTTACATCTTTATTATTATTATTATTATGTCGCGACCTAAGTTTGAAGCCCTAGTCGACAGTTACCATTTTAACTTTAATCCTCTGGTTTCCCGTCCACTAAGTCCTTTGGGCACATGACTTGAGGGCTGGTCTCCCCAATTCATGGGCAAAAATACATCACTTATCGAGATCTGCGTAAGTAAGGTGCCACACTTACAATGGTTAAAAGGTATGATGGTATATTTTATTATAATAAGATTTATGAATTTACTCTAAATCAGTAATGTACTGATATAATCGGATATAATGCTAAATATACCATAGAGGCATTCAGGTAAACTACCAATTCCGGTTTATGCATTGCTACCAAATTCTAATCAGCTCTTAATTTGAGTATCCCTGTTCTAAATATGAACTATGAAAATACTGTTGTAATTAGAATCTGCTCACCACATAATTTTCCGAAAATTTTAATTTTAAATTCTAAAAAATATGGAAAAAAGTTTAAAATTGAAGTCAATATTCTACATCTTTTTGAATATAAGAAATTTACTCATTAACTTATTGAGATTCCCAAAATACCTTGTAGGCCTTCAAGTAAACTGCCACTTCCGGTTGTTGGATTGTTCTCAAAATTTAATCAGCTCGTAACATAAACATATAAAATATAAATATGATATTTAGCATTGATAGCAGTATTAATTTTTTTAATCAACACCTCATATGGGGTAAATAGCTCCGTGGTAACGTGTCGGACTGTGGATCGTGAGATCCTCAGTTCGAATCCCACTGCCGACAGTTACAAATTTAAATTTACCCCTGTGGTTCCCCCTCCACTAACATCCTTGGGGGCTATGATTTGACGGCTGGTAACCGCACTTCATACGAAAAAATATATCACCTACCGAGATCTGCGTAAGCAGAGTGCCACACCCGTAATGGGTAAAAGGCGTGATGATATATTTATTTATTTATTTTTTTATTCAATAAATGCTTTATAACTATGGCGATTTTAAACAAGGAAAGTAACAGATTACCCACTAGTGGGTATAATATTGAGAAAAGTCACTAGTAAGTAATTTGTTATTTATAACAATGATAATAACACAACACCTTGGTAACTACTTCACACGTGGGCAAAGTGGAATTATCCACTCGATAAAATTATCCTTCGGCTTCGTGTGCTAAATTTCTCTCGTGTAAAATTCCTTACTTTGCCCAATTGTAAAGTAAACAACTATTGTTATCTTGGACGAAAAAATCGTCACCCATACAGACGTCACAGTGAAAATAATAGAATCGTGTTCTTCAGACCTCTAAACGTGCTTAATTTATTTCTATTTATTCTTAAATTCAATTTCAAAGTTAGCTAAATTCAGGGCACTTTTTCAATGCTCTCACTGGCAACTTCAAACGGTGATAACAAGTGAGACAACACTATTGATGTTTCTGTAATGCAGACAGAAAGAATGAATCAAGAGATGTCGTTGCTATTTTGGGATCACATATTAACGTGATTTTAATATCCAGAGGTAGAAAAATGTTGGTTGTAGTCACGCAGATTGAATTTCTGATGGTACCATAACGAATTGGACTGAAAACTGGAAGGAGTCCAAGGCCCAAATTGAGCCATAGGACAATCGAAGATAAAGAATTATATGATACTCTGTATATTATATTTGACTTTTAAATAAGAATTGTTGCGTGTTTTGTCCATCTCTATCTGGAGGAAAGGCGATATCTGCATTATAGGTCCTAGAAACTGGAGACATTCCAAAAGTTAAAATCCAGCCAAGGATTGTGTGTTAAAGTAAAAAGAAGAGACAAAATCATCATAGTAGATTAGATAGGTATGCAGTCTCCGAGTTAATCGATATTCGTAGTAAAGGTCATTGTCAAAATCTGTAATATTAAAAATGAAATAGGATCGTTCAAGTTAAATATGTTATGTGGTAAGTTATCCAGCAGGAATTGGGAAAATATTAAAAATGTGACATTTCTTTTCATACTGATGTGAAGTTTGTTCGGTATTTTGAGAAGTTTTTGTAAAAGTTTTTAATTATAAATTCGCAGATGCTGTCGATTTTAGACCGGCGTTTAATAAATTGAAAAACTTTTAAGTCTTGAGTTCAAATATGCGTTAAACTGAAGTTATCGATTTAATTGACGTGCATTTGATTACACTTGATAGGTAAATAATTAACGCCGCATTGAACTTTTCCGTCGGTTTCTTTCAAGTAATATTACATGAGAAACTACATGAATAATTTAAACAAGCAATTTTTTATTTTTCTTCTTGAATATCGACTTTTGACTTTACTGTAAATATTAGATAATGAAACGTGTATATGTTGTCAGGAAACTTAGTCAGTTATCTGCGTTCCTAGTTAAAAATGTAAAATTCTATGTAATTTACAGTGTTAAAATATTGATTAGGTTCGTCTGTGTTTGAAACGTCACACATTCAAACGTTAAACACTTACAGGCTTATATAATTACTCGTAACTTTATTTTCCATTCTCAGAACATAATTATTTTAACTAAGGTTGTAATCAAGATTGGTTAGCATAAAATTTTACACATTTTGATAATATAATTAATTTAGAAATGAAGTTACAGATGATGAAAAAAAATGGAGTTAACGCTAATCCCTTTTATGAATTCACCTGGTAAATGTCAAACGTATGTACCTATGTTGTAACCTGAAAATATTAGAATTTGCTAGTTTATAATCTGAAACTATGTTTATTCGCGATCGCTCAGAAATTGAGCTGTTTCTGATCGCTTTTTAGACCGGAAATTCCTTCTTTATCGGGCTAGTTCGGAAAATTGTCTATAAGGAATCGGAAAGCAATGTTTCCATAGTGATCAGTTCTTCATTTATTTATTTTTTCGCGATCGCCCAGAAAATGAGCTGTTTCTGATCGCTTTTTAGACCGGAAATTCCTCCTTTTCCGAGCTAGCTCGGAAAATTGACTTTAAGGGATTGGAAAGCAATGTTTCCATAGTGATTAGTTCTTTATTTATTTATTTTTAATTCATGTACCAAATATTACAATAAGGTGTAAGAATTATTATTCCTATATTTCAGGATCGCGAAAAAAATATTGTACCCAACATGACCTGAAAGTGTCTTCACTGGGCTCGTAAGCTTCCAAAGCTCGCCTACGGCTCGCTCTGGAATATGCTTGTTCATCCAGTAAAGTATCACTTTCAGATCATGTTACGTAAATTACTATTGCAGACATAGTTTCAGATTTGTTCACCAGAATGACATTACTGTTATTGGCCGTTGATAAATAACGTAGCTGTGACGTACATCAACAAAGATTTGAAATTTAATACTGGTTTTGAAAATTATAACTCGAAAACTAAACATTTGCATGTCGTAAAATATGATCAATCCAATCATACACAGTTTCATACATTGTTTCATAAAGAAAAGAAAATGTGAAGTGACTTCATTATTGAAATTCAGTTGCGCACGCACTTAATTTTTGTTATTAAAATGTAACTATTTTCCACTAGTTTTGTATCTGAATGTCTGCTTAGAGTTTATATATGTGTATGAAGTTTACTTTCATTGACAACAAATGTTTAATTTCTCATTTGAAGTATATTATTTAGAAATATTATGTAGGTCAAAAGACTTATAAATTTTTTTTATTTATCTTTGTAGTATCAAAATTATACTTTATTATATGGTTCTCTTAAGTGCTAACCATTTACATAATAATTAGTTTTATCTACTGTTAAATCAAAAATTTTGGGGTAAAAATAAGTTACATGTTCCTTTAAGATTACTATCAAACTATTGTTAATTTGTTGCTTTGCGAGTTTTCACTGCACTAGTTTATTTTGGGTATAAACCTCGTGTTTCGTTCAGAACGTAGCTATTAATATAATATATTTCATTAGGTGCAACAGATCCTAAAGTGGTTGTGGTAAAACATTTTTAGTTCATGATGAAGGAAGTATTCTCGATTGGATTCAATTATTAAATAAAACAACTATTCGGAGATGCAGTTAATATGTTTAAAATAAATTATACACCGACGTTTTGACTGTTATTCAAGCAACCATGCATTTAGGATGTTAAATTGAAAGTGTGTATGTGTTTTATTTTTGCTTTGAGAATAGATTATTTCTTATCGTTTCTTAATCTTTTTAGTATCGTGATCTCCTAAAAAGCCGTAAAAAGTTAAAATCCTTTCAACCCCCTTCACTATATATTTTACCGGTTATCAAAGTTTTATAATACTAATTTGACAAAGAATATTTTTACACATGCCACGAATACCGACGAGGGATTCATTTCCTTTAATTTCTAATTATATTTACAAAAATATAAACTCGTAAAATCATGGATTGCATGTTGGTGAGTATGAAAATGCATTTACGCATGCAACACTCGAAAATTCTAACTTTGACTTATTCATGAACTGCTTCATGCATACGTTGCTTTCTTCAATCACTGCTTTGTTCTAACACAGCCTCATTCTTACACCGATTTCTTCTAACACCACTGTATTCACCGTACGAATGTCCCCTGTTCTAATGCAGCGCAGAAATAAACCTAATTTAAAATTCATTACATTTTGTTGTCATTAATGTTTTTAGCATTGATAGTGCGTAAAAGTAATTTCAAATAAAGTAGTACGTCACCTATGGATGCGAAACCTAAGCATCATCTTATTGGCATTACTGATTTAGGTTTGTTTCTGAGCTGCATTAGGACGACAGACTTTCGTACGGTGAATAAAGCGGTGTTAGAAGAAATCGATGTATGAATGAAGCTGTGTTTGAACAAAACAGTGATAAAGAAAGCAACGTATGCACGAAGCAGTGCATGAGTAAGGAAACATTAGAATTTTCGAGTGTTGCAATTTTACCCAAATTTAGTTACTGGAATATTTTCCAGGTGATAATTATGAATTCTCGAAAAGATAGTTTGTCAATTTGTTTGACGAAAATGTTGTTGCAGTTTCCAAATTACCTGTTGAGACTCACAACCAACTAACTGAAATATTGTCTGACAAAATTCTACAACTAGAATTTTTACTACACGATTTAGATAAATTTTGGCTTGCACGACAATGTGCCTGTGAAAGCTTACCTAACTGATGATATGTGACCATTCATTCCATTTTGCATTCCATTGTTTTTACGAAAAAGCTTTCTCATCTATGGTGGCATTATAATTTAAATACCGAAATCGTAATTATCATTTGAAAATAATTTATTTATGTGTGTCTAATGTCGATTGTCGATTCGCTTATAAGAATTTTTTAAGTGAAAAACAAAAAATATTAGTTAATTAGGTATTATATGTAACACTTGATTATATATTAACTGGATCTTCGACTCCTACTAGTTGTTTTATTTAATAAATTTAATTCATATTTACTTTAAAAAAAATTATAGTACACAATATCAGCAATCTTACTAGAGAAGTAACATTGATATTTTTCGTTTTACGTGATGAAAAATTCAAAAAATTTGACAATATCAAGTTATAGAATATTTTTAATTTACGTTCTTCTATTTATTATACTAGAACAAATACAATTAGGTGCAATGAGAAATAGAGTGATATCTGTTATTTCATCTTGAATTCCAAATTATATAAGTTTAATAAAATCCATTGAACTAATAAGAAATTGTTAGAAACAGTAGTGCCCTAACCTGTTGTTAGCTAATAACTATTACTGCTACCTACTAATTTTTATAATAAAATTATTTCTGTCGAATGTATTTAATATTAATATTCAACAATTACTTTATCAACAGGTACTAAAGAATTTCTTTTTCATTTATTTGATTTAAAGTGCAATTTCCTGAAAATATGTATTGCTTGTTATAGAAATAACTATGTAGGTATTTCTATATCACGTTTGCAAAGTGAATTTTGGCAGCTGTTTCTGCGATTATTTCCCACATATTAAAATAAACCAATAATTTGGTTCAATTTGTCACTTTTGACCAATCACATCCCTAGTACAGCTGCAAAATTTAGAAAAATATCCGTTGGCTGTTACATAGGTATCCATGACTACCATGTGTGTGTGTCAATATATTGATTATTTATTGTACTTTTTTTTAAAACATGTTATTTATTTATTGTATTACTTTATTTGGTAAATAGTCCAATAAAATATATTTCGGTTCCAGTATTTTGCAGGTAAAATTTGTAATATAGATTGTTGTTTGTAAGTAACATTTCTCGACAATTCGAATAAAAAAAATCCCTCGGCTTCAGTTATGACTTTAAGTGAACTGAGAACAATTGTTTTTTCACAAAAAAATAAGGGTAGTGTTGATGGTATTTCTTTTGCATTTATTAAAGACTTTTTTCATATTATTGGACATCCCTTATTAAATATAGTGAACAATTCCCTTCAAAAGGGAAAACTGCCACAATCATTAAAGACTTCGACTGTCCGTCCTATTCCTAAGGTTACTAATGCTAAAGAAGTTACTGAATTTCGTCCAATAAACATGTTACCGGCATGTGAAAAAATAATTGAAGTAATTGTACACAAACAACCTAGTACCTATTTTACTGAAAATAATTTTCTTGTTAATGAACAATCAGGATTTCGAAGTAACCATTCTTGTGAATCTGCTATTAATTTCATATTAAATGATTGGAAATTATTATTAGATGATAATCAAACTATAGCTGCTGTATTTTTAGATTTAAAACGTGCCTTCGAAACTATAGATAGAAAGAAACTATTAGCAAAATTGTCTATGTATGGTGTCAAAGGCACAGTTTACGATTGGTTAGATTCTTATCTTCATAATAGAACTCAAAATGTTAAACTAGGTGGTATTCAATCTAGTAATATGAATAGTAATGTAGGTGTTCCACAGGGTAGCGCTTTAGGACCATTATTATTTATAATTTATATTAATGATATATGTACAATTTTAAGAAATTGTCAAATTCACTTGTTTGCCGATGACACTCTAATATATTGCCACGGTGATGACTGGAACAACATATGTAGTGTATTGAATGCCGAGCTAGCCACTGTATACAACTGGCTAAATGTTAATAAATTAAAATTAAATATTGACAAATCAAAATACATGATTTTTACATCAGATAATTATTATAAAACTATAACCAATAATAATGAATTAAATATAAAAATTGGTGGAAGTAATTTAGAGCTTGTGGAACATTTTAAATATTTGGGCGTAATAATTGATAGAAAACTAAAGTTTGATTTACATGTTGATTACATATGTAAAAAAATTGCAAAAAAAATTAATTTTATGTCAAGAATATGTGGAAGTTTGTCTGTATGGACAAAGATTTTAATTTATAATACAATTATTCACTGCCATTTTGTGTATTGTAATACTATTTTATATTTGTGTACTAAGAAACAAATCGATAGATTGCAAATACTTCAGAATAGAGCAATGCGTATTATTTTGTCGTGCAACCGATACACCAGAATTAATAATATGTTAGAAAAATTGAATTGGTTAAATGTGCAACAGCTTTGTAATCTAAACGCAATGATATTTGTATTTAAAATGGTTAACGGAAAATTACCGGATTATCTATATCGTAATGTTAAATTTACAAGAGATGTACATAAATAAGTAACAAGACAGGCCAATCTTTTCTACATTTGTAAAAAGAATAAAGCGAATACATCTAACAATATATTTGATAAAGGTTTAATTGCCTTTAACAAACTTCCACAAAACATAAAGATTGTACGTCAGTTAAATCTTATAAGTTAAATGTTAAGCAGTATTTGTATGATCAATATAATTCATAAGTTTCTTATTCGAATGGCTTAATTTATCTTAATGCAACCAATGCTTTCTTACGCTAATAGTCACTTTTGCATAAAATGAACTTGAGAATCGTATTTTACATTTTTGAACCAATCAGAAGTGAGAATTTTTTATGTATCTACCAATCAAATTTCGATTATACTGAAAATTCTTCTCCTGGTATGCAGGAGAAGGATTTACAGTATAATCGAAATTTGATTAGCCATGCACGGTGCATAATTTCCAGTAATCAAAATTTAATTGGTAGATACGTCAAAAATTCGCAATTCTGATTGGTTCAAATACACCGTGATAACAGCTTTGCTAATATTTGATAAATATGACTGATTGTTATAGAATTCCTAACTGAAATTCTCAATATTGTTTCCACACGTGCGCTTTCGAGTATTTTGTACAAAAACGAGAGTTAATTTTATTTGTTGATATTTCGTTTTAAATTTGCAACCTTTTCAAATGTCATAGTTACAACTGAATAAATTTGATTTTTAAAATTAGTTCTCTTAGTTAAAACATAAAGTACGTTTTTAGCTGAATCTATTTAGTACTAGATTTGATTTCCTATGAAAATATACCTTCTGGAATATTTCATTTTTATTGTAACTTGAAAATTTTCCGGAAATGATACTAGCACTTAATAGTTTATGTATGACAATTTCTGTTCTTTCCCCTTACATAGAATAGTTACATACATTTTGCCTTTAATATCGTCTAGCTGCTGCTGTACATAGTTTCTGCTGGTACCTAGCTATAGTATGCTTCGGCCCACGACATAGCAAACATTTTTCACGATATAGTATTATAGTCTGTTCCTCGCTTCCCTATAGCGAACCGTTCACCGTTCTCTCTCCGTTTCCACGCGGCTTAGGTTCTCATTACGTCCGCTACGCTGCGTTAAGCGTCGCGGCGCAATATGTTACGCAATGCAGCGATAGCGCATATCAGAGCACGAGAGACCCACGTCGCCAGTGGCTACCGCCCTTGCTTCCTCTTTCTCTCACTGGTTCCGGAGTCGTGTTGTTCTTGTCTGATCAAGGTGGAGGTTAGACGTAGTTAGGCTTTGTTTAGCGATGACACAATTAAATGAACGCCTACTTCGATTTTAGTGCAGTGAGTTGGGAATTGTTTCAATAGGTTAGGAGTTGCAGAAATTGGGATGAAGTTTGAAAATTGTAGAAATTAGGTTGCGGGCTATTGGGGAAAAATCTAAGTAGTTGACACATGACACCTTGCAGTAAAAATATAAACTAGAGATCACGTTTTGACATATAAATAGTAAATACGCTAAAATAAGATTTGACTTTATAATTTCCTGTACATAGTATAAGCAAATATAGGAATCATGAAAAATATCAATAATTCACAAAAAAGCTCAAGTTCTAATACAATCCGAAGAACTGAGGTGATTGCGGTTATAATTACAAAACCAGAAGTGAAAGGCTAGGACACAAAAGAACTTTTTTTTATGTACAAAAGATATTCTGTAAATTTAGTGATTAGAAAGAATTGTGATCTCACAGTATACACATTTTCTGTTTCAATACTTAAACGTTGAGGTGTAATGGTGTAAAAATATTCTATTTTTTTTTTTTAGTGAAATATATATTTCAGAACCTTTTTCTAATTCAGTTTTCATGTGATATACACATGGTTATAGGTATTTTAGTAAAATTATAATATCAGGAAATTTTGTCACCCTGAATAATTTATCTAAGTCGCTACTATTTTCAGGAACTACAGAAACGGACCCCCCCCCCCCAACTTAAGGAATAGAAAAGTTTTCTTCATGTAAAAGTTTTATTATATTATGTATTGAAAAAATTCGATATAAATAAGATAATTGTGAAATATCAGAAATGTTTTTTTTTTATTATTTTTCTAATCATTATAATAATAAACTTAAAGGTGGATCCGTTTTCCCAGATACACCCTGTATAAAGAAATAGCTCTTCTTTGTTCTACAAGAGCGTAGAACGTCTTGAATAATCTGATTATTGGGTAAACATAGTGCTTTTTAAATATTATGAAAAATTCTAGGAAAGAACTTCTCCGCGAATTTTAAAGATGTTAGAAATGAGTCGGCCAAACTGACTAATGGCCAGTTGCACTAAGGAAGCTTAAATTTTAAACTTGATTTAAATAAATAAAAGCAAATCGAAGTTATATGTCATATGGAATATTTAACATTGCTGTAAAACATTCGATTTGCTTTTGTTCAATTAAACCAAGTTTAAAATTTAAGTATGATTGGTGCAACTGGCCCTAATCGGCTTTTAAATGGTGCTTAGTCAGCTAATATCATAGTCGGTACATCTATAATTACTAGAATATGGTGTAAATCAAGTAAATGATTTTGACTTGTGATAGAAGCTTTCATCTCATCACAAGTACATTTATCTTATTTATATTTTGAAAATATTGTGTATAAAATATGAAAAAAATAAGTAAAAAATCTATGTTCAAACAATCAATTAAAGTCAAGTTGAAACTGTTTGCCAGTTTTTAAACTTTTAAGAAACTACTTCAAACATTAACAAACAAAATAACTATGTCTCACATATTTTAAGTTTCAATTTCCAATACAATAGAAACTACATATCACGAAGTTCAAGTTACAATGGGGGAAGTTGGAACAAAAACTGTCCCTCGTCCTTGTTAGCTACAACACTACAACAGTTCGCCAAGTATGTCATGATCACGATCACGAATAGTCATGTTGTTCGTGTCGTATTCGTAAGTTCTGCTCTTGGAACCGATCCGAAACTGGGCGGTCTTGACCTAAACAGACAATGAATTGTGTCCAGTTAACAACATGATTTAAATATTGTGAACCTTACACAAAGTAATTAGTTTTCATTCGTGAAATTGTACAAATAACAGAGTCATAAATTTAAGTAAACAAATCGTGAAGTAATTGATTACTACAATAATTTAACCTCAACCCTGGTTAAAAAAGTCAAAAGCGCAAATTTATTTGTTTTTTAACGGAATAAATACTGAACTATATAATATGTTTAACTGGGAACTTACATTCCAGAGAAACATATTTCACTCGTCAGCAAATGACACAAAAGTATGTACTCAAGTAATAATTGTACTCGCTTTAGTGGAATTTATTTGTAGTTTATGCTACTTGAATATTAAATAAAGAAACTATAAATTTGTGTTCAGAGCGATTCAATTATCAAATACAATTACCTTTTACAATTTGTAATCCGTTGGAGCATTTCAAATCTGCCTATTTAAAATATAAATTATACTTAGAATTACCAATCTGTGAAATTCATATCTAAATTTTTGAAATAACCAGATACCATTTCTTTAATAATTTAATTATACAGTTATAAATAAAGTCGTATGTGTTGTACAAACTATATAATAAACTCAAAAGATATTCTAAACTAAAAAACTAAAAATTCAGGCCAAGTAAAAAAACGTTATCCCTCAAATAAAAATGTATAATTCTGTTCTGATATAAAACATAAGTATATAAAACATAAGTTATCTTATTTTGCTTATAAAATTTGAAGTATTCAGTACGTGTGATCGGCAGTGAAGCGCCGTATTGGAAAAAGTGTAGTCTCGCGGTCCATTTTTCGATGCGATATTCAAACCAATTTAATTCGAATAAGAAATGAACAATATGAAAGTGTAAAAATAACAACAACTACATACTAAAATAGTATATTATGAAACAAGTGTATAAGTAAGCTTTTAAAGCATGTATGACGAGTTTAAGAGCACGATGCGAAACGGAGTGCATTTAATGTCGCTTGTGTTTTTAAAGTACTTATACACGTGTATCATACGTTATTTTTCATTATACCTGCATCAAACTCTGGAAAAAACCGGAAAGCAACATTTTGATTTTGATTCATTTCATAATTTTGAGCGTGTGACGTTTGACGTACATCGTTTAAATTGAGACTGGTTAGCATTTGTTGTTTACGTTTACAATTTTGACAGATATCAGTAGTAAATATTTTTTATTATACCTGCATCATAATCCGTGTTTAAAAAACGTTACAGCGTTTATAAACGCAAGATTAAAACACGCCGTGCTTTAAAGGTTGCTAAGCAACAACAAAAATATTTACTATTAATATCTGTTAAAACTGTAAACGTAAACAACAAATGCTTACCAGTCTCCATGTAAACGATATACGTCAAACGTCACACGCGCAAAATTATGAAATGAATTAAATCAAAATGTTGATATCCAGTTTTTTCCAGAGTATGATGCAGGTATAATAAAAATAGCGTATGACACACGTGTATAAGTGCTTTTAAAGCACTAGCGACGTTAAATACACTCCGCTTCACGTCGTGCTCTTAAACTCGTCGTACGTGTTTTAAAAGCTTACTTATACACTTGTATCATAATATACTATTTGTTGTTGCTTAGCAACCTTAAAAGCACAGCGTGTTCTAAACACAAATTATGATGCAGGTATAATAAAAAATATATTTTGATACAAATAAAACCCTATTACCACTCAATAACAATGTTCAAATCTCGAGCTATGACTGCCGAGAGACTACATTTGTTCCAATATGGCGGCTTTCTAATAGTCACTAAATCACAACAGTTGCATAGGTTATTGCATTAACCATTGTGACAACTGTCAAAAAGAAAGAACTATATATCGTTATACCATTCTAGGTGTATTCTTATTGGTCCGATTTCTATAAATATCTAACAAAATAAAAAATATAAATAAATAAATATAAAATTTAAAAAATAAGATAGACGTTTGCAAACTTTTGTGTTTCAATATTTTATCGTATCATCGACTGTTATAACCCTATAACCCTTTAATATTAAACATTTATTGATAATTATAAATAACTAAATACATTAGTTACTTATAATATATTTGTATATTATTAATAAAAACTTTTTTTTACGACCACTACTATAAGTATGTCATTACAGAACAAACTACAATGAATGTAATTGCGTTGTTACGAATAGTGTTACGTAATATTCATTACGTAACACTTGAAAATGAAATTTAAGTTGGCACTACTGACTTGTCACATTACCAAAATAATTAAAATTTGATGTATCACATTTTGTAATTAAATGTTACGGATTCATATTTGGCTAATTGAGAAAATTTTATAACTAAATTCATATTTTGCTGGGTTTATTATAAATTGTGACAGCAATAAATATTTCAATAAAATATAATGTAGACGGGACTATGTTTCATCATCATCATGTATCTCTACGCTCAATTGTCGTTTATTTTTATAAACAAAAATAAAGCTTGTTTGACATTTAGGTAATTTGTGTGACTATTACATGTACACTAGTCATATTTTATAGTGTTCCATCTGCATCTTTAGTTAATAATCTGTGTTTTAAAGTAAAGTAAATATAT
The DNA here is from genome assembly GCA_963942605.1 of Poecilus cupreus. Lineage (NCBI taxonomy): Eukaryota > Metazoa > Arthropoda > Insecta > Coleoptera > Carabidae > Poecilus > Poecilus cupreus. Next base: position 20,513,832 of record OZ012720.1, on the reverse strand, counting down.
ACTACTAAATATTATTCTCCTTTACTTATATCTATTAATATTTTAAGTAAGAAATGTCAAGCGACAGTGATATTTCAAACCACTGGAGATACAAGCTAAAGCTAAAAGTGTAACAAATCATTTTTTGGCGACTAAATCTCGAGAACGATTACTAATTTGTGTACCAAAAATTCATGGATGGGAGATTACAAAAATACATAATAAATTTCTTACTATTTGAATATTATTTTTAATTTAGAAATAGTATTGAGTGGTCGTAGAAATAGTATAGTACATTAACTCGAGATGTAAAGCAAATACCCCCTCGTAAAATTACAAACTCGCCGCTACGCGGCTCGTGTGTCAATTTTTTCACTCGTGCGTAATTTGCTACTTACATCTCTCTTTATGTAATATACTATTACGTAATTGTTTTTATATGACTGACAAAATTGTTGATTTGTTGTTGCATCGCCATCCTCGATGGTACGATAAAGCTTTGAATATAACTCGAATTATAATGATTTAAATCTTCTCGGACGTTGTACAGTGACTCGGCTAACGCCTCGTCACTTAGCAACGACCTTGAATATCATAAATCGCATAATATTCTTGTTATATTAGTAGCTATTATCTTTACCCGCGGATATGTTCATTTTATTTACATATCCGGTTCTGTTTTCTAATCCTTATTTCTTGTTACCATTTATTGTGAATATCGGGAGAAGTTTTTAAATATAATCTGAGATAAAATATTGTAGAATAATATTGGGCTGCACCACGAACACGATTAAATAACTAATATCTCCCTTGGAAATTCTATAATTTGTCAGTAGATATTACGAATTTTTTTTTTTATCAAATTGTGCTCACACACGATTCCAACTGATATCTGTTCAGACAGAACAAATGTCGAACGACAAATCTGACTCATACATATATTTCCACTATCGTGTATTTATACTTCTCACGAACGGTATATTTATAAATTAGTTATGGAAGCGAACTGAAGTGTATAATTACAGAATTATATTTAATTCACCGGTACTATTTCCATTTCCACGTAGTTAATTTCAGGTTTTCAGGTATGAACAAAAGAAATATACCCAGCTACTTATGTGTACTCAGAAATTATATAAATAACGAAATGGACCATTTACAATTTTGCCATCAATCACGCGCGTTTCTGACGTTTAATGATGTTTTATTTTTACAGAACTGGGTCATATTCAAACGCACATAAGTGCGGGTGTGTGTGTGAGTGGTGCTATTATATTTTGCATCGAACAGCAGAGGGCGGCGGCCATGACACTTGCCTCCTCTGATTTGAATTAACGATTTATTTTGTGCCGTGTTATCTGTACAGTGAACGTGGTAATTTGAACACAATTGTTTCCGGTACTACTCGTTTTTGCGATAAGGCCTGCTTTGAATTTTTTAACACCTTGTATTTGAAATGCAAACTGGCACATTTAATATTGGTCGCGCGGGGATTTATTGTTAATAATTTAAATATTGTTTGCAACGGTTTACAAAGGAGATTGTAAGCACGCTACTATTAAATTAAAATATTAAATAATAATAATTTCTTTTAAGTAGTTACTTACAGTAGAATTTATCAGAGTATGTGATTTGCATATAGTGTGTTCTGAATTTCGTTTGTTATGTCCTTCTCAGCAAGTGTACTGTTAATGATTTAAGCTTGAATTATGGCAGATACGTATTAAATGTTTTTTTATTTTATAATGACAGAAACAGAAACAGAAAATTTTGTAAAAACCCTTATACTTCTCAAATGGGCTCAGTGACAATAGTCGAATTTAAAGAAATAATATATAATAAATTAACTCGATGGTATAGTGGCTATGTGGCCCAGCACGCCAGATGTCGTGGGTTCAAATCCCACTGAAAAGCATGGTCGATTGTGTTCACATAAATTCAAAATTGCTAAAAAGTAAACTTTTTGTGCTGGACAGGGAGAAATTTATCTAAATGGACTAAAATAATTATTTATAACACTATAGTGCTTCCTCGTCTAACTTATTGCGGGTCAATTCTTCTTCAGTGTAACAAGACTCAATTGGTGCAACTTCAGCTTCAACAAAATAAATGTATGCGATGTATTTTAAAATGTAACAGGTACACTAAAATAGAAGATATGCTCATATCATTAAATTGGTTGGACATAAATAAATTTATTAGGTATAATACTATTATATTTGTTTATAAAATTGTACATCATAAGGTTCCTGAATATCTGTATGAGATGATAACCTTCAATAAGGAGATTCATCCATACCACCCAAGAATGAAAAATAACTTGCACATTGATAACTATAAAAATGTTAACACTAAAGGATTTATTTTTGTAGAAGGTTTTAGTTTACACAATAGCTTAGATAAAGATATTAAAAATTTTAGTTTACTTAATATTAAAAAAAAAAAAAACTTAAAATTATTACTTTTAGAACAATTATTACTTTGTTACTTCGATTACTAAATACTTATATTTATATTCAATTTGGTTATTTGTTTATTATATATATTGAACAATATTTTGTATACTTTCTTAAATGTATATTATATTATTTTTTGTATTACTTATTTAGTCTAGTGCTAACTAAATAAATATATTATCACCCACCCATTAAGTGGCATATGACAAAAAGTAATTAAATCCGATTAATATCTCCATTAAATAAATAAATTAAACGTTACTACTTGTTCTCACCAACTACACATAATCTTATAATTTTATCATATTTTAATTTTGAAGTTAAATTTATTGCAAATCGGGGCGATTCACCTGACGTTATGATCATAAACTGACCGTAGGTCTTGATTGAAAACAAGCTTTGAAACTGATGGTTGACAGATGTCAACTGATATAACCTATATTTTACAAGTACATACATACCTGTAGTTACATTGTAAATTGCAATTAAAAGTTATTTGTAATTAAACAATTATGTGTTGAATTTTCATATATGAATTAGAATTATTCGCAATCAAAAACTTGCCTAGCAATAAGTATTTAAAATATTAAACTGACAGTAGAACTCACGTTGCCGTACACATATTACGCAATAATAGCATCTATCTTGTCCTTTTGTGTCGTCCATAAAACCCTGAATTATGTACTTGTTTCATAAAATCTATTATTTTTAATTGTAAGTGATTAATGGCGCACTTGACGAATATCATGAATCTATTAATTTTCTCTACAGATTTGGTAATACCGTTTTAGTCAAATGTTTAACAATACATCATAAGATTGTTGTTTATTTCTTTAGTGAGACTTAATTTAGATTATTGCTCAGTAATTTGGAAACCCATTTAGGAACATCAAAAACAACCCTTAGAAAAAAGAGGATTTATTAAATCAACAAGGATTGGTGGATCATGTCCAGATAGAGGATAGACACTTTGCAAAACGTACTAATTAAATCTTTTGATATCGTTATTTTACCACAGACGTAGTTTCAGTGCTGTCGTTCTGTTTCATAAAATAGTTAATAACCTAATTGATTGTTCCTATAAACTAAGTAAAATACTATACCTTGTACCACGAATATATTCAAGAAATAATAACGTTTTTTTTTTATATCCAGACTCCAAAATCTAATTTATGAGTTATAAATCACTTCTTTATTTTATGTTTCGTGCTACAATATTCTCGAACCGGGTGCAAACCAATTTTACAATAATATTCGTGATAAATAAAAACAAGATGTTGGAGAAGCAGTCAATTTAATAAAATCCAATAAAAACACCAACGTTTCGACTGCAATTCAGTCTTCATCAGGGTGCTGATACAAACAAACAGACAATAAATAAAACATACATATCTCATGGTAAGCAGTTTATTTTATTTGTGTACATTTCAACATTCTGGTGATATTTCAGCTGTGATATTATTTTAGTTAAGTTATTGTCTAATCCTGTGTTTTGTCCTGCAAGCCCTTGATTGGCGGAAAAGTGGTTCCTTGCATCTCTGTACGGTTACTTCACTAGAAACTTCTTGTATAAGTCAGTTAGTTGATGACTGTTAAGTAACATGTTTGTGTGTGTATTTTATCCTTTTTTGACGACAGATTTCTGTAAAATAATTTTTTACATGATATTCTTTATTTTTTAAAAACCAATTATGTAAGTCTGCTTACCATGAGATATGTATGTTTTATTTATTGTCTGTTTGTTTGTATCAGCACCCTAACGTAGACTGAATTGCAGTCGAAACGTTGGTGTTTTTATTGGATTTTATTAAATTGACTGCTTCTCCAACATCTTGTTTTTATTTATTCAATATCCAGTCGAGAAACAACTCATCTAATTAATATTCGTGATATTAAGAAATATACTCCTTGTTTCTTCTTACCCTAGAACTGGATAGTAGTCTGTTGGCCATTGTATTAAATGATAATAATAATTATATCATAGAAAGAGCAAGGTGGACTGTACAAGGTGTACATTTTAGTGCAAAAGTACCATAATAAAAATTTGTTTAATATACTTTTAACAAACCTTCTTATAAAGCAATTGAGTATTTGCTGTAGTGCTACATATTTAGAAAATAAAATATGAAATGTTCGTTAACAATCAGATAGGCATTTAAAACTCCTATAGACGAGATTGAGCGACTGGTAAGAATATAATACACAAAATAATTACTTAAGGAAAGCAACGGCTTGGCTGGAAGCGTTAAAGCCGGATCACTCGATAACGCAAGTTAAGCAATGCTGCCCGCGGTCAGTAGTTGGATGGGTGACCGCTTTGCGAAAACCCATACCAGTGAACATAGCGTGCCGTTGTCACACCACCGAAAACGAGGTTCCGAGGCGGCATATAACCTCAGCAGTTGAGACCGCTTATAAAAAATAAATGAATAATTATTTAGGAATGTATTCAAAATTCTTTTTTTTTTGTCTAAAACCGTAGTTTCATTCGTCGACCAATTATGACTTCTTCAGGGCAGTCTAATATCAAATATTTAACATTAGAGTGTGAAAACAATGCACATCGATTTATTTAATCTCGTCCAACAATAAACAAATTTGTATAAATGCAAGTTGGTCCATTTTTGTATATTAAATAAAAATTTTCACTGTAATATACAGTGAATATTTCAATTAGAGAGTATAAATAAACAAGTCAAATATCATTGTTATGGTCTCTCGATAAAAGCAGAAACACAATAACTTATATGATCAAATATAACTTTGAATTTATTGCTTCATAAAGTGAATTGAATGTTCTACTTCTTTCTTTAGTATCCCGGTTAAAGTTTGAAGGATCATATTCTCATAAATAAAGGGACACAATACTCGTTTTCATTCGTATGATATAATGGTGAGTATACTTTTACTTGATGTTCCAGCTCCGTTTTAACATGTGCTGTGAATACATTCTCCAGTTTTATTCATATTACCATGACCATTAGCGCACGGTTGAAAGTATACATTTCATAGAAAGGATGCTAGCAGACTGCCGCATAAAAGCAAGCAGATTTTCATATTTGAACAAGAATTTATACTTTGTCTATTTTTGTTTAAATTTTATCAAAGTAATAAATAAATTTGATTTAAGAATTACAATAATATTTATAATAGATGTTGCCGCTTTTGATGATTCATTGAGAAAATTCAGGGGACTTGAAAAAAATGTATATACGTCTCAAAAAATGTATCGTATATCGTGATGTCAAAAATGGCTACATAATCTGATAATATAAATTCTCGTTTAAGAGAGGTATAATGGCGATATAGTTTAATAGTATATTATGATACAAGTGTATAAGTAAGCTTTTAAAGCACATACGACGAGTTTAAGAGCACGACGCGAAGCGGAGTGCTTTAAAAGCCCTTATACACGTGTGTCATACGCTATTTTTCATTATACCTGCATCATACTCTGGAAAAAACTGAAAATTTTGATTTTGATAATTTTACGCGTGTGACGTTTGACGTATATTGTTTACCTGGAGTTTGGTTAGTATTTATTGTTTACGTTTACAGTTTTGACAGATATTAACAGTAATTATTTGTGTTGTTGTTTAGCAACCTTTAAAGCACTGCGTGTTTTAATCTTGCGTTTGTGAACGCTGTAGCGTGTTTTAAGCACGGATTATGATGCAGGTATGATAAAAAAGTAATTTTTGATATTTCTTTTGCAACGTTCCCCTTTGGAACCTCTAATTTTGTAGCAAACTCTACAAGATTCAATTAACTGTTTAAAAAAAACAATTGAGAATCGTTCAAAATTAGTTTTTAGTATTTTAATTTAACTTTTTTCTCTGAGACCTTTCATTTGATACTAAAATTGGCAGAATTCATATACCTTGCATAAAAAACAATAAACGATCGTCCAAAATTAATCTTTGATATTGAAGTTCAAGTTATGTTCCTGAGGTCTTTAATTTGATACCAAAGTCAATAAGGCTTAATCGATATTGATTATGTCACTTTTCAAAATGTGTTATATAAGTATGTACAAGTTTTTTCCTTAACCGGAAGCAATAACAGAAAAGTTGAAAATTGCAGTTTATATTCTAAATAATATTACTTTCATTTAAATCTTTTTTAAAGGTGATTTGATTGTTTTGTGTCAGTGAACTTGCACTTTCGGTTTTGCAATTATCAACTGAAAATCAACTCGCATTGTCATAAAACTTATATTTGTAAAGTTTAATTTTTTTCTCGTTTATGAGATATATAATATACGGACACATATCTGCCCACCTATGCATCCATCCATATATTCATACAGACGTCTTTGAAGAAATCATCAAATCGGCTTCTGGAAGCCTCAAACCATATACCTATATTCGCGAAAATTCTGCGATATTTTTATGATTCCTATTCTTTCTTAAAGAATAACTGTGAATGAGAAATGAACAGTTAAGTCTTTGGTTTGTGCTTTCGTGTTGTCAAATCAGATTATTTTTATTAAATTTAACGCGCTTTACCTTAATAGTATTAGTACCTTATTTCCGTTGTCAGAGCATAGTGCATTTTATTAATTTAGTGTCTTGTCTATTGAAAAAAATATTATAAATATTAAATGGGACCATGAAAATTCCTTGGATTTGGTTTCTATTTTGCAGAATATATTAGAATGTGTTGTATAATGCTTCATTATTTTCCAGTATAAGTTCAGTGAATTCAAGATAAGTATGCCTAAATTTTGTAATTTCTCTTGTGAGAAACGAACCTTGCGTAAAACATTATTAAATTTTATATTATTTAAAACACTCATTATGTCATTGTTATAGTAATAGTGTTAACTGTTCTGCAGTTGACCATAGTAAAATATTTGGTATTAATTGCCATGTATGTACAAAAACATTTGCTACACCAATTCGCAGTTAGCAAGTCACGGTTTACTCTGATTAAAATACCCAAAGTCAAACTTCATGCTAATCAAATAACAGCTTGGTAAGTCAGCATTTTGTAGCAGTGTGGTCGCCTGGTGTACGCAGCATTAGGGCTGTTATCTGCCGGTTTTTAAAACATTATTCCAGCAGTGGCCAGTCAACCGCGCAGCCGAGTTTCAATTTCGTTCGTTTGTTAAGCTGTTTATCCATGCGTTCGACATAGGGCTCTTTCTCTGCCGCCCACGCTCATACACGCAGATCGAAAATATTTCAAGGGGATGAACTAAATATCAAGCATGAAAGTTGTGGTATTTAAAATGTACGGGGGCATTTTAACGTGAGGTTTGTTTAGATTCTAAATTAGCAAATTTTAAAGTAGAGTAAGAGTTCTTTACTCAATTTACTCAATTTTACCGTAGCGTAGAGGTAAACGGTAGTATTGAACAAGATAGGGCGATGATGTCCGTGCAACTGATTGGTCGAAAGTCAGAATTTCTGTCAGCTTTCGAAGCGTACAACTTGTATATCTAGTAAAAGAATTTATGTGCAAACACATAACTTCTCGCATAAAGAACTTCTAAATGGTACAATTCAAATAACAAAATTTACTCTTACTCAATTATTTACTGAAATAAGTATACTCAAAAAACCTGATAGGCTTTCAAGTAGTATGCTATCACTGCCGCTTGATGGATTGCAACTAAAGGCTAATAAGAGTAACTAGAAGATTAAAATTCTATTTATGAAATTTGAAAAACATTATCGTAATTAGAATTTTAGTTATGGTTACACACACACATACACTACACAAACGTTATCGTAAGAAAAAAAATAAAAATCTGGTGTGGGAACCACACTACTTTCTTATACAAATAAAACCAACTGAACAGGTATGATTTGTTCCTTGCGTATAACTATTGTAGAAATTATTTGACATACTTATAGATATTATATCTGTTTAATTTTGTGTTCTTAGTTATGATTTTAATTTAAAATATTAATTAATATCTAGTTTTTAAAACTTGCTAACACATATTTTTGACACTTCACACCTATTTGACACATATATGTTAATAGTTATATACGATACAAGTACGTAAAGCTAGTCTTTACGTATGTGTATCGTACAATATTTTATCTACGATAAACCCAATAAATATAAAAAAATATTTTTATTTATGAAGTAGGATCACAATATTAAATGAAAAGTTTGCCATGATAAAAAATTTTTTGCAATTTTGGCGTGTTTAAAATTTTTAATCACTCGTTGCTTGGTAACCTGTGACTGCCCGTGACTAATGGGGATCGTGTTACTAAACAACCGTTTTACAAACTTGAAACTAACAGTTAAACATCAATTTTACACACTTTAGTTTTTGTTCCCATTGTAACTAAGATTATTGAAATATATTATTAAATACATAATTTAGTTTTTCTCAATATTAGAAGCATGTACAAGAAAAGTGCAAATAACTTTTTATATTCCAAATATTCTTGCTAACATTTTTCATTTGAAACTTTTTTCACAACTGATTCTATTTTTGAAAAAAAAAATGGAATTTATTGTTTTGTGTGTTCAGTAAACTTCATCTTCCGGTTTTTCAATTTCATTGAAAATCATCTCAGATCTTCATATTTTCATGAAACTTATAAATTCCAAATTTCGTTTACATATATTGTCTCGTTCATGAGATATTGCGCACACGGACATCCAACCATCCATCCTTCCATCCATCCTCACACACAGACATCTTGAGAAATTGGTTTTAACGGATTCAGTGGACGTCAAAATATATATTTCCGCAAAAATCTCGTCAGCGATTTTTTTCATTATTCCAATACACTTTGTATAAGAAAGTAATAATGAAAATTTTAGATGTGCTGTAATAGATGTTATAAATACTAAATAGCAAAAAAGTATGTAGAGCACTGCAAACAAAAAGTGTTTTTAAGAAAATAAATGGAATAATTTATTTTTGAATCCTATCATTTACAATACGTCAAATACCAATGATGATCCTGGATACTAGATATGCAAATTAACTCAAGATATGTACGTATTGTCTCTAAAATTGAAAAAAAAATATCTATTTAAAAAAATAAAGTATTTAAATATATTTCTTATTACAACTTATCGTTTATGGATATACCTATATAATATTACTTCATTTCATTTAATTAAATTTGTATGTTAAATTTATTCAGCCACACTGAAAATGTGTAAATTAAGTGATATTTTGATTTTTTGTTTGTTTGTTAATTTTACCTATACTCAAAGAATAAACAGAATTAATAAAAATATATACTATAAGCAATACTGTAAACTTTAATGAAAATGATATTAGAACGTGACATAGTTACCTATATGGTTATTATTATTAATTTTTTTTATCATGTTATAATATATAAATAAAGACAATTTTTTGGTGTATTTTGTGATGTTATTCAGATTAATATAACCTAACCCCTTCTTTATATTCTTTGCACACTAAACGAAAGAAAAAACCAAATTAATATTTTAGTGGTAGCTGTGCACTCATAAATTTTCCACCACTGTACCCTCCCCCTTTCTTCTTGGCATCCCACATCTATCGTTTATAAACGTTCATCTGTCCGTCTGTCATGTCTGCCCGTCCGTGTGTTGGGTTGTATGTGTGTTTATTCGATAGTCCCGACGTTTGTTTATTATTTGCCAGACGAGCCTGTTTGACTACCCATCCAATTTGTATGCTTTATATGGTTTTCTATATTGTCTGCCATCTTCAAAGATTTTAATGTCGGCCTCGGAGATGATTCTGCAGAATGTTTGTAAGAGGGTTAAAGGCAGGATAATTGGGAAAGAAGCTTTTGAGACTTGTTTGAAAATGCGGCTATACACATAAGCGCATGTGGTAGTTTCGGAAAATATAAAAACTAATACTGATAGAAAATATTCTAGCGGAATTGATCATTTTATTATGTTAAGAAATGAATGAGAACTTACTAAGGAAAGTATGGAAGGTCATTATAAAATAAATTTAAAGAAATTTGGCTCACCATCATTTCATTTTATAAAAATATTTCACTTTTAGTAATCCTTGTATAACTTAAATGAATAATAATTGATAATAAACTTTTATTGCTCAAAATACAGGCAATTCCACGATCTGACTCTGAGATCCTTGGAAACTAATTGCACTTCTTAATTAGACTTTGAATTAGAAATAAATGCAATGGACGTACAAAAGCTACCCTAGGATAAGATAGTCAAAAGTGCCCTTGAACGTCATGGCGCCACTGTTCACATATTTAGGACTAAAAAAAAGTTTCATCTACTTAATTACCGCCTATCACCTCTTCCTTTTTAAATAAATAATCCGATTTTTTTTTCAAAATAAATTTGAATATTTGGTTTACGCAATCGGATCTAGTTGGTAAACAAGTACTTCGTGACAAAAAAAAATGAAGAGAGAGAAGGAGAACACAACCACTCACAACCAACTAGTTCTCCTTCTCACCCTTGGGTCCCTTAATGCAATGGAGGTCTGATGACCCTCCAGTGTACTTCGTGACTTCGCTCGGTCCTAAAATACACTTTGACAACATAATTGACACGTTAAAAGTTAGGTTATCAGACACAAGGCGGTATAGCAGTGCTGCCAATGAACCAATCTTAAATATAAATTAAAGTTGTGAAATTGTGATTTAATCTAGACAAAGAAAAATATAAGGCATAATTGTAAGACAATTTAAAGTATGTATATCACTAAAATAAGGATTTTCAATAAAATTAGGCATTTAATTATAATTTTTACAAAATATTCTTTGTAAATAACATTTATATTGGTAACACTATATTTTCCTCACTACAGAGGAAAAACAAATTTTCCTCACTATTTCGGGAGGAGAACGGTTGCGTTTCCTGGCATGTCATGAAAAAAACTACATTTTTCTGTCAACAAGTTAGATACTTACTGTTCTGGAATAAAACGAAATACACACAAAGTATAACCAGATTAGTTTATATGTGACAGCTAAATCTAAAAACTACAAAAATGAAAGAAAGAAATAATGGAATTGTTACTCATTGCCAAACTGATGTATTGATATACACTTTAATAATTAAAATGTGAAATACACTACAATTTTACATTAAATGGAATGATTTAACAAATGTCAAAATTTTAGGTTCAAGTATTAATTATGTACTTAAAAATAGGATAATTTCGTAATAATGTGTTAGATAATGATAGAGATACCTGACGCAAACTATCTCTCTCGGCTCGCTTTTTCCATACAGGGAGAACATGGCAGTGCGCGTTCAGTATTACTATATTTCAGTGGTCACTAAGTATTCCCAACTGAATCCGATTGGGATTTCGAGAGAAATGAAAATGCGCTGAACACATAGAATAATACTTCACTCCACAGTTGCTAAGCAGAGAAGTACGCAACCGAGGGCAAAGCAAAAATTCAGATATGCGCATGAAGGTGGCTCCTTCCATTGTAGAAAGTGGCTCCGCCCTACCGTACTAGTGGGACAGACCTCGTATAATAAAAACTACGTAAAAATTCACCACATTTAATAAAACGCAAATTCCCTAATTGAGCGAGGATGCTATAGTATGCCAACTTTTGTCTTATTTAATAGAATTTGTATCTCACATTTTTTATTATTTGAGGAGTTTTTAACTATTCAAACACACTATGTGTGCACCTTTGTTGTAGAGTGTGACATTATAGCGTAGAGAGATATGGTGGATATGCTACAAGTGAGAATTACAAGATTATCAGCTAAATGTGCCATTATATGCCGGGATTATATGGAGGGTGAGCTACAGGTTGAAATGTCTGTGCAAATAATTTTGAATATTGATTTCCAAACACGAGCTAAACTGCTGCTTAAAATTACATTATGCTCCATTAAATAGCCTGTAGATTATAGACACACCAAATTATTATTTAATAAATAATTTACAATATTTACCAACAGAAACTGATTACTCATAGTTAGAAAATTATAGTATTTACACTCTTAACTGATATCAATTTGTAAACACTATTATAATGAATAATATTTGTATGTAGTTCGTTTTTATTAAAAGAATTAAAAATCTGTTCAAATATTAGTGGAAACATTTTCTCTGTCTACTTTAAAATTTATTACCAATTAAATGCATGACACTGTTGACTTTTATATCCAATTACTCATAAAATTATTAACAATTTTAGCGTTGATAAACGCATTAAACTTTTATCCCAATTTATAGTTTCAATTACACATACAGTTTTTCATTTTTGAGACTCGCCATGGGGATCTCAAGAAAATAGTTACAACTTCGGTTAAATTAGATATGGGCCCATAAACCAATTAAAATTTTTTTTTATGAAACTCTATTAGAATATATAACAATCAGTGAAAACTCGATGTGAAAATTTCATATATTACCCCAGATATGATTTTTCAAAGTTTGTGTGACATCATTGGTATTACTCCAGTGGCACTAAAACAACAATTTTTCATGATAGTAGATATTATATATTTTTTAATGAAAAAATATTATTTACATATTATAAGTCTTTATTTACAACAATTAAACTTAATATAAATAAAGATAAAATTAATTTGGCAATTTTAGAGTATTTTACTTGATATTCGAGTAAACATCATACGGAAGTTTGAGAACAGTGGCGCTGGTAGTGATGCAACCTAACCTCAACACACAATTTTATTCAATAGTTTTTCAACACAGCACAATAAAACAGTGAAATTATAAAACAAGTAATAGAAGCCCAACATATATAATCTTAAATACCAACAAACAATAGTCATTTGTCAAACTAGAGAGGAAAGCGCTTCTTTTTCCCCCTCGAGTTCGAAGTTTGCTTCATGAGCGCAGCGAATGAGGCATTTCGAACGAGAGTGGAAGAAGAGCTTTCCTGTTTTTAACAAAATTTTTTCACGACATGTTTCTAAAAACGATTTTCTCGGACCTAAAATATACTTTGAGAACACAACTGACACACTGACACGTTAAAAGTTAGGTTATCAGACATAATGCGGTGTAGCAGTGTCAAATTGTGATTCAATAAGAATAAGAATAATGTAAGATATAATTGTAAGATAATTTAATGTATGTATATCACTTAAATAAAGATTTTCAATAAAATTAGGAATCTATTTATAATTTTTATAATATTTTTTGTAAATAATATTCATATTGGTAACACTTCTATATTTTCCTCTCTAGAGAAGAACAACACATTTTCTTCACTATTTCGGGAGAAGAACGGTGGGGTTTCCTACCATGTCGTGAAAAAAATAAATGTAATGGCATTTCGTAGTTCTATTTTAGTCCACAATAGGCGCTGGGCGCAAGGGTAGACGCACGACTTGCACGTTTCATAATTCTGGCCAATAGAATAAAGGCGAATACTCGGGACTTCAATATATGCTCAATTCTTTATATCGCTTTATTGCAAAATATTTAAAAGAAAAAAAATACTTCTAATTATTCCGTAAGTATTACATGATTTTGATATAAATTTGTCATATTTCGTTTATGGTTTATGCGCTCATTAGACAAAAGTATTTTCGTATAATTTTTATATAATTTTCGAACTATCGCATATTGAATAATACGTTTCAAATAAAAAGAGTACATTTTTTTTTCTTCCTAACCACTGACTGCCATAATATAGTTATTTACTTTACACGTGGGCAAAGTAAGGAATTTTGGCACACGAAGCCGAAGGCTGAGTGTGATAATTTTATCGAGTGGGTAATTCCACTTTGCCCACCTGTGAAGTATAACGTTTTATCCAACATCTCTTAGTAAAGCAAAATTTATGAAAGAAATATTATTTGACAGTGACATATGCTTTAAATTTTCTAAATTAAAATGTCAATCGAAGTAGTTATCAAGGCGATGCTATTATTATTACTGTTATAAATAAAAAATTTCTCACTAGTGAATTTTCTCAAAATTATACCCACTAGTAGGTAATCTGTTACTGTCCTTGTTTAAAATCGCCATAGTAGAGCATGTAGTGACAGGTATTGGATAAAATATGTTTTCTGTGGCTCATTTATGGGGTAAATAGCTCCGTGGTAACGTGTCGGACTGTGGATCGTGAGATCCTCAGTTCGAATCCCACTGCCGACAGTTACAAATTTAAATTTACCCCTGTGGTTCCCCCTCCACTAACATCTTTGGGGGCTATAATTTGACGGCTGGTAACCGCACTTTATACGAAAAAATATATCACTTACCAAGATCTGCGTAAGCAGAGTGCCACACCCGTAATGGGTAAAAGGCGTGATGATATTTTTATATTTTATTTTATTTATAGTATAGATATGACATAAACTTATATTTTTTAATGGAATCAATAGTTAAAAAAATCTCATTAAATTAGATCTTTTTTTATTTCAATGATGTATTACTTTGTACACTTCTAATAATGTTTTACGCGTGAATTTGACAAGAATGTTGCTAATAATATTATTATGTATATTAAAATTTTGATACTCTGATTTCAGGTATGTATTGTTAGGACCAATTTTCTTCAAATACTTGATTAGGCAAAAACTATAAACAAACCAGTGATACACTGACAGGTTCATATTAACAACATGATAACCATGGGCTTGTTTATTCTGAAGAATACATCTGAATCCCCCATTATGCAGTTTAGTAGATATTTATCTATTATAGCCGCATTTGAATTCATTGATATTGCATTTAAAACTCTGTTCGGTTTTGCATGAACGTATAATGGTATCATACTAAGTAGTTTACAAAATATTCCACGTGGAGTTTCGCACAAACACAAATTAAGTGACCAGCGTTAGTGTAGCGTAATTTGGCCTTTGACACTTTGCGAGCAACAATTCAATTTACTTGCACCCTGCGTGGTTGCTTTAATTTTCAGTTACTGGCAACAGCGGCAACAATGCACATATACAGTTATGGCTTCTGTGATTAAATGCGGACGATGGTAAGTTACAAAGGCTTTTGGTGCGATAATTTGTTTACGAAGTTATGAACTATAAGTTATTAGATTTTGCTATGGATTAATGCTTCCTGTATGGTTTCTAGTGGATTATATGTGATTGGATTTCAATGAAATGGAGATAACCTAGCGTATTGAACTAGGCCGGGTTCAGGCATCACTTCCAGAGAACAATAAATAAAATAAAAACCTTCGGTCGTGGGTACGAATATCACAGAAGAGCATGGTCTTCTGCGTTCATATATTGACAAATTATCTTCTCATTAAGCGGCTTATGAACATAAATAGTTAGTCCGTTTATCAAGTGCATAAAAACCTACCCCCTAATAGTATATTATTATATGAGGGATTATGATAGTCATTACTCACGAAGATGAAGTTTTCGGCACGAGCCGTAGACGAGTGATGCAAATCATCCGAATACTTTTTCTACTCGGAAATCACTTTTGAAAATGAACGAAATTCCTTGAAAACAAATGTTGAAAAAGGCAACATAAAAATACACAATGACAACTGACTAAATGTCAACTGTCAGACGGCCGTTGCTAGGTAATCCACATCAAATCTTTAAAATAATAGTGATTACAGATTTCTGGCTCTGTGATTGGCCGAGAAGAGTGAATTATAAAATCATAATTCACTGTCGTGAATACTGCTATAATTCATCGAAAAAATTTAAATAATGGGGATATATTATTTACACAGGTGCAGAAAAACATTTTAACATTTAAACAGTACGAAATAGAGAAAAAAGTTTCAAAGAATATTTTTATTCAAAATTATTTTAGCTTTTACCTTGGAACATAGCAAAATTTACTTTAAGTCTATTATTTTACTAAGATATATTTGAAAAAGAAATCTTGCCTTGCTCATTTCTTGACAAGGTATTTCTTCTTGTTTCAAGAATTCTTGATATTTCTTGATTCTTGACATTTTAGGGGAATCCCTTCCTCTATTGTTTTATCCAATTCGAACGTTCAAGAGTGTAGCGTTGGCGCCTGCCCTTGCTCCTCCCTTTTAGTTTTAGTTAAATGTGAGTTAGTTAGTTAGTGTCAGAGAAGCTACATGTGGTTTCATTTATTGGAGTTTGAGCCATTGGCTCCCTTGTTCCGAATTCATAGTTTAAGTGTTTATGATACGGGCTGCTATAGCCCTTCCGGTTTAATCCGGATGGCAGTCAGTGGTGATAATTTCTCTATGTGTCACTGAGAAAATGTTTCGGGCGTCGAACCCTGTACTGTGCCATCTCGTCGTAGTCGACTGACTGTCGTACGAGAATGTTTTCATGCACACTCATACCACCAAATACTTTGGTGGCTTGTGTGAGCATGAATTCACGGACCGTTGTGACCTTTAGGTCGCGGTGAATATTGGCGTTGCGGACGTACCAAGGAGCGTTGGTTATTACCCTCAGGGCTCGGTTTTGAAAAACCTGAAGCTTTTTCATCTGCCGTGGAGTAGCGCAGCCCCATGCTGGTGCCGCGTACAGCAGTTGAGGTCTGATGATGGTCTTGTAGACCCTCAACTTATTAGCGAGCGATAGTTCGCTCTTTCGTCCGATCAGCGGCAACAGCTGCATCATGGTTCGCTTCGCTTTCTGCACGGCAGATTGAATGTGGCTATGGAAATTAGCCCGTTGGTCTATGATCGCTCCAAGGTACGTTACCTTGTCGCGCCAGGGTATCGGACGCCCGAACATCACCAGACTGCCATGCGGTTTGAGCCGCCTCCTCGTGATGAGGATGGCAGTGCTCTTGTCCGGATTCACAGTTACCCTCCACTTGATGCACCAGCGCTCCACAGCATTGACTGCTTGTTGGAGTCGCTTTGTCACAAGTTTCGGGCTGTGGCTCTGGCTAAGCAAGGCCGTATCATCTGCGTATTGCGCAAGGCTAGTGTTGTCCTCCATCTTCGGCATGTCACTGACGAAGATGTTGAAGAGGAGTGGTGAGATCACCGAACCTTGCGCTACGCCCGCTGTCGCTGTTTTTTCGTTGGAGAGCGCTCCGTCGAACCTAACCCGAAACTTCCTCCGACTGAGGTAAGATTCAATAACTTGCACCAAGTACAGTGGATACTTGAGCTGCAGCAGCTTCGCTAGGAGCCCTCTGTGCCACACTTTATCAAACGCTTTGGCTACGTCCAAGAACACACCACCGGTGGCCATCTTCTTGTTAAGCCCACTCGTAGCATATTCCACGACTCGCACTAGTTGGTGCGTGGTGGAATGCTTATCCCTAAAGCCGAACTGTTCCGGAGGAATTATATTGTTGTCGACCGTGTGCTGCAGAAGCAGCTCATGAAGAACCTTCTCGGCCACTTTGGCCAGCAGGTTCAACAGGCTGATTGGTCTGTGATTCTCCGGAAACTTGGCATCTTTGCCTGGCTTCGGGATGGTGATAACAGTGGCTTGTTTCCAAGAAGATGGAAAGTGTCTCAGACGTAGTGTAGCATTGATTATGTTTGTCAGTGCGACAACAGCTCTGGGTGGCAGAGCTCTAAGCGCAGCGCCTGGAATCCCGTCAGGGCCAGGCGCTTTGCGGATTTTAGTCTGCTGCAGCAAGTGTGCAACTTTCTTGGGCGTGGTAAATTTTATCGGCGAGTGCTGGGTTTCTCGCATTTTCCTGGCAACTTTACGATTTGTGCTGATGATGAAATCAAGATCAGCATGTTCGTAGTTGGGCGAACATTGGCGCTCGAGGCTCTCTGCAATAGCTTCGGCTTTATCTGAAGCCGTATATTGCAGACCTCCAGTGCTGTGAATCACTCGGGCTGGTGCCTTTTTGTGACGCAGCGCTTTGCTGAGACGCCAGAACTTGGTGTCTTCATCATCAGCTGATGCCAGGCATTTTTTCCAGCACTCGTTACGATGTTGACGGATCGCGTCTCGCAACTCAGTGGTAGCTCGGTTGTAGATCCTCTTGTCTTGAGGATCCCAACTCCGCTGCCAGTTTCGCCGAGCTAGCCTACGTTCCACGATGAGACGTAGAATTTCAGGGGGTAGTTTTGGACCTGGAGCCGTCCTGGTAGGGATGGTCTGGCTACAGGTGGTGATGGCTTGTTGGATCTTTTTAGTAAGATCATCAACAGCAGCCTCAAGCTGTTGCACGGAGATTATGGCTGGTAATGGACCTAAGTCTCTTTCCAGCACATCCGTGAACAGCTGCCAGTCAACCTTGCGGCTAGTGTTTGGCTGGTTGATGCTACACGCACCAAGCTCCAGGTCTAGCACTATGGGGTTGTGGTCCGATGACAGATCGTTAACTGTCTCTAACGTATAGTTACAGTTAACGCTCCGAAGCACGGCGATGTCGAGAATATCAGGGGCGTAACCCCTAGCGTCATAATATGTTGGCTCGTCCGGACCGACAACATCAAGCTGCTGTTGAGTAGCTACTCTGAGCAGGGATCTACCCCGCCCATTAGTTACTCTACTCTGCCATGCCGGATGTTTGGCATTGAAATCACCAGCCAGGATGACCGGCAGGTTGTCCTCGTTGAGGATGGACCTAATGTCATCTGGCTCTAGTGGTTTCGATGGCGAGTTGTAGCAGCTGACCACGCGAACGGGGCCCAGCCTTTCGGTGTTCACGACCACACCGCAAGTTTCCAAGTTAATTAGTCTTGGAGAATCAACGCCCGAGTGTTCGAGCGTCCTCCGGACAAAAACAGCGGTGCCGCCACCGTTTCCATCACGGTCTTGGCGGTGCGTCGTGTAGTTCCGAAGACTGCGCGTGTTGTGATGTGGCTTTAGGAACGTTTCCTGCACCAACACTATGTCGGCCCGGAGCCTATGACACAGCTCTTCGAGTTCGTTTAATTTCTCGTGAATGGAATTTGCATTCCACGAGACGATCCTCAGCTTGCTAGCGGGGTTTGTTCTAATTGCTGCCATTTGTAAAGGTAGCAAGTAGAGTAGGTAGCGTATTTAGCGCTAATTTCAGGAGGTCGCCAGTGTTTTTGACGCTGGACAGTTGCTGCACGAAGTCGAGCAAGCTGTTGCAGACAGCTTCCAGGTTTATGCCGGACAGCAAGTCTATCAGCCTGTTGAGGCTGCTGCTGTCGTTGGTGCTACTGGATTTGCTGCTGCTGATGGTTTTGCTGCCGTTTTTGCGGCCGCTTTTACCTTTAGCAGCAGCTGGCTTCTGCTTAGGCTTTTTGGCCTTGAGTTTAGCCGCTGATTTGCTAACAGTTGCAGTAGCTGTGGATGCAGCTTGTGCAGCGACTGGAATAGCAGTCAAAGTGATCGCTGGTGCAACAGCTGGAGCTGCTGCATTTGGTGCAGCAGCTGTAGCTGCTGCATTTGGTGCGGTGGCGGGAGTAGTGGCTTGTGAGTTTGTTGTTTGACCAACTGCGGCTTGTGCCGTGTTGGCAACAACTTTAGCGTAGGAGCGCTTGCTGTTGGCCTTTTTTAGATCAACAGCTTGCTGATACACTCTGCAGCCCCGGTAATTGGCAGTGTGCTGCTCATGACAATTAGCACATTTAGCGGTGTGCTGTTCGCGGTCTGTCTTTAGACACTCCTGAGTGGAGTGCATTTCACCACAACGAACGCATTTCCACGCCTTGTTGCAGCAGCTAGATGCATGTCCGAAGGACTGGCACCTATGACACTGCCCGGGAGCAGTAGATTTCCTCTTGGCTTCTACTGAAACCTTCAGAAAGAACAGATCAGTTAAATTAAAAATTGATCTGTTCGTCTCATTTTTTTCTAGTAGGACTGCTACTAAGTTCTGGGTTTTTCCCAGCCGGTACGCGTTTAAGGGTGAGAACCCTTTATCGCGCAATTCATTTATTATGTCTTCGATAGTCAAAGACTTTTCAATTCCGTGGATAACCACGTGTAGCGGTTTTTCCGACGGAAGTCTGAATGTAAAATATTCAGCCTGAGCTGCCGATAACAGCGACTGCAACTTTCTGTAGTCGCTCACTGTTTCAGGCTGGATTTTAATTCCGTCTTTAGTCGTTTTTGACGACTTTACACGGATGTTTGCCTGGCGAATTGCGTGTGCAGTCGCTTTCCACGAGCCCACGTTCGTGACGAAGATGGGCGGTGGAGTGCGCTGTTTGTTTGTTCCAGCTGGTGCTGGTGCTGGGGAGGAATCGGAGTTAGAAGATTGGCCCGAGGCCAACGTTTCGTTGTCTGTCAAGACTTCGAAACGGTTGCCTGTTGGCACTATCTGCGTGTCAATTTTTTGCTTTTTAGCATTGTTAATTATTAATTTAAAATCATCCGCGTTTTCCTTGTCAGGATTTATCGCGGAGGTTATTGGAGTATGCGAAGCGCATATTTCCATAGGGGCTGATAAAATTGTATCTCCTACCTTTGAGTTAGAAGTCGAAGCCGTTGGTTGGCTGGTGCCAGGTTCGTTCGTTGGTGCATCGGTGAATGTCACGACAGCACGTGGTCGGCCCCTCAGTTTAGCTTCTAAAAGCCTGATTTTCTTGGATTTCAGATCCAGCAGTTTTTTCGTCGTTTTGGTAGTCAAACTACTCTTCTCATAAGAGCTGATAAGCGCCGTGACGCGTTCCAGCTCACTGATGG
This sequence comes from Poecilus cupreus, assembly GCA_963942605.1. NCBI lineage: Eukaryota > Metazoa > Arthropoda > Insecta > Coleoptera > Carabidae > Poecilus > Poecilus cupreus. The sequence goes on along the minus strand of OZ012720.1, from coordinate 20,492,941 downwards.
TTTGCGCCATCATAGCTCACTGCACAAAACACTAGAACTTAATTGTCTTTGTAGTTTTCACTAACAACACTTATTGAAATCGCAAATAGCGAAACTAACTAACTACCTGACGGATGCCATACACGTATAAACGCAGGTCAATCTACACCAGGTACACAAAAACACGTTGCACTAACACGTGCGTCGAAAATTTCTACCTGCGAACAGGTAACGGTGCTCAGGTAGCCGTACGGCTTACTGGGTTACTCAGACTGTCAACCAGTCCAGAGGCCCAAGTAAGACAGATAGCGGGTACTCAGCGGGATGTTACTCGTCTGACGATCAGAGAGCAACTGTTAGTGTCAGATGTTTCGGCATAAATTAAGATTTCAAGAATATATGCATTTCGACCATATATTTAGAGAAAAAGGAAAATTATATATAAATAGTTTCAATTTAGACATAAGAAATTACACATTCTATAAAATCTTGTGTAGTATATTTACAACATTTTGAAATTCATATTGAGGCCGCCAGATGGTGTTAAAACCTGTGTACAAATGTGGAACGAATCTTGAAGTCCCTTTATTGACAAACGTATATCAAATTTTTATATTTTAATCATTAATGCGAACTGAAAAATTTATTATCAAGATATCAAGATTTCTTGACAAGAAATATATAAAATATGATATAAAATACTTCTTGTCTTGATTTCAAGACAAGAACAAGAATCTTGTGAAACACTAATTTTTATACCTATTCAGTATTACTGTTTTGACATTAGTTTTTAAATTATTATTATTCTTAAAAATATTAACGAAATATTTACAATAAAAGCGAGTGCTAGACTAGATCAAATATTATATTCTGTTATGGGATTTAATAATTCCCACAACAATACTGACAACAATGTGAAAATTTAGGGATTTCCTGGAAGATGGTTAAGGAAGCAAGGCATAAAATTTTGATTGAAAGAGAAAAGTGAACTAGGTAGGTACACGAGCTGGATATTTTAATCGTACTCGTAATTACGATTAATTGCGTTCATGAAATGTATTTATTACACAAATATGAATCCTTAAGAGTTGTAAGAGAGTGTATTCGAACCTTTTAACTTACTCATTTTATTGGTAATAAAATCGGACAATCCACCAGAAAGTAAGTAGTATATCATAAGATGAAAAAAATTTTATTTTGAGCTTTTATGGTATAGGCATGTCGTCTCGTACTAAAACTCTCACAACACATGTGAAATAGATACCTTTCTGCACTTGTTTCATAATGTAGCGGACGCGGTACCGACCAGCGCTATTGCTAGCGTCACAATAGGGAATATTCCCGAAGCTTCTCGAAACAAGAAAAGCAATATAAAAGAGCGAATCACCGAGAGCAGTCAGTCAATCAGTTAGTTGACTCAGAGTCAGTCAGTCAGTTGACTCCCGAGCTACTATAAAGAACTTGTGACCATAAATATATCGCTCGGTCTGAACATAAATATATTGTCTTAAATAAATATATCGCTCAGTCTGAACATTATCGTCTTAAATAAATATTGCTCGGATAGTTTATATAAATAATACTGTTTATTTACACTAGTGATAAGTGTTAGTATAAAAGTTCTAGTATTCGTTATTTTAGTGTTATATACCTAGTGTTAATTAACTTTTACTCTTTAATTATTAATTATTTGTTATTAATAATATTTCTTTTTGTTTAAATAAAAACGTTTAAATCCCACGAACGTTACAATAATATACTAGTTTGTTTACATAATACTTTTGCCAGATGTGCCGCTAAAGTCACTGACGGTCCCAATGTGTAAACCGCCTATAGGGAATCAAATTAACTAGTATTTTCGGATGTTTGGCCCAATTTCTTGATTTGAAATTTATAAAATATACCCATACACAGAAGAAATACTATAAAATAATATTTTAGGGCCCTTAAAACGTGTTTATCTGTTGAAAACTCACTATCGAAAATTTTTTTTCATCACAATTTGTGCGGGAGGGAAGACAGAATAGGCATTCAAGTAATCTATCATTTCCGGTTAATGGATTGCTATAATTTTGGGTGTGCAACTCGGGTTTTCCAGATCTAAGTTAGTGATATGTTTTTACGTGTGAAGTTTGGTCACGTCCCTCAAAGGTATTAATGGAGGGGCAACCCCACGGGTAAAGTTAAAACGAAAAGTATTGGCTGTGGGATTCGAATTAAGAATTTCGTTGTCCGCAGGCCTCAAATCGTATTCTAATAATCCCAAATTGTTCCTATCTGTTGAAAACTCATTATCGAAATTTTGAATCCTTTGCTATTAGACGATTATAATGGTTATTTGGCACATAAAATAATTTCTACTTTTGTAACATTTGAATTTCTAATGAAATGGTTAATTCGGTGCTATCTAAAAACGAAATTATGCAGTGGAACTTTTGATATAAGCAGTTTAATCCTAGATTCGGTTGAAGGCAGAGCAATTATATAGCAGCTTAAATTCTTACATGAATTATTATTATATTTGCTGTACATGCACATGTATGTCATATCACATCTGTTAGTCGCTAGCTAGAAGACTTCACAGAATACAAGAAACTACATTAAAAATGGATTATGTATTATGTTACTGTAGGTTAAAACCAGTACCAGGTTTATTTGTTTATTCTAGTTGCCGTGATTAGATGTTTGGTATTCGCATTTCATACTAAAAAATTCCAATGCCACAAAATGTCCCATCCAAGTATGAGCACTTAGGTAACATGGTCGTATATTAATTTCATTGCATTTTAAAATATACATTAATAAACTATCGTAATCATACAAACCCTTCTTACCTTTCATTGCAGTGTTCACCGAGCCATAGTGTGATGTTTTAGGAGTTCCCTCGCGGTAAACCATCCAAACTATCCATATTTAGAAAGTAAAATTTATCACTATTTTACCGAATTTAACCGAAGAACTCACGTCCTCAGTTCGATGCTCTAGCACGAAGCTTTTTACCGTATTTTTTTAATGATTATTATTTCAAGAAACCTTTCTGAGTGTGTAATAGCCTTATAAAATAATATTTTTTGTTATTATTTTCTTAACAGGAAAATACAAAGTAGGCGGAAAATACGTAATAAAACATTTATTCTAATTCAACGTACACGAGAGTATGGAATAAGTTAGTTAATATCAAATTAAAAGGAGTAACCCAACCGTGTTTTATACGACCTTGTGTAAAGACATTATAATTAAAATGGTAATTAACACGGTTATAGCATGAAACTACTATACAGAAAAACATGTTATTTGTGTCACTTTATTAATGTAAATATAATTAAATTTCGTCAAGGACTAAAATCAAAAAGAAGACCAATAATACGTTCAACATTTCTTCAATTATTTCCACATTTCTATATTAAGATATTTTTAGTTTAGTGTCGAAACATTTATGCTCAGAAAATCAATTTTTGTTACGTGTTTTTTGTTAAAAAGCATGATAATTAATCATACAATATATCATTTAAACTTACTTTTGGAGGTATGTAGTAAATGTAATGTTGCTAATGTAGTTAGTTAGGTTTTACGAGTACCTACATTACTATGAAGTTCGTTTGCTAGTTCTTACATAAAAGAATTAACGCATCGCAATGCGGATCATGCGATCCTCAGTCCAATTCGCAAAGTAAACAATGTCACCAGATTAGCTTTAGCTTTCTCCATCACTAACATCTTTAGGGGTTGTAACTTGACAGTTGGTAACTGCGTTTTACTGAGATCTGTGACGTACTCAAAATGAGTAAATGGTGCTATTTGACATTGTGAGGTGCTCACAATATATGAAGTCTATATAAAAATTGTTTGAGGAACCCTATGAAAATTAGTAAGTCAGGTTGCATGATTTAATTTTTTTTTGTTATATATTATTGTCTTTCTCAATCGAAAATATTGGTGTTATTTTATTTCTCTATCCAGTGTAAAATAGCAAAACTAATATGCTTTAACTTAGTTACAGTTACCAATCAAAAGAAATGCTTTTAATTTTGTTACATTTTTTAACGCATTGAAGATGTGCGAACACGTCTTGTCTTCACCACTGCTAAACTACCACTGTCTTTTGGGTAGACCGAATGCACCCAGCTATCCACTGACCTATATGGATAGGTAAAGGGGTGGGAATCTCTTCCAAAGCCAACACAAAGATTACCTAAAAATACTTAAACTTAAACAAGGAGCCTAGCCATTAATATACCAACAATAAACTTATCAACATGACAATATTTCGCACTAAGCCCAAATGACTATTTCTCTGAAAAACTAAAAATTTAACAAATCAAGTGAAGCAATAAATTAAATCCGAAGAAACAATAGATCGTATTCTGACTAATCACCTTGTTAGACATTACACGTATCACGTATTGGACAGTTATATTCTCTAGTTCTTTATCAAAAGGTGCTATTGTACATTCATAAAAATAACTTTTCGAGGAATGAAGTGACGAGCTGGCTTCGCCATTGTACTGGTATGAAAGCGAGGAGCGAAGTGACGAGCTGCTTTGCCAACAAACTGACAGAAACGAGGAAGGAAGTGACGAGCTTGTTTCGCCATTGTACTGGTATGGAAGCGAGGAATGAAGTGACGAGCTTGCTTCGCCAATATTCTGACATGGAAGCGAGGACATCTATTTAAATCGAGAGGCAATACAACACAAAAAGCTTTCTTAGGGCTAGCAACGCGATCTGGGCCCAGTTAATAGACTGTAAATGAATTCATTATGGCATTCAGTACTATAATAATAGCTCAATTTAAAAAATTGCATATTAATTGAAATATATAGTTCAACACCAAATAATTTATTTTAATATGTTGTTAATGTTATTAGGTTGACGACAACTTATGATAGATGTAACGATCCTTGTAGTATAATCAACTGTATATTTTATACACGTACTTTGTATATACCTACGCAGTAATTCTTAGGAAATTTGAAAAAAAATAGATATTTTTTCAAGCACTCTGTATGTTTGAACTATGAAAATACAAAAAAATATTTTTACTAATAATATAAACAAGAGAGTGAGAATAAATTGAAAATAATTTCGAAAACTTGTTGCCAGGCAATAGCCACGAAAGTCCGTAGGGCTTGAGTGGCTATTGCCAAATGGCGACAAGTTTGAGAAAGATACTGGAGAATTATTTTCTAATTTATCGAACTTTCGAGTTATATTTAATTAGATTATTTTTTGATTTCATCATCAGGCACAGCACTAAATCTATATTTTTTGTTCATTTTTACTTGTGTTGATGTTACTATTTGACATTTGACATCTGTCAACAAAACCAAAAAAAGCTACAGAGAATATTGCCGGGAATAATCATAAGAGCATTATTCTCAGTATAATAATGACAGGATTCGTTAAAACGCAGACACGTGATATACAATAAAGCATTTCATTGGTTTAAGGAAACGTCAAAAAATAATCATCGTAGTCACTCTTTCATTATTTTTAAATAAAGTTAAAACTATTAATAGTACTTTTGAAAATTATAATTTGAAATATTTACTAATTGGTGTTCAAACTAAAATGGATCTAAAGTATCATCCATTTTTTGAGGCAAATATTCTTTTTCTTTACAGGGAGACACACGAAAATAAAGAATAAGTAAATAATACTAAAACTTTTGTAGAAATGTTTAAGGTATGGAATACATTTATTTAAATAGGCGACCTAATTTTCTTTCTTGATGTAATGCGTATAACGGTTATCTATAGTAAAACTAGATTCCATGATAGTTGTAGGAAAACAAACAATCAAATAGAGTAGTAATAATTTTAAATTTCTTTCTAAAGATGGGTAGCAAAATATTAAACTAGCAAATTGCATTAAACTTTCATTTTATAAGAAGTCTTTTCAAGTTATTTGATTTCCCGTAAATGGTACCGCATTAATTTTACCTACAATTTCCTCCTTTAACAAAATCAACAAAGCTACACCGGATGAAATATCAAAACAACATCCATTATTTAAATTAAAACACACGCAAACATCACATTTTATTCTCAACAGCGCCGATTCAACACCAACAATCCCAAACACAAAAATCTCCATTAATCCAATCGAACCGTAAACGAATCAAATTATTCATCTACCGTTACAATAAATATTTGACAGCGCGCTTTAACCTCCCAGTGACCTGAGTCAACGGGCCTATATTTATACAGGTTATTCCGAAATAGCGCTGCTTTCGTTCTGTTCTCGGCCTGCTTGGATCGATATCCCGCGGCGGTGGGTATAGTGGAGAGTGGGGGAAATGCATCCGGGTGTGAATCACAACCCGTGACGTCACGTCACGTGGCACGTGGTATGTTTCCGGTTTGGTTTCTGAATGTAAGGCTAACGCGGTTATAGGGTTGGTTATGTAATAGCTAAGCGCGTGTACAATAGTTTTTTTAGGTTACGGCTGAGAATTTAGGTGCATGAGGAATGTTGTGCTATTCAGTAGAATTTAGAAGAAAGGCTTCGTAGGCGGTATTATGATAATTTAATAGTGGAAGAGTAAAATTTAGTAATTGTATAAAGGGCTGTAATATCCTCCTGTTTCAAAATAATTATTTACATGCCAAGTGGGGAATGATACTCTATCTGCATGTACGCTTTATTTGCGCTAATGCGTGGATGACATCTTCCAATAAGAGGTTTGTACAATACTTTTTGTAATGAACAAAATTATGTTTTGCTCAACTAATATTCGTATAGTTAAAAAGTAACAGCAGCAATAGTATATTATATTACGAGTGAAAAAACTAAGAATTTCGCTTACGCATATGACAAAGAAACATAAGTGAGTGAATTCGTTTCTTCACGAGTGTTGTATAGCATTTTGTTCAATCCTGCTATTGTAAGTACGTGCCCCTATCCTTGTGGTTCACATACACAATGTTAGGTTAGGTTAAATTTGGTAATGATAGATGAGTGGGTAAGAGTAGTGAGCGAAAGAACCTTCACCCACTCACCTGTCATTACCCATCCCGTTGCCCTAGGAATGAGTTGAGTGGACAAAACAGAAGGTTTCGAGCTCTGTATTCAAGAAAGAAATAACAAGATTCAATAGCAGCATTCAACAAAGTCATGTCAATCACCGGTTGCTAAGGAATTTAATGATATTACAGTAGAAAAACAATTTTTACACATATTTTTCCTTAAAATAATATTTTTTGATGGTTTTGATACATGAAAATCCGTGTAAGTAACATTTTATGAATAAATTTTTCTTATTTTGAATATGTATTTGCGGTAGAATGCCCGTGAAAAGAACTTATTATATGCTGCTTGCTATTGGAATTAGAAAATGTATTGAAGTACAAATTCAAGCACACATTTTATGGTGGCAGTGACTTTTATGTTTTAATTACTTTATTTTACTGTTATGAAATGAAGTTGAATATATCTGTGTATAACTGTTCAAAATTAGATGAATTTGTAACACGATTGTAAATATTTAATTTGTCTTAATAAATTACTGGGGGTGAGTCGAGCGGAAAATAGAGGGATGAACTCAAGGAGTACCGACCTGGTATCTTCTGATATTTGACGGCTGGTCGATCGGCTCCTAATGCCTTGATCACAAACACTTTACTGTTTTACACTTTCAAAATTAATCAAAACTTATATAGGTTAATACAAATTATACAATGTATTCGAAAAGTGCCGGGACGGTGAAATATCTCCAGAAATACATATCGAATAAAAAAAAACACGTGTTTTTTATTTTTCAAAAACCTATCTTATGTCACCAAGCACGGTCCCCCACCGCCACCCCTTGGGGGTGTTAATGTTCCGGTTGTCAGTCTAGCATTGAACTCTCATTCTTCTTCCAAACGCCTATATCTTTCGATAGAAGTGTACATGGTAAGGAAATGGATCAAGGAACATTACTAAATGCGCCGTTCGGTATAGCCTTTAGTAAATACTAAATCGGCACCTTTAGTATCTGATGCTCTTGAAATTAATATATAAACACTTTTATATTTATAATAATGCATAAGAAAGTCTTTACTAATTATTCCAAACATTCTATCAGTAACTGCGTTATGACAATACTTACATTGGTAGAAAGTTAAATTCTCTGAACAGAGTCTTGATTTGATAATAGTAAGCACATAGAAAATTGTAAATCTGATCACGAGTAACAACGATGGAAAAAATTGTTTTTAAAACAATACAAACTCTTTTGTTAGAGATTTTAAGTCAATAGTTCCAGACTTTAGGAGATTAAATGAGAACAATCATAGAGTGTTGCTAAATAGTATATTAAAGAACAATTTTAATAATTCTTATTTCAAAGGGTCTTGATGTGCAAAATAATCTACTATTTCTCTGTTTAACGCCTTTTACATTATTTTTAAATAAAAATCGTAGTTTCAAAATGTAGGAAATTTATTTTAGTTGATACTAATGTGTTTTAAAAATATTCAATTGTTTGAACTTTCAATTGTCAATTTACTTAAAATAAAAACGAGTGTAGATTATTTTTCTTGTACCCCACCTGAAATATGTGAAATGCTGAAAATACCGTCAAAGTTTACTCCCAGCAAGTCCCATTTCCTTTATTAAAATCAATACGAGTACAATCGTTTGTGTTATGTATGACATTTTTTATACATTATATTTTTGCAGAGTCACCAAATTAAAAAATATATATATATATATATATATTGAACTGCACTATTACAACACTTGAAATTTAACGAACAATTTTGGATGCTGTAATAGCTATGTTACAGACGCAAAATAGAAAATAGTTATTTGTTTCACTAAGCACCAAAATATCAGATTTTCAATAGAGGCTGACTTGACAAATAATTCGGTCGATGCTAAAACTATGTTTGGTGCCATGTCTAACATATTATTCTTTGCCGATTTTAGAATTAACTAATATTAATTTTGTGATTATTTTAATACAAATTTTGAAAGAAATTACCATTAAATTATGTTGGTACCCGATTGTTGAACGATTGATATGCGTTTGTTGAGCGGTTGATATGTAAAACGTTTTTACTGCCGAGGCAGTATGACATTTTACAGACTGTAAACTGTCACAAAAATCGCACTTTCACTCGAAAAAACATTCTCCTTTTGTGGACGAGTTTATTTTGTAAAATTGAACTGGTTGCCTAATCATATTTAGTTGAGTTCTATTTTCTTCAATTTCATTGTATTACTTACTCGTATTTACACGGTTCAATAGGCGAACATTTCATTTTGATTGGATCAATCGGCTTGAACAATGAAACTGAACTGGATAAATCCGTTTTAACGAATATGCGATTGATGAATGATAACAATTTAAAATATATTAACACATTATTTAACTGCATGTACTTTGAAAGTAACATATTGACTTATACACAGAACATATCGTAAATTATGATTGAAATGGACAATTGCTAAACTAATATATTCAAATTAAATTTTAAAATTAATAACAACAGCAAAACTATTTTTTATTTAAAATAAAATCCCAGCCTAGAACAATTTTTATTTCCCCTTTCTTAATTCTAATTTCGTTCATAGCTTATGCAAATGAAATTTTCAGTTGAAGTAGATACGAAAACGAAGAGAACGCGGGACACGGACATGGGACCCGAAGGACTCGAAAGTTTCCGGATTGATTTTCTTAAATTCTGTGAAAATTTTGAACACTTGGCACTAATGGAAATAGTTCCTCTAACGTCTAACGAGATCCGCTACTTTAACTTGAAATGTATATGCTGTTAAAAGTTTCGTTTAAAATTATAGTTTCCATTTTGAAGTAAATTACTGAATTTAATTATTTACAGCGGTTAGAGGAGTTTGTTTATTTACGAATTTGAACAATGTATTTTTTTTTTGTTAGCAATAAAATCTAAAATCTTAATTAGTATTTGTAATAAAATAAGAAAATATTATAATAAAGGCTCTAATCTAAGAATAATTGCAGACTCATCTGTCGCTTTTCTGTTTCTTTATCAGTATCAGGGCTTTGTTAGATTGGAACCAAAATATGTGTATGATATTAAACGAATTAAACAATATCTACCAATATCTAAATAGATAAACAGGTACAGTTCGGCAAGAGTATGATTATGTTTAAGTCTGCACCACTTTTTGTATAAAAAATATAAATATAAAATTAAAATATAAATATAAATTGTCAACTGTTTCATAAAATACAGTCTCTGATTAATTACAAAGTTATTAAGTCACAGAGACCGGCCAAACCAATGAATCGGTAACTACAGACGCCTTTCGTTCTTATTGAAACTCATCAGTGTAGTATATGTAGTTTTTATTTGTTAAAATACCACAGAAACCAGTGGCGGCTCGTGACTTTATTTAGGTAAGGGCTGCAAAAAAAAAACACTGACATACCTTTAATATTATTTTATTTTGTAAGTAAAAGTTATGTGGGTTTTATTTTATTTTTTAAAAATAAAATCATTTCGTCGTTCTTTTTGCATAACGAAATGCTCTATGACATGAGTAGGTATTTAAAAAGTTCTTCTATTCAATAATTTTTCCAATAAAGACTGTACTGAATTCATTTTATCTTTTTTTATATAATAATTATACTCTAATTATTTATATATTAGTAATTAGTTATTTATTTAATCTAAAATATTAAAACTTAGTTATTATATAACAATTTAATAACAATATACCTTTGAAAAATGCGTATTTTAGTCTACAACTTTGCTTTTACTACGCTTATACCATCTATATTGGAATATCACGGAGCTGCTTCGAGAACAGCTCTTAGTGTGGTGAGGATAAAGGTGCTGCGTATAGCAACTCTATGCATCGGTGTATAACAAATAGTATATAGCACAAGGGCAACACTTTCAAATTTAACAAAATACTTTATATAATTTATACAATATTATTATTGTTGATTAATTATTATAAATGTATATAATTATATCATTTTTTAACTCAGGGCAGCAGCCCCGCAGCCCTTACCCACGAGCCGCCACTGACAGAAACATCCGAATGTCTTGCCTAAAGTAGACAGTTCGCTGCAGTACCAATACCAATATACAATGCGTACTTGAAATAAAGGTATATTTTACGTGTTGGTAAACTATTCGTTTAATAAACAGTTCGACATGATTTTCTTTGAAATGGCATTAAGAGGAATCTAAGGCTAGCCGCTCCGCGACTCTCGTATAAACCATCATATCGTCAATGGGTAATAGTAGAAGATAGTAGCACAAATCGCCACTCTGTAGGCAACAAAATAACAAAAACAGATGTTCAATAATAAGCGGTTTAAAATAAATATTTTGTAAAAAATTATATAAAATTTCAATAGTTAAAAGATGTATCTCGTCACGTAAATGGTTGGAAATTATGTTTTTCATCTATGTTACGAATAATCAGTCATAGAATTGAGGATAATTTTAACGTTTTTGTAAGCAAAGTTTAATATAAAATGATGAATTATATTTTATAGCAAATATCAACTTAAGTAGATTGCACATTCTTCTAATTAATTTTATTAAATTTTCTTTATATATTTATCCACAACTGTCAAATAATATTCCCATAACTCAACCGTTATTTATCAATTAATGACCTTTGTTACTGTTGCAAATACAATAATATTGACAGTTCGATGAATTAATATTATTCATTCGTTATGTCAAATTCAAATCGTACCTGTCAAAAGAGTAAATTCAAAATGACTAAAGTAATTTTGTCCCCTTAAAAAGCCAAAGACATAAATTTTCTCATTTTTTCATACTTTTATTGTCTTTTTAAGCTTAAACTGTAGCTGAATAATTGGTTTTAAGATTTTCTGCTAAATGTCAAATCACTTCAAAATTTTGTTACAACAGTACGTAGCCTAGTGATGGCTGCTACAATTTGTAATATCATACATTACATGCTCATTGAATAATATACTATTATTCTTAAATATCGTCTTACTTCTCTTAGCAACCATTTGAAATAGATAATCGTTTCACATTACCGTCACTTGTCATGTTATTTACCTTATTCAAACCACCAATACTTAGTACATGCATGTCAGTGTTTCACCTCAGGGTGAATAGGAATGAGTTGGTCTCGCTCCTGCGATATTCTCCCTGCTGCTGTTTCTGTAACTTGACGTGCGGTACACGTCCAAATATAACGTACCGTAACGCCGTAACCGTAACGGAATGTATGAACATAAGTTTACGGCGGTAACGGGTGCACAGAAGCGTCTAACATCGCAAGAAGAATAACACGAATATTTTCTCTTGCTTCTTGTAACATTGTATGAACTTTAACTTTACTTAAATGGTGAATGTCTTGTCTTGTAGTCTGTATTTGAAAAATATATTTGTCAAGAGATGTTGAAAACAAATTCAAGTTAAAGTATTTTAAGTACGAATATAATCTTGTCATATCATTTGACTGAATCGTGGTTGCAATATCTCATCTATCTATAAAAAGTGAACTTAGGTATGTTTATACAAAGCTACATCGTTTTCGAAGACACATATAATTTTGCACATGACTTATTTGATACCATAAAAAAATTAATACTCCTTTTAACAACAATTTACTCAAAATTTTGTTGCAATTTGTCCAAATTTTGTCTCCAAATTGCAGTCCCACCCATGTATTTTCTACAACACTGGAGTAAAAGGTTTGACAGAATTCAGGATAGGAATAGGAATACAAATAGTTCAAGAGGGAGTTTTGAAAAATACAAAATCATGAATATTTAAAAAAGATCGAGTGTGGTATCAAATGAAATATGTAACTCTTTTTATTTTGATGCGATTTGTCCAAATATTTAATTTAAAAAAAGTAGGCGAGATTTTTCTGTACCTACTTTTTGTACTTTTACTATTTTCAAATATGGTTAACCGTAGATGTTAGGGGTGAGGCGTGAGAAATATTTAGTTAGGGCTTAAAAATAATAGTTATTTGTCAAACTAGAGAGGAAATCGCTTTCTTTTTCCCATGGGCTTCCCTCTCGTGTTAGACGCAACATTTTTTTTACAACACCTTTTTAAAAATGATTTGCTCGGACCTTAAATACACTTTGACAACACAACTGACTCGTTAAAAGTTAGGTGCAAAACGGTGTAATAGTGTTGCCAACGAACCAATCTTAAATATAAAATAAAGTTCTCAAATTGTGATTAATCTAGAAAAAGAAAAATATAAGATATAATTGTAAGATAATTTATGAAGTATTTATAATAGGGATTTTCAATAAAATTAGGAATTTCTTTATAATTTTTATAATATAGCATAAATTTTTTTGAATACTATTCATATTGATAACACTTCTATATTTTTTCCTCTCTAGAGAGGAAAAACTCTTTTTACTCAATATTTCCGAAGAACGGTGGGGGTTTTCTGGCATGCCGTGAAAAAATCTATTTTCTTGGCTAATTTTAATTCAGGAATAATAATTGCATGGGTTTGTTCAGAAAGGTAATAACTGCAAAAATTTAGTTTTGTGACAAACCATAAAAAACTGAATAACTTTTAGTAATGTTAAATAAATGAATACACAATTAGTCATATTCTGTGCTTTACTTATAAATTAGCACTAAATTCAAAAAAATACAAAAAGCAAAATAAACTTAATACTAAATTATCACATTTTACGCAATTCGTGCCTTATTTATTTTCTTAGTCTATCAACTTATCACACTTCATTGTAAATATAATCAGACGGCATTGTAACCATATCTGATTTATTTTGTTTAAATGTGTACTTAATATATTATTATTATTCAATATACGGATGAGAGTGTCAGGCTTGCCCGAGCTATAAACAAAATCTAAAAAAGTAGATATCGCGAAGTCTTGTTTTTGTGACCTAGAAACATCTCGGCCAAATGCTCAAGACTTGTAATATTTTATTTTTGTTAGACTAAGGTCAGTCTTTCCATCTAAGAATAAACTTCCGAATAAGTTATTCGTCGAATAAATAAAAAATTACGCATCAAAAAATGACAGCTAGAACAATTACTGACATTTGAGCTATGATTGGCCCTTAGAAGATGTGCTAGAATCTCACTGTACATTACTTAGAAATAAACCAAACCCTCTAGTATATGACCTAATATCATTCAGTTTAATTGAATTTTATCATTAAGTTCAGGAAAGGAAGAATTTCAGAAGAACTTACTTTTTCTGCACTAAACTTATATTTTTAAATCAGTAGCTCCGTAAAATGAATACGTACGGCTTCCGATTATGCACCAAACGGTCAAGCGTATACGAAGCTACGTGAAAAAATGTGCAACTAAATATCCCTAAAATTGTCAGTAAAATAGGGACGAGATGGAGAACGGCTTTTCCAGGCTAGCTGCTATAATACATGTTGTGTAACTCAATGCCAGTTTAAAAGTGTAGTGCACGCAAACATCAATACATTCTGGTTGCATACTCTTTGCTCCACTTCAGGAAGTGACTGCTTCACAACTTATGCCGTCATGCGCCGTCTTAATATATATTAGGTCATTGGTATTTACCATTTAGAATTTAGCGATTTAATTATTCTTATTCTATGATAACATTAGAAAAAATTTCATGCAACCAATTCTAAATTCAATGTATGTAAATGGTCAGTTTGTAGCATCCAAAATTAAATATAAAATAGTGCGTGGGTAACATAGATTAACTATATAATTAAAATAATTCACATCAATATCAAACATTTTCAGATGGTATAATGTATATACTACTTTCAGTTATTTTACAATGAGAAATAGGGATAAGTCGACTAAAAAAAAAATAATAATAAAAAAATAAAAAAAATAGATCACTACGACACAGTGCTGTGTATGTATATGTCGAAGGCATTTAGAATAATCCGGCATTTAGCTAAATGTCTAGGTATTTAGCGAAATGCCGGCAATTAGATGAATTTTACTTTATTCTTCTATTTGACTGGCGGAATCAGGCAATTAGATGAAAAATCGCGCATTTCTCCATTAGCTGGGCGCGGTTTAGGCATTTGGAAGAATCATTCATAACATTGTGATAAATTTTATAAATAAATTTCACTTATTTGTTACAATAAGGTGCCAATAAATGGTATCGTAAATTTCATAAAATACCTGCTTTTTTTGCGGCAAAAAATGTAATTGCAAAGCTGCAAAAAAACAATGCCAAACAAAACGATGTGCCTGCTTCAAAGCAGGTATTTTATGAAATTCACGATGCCATTTATCGGCACCTTGTTGTAACAAATAAGTGATATTTGTTTATAAAATTGTTTATAATATTATGAATGATTCTTCTAAGTGCCTAAACCGCGCCCGGCAAATGGAGAAATGCGCAATTTTTCGTCTAATTGCCTGATTCCGCCAGTCAAATAGAAGAATGAAATAAAATTCATCTAATTGCCGGCATTTCGTTAAATGCCTAGACATTTAGCTAAATGCCGGATTATTCTAAATGCCTACGACACATATATATATATATATATATATATATATATATATGTGTCGTAGGCATTTAGAATAATCCGGCATTTAGCTAAATGTCTAGGCATTTAACGAAATGCCGGCAATTAGATGAATTTTATTTCATTCTTCTATTTGACTGGCGGAATCAGGCAATTAGACGAAAAATTGCGCATTTCTCCATTTGCCGGGCGCGGTTTAGGCACTTAGAAGAATCATTCATAATATTATAAACAATTTTATAAACAAATATCACTTATTTGTTACAACAAGGTGCCGATAAATGGCATCGTGAATTTCATAAAATACCTGCTTTGAAGCAGGCACATCGTTTTGTTTGGCATTGTTTTTTTGCAGCTTTGCAATTACATTTTTTGCCGCAAAAAAAGCAGGTATTTTATGAAATTTACGATACCATTTATTGGCACCTTATTGTAACAAATATATATATATATATATATATATATATATATATATATATATATATATATATATATATATATATATATATATATAGAGTGATGATTGATTACATCAAAAAAGTTAAATAGTAATTTTCCTCTACTTGGAACCAAATAAACTATGGAAATATTTATTTGTATTTTTTTTCTAAATCATCAATATGCCATGAAATAACAAAATAAATTTGATATTAATAAAGAGTTTATTTTATTCAATACATTTTTGTTGACCAATATTTTGAATATTTTGACTATAAAACCATTTCACTATAATTTCTATTTTTTTCTTCCAATTTATACATTTTTAATTAAGATACTTGAAATCAAATACTGATGACAGATACAACCAATAACTTTTAAATGATGATTTTAGGAAAATTACCAATAAACATTTCCGTCACTTTCCGGTTTCCACTCTCAGATAGAGTAAAAAATTATTAACTAACGTTTTATTCTTAATTGTTTGTGTACTCAAACTAAATATTATGAGCTTTTGAATATTGAGACAGCAGTTCAAAAAATATGCATATTTTGGGGATATTCAGAGATCGAATCATTAATAGCACTATCCAACACAATAAATTTTATGCTACAATCTACTAAACACCTTTACATTGTTATTATGATAAATATGGCTACAATTTGTTCGTCATATTTTAGTAAGTTCAACATAGCGTCCTGGATACTTTTTAAATCCCATGTGATTTTAATTACGCTATGTTTCTTCAATAGTTTAGCTCTACATGTAAATGAAATTCTAAATACATATATTTGTAATATTTCAAAGTACGGTATCGAGTAATTACAATTATTGATGACAGACTATTGAATTCTTTTTACCTCCCGCCACATCCTGTAAGGGAGATATAGAATCATGCTAAAAATTGAGTAGTGAGTTTTCAGTGGATGAACATGTTTTCGGGTCCCTAGAATACGATTTTAATAGTTTCGCGATGATGTCTGTGTGTGTTTGTCTGTCAGTCTGTTAGTCTGTGTGGATCTCTGGAGTTACGGTTTCTCAAAAACTAATATACCGAAAATTTTGATATTTTGTATATATCAATTGTATCCCCTCTGGAAGAGCTGATTAGTTTTTGGTGATAATCCAATATCCAGAAATGGTAGTTTAATTGAAGCCCTATCAAGTTATTTTGAAATATCTCAGTAAATTATGGTTTAATGGAAATTTTGTAATTAAAATTATGTTTAAAATATTATTACTTACCTACAATTATTGTTTGAAAAATTTTCCTCTTACTATCACCATTTTCGAATTACAAGACGTTAAAAAAACATATTTTGATATTTTTGTTTAAATCTGCTAACCTGTTAAAAAAAAAAAAACAACGGTTGTAAAATGCCATTTTTTGACATGTGTCATAATTTTTTAAAAGGATGAGCGTTTCTTGATAGTGGTGGTCCGTGTTTCTGCATTGTTCGCTAAGAAATCTATGGCGGGAGGTATTGAGGTGCCCACAACAGATTTTTATAAATTTTGTAAGTGGTATACATCTACACCTCAGGTATTACAAATAAAATTAATTCAAAATTATATTCTCTGTTGAACTATTTACTTTTTATAATAGGTAATTGCTTAATGTTGTCTAATAAAGTTCATATCGTAGCATTTTTTGATAAGGATATTAATATGACGTCATTCTCTTAAAAAGGTCATGCATGAAACCATTGACCTATTACAAATTTATTAGGTGAATTGAGAGTTGACACAATGCTTTGACGTACATTTTATAGCATGATAATGAGCAAAGCAAAATTGTTTTTAACCTTGAAATTTTGTACCCAGACAAGGCACTCGCAGATGCTTAAGTTATAAATCAGATTTAGATATACGAGTAGGTACATATTTTATTTAAAAATTTGAAATACGTGTATTAAAAAAAAACAAAGACAAGCTCGCTACTAGAGAACCATACCTAATTTATTGTCTTTACCCCAGCGGATAACATTTTTTAGTTCATATGGAATATGAATCGTAACAAGTCATTATTGTACTAGTGGCGAAGATTTTTCAAAAACAAAGCGAATCATTTATAGTCATTTCTATACTTTTATATGTGGAAGTTGACATTGATTCATATACAGAATTATTATCTCGGTAATAGGAATTACAATGCGCAGGTTATTAATAGTATATTACATAACGAGAGAAGTAAGAAGCAATTTACGCACGAGTGAAAAAATTGACACACGAGCCGCGTAGCGGCGAGTTTGTAATTTCACGAGGTCGTAATTGAATTACATCTCGAGTTTTGTACTATACTTTTTCTACGACCACTCAATACTATTTCTAAATTAAAAACAATATTCAAATAGTTAGAAATTTATTATGCTTTTTTGTTTTCCCTAATCTATGAATTTTTGATACACAAATTCGTATCGTTCTCGAGATTTTGTCACCAAAAGATTATTTGTTGCACTTTTAGCTTTAGCTTGTATCTCCAGTGGTGTTCCAATTGAAATATCACTATCGCTTGACATTTCTTACTTAAAATATTAATAAATATAAGTAAAGGATAATAATATTTAGTAGTATATATTTACCTCACAATAAAACACAGATTATAAACTATAGATGCAGATGGGAGACTATAAAATATTACCAGTTTACATGTAATATTCACACACATAACCTAAATGTTTGTTTGTGTTTATAAAAATAAACGACAATTATTGAGCGTAGGGATACATGACGAAACATAGTCCCCTCTACATATATTATTGAAATATTTCTTGGTGTCATAATTTATAATAAACCCAGCAAAATATTAATTTAGTTATAAAATTTTAGCAGTTAGCATTTGAATCCATAACATTTAAATCTAAGATTTGATGCATCAAATTTTAATTATATTGGTAATGTGACAGTCAGTAATGCCAACTTAAATTTCATTTTCAAGTGTTACGTAATGAACATTACGTAACACTATTCGTAACAACGCACTTACATTGATTGTAGTTTGTTCTGTAATGACATACTTTCAGTAGTGGTCGTAGAAAAAAGTATTTTTTCCGTTTTTTTGCGATCTATTTAATACATTTTCCTATTTCAGGTACACAAAGTCAATTTTGTGACACTGTTTTTCTCAAAAACAATGCTACAAAATTGAATTTTGTGCAACTGTTTTTGGGGAATTTATTATTTGTAAAATTAACAGTCTGTCAGACTTGGGGCTGTCATTGTTCACGTAAAATCGGAGCCTCTGCGTCGGGGTTGCGGCCTGGGATCCGATAGGCCCCGAGGGAAAAGCCCCTTAGTGACCAGTGGTATATTAAACCTAGCGTACAATTTTATTAATTTTTATTTAATTTATGAACGTAAAATAGGAAAAATAGTATGAATAACTCGTGTTACAATGCTTAATTGTAATACTCGTATTTTGCGTAACTCGCCTGCGGCTCGTTTACGCAAACTATACTCGTATTACAAAAAAGGTCATTGTAACACTAGTTGTTCAATATACTATTTTCTAATTAATCCTTGGAGTTGATTCTATTTCGTCAACCTTTCCAAACTCTATGAATCGATCTTTCTCTAATCCCCTTATTTCGTTGATCTTTCTAATTGATCTGTTGGACACTTCTTTCTATCAAATTTAAAAATAAATTAAATCATATCAATTTTTTTAATAAAACACCAGGATCGATTAATCGATCGTTTGCCCAAACTTGGGGTACAAACATATAATTAAACGTGTGTTGTTATTTATTTCAGTGAATATAACGAGCAATTAGAATTTTTGAACAACTTAATATTTGCTATAAATATTTACAAACTCATCCCTGCGATGTATGAAAGCAATTATTTTTAATCTGTCTTTCGTCTTGACCGGACTTCTGATGTATTCTGGTAATAATAAACTTGCAGCTACAAGTATAAAGCAGTACTTGAAATACCTATGTTTTGTATCCTGTGCTGTTCAACAATGAATAAGAAATGACGCTGTCTCTCTAACGTCTCGCGTTATTTGTATCTTTAAAAGTATTCTGTTTTTCACTGCTTTATGAACACGTATGGGTGTATGTTCTATTGTTATAATAGGTTTTGACGTATCCGCGACCGAGTGTATTAATAACGTTTTTATTTATGTACATTTGATGGTTTATGCGAAACATTTGAAGTAAAACGTAAGTAGATAAACGATACTTGTCATAATAATTTATAAGTTATTAATTATACTATTGACTTAAATAAATTATTTAAGTTGAAAATGCATTTAGAGTTCATTGTAACGATTACAAGATATTTTGTTTCAAGTTTCATAAAATTTTTACTTTACGTAATTCTTCATCAGAAGAACAGGTACACAGCATAAAGTAAAAAGAAACAGTAACTAAATAGATAGAAGAAATTATCACTCTTCGTTCTACCGGTGTTTTTTTTTTTTAAAGAAAAACTGACAGAACCATGTCTATCAGTTTATAGAAAACCAACACATATCAACCAACATATTCATTCACTTTCAGATCGTCATCCTTCTTAAAAAAAAAAAAAAACAGTTTCCACAAAGAGAAGTTTGAAGAAGAAAATAGAAGGGCTAATATATATTTTTAAATGAATGGCTGTGAAGAAAATAAGATTTTCAAAACTTTTCTTCCAAAAAGAATAAAGAACAAGCTTGAATTAGAAGACAATGAAACGTTTAATACCTGTTTGTACCTGCCGTACATTCAAAATTTTCAGGCAAAATTTAAAATACAAAAATTCTGTTGCGTAATAGGTACGAAAAAATGCAACTGATAACTTCTTTGCCAATTAATAGTCATGCTCATAAGTTTCAAAAAACATTTCTTTTTGATTAATATAAACAATAAACAATATATTATCACTCCTTTTAACCATTTTGGGTATGGCATGCTGCTTACGCAGAACTCATAGGGTGATATATTTTTGAGCTTGAATTGCTGATACCAGGCGTCAAGTCACCGCCCCTAAAGGTGTTAGTGGAGAGGGAACTACAAGGGTAAAGATAATTTTTTTTTTCTTATTTTTGAAATTCATTTAGTTTCATTTTAATTTTATTTATAAAAATTTGCTTATTAGAATTTTTATATAATTTTTTTTTTTTTGAATTTCAGAAACTAAAATATTACAAATCTTCATTCGCATCTCCTGCAATGCAATATCCAAATACTGGATTTAATAGTCTGTCACTTTGTGGTATAATCTATTTCCACTTATTAATGTTTCGTCTGAAGGGACAGAAGAAAAGTAAAACAAAACAGCGTTTCAACCATTCGGCTGTATTCACTAACGAGCCGAAGCCGAGACAATGAAATGAAAGCGTCAGCTTTTAATCTACTATTTTGGTACCTATTTAAACAAATAGCTATTTACTTGGAGGAAAGAAGAGAGAGGAGAGAGCATAAGCTTATATTAGCGGTTAGGGGAATGTAACCTAGTGAGGGCAGACGCAGGAAAGCCATGGATCTGGTTGGAGTGGGGATTTGCGCGGTACATACGTTCAGAAAAAAACTATACGGCTGTCAAATGCTGATGATTGCTATAACAACGCGATAACAGCGGTTCTGGTTGCAGTGGGGGAAGCGGCTTCACTATCGCTTGCTAATGCTCTCTTCTTTATATTCTTTCTTCCAAGGTTATATAACTTGATGCGATTATAACCTCTATGGCTGGTTTGCCAAAAAGCCCTATCTTCGCCACAGTGTCTTGGTATGGTACTGTATGTTGTATTTCTTCTTGAAACAAATAGTAATAATAATAGTTGCAAAATAAGTAACTTTAAACAATAAAAACTTTTCAATATGTATTTTGTGTGTTTTTTTTTTTATTTAAATTTTTCATTTTGATCTTAAGATCACTAAATCCTACACAGATTGGCTATGGTAGATACATTGTGTTGAGTCTGTCTATTTATTTACATTTCATTTAATAATTTTATGTCTATTAGGAATTTATGGTTTTTTTCTATATTCTAAGGCTTGTTATTTTGTTGTTGTCGGTATTTCGAGATTTCGGTCTGTGGACTGTGTATTTTGTGCATCTTCGAAGTTTTTTTTTTTCCTTGTAATTTGAATGATGCAGCTGTCTCATTATTTTGTATTGATTTAGTAAATTTTAGAATAATTCTCTACCCATAATATGTTGGGATAAATATTGTACATTGACTGATTTTTGTCGATTTTCTTTATCGTACATGAAAGAAAATAATGTAATACACCCCACAATCACAATATCTCTTGCTGGCGGCGACTGTGGCGTCGGCCGGATCTGCCCCCTGGCACCGCCCCCGCCCCGACTTCCCTCACCACAGAACTGCGTGGATTACAGCTTGCTGTAGGATTAAAGAGCGCGGATAACGGATTAACGTGTTGGCGATGGAAGGAAGACGCCCTGAAGATACGCTAGACGCTGCGGTGCTCCGGCGCTTCAATGCTCCGACGCTCGCTGGCGATCTGGTTAAGGTTTAGGAATGGGGTTATTAGGGTTGATTCGTGTTTCTTTGGGTCATTGGGGTTAGTGAGGTTATTGCTATTGCGATTTATATTCCGAGTTTCATTTAGGTAACTGTTATGTTCGTCAGTATCTTTTATTTATTATGTAGAATGTACAAATATTTATTAATGAAAGGTTAAATTGGCCAGGAAAGATTGTGCAGTGATACATTTTATATAAAATGTTAAGGTAATAATAGATTGTTATTCACATTCAATATAGTAATATTTTAATTCATAACATTTCACAGGTCATTTTTAACAGCAATTACAATCTCCCTGGTGGAGTTAACTCATGAGTGGAAAGTGTTTATGTATGATTATCTAACACCATAGTCATTAATCTCTGTTAATGTAAAGTAAAATTAAATATAATTATAAATTCATAAGTACTGATCTAAGTGGCGTAGTGGCTATGTCACTAGCATAGCACACCAGAGGTTGTGGGTTCAAATCCCACTGAAAATCATTGTCGTTTTTGCTGTTTACATATATTCACAATCATCCAATCATCAGTCGGCATATGACCAAAGTAGTTAGTCCGTTTACAATCTTCATATAAAAAAGGAATAAGTTAGTATAAAATTCTGCAGCAACTTTTTTTTTATTTTAGGAGAATACTTTGCTTCATTTCACTGTCGGAACTTTTGGACAACTTCACTATACATACGATAATTGAGAAAATATGAATAGTGTAATTTAGACTCATACATACATACATAACGTCACGCTATGTCCCACTTAGTGGGGTAGCACGAACCCAGAAAAACAGTCAACCAACAATCAATCTCCTCCAAACACTCCTATCCCGACACACCACTTTCGCCTCGTCCACATTCATAGTGCGATTCATACATGCTCGTTTATTCTTCACACTCGGAATCATTCGTTCACGCAACAAACCATCAATCATACCCAACCAGTTATTCCTCGGACGCCCGCGCAATCGTTCACCTTCAATCTCACCCACATATATTAGTTTCACCAACCTTTCATTCGACATTCGCTCAACATGTCCAAACCACCTCAACTGACTCACTCCCACTTTCTTAACAACATTCTTCTCAATCTCACACTCATCATACACCAATGTATTCCGTATACGATCACGTCTCGTATACCCACATACTCCTCTCAAATATCTCATTTCCACAGCAGCTATACGTCGTTCATGCTTCTTCATCCACACCCAACATTCAGAACCATACATCAATGTAGGCACTAACACACCATTATAAACACTCAATCGAGCATCTCTAGATACATTCACGTTTCGAGCAAATGTACCCAGAGCACCCAATACCTTGCACCCTGCAGACACTCGCCTTTCAATCTCCCGGGCAATACGTCCATCCCTCGAGAACATACTACCCAAATATACAAATTCATTCACTTGTTCCAGTCTCACACCATTCACTGAAACATTACAATCAGTCACCAAATCATTCTTCTCAAACACCAACACTTTACATTTATCGACATTCAATAGCAGATTTAAACCTTTCCCTACTTCATTTATGCTCACAATCATTCTTCTCAATTGCTCCTCAGTTTCACCCAACACAACAACATCATCCGCATAAGCTAACGCAGGCACTATATGTCCACCAATACATACACCATCAGTTCCATTCAATGCCTTTCGTAACTACACATCCATATACAAATTAAACAACCAAGGAGACATTCCACAACCCTGTTTCACACCAACATCTATACGAAACCAATCACTCAATCTACCATCAACTCTCACCGCAGCCTCACTTCCTTCATACAACGCTCGAATCGCTCCCAACAAATTACCATCCACACCGTACTCTACAAGTACATCCCACATAGTCTCTCGAAGAACACTGTCATACGCTTTCTTTAAATCGAGAAAGCCACAGAACACCTTTTTGTTCTTATCAAGTGACTTCTCAACCATCATTCGAAGAGAAAACAATTGATCTACACAACCTCTCTCAGGCAAAAAACCTCCTTGCATATCACTTAACTTCGAAATTGTTAAGGCTCGCACCTTATGAATTAATATTTTTCCATACAACTTCCCTACCACACTCAATAAACTTATCGCTCGAAAATTTGTACATTCACTCGAACTGCCTTTGCCTTTAAATAAAGGACAAATAACAGCACGTTTCCAATCATCAGGAGCCACGCACCGTTTCAAACAAAATCTGAACAAATAAACTAACCAATCAAATAATCTTTCACCACCATATTTCAACATTTCATTTGTTATGCCATCCAAACCGGGAGCCTTACCATTCTTTAGACGCATCAATGCAAAGCTGACATCACCTTCATCTATATCCCATTCAACGTTTCTAGCATTTCTTGCATTTCCTCCCCTACTATTCACTCCATTTACATCACCATACAATTCCTTAAAATACTCACACCATCTATTCCTAACATGTGACTCATTCCACAACAACTCACCATTCGCACTCTTAATTGCTTTCACTGGTCTTGCACTCCCACCTATTAATCTCTTTACAGTCTGCCAAAACATTCTCTTATTCATACTAAAATCATTCGTTAATCTTTCACTCATCAATTCATCGAAACGTGCCTTACTTTCTCTTACGACTCTCTTAACACATTTATTCTTCCTCTTGTATTCCATCAGGCATTCATCACGCAAAGTTCCTGGTACATCCTTCACATTCAAAAATCTCAAATACGCCCTCTTTTCTCCTCAATCGCTTCTTTCACTTCTTCATTCCACCATGCATTCTTCGAACGACAGCCTAACTTACATTCACCACAAATTTCTTTCGCACATTGAAGGACAATGCCCTTAAATTTCACCCAAACATCATTTATGCAACAATCAAAATTAGGCTCACATTCAGGCAAAGATTCGTTCAATTTCTCTACAAATAACACTCGAACATCCTCATTCTGCAAAACATTGGATTTCACACGAAACAAGCTCCCAGAACCTTGTACCCTCATTCTCCAACACTTACCTAGACGTATACGCGACACAACCAAATAATGGTCATTCGTTCCAAGCTCAGCCCCTCTTTTCACACGCGTATCAACAACCAAACTCCTCAAGCGCTCATCATACAAAACAAAATCAATCACACTACGTCTATTCGTACTTACATTCTCCCATGTATATATATGAGCTAACTTATGCTTAAAAATGGAATTGGATATGAAGAGGTTCCGCTCCATACAAAAAGAGACTATTTTCCTACCGTTATCATTCACTCTAGAATCCCCAAATTTACCTAACACACTACCAGACACACTACTCTTTACACCCACCCAACCATTCAAATCACCACAAACAATCACTTTCTCGCCAGGATCACACGCATCAATCACGCTATCTAACAAATTCCAAAATTGATCCTTTGCAAGATCACTTTCAGATTCAGTTGGGCCGTAAACGGACACAACGAAGATTCTATGAAAGCCTACCTTTAATCTGCACCATAAAATTCTCTCCGAAATACAACAATAATTTCTAATACATGCTTTCATTCGTTCACTTACAACCATGCCCACACCATGTTTTGCTCTAGCATTCGCACACACACCCGACCATAAACAAAACATTCCATCCACCTCTTCCTCGCTACAACCTTTCTGCATCGTTTCACTCACACATAAAACATCCACATTATACGTACGCATTGCAGACATCAATTCATTTTTCTTTCCATTTATACCTCTGACATTCCACGTAGCAAACTTACATTCATCAAACTTCGCCCATTTATTCTTCATTTTCACAAAATGAAAGATTGAAAAAGAAACGGGTTCTCTCGGTACAAGAGTAGGAGTCAAGGTAGCTTACCAGGCTTAGAAAGAAGGAAAGGTAATAAATTATAACATATACACTCAAATATACATTTACATACCCGTAACTATCCCGTAACCAATGTAAATAAAATGAAAAAACGTCAAAAAATTATGCAAAATTATAAAAATTAACCTAAACTTGAATATAAATGAAAGATAATACTTAGCTTTATTAAATGTGAGGTGCTGAAACCAAATATCAGTAAATCTCAGTAGAAGAAGGCGAAAAACCCAGTCAAAAATCAAAAATTGGACCAGATGACAGGAACGCACCTACTTCTGTTCCACCGCACACAATAGTTCTCGCTGTTTCCCCCACAAAGAGAAATGTCAAATTTATGAATTTAACTCAAGGAGCAGCAAGAGATTCCACTCACAGGTAAAAATATGGTCCCGTCGTTGCCATGGTAATTATAATTGCGGCCACAACCGTTAGATTATTTTATTCAAGATAATAAAAAACAAAGTCACATATGTCAAAAATAAAACATTTTGAAAGAATTATTTGCAAATAAATACAACGTTCAAATATCGAATGTATATTCGCTAATCCATTTGCATGATTCAATTTATATCAGTGAATTTAACAATCTAATTCTATGCACAATTCGTCTTACATTGATGCTATCTATGAATCTCTCAATTCATTATTTAAAGGAAAATGTTTGGTGGAAAATAAAGTCTTCGTTTCGTACTTAATAGATTATTAGAAATTCGTATATATGTACTTCCCAGTTGATGGAAATCCACTGAAAATTTATTTTCAATGATAATTATATAAATATCAATATTTGTAATTTCAGTACTCGCAATATCGTACCATTGTACATCAATGAAATATTAATTCACATAACGATAAAACTCTAACTTTAAGAACTTTTCAATATAAACTTATATTTTTGGAAAAATTGTGACAGATGTGACAAATTTTTGATATTCTATAAGTAAATATAAGTGCGGCCAGATCCGGCAGAGGCCCGCACAACACGCAACTAATTTACCATGCAAGTGACATCTCCTGGTGCCCCTTGAATTTACTTAAACACATCTGTTTTCATAGACAACTACAACAAGTTACTTTTTTGGGGAAATTAAATGAAGAGTTTATGTGAATAATTAAGGATGACCCTGTTAACTTTTTTAAACTTAATTGTATATAATTATTTTATGTGATGATATGTTAGTCATCAATCTATCATAGTTGTTATCACTTAGATTTAAGGTAATCTTTGTTAAAAAATAATTAAATTTATGAAAAATAAATTGTTAAAAAAAATTAAGGATGATTATGCAATAATTCGATGAAAGTTTCATCACAGCCCTGCGGTATAAACTATATAATAAGCCCTCGGCTCTAAAGAAACATTTCCAACCTAAGTTGTAATATCTCGTATTAGTACATACCAAATGTGAGAATGTTCAATTCTCGGATGAATGTTTGGCGGTGCATGAAAGCGGTGCATTACACGAATCCAGAAATCGAGTTCACGTAAGAGGTAAGGCTGTTAACGTTTAACCGTTTAACCGGAAAACCGGTTAATTGGTTCGACTGGTTCTTTTAAAATAAGAAACCGGTTTTACAGATAATCGCGGTTTTCCGGCTAACCGCGGTTTTACGGTTAACCGTGATTTTACAGTTCTACAAAATCAGAACGAGTATTTTCTGTAGCAGGAAACATTCTAAATGCAAAACGGAATTACTTAAAACCAAATATTTTAATGTCATTGTTTTTTTTGTATCATATTTAAAATAAAAGTTTTGTTTAAAACGAAAAATGTTGATGTTCTTATGTTTTTTGCATCATCGTAAAAATAAAAATTAATTTTATCATAAATAAAAATCAATTAAATTATCGATTATCGATTAAGACGAGCGAATAACATCGGTTATAGTGCGTTTCCCGGTTAATCTCGGTTTTTGGTTTACCTCGGTAAACAGCGATTTTCGATTAACCGCGGTTTGGCCGACGGTTAACCGGTTACCAATTTTGTCGGTTTTTGACACTACTAGTAAAAGATTTGTGCGCAACTTTTTTGTACGAAAAGTTTAAAACTTGTAACTAGCCCAGAATAATACAACGCATGGAAGTTGTTCCAGGAGGTACTATTTCTAATTATCAAAATTGCACTATTTATTAAATTTAAATTAAGAATTGAATTTAAACTAGTCTAATTTCTTTAATACGATGTTACAACTTAACTATGTTTGTTGCTTAATGTGTTTTCCAATAGTTGTCAGGCAACATTGTGACAAATGCACTAAATTTATTATTTGAAAATTAAATTTCATTCAGGGTATTTGACATACTATCTTTTTTATTTATACAAAAAGGAAGTATTGTAATCATGAAAAAAAATCGCTGACGAGATTTTTTCGGAAATACATGTTTTGAGGTCTACTGAATCCAATTTGACCATTTTATCAATGATATCTGTGTATGTGTGGATGAATGGATGTGTGTCCAAGCAGGCAATAGATAAGATATGGTAACTATTAGTTTCATGAAAATTTGCAGAGCTGAGTTGATTTTGAATGAAATTGAAAAACTGGAAGAGGAAGTTTAGTGGAAACATAAAATAATAAATTCAATATTTTTCAAAAATAGAATCAGCTGGAAAATAAAAGTTTCAAATAAAGGATATTAGAAAAAATATTTAAGGCCGCTTTTTTAATCGCTGGTTAGTGCTTCGGTTAGGGATAACCATGATTAAAGTTCGTGTAAGTATTTTTCAATTGCTGGTTACTGCTAATCGTGGTTAAATATTGCTGTTAACCACCGAATTCTTAACCGGCCAAAATACATTTTATTCTCATACTTCAGATTATTTTATTATTATTACTTCAAATTATAAAAATTGTAAACTAAACTAACTCACAAAAATCAAATTTGGATAACACAAGCATATAGATTTTCTTCTTATAATTATTTAATAAACCTATTTAATATTATAATATTTGTACCTATTTAAATAAATGATCACATATTTTCAAGAACTTTTACACAAAACATGAAAATTCTTTGTAATAAAGCATTAATTATTGGTCTTTTGTTCCATTAATTCAAGCGATTTTATTTCCAAATCTACATTAATTTGAATTTTAAAATCTCGTTTCGTTATTTGCTGGTCCATTTCTTCCAACAATTTATTGTCATGCTTACATTGTAGTTTTATTAACTCTTATTTTGCTTTTGCAATAATTGTAGGAAGTAGTTTCTGTATCTGTTGGTGTGTCCTCAATCAATTTGTCACCTGAAGTCAAGAAAATATATAGATACAGTTTTATAGTTTCAAGAAATTATTACTCAAAAGTAACATTATTGATACCCAAGTACTACTTGATACAAATCTCCTTGGCAATACTTCTAGAGCAAGTCGAGCCAAAGAATAAACAATTTCTTCCGATGTCAATACTTTTATTTTTGGTATTCAACCGCCTATTCGTGTTGTTTAGCAGCAAATTTTCTTCTAAAGTTTCTCTTAATACCTATTTTCATATTTAAATTTGAATTCTTTAGAAGATCTTAAACGTTATCCCTTCTTGAATTAAATATACCGGTAATCTTCTCCAAGCAATTTTCTTCTTTGGTAGTACTTACTTGAAGCAGTTTTTTTTACATTCTATAATTTTGTCTTATTCTTTTATTAAATTGACTATTATATTTCATTCTTCTTGTGTTAAATTTGCACTTCTGTTGCGTTTTTCTGCCATTATTAAACTTATTATTTTACACAATTTCAAAACAACACTGAAACAGTTGATGGCAGATGACAGCTAAAGCAATGTGCAGATAACAGTTTTGTTGCCAACCTGTTTAGATATGTAACTAGAAACTTACTAATCAGAATTAAATTAATCGGAGATGAATATACGATTGAAAAACACACTGGTCTTAACCACGATTAACTTGTGCTGGTTATCTCTAATCATTATTAAGTTCACCGTCAATTAACCAGCTAAAAAAAACCGGCCCTTCGAATATAAAATGAGATTTGCACTTTTGCTGTATGCTTCTAATTTTGAGGAAATAGTTATTTGTTTAACTATGTACCAAAATATCAGATTTATAGCAGAGGCTGCTGTACGAAGCAAGGTCGAGTAAATGAATGCTGTTGGTGGAGACTTGAGAAATTGACATATCCATCATTGCTGAGGTGATGCTGTCTATCTTAAATGTGCTCACAATTTAGATAAATAATTCTTATGGTGAAACATACTGTAAAATTATAGTTAAAAAACGCAATCTAGCCGTATATTTTTGAGGCAAAATTAAATATATAATGTGTTACGTATACTTTTGTTAATGAAAAAATTAATGGTTTATAATCGTGTTATATAGAAAAAATTAAATACGTATTATAAAATAATTCAATCAATGCTATAAAAATGAATAAAAACGAATTAAAGAAACTGTTTATGATATATTTACAGAATAAACTTTCATCGTTACTTATCTTACAACGTCTTTTTGCGTTGAGATATCCTGAAAGAATTCAGGAAAGTTTCGGTTTTACGAGAACTTTTACTTTCTGCTCTGGTTGTCCTTGTCGGATGTCAGTTGGCCGTGTCTCGTCTCATTTGATACCCGATAGGATAGAATTGGACACACATAGCGCTACCACTACCGGTTATGTATGGAAACGGAAATGTTGAAATATGTATGAAGTTAGGACTCGAAGCCAAACTTTTCTGCTGACTTGAATTGGTTAGTTTAGTTTCACAACCGCAATGGAACGTAGAATACGTAATATGATTTTGTGGCTGCTACTCAAACATACCATTTAATGAATTGTCCACAATACACTTCAGGATAAATTGGTGTTACAAGATAATGCTTTCAATCCGTATACATTATTACGTTATATTTTGTGCTGGAGGCTAGGCTCATAATATATTCAAGGATTATTATTATTATTACATTAGAATTTTATAGATCGGCATTTTGTATAAAGATTTGTCAATATAATATATAAGTACATATTTATTACAAAATTATTGGTATTTTAGATCAGTTTAATGTAACTGAGCAATAAATATTGATCATCCTTAATAGTATATTGGGCTAACATGTCATTATTAAATACATATATGAATAATAATGTACTAAATATAGTAAAGAGCTCTAATGTGACACATCAGACTGTGGATCATATCTTCACTTCAATATTAGAGTCGATATTTACCATTTTAACATTTCTACTGATCAAAGCTGGACAAGTACCAGGTTGAAAGTACTTAAATATTAAGTACAAGTACTGGTAGCGGAGTACTTTGAATCAAGTACTAAGTACCAGAATTTTGAAAGTACTGATTCTTAAGTACAAGTACTTTCAAATTTTTGGTCTTCAATTTTTCCAGAAACATATTTTCGTTCTATACAATTTATTTCTTATTGTTTTTAACGTAATCCAAATATCACGTTTGATTTAAATATTAATTCTTTCTAAATTTAATAATGGTTTAATAAAACTTCAGTATTATGTTTGCTCATTTATAATTAAAATTTTTTCCTGAATTATGAAATACGTTAGGTGCTCATTAATAAAACGAAAAAAGTTTGTAAATTACAATTTAATAAAAGAAAAGATTCAGTTTCTGTCAATTATTAATAATTATAAACAATATATTAAATGTGTTTTAGGAATTATTTGATAAAAGACTTTGTTTATTTCTAAAACTGTTTAGTTTCTTATTGAGACGTCAAGCTCTTATATTACAATTATATTCGTCATGTCATCTGGTGCCAAGTGTTTCCTTATCGAATGTGTAAAAATTTCACCTGTCAAAACTAAGCTCTTGAAGGGTTTGCAAAAAATAAAACAATGTAATTTATTCAATCGAAGCTGGTAAGAAACTTTTATTGTTAATAACAAATGTAACAACTTTAATAAATGTAATTATAATTTTAGAGCTTAAAATGACCCTAATCAGAGTCAAAACGTTGTAATAAAAAAAAAAAAAAATAATAAAAAAAAATGAACAAATACTTTTATCCAATAATTCCTTACAAAACATCAATTTTGAGGCTCATACTAAACTAACTTTAGTATTTAAGTACATTTAGAGTATCCAAGAAGTATTTAAGTACTTTTTTTGGTACTTTATTACCATTTTAAGTCTTTTAAGTACAACCATTTTACCTATGGTACAAAACATGAAGAACTTTTGGTTAAATTTTAAAGTACTTAAGTCCAAGTACTAAATATAAGAAAAGTACTTAAATTGGTACTGCCCAGCTCTGCTACTGACGAAAAGATAATGCAACAAAAGAACTGAGTTGATTTTGGTAACAATTGCAATTCCGGAAGTGTAAGTTTACTTGGCACACTAAATAAAAAATTCAATTAATTTCGAATATTAAACCAGGTATAAAAAAAGTTGCAAATAAAAGATGTTAATAATATTATTTGGGACACGACTTGATTTTTAATTAAACACTATGGAGTTTTGTATCAAATTAAAGCCCTCAAGGAAGTCAAAAATCAAAAATTAAATTTTGGCGATCGTCAGTTATTTTAAAAAGATAATTCGGTATCAAATTACAGGTCTCAGAAAAGAGTTGAATTAAAAATGTCAAAAAATTATTTTGAACGTTTGTCAATTGTATTTTACAATAATTAATTGAATCTTGTGGAGCTTGCTGAGCTGACAGAAGAGAGCTATCAAATATAGATTTTGAGTCATCATCATTTTGTTAATAGTTATTACATTCGAAATCTTTCGAGTTTTTTTTTTATCGAACTAAAACTTTCTGAATGGAGAATTTACACCTGGACCAAGAAGAGACGAAATAATTCTTACCAGGCTCAGAATAGGCCACACATTAATCACTCACAAACATATACTAGAACGTACTCCAAACCCAACATGCTGCAATGTACCATTAACTGTAAAACGCATACTAATTGATTGTCAACAATATAATCAATCCAGAAACAAATATCACCTCCCAAACACAATTAAATAAATCCTGAAAAATAACACATATAAATAAAAACGTTGTAAGATATCTAAGAGAAATAAATATTGTAAAACACATAATATAAACAAAACTAACTCTAATTACACAAACAAATTGTAACCAATATTATACAATGGCTTTAATAGTCTAGGTGCTGAAAAGCCCAAAATTATTAATAAAAAAAAGGAGAATTTATATGATTAGATCGTTATGATAATATATGATATTTTTTTGAGATATACATATATTTGAATTGTTTCCTTCAATTTTCGCGATTCGATAGGCATAGTTTTTTATGAGAATAAACATCTATTATGCATTTATTATATTTTCTGTAAAAAAAATATCGAGTGGTGAGCACACCAAATTTATATTTATATAATAAGCATCGGCGAATTTAATAAACTATAATAAGTGTAGTGTGGTCACCATAGGATATCTTAGACATATAGCACAATACTTTATTAGGGAGCACAGATATTTTTCGCTAAAAATCGGCTCAATTGAAACATTAATGATTTCAAAGAATTTTCATACTTTTATACTTTTCCAAAAATTTGTTATTTTGCTTAACATTATTATAAAATATACAATAATAGTAAAGAACAGAAAGTCACATTTTTCTTAGTTTCACCAAAACCAAATATTTTTTTTGTGACGATGATGGGTAAGTGCCCTCCGGCCCTACGTGACAGTAAAATTGACAGACGATAACTTCTCTCACATGAACTATGTAATATTTGCGCTAGTGAGCAATTCTGAAAACGTCAAAATTATTTTTGAGAATCTATTATACGATTTTATATTGTATAATTAGTGAAAAAGTTATAATTACGCATCATAAAATTGTGTTTACTTACTAAAACGTTGTACTCTTGCATTCTTGATGCAAACAAAAACCTTCTGCTGATATATTTTTAGTTATTGCGCGCCAAAATTGAAATGTTGAAAATAGTAATTTCTTTATTTTTAATAAGAGTATTCTATTACAAAATATAGGCACTTTGCACCGCATTTTACATTTGCAAAGAACCCACAGAAAATAATAAATCATATTGAAATTCTGGTCTTGCCAGTAGACTCTCCATGCTGTATCAAATGTAATGATCTGTCTCTTACAAACAATATTTTTATTACATTTCTGCATTTAATCTCCAAATAATGAACCTAGCTGTCATCATGTCAACTCATGCTGGTTCTACGACGGCAATATTCCCCCAAACAATTTATTTGGCCTCGTAGTTGTAGTTA
The DNA here is from genome assembly GCA_963942605.1 of Poecilus cupreus. Lineage (NCBI taxonomy): Eukaryota > Metazoa > Arthropoda > Insecta > Coleoptera > Carabidae > Poecilus > Poecilus cupreus. The sequence goes on along the minus strand of OZ012720.1, from coordinate 20,458,543 downwards.
TGTCCTATCAGACGTCTTAATCTCTGTAGGACAACAAGCAAAGCCCCAGCAAACATTAACAAAGGACACTTCAATGAATCCTATCTGATAATTAGTAGGTGTGCCATTAAGTTTTTGCTGTTGAAGATTTATGTTATTCAATTTAACTTCCTGGTAAAAACAGAGTAGTAGAGATAAGTAAATTAGACTCGTGAAGTTAGACGGAAGTTGTGACAAGAGATGACAACTTCCGACATTGATGCTAACTTCAGAATGGTTTAAATTGTTGATACTAATTCTGAGTGTGACACTGTGTCTTCGCAGATCTCGGTTTATGATATAAAGATATGTCAAATATGTGTTAATTGTAATTAAGTAACTTTATAATTTTCTGTTAAGCTTGTCACTTACGATTAAACAAAGGATTGTGCCAATTCTGGGTAAATTACTATAGTTTGGGAGCTGTCCAGGAAATATGTTTTTTGTAATAACAATTGTTAAGCCTGTAGTACACGATCAATATATCATCTTGTTTTTCATAAGATATTCAATACGAGAAATATTGTATCGTGTACTACTACACATTTTTCATCCAATGTTTCGCAAGATTTAGAAAACGATATTTTTTTATACGGATCTAAAATATTGGACTGGTAAAACAATTGATGATAAGTCATGATATAACTGACAGTTTTTTAATGTTAGTACATTTAAACATAAATTATCTTACTTTATTTGACTTATTATACTTATTATTTATAATTATACAACCGGCATGAAAAGTAGTAAGTATAATACCAACAGCATATAAATGTTCATCCACTTTATCGGTTATCATTAACTGTCAAACTGTCATTTTTTTATTCACCGCGTATGCGTGTCATATTTTCAATACGAGAAAAAATTGTATCGTGTAAGATCTAAATAGTTTAAACCAATATATCATATTGTTTCTCGTACAATATCCAAGATGATATAAAATCATATTGAATATCGTACGAGAAACAATATGATACTACAGGCTTTGATATTATAGGTAGGTATAAATTGAGTTCATTTAGGGCTTGGGTTACGTAATTATGGAAGGGAGTTGATTTTTTTTTCTTTTGTGGAGGAAGATGATTTCATAGTTTGGATGTTATCAGTTATATACTTGCGATGTTAAGTATACCTGTACTAGCGATCAATAAAATCGAAACACCAAAATAATAAGAATAAATGGAGGAAATTTAACAAGGAGGTTGATTATTATTATAAGAATAAATTATTAAAATTTAACTGTAATTACAAAATATGGTACTAGTAAGAACTCTGCTCTTCTACTCACCGAGGCATGGATTAAGTAAAGTTTGCGAATAACGTTTTGCGGTATTTCGTTTCTTGTTCTTTCATCTACACTTTTCAATTTTTGTATATTTTGAATTGGTATCTGGATACGTCACATTGGTTTTTCTAAGATATCAATAAATTTTTAATTTCCGACAAAACTAGAGACAGGCTGGCCATGTAAATACATTCTGCACTGATTAAAGAATGTTAATACACTTCTCGCGACAAGGGGTTTTGCGTTATCCTTCTGAAATAAAGCTGCTGGATGGAGTTGAATATGTGGAGCAACTTTCGATATTAGGATCTCGACAATGTGTCGTTAGCTGTTTAATGTGTCTGGAATACGAATTAGACGGTATTTTCAGTTGTATGAAATTACTTGCGATGCTATAATTCCTTGTGTAGACGTAGCCAGAGGTATTTCCTTGCACTATTCCAGTCGCAATATTCAATGCCGCAACAGTCCACCAAATTCTGCCATTTGGCGAGCTGAAATAGTATAGAATTTATCTGCGGTAAGGAAAAATAAATTCTATAGGCGCGCTAGAAAAAAAATCAATTTACAAACATTACAGAAAATAATTATTATTTTGCCGATCTCGGTGGCGTACTGGATATGTCACTAGCCAAGCATAGCAGAGGTCGTGCGTTGGAATCACACTGAAGAGCAAGGTCGTTTGTGTTTTTTTTTTTTCACAATCATCCACTCATTAAGCGACATATAACCAATAATAGTTAGGACGCTTATCTTCATAAAATAAAAATGAATAATTATTTATTTATAATATATAACCAAGAAGAATTTACCAATGTCAGGTGTGAAATTATGAAATACAGATCAAAGAGTAATAGAAAAATGAAATAAAATACATAATACGAGTATCTTCATTGCACTGTATTATACATATATCAGAAAGTCATAGAAATTAAAAACTTGGATCATAGAGCACAGAACTAGAGACAGACAGAAAATTTTGCAAGAATAAGGCTACTGCGTAAACAGATTTTCTGGCGGAGCAGGGGTATTAGGATTTAAGGTAATTCTGTTTCCAGTTTTGAACTCGAAAGCATCTTTATGACTTTAGATGAAACGTGAAAAATGAATTTTTCTTATTGTAATATGCATTATGTTCTTATTCTATCAATTCCTTTTTCATGTATGTATGTCCGTTTTTAAAGAAATCTGCCCCAACGTCTATGCTCGTTCCTAGCGCTTGCGCAGTTACCTTATTCTTACCAAATTGAGTTTTTCTTTTCTTTTTTACGTCGTACTGTATTTCATTCTCACCATATCCTAAGTGTTCCTTCGAATAGCATTCTAAAGTATACACTTCCTTACATCTAGTTCTCTGCTCTATGATCTAAGAATAAAAATTAACGAAAAATATTAAACAATAATTGCATACAAAGAAAAATGTAAATAGTTATTTTCTGCATCATCCTTATTACTAGATTATAATTCTGGAGTAAAATCATTATCGCCAACATTTATCATAAATTTCTCGGTTTCAACAGGTGTTTTTCAATAATGTTCTTCTATTAATTTTTTCCACTTAGTTTTTGTAATATTGTCAAATGCTTTTAAATTTTCTGGATTTTAGTTGCCAGAAGTATTGTAATCGCGAATGTACTGTTTCATTTCTGCTCAAGCCAACTCAATTGGATTTAAATCACACATAAGATGGAGGCAGCCGCAGTGGAATATCACCGATTTTTTTGATAACGGTATCAATATTTTGCTTCGGTTGATGCTCATCAAGAATATCCATTAGATCAGATTTCCAGCATGGTAGATCATATTCTATATTATGACTATCTAACCAGAACATCATCCCAGCTTTAGTCGAGTATTTTTTTAGTCATTTGTTTTCTTTTTTTTTTTTGAATGATATGAAGAATTATTAAAACAATTACAGATTTTGAATCAATATTAGGTAATAATCGTTGTTTGAAACATTTTGTAAAATTTACTTTGTTCGTTTGTCCATGATAATCTCTAGTTGATAAATAGGCTTTAAATACCAACGCAACATTTTAAATGTTTATCAATACGTTTACTTTACTAACATGTTATATACCTACCTATAATATGGGAAGTAAATATACAAAATAAATTGAATAATTTTTAGTTTTCTTTTTGTTAGTAAGCAAATTTATTCACGCATGTGTGCAAACAGAACTGATATCTACTAAATACTGCGGATCGGAAGGTTTTTATATTGTGTAAAGCAGTGGTGCCTAACATTTTTATAACCTTGGGCCAAAGTTGCTTCTGAATAATTTTAGCGGGCCAGATAAGAAAGTGAAATACAACTAATGAAATTACAAATAATAGAATGACATCATATATAATTTATTTTTTTCCAACACCTACCTGTAAAGTGGTATTTTCTATATTATAAGCAAAATTACATTAGCAACTTATAAGGGTATATACAAGTAAGTTTTGGTAACAAATTAAGATGGAACATAAATATGTCATTTTTTTAGTTAAATGTCATTTTAATTTTAATCAAAAAGTATATTAAAGAAAGGTGTTGGAAAAAATTTTGTATGAATCACGTGAATAAAAAAAATTAACCACTCGCGAAAGTTAGATCACTCGGCTGACGCCTCGTGAGCTGAACATTCCGCATGTGGGGCTTAAGTTGGTATAAAGCACATAAAATGTTGTAAAATCACTATTCCATTTCTAACGCAGTGCGGCATCAAAAGAAAAAGTATGTCTTTTACAACACGCATCGTAGGAATCTTGAAACGAACAGAATTGTTTCTACTTGTCAAGTAAAATCGTCCGGACAATAGTGGGTATCTTACCACTGTCTATATCAGGGGTGGGCAACCTTTTGTATAACAGGGGCCAGAATAAGATTTACGTTTCGTACGCGGGCCGTAGTTGTTTTTGTTACTTATAATTTTTTTCTGAAAATATAAAAAACAATAATAAAACAAAATTAACTAAGTACTACATTTATTTTTTAATTTAAACTAAACGAATTACATCGAAAATTAAACTGTAAATCTCCCCTTTTCTTTATGTTGGGTACTAACCTAATTTAAAATTTTTGTTTTTGAAAATATTTATTTATTATTTCTTCTAAAGATCTCGCGGGCCGGATTGGAACTTTACGCGGGCCGGAGTTGGCCCGCGGGCCGGAGGTTGCCCACCCCTGGTCTATATCTCTGGCGTGCTATAAACTCAAATATTATATTTAAATTTTTCATTTACTGTTTATTTCCACTAATTTTTATATTTTACACATTGTCTATTTATATAAGACTGAAATACCGTTTGTCCGGATCCCCGTCTTTTACCTCTGTATTGCGGGTTCCGGAATATTCTAGAAATGTTGTCTGTACTCGTTGCAATATATTCAACTAATAATTAGTTATTAGAAACATTATCGCGCTATTGTTAATGTGGTGGTAGCCATTTTGTATATTTTTGATTTGGAACAAACTGTTAGCTCTTCTCTTTAAGGTGCCAGGTTTGGACTAACGAATATTAAAATGTGGTCACGATTTTTTTTTTATAAAGATGCGTAGCAAACTAACTGCGTTGGTCATATGTCGCCTCATGAATGGATGAATTATGAATTATATGGCAAACATCACAAACGACCATGCTCTTCAGTGGGATTCGAATCCACGACCTCTGGTGTACAAGGCTAGTCACATGACCACTACACCACCGAGACTGGCGGTCACTATTATATTTGTTACATTATTGATTAACAATTCAAGTAAGCGTGCTAATTAGAAGTGGAAATAACCGAACTCTAAAAGTTCACTTTTGGCCAGTAATTTCTCTGTAAGACGCAATTCTTGAAGTTTACTTTTAATGATTTTCAAGATATTATTAATGGTACTTTGATTAATTAAATTGAAAGGTTAAAGACTCAGCAAACAAATACAGAGAAATATCGCGATGGAGATCTGTGATCTGTCACTTTGAATGTAATTAATTGAGGAAAAAATCAGCGACGGTATGCGAGTCTCTAACATGGGTCTTTACCGTGATTTCTTTACATTGCTTTGATGTCTGAGAGCGACTCAGCGAAAACGGAGAACTGCCTTGTATCTCGAGGAGATGGGGAATTTGACAGTGTTCTGTTTATTCATTTCAATTATTATTTCAGATCTTGTTGAGCCTGAAATGTAAGGCGTTTAAAGATAGAATGTTTAGCAGAATATTGTAATAATTATGACATGCGTTTAATCACAATCGAATAGCATTTAGAAAGGCAGGCATGACGTAACTTTGACAACATACTACAGTTTCTGAAAGATATAAAAACATCTCACAGGGCAACGTTTCAGTGTATTATTGTTTGTAAATATAACGTTGGACAGATTTACACACTTTGTATATTGTTCTGCCCTGATGTTTCTTCTGTATTTTATTTTGCTGAAATAAGGCTAACTCAATCACAATTTTTACTTCCTTATGCTACTTATAGAAAAGTATAACCTTCATGAAAAAATCAATGACAAGATTGCTGAAATACATGTTCTAAGGTCTCCTGAATTATTGATTATATTATTTTCTTAATAAAGTCTGTGTGAATGGATGGATGTGTGTTTATAAAGTCAATTGTGAAAAGTGTAAAATAGTCCGCTGAATTCCTTTTCATTAGATAAATTTCTACATTATCTTTATTTACATTATCGTGTAATAATTTAATTTATATGCAAATATTTAATTATTTCGATGCAATCAGAGTTTGAGTTTTAGTCGTGTAGTAGGTACCTACCTGTCATCATCTCTTGACCAGTAATTATTTATTTTTTCTTTGTATTCTAAATCTTGTAATTATTTTTAAATATTGATTTTCTCTTATCATGTACAGTGACCTGTTTATAGTCAATAAGTATTTATATCCTGGATTTTTAGTTAATTTATATATCTTTTCTGTTTTTACTGAGTCTGTATATCTAGATCTTTTCTTATAATTCCACATTCTGACCAAGATTTCTTCTTTTTTCTTATCCGTTGTTTCTATTATAGACATTGGTCCTCTTTTTTCCCATTGGTTCTTTCCCTGTTTTTTTTTCTTCTTTTCTTGATATTAATACCCAGCAATCATACATGGTTTTGTCATTGTGTTCTTCTTAGATTCCCTTTATAATTCATTGCTCTCTTACCTGCTTCTGTCTTCACTTTGTACCGTTTTGTTTCATCCTCTAATAAATATATAGCGGTGTTTGTTTAACTAATCCATGTGTCCATCTAACACATTTTGATTGAATTCTTTCTATTTTGTATTATTCTCTCCAACCCCAAATTTTGGCTCCATACATTATAATGCTCATAATCAATTTAGAGATAACAGTCTTATTTTAAAGCTGTGTTTAAATTTTCTTTGGCCTATACCCCAGATTTGTGGGAGAGCTGTGTTAGCTTTCTTGGATATTTGCTTTATATGTTCATTCTCTTCTCCATTCCTGTGGAATTCTATAAAAAAAAAAAAAAAACTATTTATATATTTATATGTATGAAAAAATCGTGTGGTGATTTTTTAATCTAAGTTTAATGTAAACGAGTATATTAAGGTAAAAGTTTACCGCGCTTAAGTACTTGATTTGTTAAAATGTACTTTATTTTTTATTTTTTAGAAGCTATGCTAAATAAATAAATGAATATATCATCACTACTTTTACCCATTACGGATCTGACACTATGCTTACACAGATTGCACATGAAGTACGGTTACCGACCGTCAAGTCGTGGTAACCAAAGATGTTACTGGAGAGGGAACCAAAGGGGTAAATTTAAAATGCCAACTGTCGACAGTGTGATTCGATCTAAAGATCTCTCAAATCATAGTCTGATGCGTTACCACGTGGAGCTATCTACCACATATAAGAAAATATACTCTGATCTGTAATTACATAATAATCTTGCATGAAATGTGTAAAAAATCTATTCGTATAGATTCCTGAATTTGAAATGTATCATCACGCTATTTACCTATTTCTGGATGTGGCACTTTTCTCAATGCAGATCTTCAAGGATGGTAGTTGTGGATATTTTCAAATTCTAATTACTTTGGCTTAGGGATACCTACTCAAAATATGATTAGGTCTGAAATATGTTGATGTACTCGTATGATGATTGCAAGATTGAAAAGAATGTTGATAGAAGAAATGGAGTGAATGAGTTTAGAGGCATATTGATTGAATATTGAAAATATTCATTGTACCAGGATAAAATCAGTCACATCGACCTCTTTCTTTTGGATTTTGAGATCTCATACTCTTTCTTTCTGTTACTTTTTACCTCCCGCCACATCCTGTGAGGGAGATATAGGAATAATGCTAAAAATTGTAAAGTGAGTTTTCAGCACGTTTTAGGGTCCCTAGTATACGATTTTAATAGTTTCGCGATGATGTCTGTGTGTGTGTGTCTGTCTGTCTGTCTGTCAGTCTGTGTGGATCTCTGGAGTTACGGTTTCATAAAAACTACTAAACTGAAAATTTTGATATTTTGTATATATCAATTGTATATCCTTTGGAAGAGCTGATTGTTAGTTTTTGATGATAATCCAATAATCGAAAGTGGTAGTTTACTTGAAGCCCTATCAAGTTATTTTAAAATATCTCAGTCAATTATAGTTTAATGAAAATTTTGTTATTAGAATAATGTTATAATATTATTATCTACAATTAATGTTTGAAACATTTTGCTCTTACTGTCACTATTTACGAATTAAAACACGTTAAAGAAAAATTATATTTTGTTATTTTCGTTTAAATCCGCTAACCTGTACTTTTTGAAAAAACAAAACAACGGTTAAAATGTCATTTTTTTGACGTGTCATAATTTTTTAAGAGATGAACGTGTCTTGATAGTATTGGTCCGTGTTCCTGCATTGTTCGATAAGAAATTTATGGCGGGATGTATTGTGGTGCCCACAATAGATTTTTTTTTTGTAATATTTTTGTTCATGTATTTGTGTATTTCCGCCTAGTAACTGAGGTTTCCTGTAAAAGTAGTTCGTTGTAAAAATTAAATATCGAATGAAATATTTATAATACAGACGAATGAGAATTTGGTAGGATTCACTAGAATGGTTTTTTCATTTCATATGAGTCGAAGAAGTTTCCATTATTGCATGTGAAAAATGAATTATCAGTAAAAATATAGATTGTAGGTATATTTTTCATTTGTCCTCATGTCACAGCTGTCATGTTTATGTGTATAAGTAATGTAATTTATATTTTACGCATTCTTAATGTAAAATAAACATACACAAGTTGAGTCGGTGCCATATATATTTATAATCTTAAATTACTATACAACTCATTTTATGTACATCAATAGACGATAGTATAAAGGAACATTTAAGACAATTGAAGAAGAAATTACCAAATTAAAATCGAGTGTACGTGATTGTACTTTTCGCACATAATCTTACTCAATGCTATTTTCTTACCCGAATTGAAATATAATGTCGGTATTATATACAGTTAACGACGAAAGTGGTTACGAGAGCCTTCAATAATTGCAATATCTGGTCCTACCGTCAAAGGTTTGGTCACTAAGATCGATCAGTATTAGCTAATCAAATCACGATGAGAACAGTTACCAAATTTGATATGAATGATGGATTGTTGTGCCAAATAATAATTCCTAATATGATTATTAGTCGTGGTTGTATGAATCGAATTATGAATTTGAAACTAGTATGTCGAGAGAGGAATTTGTGGTGACTCGTTTAATAAACGGTATTTGCGTTTATTAAGATTAAAAATTGCAAACGATATTCAGTGGTTTCAAACTAAGTAAATGGTTCATTGTTAGTTGCTCGTGGAAAATTACAGTTCTTTAATATTTTAGTTCAGGTCCCGGCTAATCAGCGGATGTCAATATGTTGTAGGAAATCTTTAACCAGTGTCTTATGCGAAAGTAGTGCCCAGTTGGAGTTATTTTGAGTATATTGAAATGTTTAATAATAAAAATTAACAAAATGAGATAAGATAAAAATAGGAAATAATATTTTTTTCGTGGTTCCGTCCAAAAACACTAGGTTTTCACATCTCAAAAGTGTGCGGATACTGCTTGTTTTCAGGCCTATGCCGGCAAAAATAGGGACTTTTGTAAGATTGGGATTGGCATCAACTGGCTTTAAACTATGTGCGTTGGTTTTGTTCGGTGTTTCAGTGCTGAAATGTTATCGATTATAGAATAGAATAGAATAGAATATAGAATAGAATATATTTATTCAGGTTATTAATACATTGAATGTGCATACCTAAGTCAAGACAATTACATTTCTATGATATATATTACAAATCAGTACAATTTAAGAAATCATTAATGTTGTAAAAACAGTTCTCTTGCAAAATCTTATGGATTATTTTCTGGTTTACAGGTTCACATCTTATGTTAATTTCTAACTTGTTATATAACAACGGACCCCAATACTCGACACTATTTTTACATTTATTCAATCTAGTTGGTTTTAGTACAATATTATTTCTTGCTCTTGTCTGATACGAATGTGTATCAGCGTGGGTTGAGAAATTTTCTATATTATTTTTAACATATAGCAGTGTTTTATATATATACATACATGGCAATGGTAAAATAGAAAATTCTTTGAATAATGGCTTACAATGTGCTCTAGAATCAGTCTTAGCAATTACTCTTAGAGCTTTTTTTTTAATCTAAATACATTTATGCTCTGCGTACAGGAACCCCATATCAAAATACCATATAAAAGATGACTGTGAAATAAAGCGTAATATGCTGTTTTAAGAACAGCTTTAGATGAATTCTGAGCTAGTTTCCGCAAAGCAAAAATGCAGGAAGATAATTTCTTACACAATTGATCTATATGTTCAATCCAGTTCAAGTTATTACTTATAAATAATCCAAGAAATTTAACACTTGTAATATTGGAAGTAGGCTCAATTTTTTTATTTGAGATGATCATTTTTTGGGTTTTGTCAACATTTAGTTTGAGATTATTTGCTGCGAACCATTCTTCAGCACTAGTTTCAATTTGCTTAAATTGAGAGATAACATCTTCAACATTTTCACAATCTCTGAGGAAAGTGGGATCGTCAGCAAATAATACGGTGTTTACATTTAACATATTACATAGAGTTAAATTGTTAATTGTAAGCTCAAATTTAAGTAATTATACTAAAATTTTCAGTTGCAGTGCACAACCAATAAATAAATATCAACTAAATACCCTACACCTAACGGTAAAAGGGTATCAGACTATATATAATAACTAAATAATGTCACCGAATTTTTCTGACAAAGCAAATGAATTGTTTATATTCATAAATCCCTCGTATGCTTGGTTACGAATGATCTGATGTTACCAACATAAAAAATTCCTAGCATTTCATATTTGACAAATAAATCAGTAATTTCATTTAATAAATTTATGAAAAAATCAACACGAAAAATAATGTGTATCATACGTCCAGAAACTGTTTTGCGAGTACTCGTAATTTTTAAGCTTCGCCTGTCGGTTCGGCCTGTCAAAATATACTCGCACTCGCAAAAGGGCAGTTTGTGGACTAGTGATACTATTTACTTCAAATGTTATAAAAGTACGTTGCTATGTATTTGTATTCAACAAGCAGGAGTTCAGTATTATCGCCGCAGGCTTAAAAGTATCTTCTTCGCATGTAATTGTCAGACTCGCTTTGCTCGCCGTTCAAACTTACATGCTCAGCACGAAAAGTATCACATTTACTCCTAATAACACAATAATAATGTATTGTCGGCTTTTCAACTTTATAGTTATAGCCCTAACACATTCATATGTACCATTTATTTATTACATTAAATATGGAAATTACATTTTATAATTACACTATACGTACAAATGTATTTAAAGACACACACAAACACCCAATCCCCAGCTGGGAATCGAACCCACAATCTCAGTGACCGAACGGCAAGGTCGCTTAGAGCGCTGCCTTAACACGCTCGGCCACCGAGACGGCTAACTCCTAATAACACAATATAATATTATTTCAATTATTATTGTATCTTTTATTTGGAACTGTTTTTGCTGGTGTTTCCATATTCGAATTGAATCGAATTGATTGTTTTGTATGTGCAGTAAACTAACACTTCCAGGTTTTGCAATTACTGTTAAACTTAGTTTATGTCAAACCGAATATTAGGAATGAAATATATTTGTAATTTTGTAGTATCTAAAAAAAAATAATTAATATATATATATATATATATATATATATATATTTTTTTTTTTTTTTGTATATGTTACTGTAAAAGCCCGTATATTGGTTAATCTTAGGTATAACCAGTAAATCTTAGAATTAACCGACATGAGTTGGTAAATGTAATGATTTACTGGTAAAAACCTCCAGATTAACCAATTTATTGGCTTTTACAGGTTAGATTAGGTTATTTACCGTGTCTTTGAATTAAATCCTAAGATTTAATAAGGGAATAGTGGTAAAAATTTTAAGTGAACGATGATCACAGAAATGTTGGACTGTTACAATGAAAAGTTGTTAAATCTTAGATTTTACTGGAAAATCTTTGGATTTATCGTAACTCGTGCTTTTACAGTAACGTATATAACATCAACGAGATACGGGTTTTGGAAATATATGATTTTGTGAAAATCTCTTCCTCGATTTATTTTATGAGCTTTTAGAAATTAAAACGTAGATATTAAACGATATTTTTCATTAGATTAGAAAAAAATACATACTTGCTATCATTTGTCTACTACTATTCGACTATCATACTCATATAGTAGAATGTAGTAAGAAATTACTATCTGAATTATTAAAAAAATATAAAAAGTCTTAGAACTATGTATTATTATAGGGAAATACATTTAAGATGCATTTTTTTTTAATGTCAACAATTAAAGAACTAAACACGATAATGGACTAACCAATTTGGTAAATTTTCGAAAATGCATCATCTTATGTAGTTCCGGAAATTCGACCGAACCTTTTTTTGTGTAGATATTTGTTCTCCAATTACATATGTTTGTTTTCAAATGGTACGTAGAATTTATTTCGCTGAAATTAGAATTGTTTTATTACCCATAAATTTTCCTTTTCCTGGAATATTTTCCATCTCTAATTGACGTAATTACAATATCAAAATATCAACCCTGCTTCTAAATTACAAACATATTATTACGTCTGTCCGCTAATTAGTTTCAAGACAAATTTTTACGAACTTTATTTGTTTCACATTTTCCGAGACGACGTCTTGTATTGATTATGTTAATGAATCTGGCATGTCCATGAAATTAGCTACAAAATATGTAAATGAGAATAAAGGGGGAAGTGTTAAAACAGTCGCTGGAAGTTGAAACAAAATCTCCAAGGTCTGACGCTTGGGAAATGCAGCCTATATTTATAAAAAGCCTTTCGTTCTCTCATGAAGTTGTGAGAGTGACTGCTGTAACTTTAACCTTTTTCGTTCGCTTATATACGAGATTTTATCAGTGTTTGTATTTGCTAAATGAATAATATATTTTCGCGTGATTAAAATTATTTATTGATTCCTGGAAATTGGATACACGGGTAAATTTTTTATTGTTATTGATATATACAGGGCATGACCAACAAATATTTAGAATTTAAATAGTTTTATTTACAGTTCTATACGTAAAATATATCAAATGAGTATTTTATAGATCAGCTTATGCAATTTTTTTTGTACCACGTAAATATATTGCAGCTTATATTTGTAGCACTTCCATTAAACCACTTCAAGTCCATTTTTGTTGGTAGTAAATTTAACTTGCTATATATTAATGGTGGAAATGGGGTACAATGGAAGAAAGATGCAGTTTGCGAGTCTGAACTTACTTAGTTCTGTCGAAAAAGCAACAATGACCGAATGTTGTGCGGAAAAACCCTTTATATGTTTTGACCAGGAAAAGTAATTATTATTGTTCGAAAATTTTTCGTAATTACTCAATTACCATTAGGAATAATATTTTGCATATTTTCTTGCTTGTAAATTGAACCCAAAAGTTTACGAAACAATGATTTATATTATCGTAGTATCTTTGAATTTGAAATTTTGAATTTAGTTCGACTAAATAAAGATGCGGGTACGGTTGAAACCTTTTTCTTGGGTACGGTTGAAACATGGTGTTAACCATATCTCAATAATGAGATACGTGAAAAAATAGATGAAAGTGGAGATGAGCAGGGTATAAATATCCAAATAGAGTATGCACAATAAAGTTTTTAGTGAAATTCAAGAACTTATATTCTCGAAATAACTGATTTTGTTTAATTTTCAGAGAACTTTTGTATGTTACCTTACCTTTAGTTTATATAATTTATGACTGATCCTTTAAGACTGTATTACTACGTTTATTACGTAATAAAATTGTGTTAAAACGTAATAATTTTATTTTTTTTTTCATTTTTTGTATGTTTCAATCGGCCTCAACATCTATTTCAACCGACCCTTATACTGGGGTCAATTGAATCAAAAACAGACTTTTGTTTGGATTGCTTTAGCAGGGTAACTGTTTCACCTGCAGGAATAATTACTGTAATTTAATTAAAGATCGATAAAGACCTTTTGATTGGATGTGTTTCTTTTAAAAATCCGTCATATAGTAAAGTCGCTATGGTCGATAAAAGCAAAACAGTTGCATCCCTTAAGCTACCACTTCTGCTAGGTAGTTTGTTCCAAAAACGAATTAACTCTTAAACTTGAACATAATTGTTAATATGTAATTTTAATATAATAGTCATTGTCATTATATTGTGAGTTATCAGGAACGAAAAAGTTGCCATCGTGTAAATATTGAAATCAAATTCTAGAGACCCTGAAACCCACTATCGAAATTTTTATCCACTATAATACCAACCTTCCGTGCTCATAAGTACTGAAATATTATAATACTGGAACGCTAACTTGTAGTCTTTTAAGAAATCGAAAAACGAGCCTAAGGCAGATAGATGTTGTAAGGCCACCTGTCTATGTTGCTATGCGTTTGCTGAGCGATTGTAAAAACATTGTTCAACAAAGACAAAGACAGATAGCCTAACAACTATCTATCTCTCTTGGATCACATTTTCAACGTAAGTTAGCGTTCCAGTATTATTATACTTCAGTGCTTATTGGTATGTGCGGAAGGTAGTAACTGGCTTTTTAGAAGACCCCTGGGCCCCATGGTTTTTCTCACATGCCACTAGATCGTTCTCTGGAAAGCTTTTCACTTACAATTTTATTTTTGACGTGTCATAATTGAAAACTAAATTTTTTGAAGGCATGAGCCTTTCTTGATAGTGATAGTCCGTGTTCCTGGATTGTTTCATACGAAATATATGGTGAAGGTATTGTGGTGCTGGTGCCCACAATAATTTAAGGAGGGAGCCACAGAGGTAAAGTTGAAAGTGGCAGCGTTGTCAGCATTAAGATTTCATGATCTAAAGTCTGATGCGTTACTTTCAGAGGTGTAGAATAACAAAACCAAAACATACCCACATACTTGCAAAATTTATTAACTAATTTAATATTCAAGGTAGACTTAAAGAAACGAAAATAAATATTATTTCATATACGAGTATAAGTTTTATCGTTCGACGTTAAAGGGTATAGCCGGATAAGCATACAAAATCTGCCCCCAGAGATTTTTAAAAATCCATATGGCTGATCGATTGCTAATTAAAAATAAAAATTTTCCTGAAAATTTCAGCTTATAAATCCAAAGAGTTACGTCATAATTAAAGAATACGTTTTTTCAGTTTTTATTTTATTGGAACTATTCCACTGAATATTTTTTAACAAGAATTTTTTTAGTAAGAATAATCAATAAGGGACGTTAACACGTAATTTTTTTTGTAAGTTATAACTATTACTTTTTTCTAAAAAAATTTTTAAAGTTTTTATCTTTTTTTTTAATATGTTCCTTCAGGGTGTCACTCACGATTTTTTCACTGAATACTTCTTTCTTACTCTTCTTTACTCAATAAAATTTTCAACCTGATTCATTTGGTGCAACATAGTCAAAAAAAATTAAATTCGATTTTACTACTACACTGCAATATATAACAGTCATACCAAATATTTTAAAACTACAAGTAAAATTTCAGCACATTAACTCAAAAACATACCGTTGTTTCATTGATTAATCAACCAGATTCGAATAAAATATCTGGCATTATCCGATATTGTTGTGATTGTGGTAACGGTAGGCGCACTGTCGGGTACTGCCCTCACATTGTAGCTATTATATTTTATCACAGACCTAACTCTTATATTAACACTGAATAATTATTTTCAGTAATATGAAAAAATTATGAGATTTAAAAAAAATATTTTACCAGAAAATAGTGAATAGCATTCGAAAAAAATATGAAAAAAATAGAATTTGGAAATAAGTATTCAGTGTTAATATAATCGAAAAATATTTCCAATTTTATAAGTTATATCAAAATATTAATATGGCTCAATAAGAGTTCTTATCAATTTTTCTTTAATGAGATATAATTAACAAATTACAATAAGAGAAATTCTATGTTAAGATTGTTTTAAATAACGTCAGTTTATCCTCGTCCACTATCTTCATTCACTACTGCGTTAACTTTTTCATCTGCAAACTAAACGTCTTAATATCTCGGCAGGTCTTATTATTTTAGCCAAATATCGAGCGTAAAAAAATTATATATATATATATAATAACTACAATATAAGAGCAGTTCACGACAATACTCCTACCGTTACCACAATCACAACAATATCGGCTAATGCCAGAGATTTTATTCGTATCAGGTTGATTAATCAATGATACAACGGTATGTTTATTTTATTTGTAGTTTTAGAATATAAAATATTTATTCAGTGTTAACATAATGAGTTAGGTCTGTGATAAAATATAATAGCTACAATGTGAGGGCAGTACCCGACAGTGCGCCTACCGTTACCACAATCACAACAATATCGGATAATGCCAGATATTTTATTCGAATCTGGTTGATTAATCAATGAAACAACGGTATGTTTTTGAGTTAATGTGCTGAAATTTTACTTGTAGTTTTAAAATATTTGGTATGACTGTTATATATTGCAGTGTAGTAGTAAAATCGAATTTAATTTTTTTTGACTATGTTGCACCAAATGAATCAGGTTGAAAATTTTATTGAGTAAAGAAGAGTAAGAAAGAAGTATTCAGTGAAAAAATCGTGAGTGACACCCTGAAGGAACATATTAAAAAAAAAGATAAAAACTTTAAAAATTTTTTTAGAAAAAAGTAATAGTTATAACTTACAAAAAAAATTACGTGTTAACGTCCCTTATTGATTATTCTTACTAAAAAAATTCTTGTTAAAAAATATTCAGTGGAATAGTTCCAATAAAATAAAAACTGAAAAAACGTATTCTTTAATTATGACGTAACTCTTTGGATTTATAAGCTGAAATTTTCAGGAAAATTTTTATTTTTAATTAGCAATCGATCAGCCATATGGATTTTTAAAAATCTCTGGGGGCAGATTTTGTATGCTTATCCGGCTATACCCTTTAAACAAAAATAAAATTAGTTCGCCATTGGAATTTAACAAAATAACCTATATTACATAATCAACTAAACGAATTTAAATAAACTTAACTTGTTTATTCTATTTAAATAACTAAATTGACAGCAAAAGTCGCAAACATACCTGTACTGCACATTCCTCATGTATACAGGCCTGGCATAGCAAGCACATAACCAGAGTTACTAATAATATAACATTCCACATTAGCATACCCCTCGGTATTCCACATTAGCGGATCTGTTGACATTAAATTCCGACCATCAAATTTCATTTAGAAATTAGATGGAAAGATGTTTTGTTCAATCTAGCCTACATCTCCAAAACCCTTATCCATACTTGCAGTTGCAGAAAACTATATTTTCTACTACACAATCAGTATTAAAACTAAATTTCTTTACACTTACTTAAAAAAAATTCAGTAAGCACTCAAACCATTTTTCAAGGTTTTTGAGGTTAGTCACAATGTTGGTGTATGTATATGGGTAGTACTATTTCAATACATACGTGCATTTATGCCATTAGATTACAGATAGTGTGTACTATTTTTTTAAAAAGCGCCTATTCCACATTAGATGACTATTCCACATTCACCGACTTTACTCTGTTGATAATATTTGCCATAAAAACAAAATAATTTTACTCGAAACATTATATATCAATTTGAATAAAAATGATTGCGTCAATTCTCGAACAGACGCTAACAGCATTTTAAAATTTGCCGCTAATGTCTTGGGATATTTTGCCAATTAGGTTGTTTCCGGCTGTTACAGTTGTGTAGTCAGGGTCCATCCTTTCAGTTCTTCGCCAGCCAATGTTGTTTCTAGTTCATTTTTTAACTTTTTCTAATAAAATTCATTCTTGTATGTAATGTTGACGCCAAATTTGATTGTTTTTTTTTTACACTTTGTTGTTACAGATTATGTTTGACTGTGTAGTTAAAGTGATTCATATTGAATCATTTAACCATGTATTATTATTGATTGTCTGGATTGATCGCCGTACTATGTAACCTTGACACTTTAATTTTCTTATGGTATGTATATTATGTTATTTATAACAAGTTCATATAGGTATTCATTGTAATACCATTTTAGCTTAAAATGCGAGGAACTTCTCCCGAAATGTCCAACAATAAAACTTATATATGTATGAAATAATATCTATTTCAGATTCTTTAAGCCTACCATGAATATTAAATAAACTACTTGGATCGCCCAACAAACTTACAATTAACAAAAATTTTTAACGTCTCCAAGATAACTTTTACAGAATAATATTAAATGTTTAGGCAGCACAGTTTAATATAACACTTCATAGAATAATGAATGACAATGAGGCACATTTAGCGAAGGGTGCGTGCCACCCTAGATGTTTGTGACATCGCGCGATGTTAAATATGTAGTACAGGGGCGGTGACGGTGGCGACAGTACCAGCTCGGTCAGACAAGTCAAAGCGGTATGTAAATTCACATTGTTATACAGCATTTAATTTTCCCGTACGAGCGTAAGTGGATTTGCTCGTTGTGACGTCACCGGTTGCCGGTCGCCATCCGTCTGCGTCGTTTTCCATGTTTACGGCTGCCGAGAAAGGATCTTCAGAATGCTTGACCACAGATAGAGGGAGGTTTCGTTAGGGATATTTGGTGGAGGTGCTGAACATGATTCAAATATTTATAAAATTCTAGTAGATAAATGTGTTTGATAATTACTTACTTTTAAAGGAAATACATTTATTTCCGATGAATAATTTTTTTATTATTATTATTAAGTGGTCTCAACTGCTGAGGTTATATACCGCCTCTGTACCTCGTTTTCACACAGCGGTCACCCATCCAACTATTAACCGCGGGTAGCTTTGCTTAACTTACTTTATCGAGTACATCGGCTTTAACGCTACTTGCCAGGCCGTTGCCCGATGAATAATTTATTAAAAGTGTTATTTACAATTAATTTTAAGTTGGAAATCTCTTTGAATAACCTCTGTTTTTAGACAAATTTAATCGTATAGTGTGGGAGCAAAAATTAAAAGAAAACAATATACTCTAAGATTTCGCACTTTCGTAAGATAGCTATGATAATCACTTATTTATTATTCTTATTAATTTGCTGCTATAAATTAACAAAAAATGTGTAACAAAAGTTGGCTTGTTTATATTAAACTTCTATACCGTTAAAATAGAATTGATTTTCTTGTCAATTTTATACTTTGTATAAGAAAGTAAGAATGTACAATATAAATATGTGTGTTGCACTGTTTTAGAGCTGGTTTTGGTATATATTATTATATTTATATGTATGTCTCGCTGAAATATATCAATTTTTACATGGCAAATTATACATTTTCTTCCGAAAATTGACAGAATAAGTTCCACAAAGTAACAAGAAGCAATGAAACAATTGTATACAAAAAAAATGTTCAATTTTTTTCTATCCAAAGTACATTTATTTCAGCCAGATATAAATAATATGT
Source organism: Poecilus cupreus (assembly GCA_963942605.1). Lineage (NCBI taxonomy): Eukaryota > Metazoa > Arthropoda > Insecta > Coleoptera > Carabidae > Poecilus > Poecilus cupreus. Next base: position 20,439,240 of record OZ012720.1, on the reverse strand, counting down.
ATTCAGAAAAAAAAATGCCTTATATATTTCGACAATAAAAACATGCATTTAAAATAAAAAATGCTGTGTACCATATTCTGAGAATCTCTGTTTAAAATAAATATATTTTGCTCATAGCAATAGTTTCGTTAAAATTTTTGTCAAATAATACTTAAAAACTAAAAATAGGTCAAAACGGACAAATACGTTCATTGAAAGATAATGGCTGTTACTACGAGCTTTGTTTTTAGGTATACTAAGAAAAGTGTTTCAGCGATTTCTAATATTTCTTCTCTTCTCTTCTCTGAAGCTAGATTAATTATTTGCATATATAGTCCAGGCAATGAGTACTTTCGGGGTTACAAAAGGTCAGGGAGTGTTCGTTTTTGGTAGATTTTTACAGATCAGTGTCCTAATTAATATTCTGAGTTTGCGACCTTGAGCGACCGCCGCTCGCGCCGCCATATTGAAAAAAAGGTACTAAAAAACAGTTTTTCGAGAATAACTTCTCTCCAGCGGTACCAAAGTTGAAAATAGTTATTATAAAAATTATAGACCATAAAATTCTCTAGAGAAAAGGTTCTTAATAGTTTTTGTTTATGTGTTATAGTTTTCAAGAAAAACGAGAAAATAAAAATATAAAATTCTCAGTCTGTGTAGACCAAGTCATAAATTTGTGTTAATACACAAAAACGGCTGTCATTTTTTAACGGACAGAAATATCGACTACCGGTTATCAACATTCGATTGCCCGGACATTTTTGTATTAGCACCATTATTTTTACACTTTTGGGAAGTCTAGTTCAGTTGTAATATATACATATTTCCCGAGGAAGCATAAATAAATTAAAATAATTTTCTTAATATTTTGTGTTTAAATTACTGTAAATCTTGAACGGAATAAAATATCGACTTCCGGTTTTCAGCATTTGATTGCTCAAACATTTATCTATTAGCACCATAATATTTTCATTTTTGGTAAGTCTAGTTCAGCTATAATGTATATATATTCCCCGTGAAAAAAAAAAATAAATTTAATTTTTCTAAAAATGTTGTGTTTAAATTACTGTAAATCTTGAACGGAATTAAATAGCGACTTCCGGTTTTAGGCATTCGATTTCTCGGACAATTATCTATTTGGACCATTATTTTTACACTTCTGGGAAGTCTAGTTCAACTGTAAAATATACATATTTCCCGAGAACACATAAATAAATTTAAGTAATTTTCTTAAAATTTTGTGTTTAAATTACTGTAAATTTTAAACGGAATCAAATAGTGACTCCCGGTTTTCGGCAATCGATTGCTCGGACATATATCTATTAGCATCATCATTTTCACACTTTTGGTAAGTCTAGTTCAGCTGTAATATATACATATTACCCGAAAAAACGTAAATAAATTTAAGTAATTTTCTTAAAATTTTGTATTTAAATTATAGTCCAGGCAATGAGTACTTTCGGGGTTATAAAAGGTCAAGGATTGTTTGTTTTTGGTAGATTTTTACAGTTCGGTTTCCATAATTTATAAAATATAGCGATTTTGCGAATTGCAGAAATTTGCAGGTTAACTCCGCTGTAACTCGTGTACTACTCATCCGATTGGAAAATGTTTAAAACAGAAGTTGTAGGGAATTTTATGCTCTATAATTTTTGTAATTACTATTTTCAACCTAAGTGGCGCTGGAGAGAAGATATTTTTGAAAAACTGATTTTTTGTACCATTTTTCCAAGATGGCGGCGCGAGCGGCGGTCGCTCTAGGTCGCAAACTCAGAATATTAATTAGGACATCGAACTGTAAAAATGTACCAAAGATGAAAACTCCTTGACCTTTTGTAATGAAAGCCCATTTTTATGTCTTCATTGCCTGGACTAATAATACAGGAATAATTCAACACAGAATTCCTGTGTTCTATGGAAACTATAAATCCAGCTTTTGAATAGCCAAAAATATTAAGTACATATTAGTATTTTTGTTGGTTTATATTGGATTTAAAAATTTTAAAAATTTTTATAATTTTCATTTAAAATAACTCCATATTTCATAATCTATATAAAAAATTCTGAATCCAACTAATCAACTTGATTGGAAAACACAAACAACTGTGACAACAGTAAAATGTGTCAAGATGTCAGTTAAACTAATTTATCTGACTATTTGTGATCATTATAAAATTTTGTTGTAACATGGATGCGGAAAGTGTTAAATATTAATTTAATATCTTTGATTGAAGAACTTGACATATTAAACCTAAGTTGACAAGTTAAGGTTGCTTAATAAAATGTCAAAATGTCAAAATCTGAAGGCTAATCTTGATTAGCAGAATTAAAGTTTTATAAATTCAGTATGAACCAAAAGGTAAACCACAAAAAAAAATGTAAATTTCTTAATTTAGGTTTTTAATTTAAATTCAGTTTAAACCAGTCATATAGCAAAATCATCTTAGAAATATAATTGGATTTCAAATTACAAATCTGTAAAAAAATAATGTATTGACTATCAGCTTCGGCAGCAGAGGCTGTAATCTGGTGTTTTGGTGGTCGCTCGTGTTTTTAATAAGCGCTCATTGCTTCCCACATATTATGTAAATAAATATTAAATCTTATTTTTACTAATTATATTTTACTTTAAATATAAGCTTTTCACTTAGAAAGGCGAGAATAATACTAATATGGAAAAAGGTTACTTTAATTTAATAAATTTCCCTTTATTGTCAACTCCCTATATCTCCAGCAACACAGTATCGGAAATGCGGGAAATGATCCTAATGCAGCATGGACCGGACCCTATCAAGTGGTCCTGCTCCCGCTAGATGTATGTCTCTTCCTCTGTCAACCTAGTTTGCTTTCCTTATCCCCCATTTCACTGAATTGCTCAACATTATATCTCCTCCGCACCCCTCTATTCTTCTCTCTTTCTTGGTCTGTCCTTTGGCCTTTAGGATTACGATTGACAGCACCTATATCAGGTTCATTAGGCGATGCTTGCGAAATTTATATCGATCGGGAATATCCTTCCCTTTGAACTGTTGCTGCTGTGATTCTGTCGCGGAGAATTTGCTTCCCTCGAAGTGTTTCAATGAAAATTTTGTATCGAGACAATACATTTTCTCGAGATTATTCAAATGAATCTGCTTATTTACTGAATGCGAGAAATATTATTCTAAATTCATTTTCGCTTTCGAAGAACCGGTGAAGGAATTTGTTTGCATAATTTTGACAGTATTGTTTAAAGAATATAAATTGATTTGTGCTCATTAAAAAATTGTGAGTAATATCTTCTGTTAAATTTAATAAAAATGAGGAGACGAGTAGAGTTTATGTAACAAAATCCTTCAATGTTTTAATTATAGGGTATTTCCTTCTATCGTGATAATCACTACATACGTAGTGCTACAAGTCCTTTAATGCAGTTTATGGTGAAGATCGAACTATAATTACGCGATTTCATTCTTTTTACCACAAATAAGTTTTGATGTAAATAACTGATAAATTAATTACGTGAATATGAGTATAACAATTTGAATGTTTTGTTGTTGAAGTACTGTTTAATATTAATTTTGGAGATTATATTTTTAAATGTCTGACAGATGAGATTATGACTTCATTAGACTCTTGTGCTAATCTAATTTTTTATTCTCATGATGTAAAGAAGTATGGAAATCATTAATAATGTCATTGATGAGTTTCTGAAGGAACTAATCCCCTAGTCTCCTGAATCCGTTTTTACCATTTTCCCAATGGATGGAGCGCCGAAACTTCATAATTATAAATTTCACGACAATAAGGAGAACTGAGTTGATTTTTGAATAAAAAAATTCAATTTATTTAAAATACAGAAATTTTTAGAAAGCTGTTTCAAATGAAAGGTGTTAGAATTAAATATGAAATAAAAACATAATCTTCATTGAAATGTTCTGAGATGTGCCTCTGATTTTAAGAATAACTAATATATAGGATTTATTATATATTATAAAAATATAATCTGAAACCTGTATTTTATTTGTCGTAGGTATTCAAATTATTAAACATTGAAATTGAGAGTCATGTGTACACACAGATTTTTTTGTAAAATAAAGCAATTAATTTGGTATATTTATAAGTGAAAAATACTCGTTACCATGACTACCACATGTATCAAAATATTGATTCTTTATTAAATTTTTAATTACAATTTGTCAAAAATTGTATTTTTTTTGTCAAAATAATGCTCTATTAATATATAATGGCCGGTTTGTACTAGATTTAATTTACATATTTAAATTTAGATTTCAAATTTGCGATTTACCTCCTGGTTCATACTAAATTTATTAAATTTTAATTCTGCTAATCATTATTATGGCTGGTTTATACTGTATTTAATTTATAGATTTAGTTTTAGAAATTTAGATTTGAAATTTGCGATTTACCTCCTGGTTTACAGTGGATTTATTAAATCTGAAATCTAACAATCATTATTAATCCCCAGCTTTTTGACATATGCTTTAAACAACAACAAAATAACCTTAACTTGTCATATGCGATGCTCTTCAATCAAATATATTAAATGAATATCATATTTAACACTCTCCGTATCCATATTACAACAATATTTTATGATAATCACAAATAAATCAGTTTGATTTACAATCTTGACACATTTTACTGCTGGCAAAACTAGGTTTTGTTTCCTAGTCAAGTTGATTGGTTGGATTTGGAAATTTAGAATTAAAGTATAAAATATGGTGATATTTTAAATGTAAATTATAAATCTATATTTGTAAATCCAGCATAAACCAATAAAGGTATTTCTATGTATTTTATATTTTTAAAATTAAATTTCTAAATCTATATTTGTAAATTAAATCCCGTTTAAACCAGCCATTAGACTTTTGACATATGTATTAAACTATAAAAAATTACTTCAACATGTTATATGTGATGTACTGCAATCAAAGATATTAAATTAATATTATATTAAACACTGTTCCCATCCATATTATAGTAATATTTTATAATAATCACAAATAAAACAGTTCAATTGACAATTTGACACATTTTACTGTTGTTACAATTGGTTCTTGTTTACCAGTCAAGTTGATTGGTTGGAATTATAAATTTAGATTTAGAATGTGAAATATGGTGATATTAAATGTAAATTATAAACCTTTAAATTTATAAATCCAGCATAAACCAAAAAAAGTATTACTGTATTTTATATTTTTAAAATTAAATTTCTAAATCCAAATTTTTTAAATTAAATTCAGTATAAACTAGGCATTACTATTGGTAATTGAACGAGTCACGTGCTTAAATAATGAATTTGTAGTTCCTCTTACAAACAAAGGGGTACTTAATAATAAGTTCATTAATGATATTCGGTGCAAACCTGCACCAAAAAGTGCTTACCTTTATCAGAGAAATTTGAAATATGTAGCACTGAACTCCTCTATATCCCGTTTTGCTGAAATGGGAACGTTAAGCCGTAACTACTAAATTTATTTTTGTGCACCTCACAGAAGTTTTATAACAAATATATCCTAATATATAACGCATATCCGTACGTAATTATATATTTTTGTAACTCGTTTTATTTTTGAATGTTAAATTTTGTTTCGTTAATTACATTTAAACAGTACCTACCTACTTCATAATATCATTGTATTTGTATGAATGTAGTGCAATCCTGTCAAAAACGTTTACTAAATAAAGATGAAGACAAAGAAACAAATGCGAAGACGAAAATAAAAAGCGCTGATCGTGCTTTGGCTATAATTTAATAAAAAAAGGTAACAAACAAATATTTACAGATCATAGGTGATGACAACATATGCATATAAACTTATGCTACAATTACAAAAGATGACGCTGAGAAATGCGGAATTATTTTCTTTCGAGCCATGCGCACCCGGTTATCCCACACGTGGAAAAGTAAAAAAAAAAAAAAACCTAGGCCTAATCAAGGTATCGAAACAGCCTAGTCCGGACACATAAATATGTCAAAATAGGTGAAGCTCTCGACCCGAAAATTCAGAATTTTAACCGCGTTAGTAGCAAATGGTTTTCTATGAGAACTAAAAGTTAACAAAGTTAAAATAAGTAATGAACTAAGACAGCTAAGAAAATTTTATCTATAGCATATTTTAATAATAAATAAAATTTCCGAAGCCATTTTACTAGTAAAAACAATAAATCGTACATTACTGGTATTAATCACCTTTTTGCAGTAGTAAAAAATTAGTTCAGTTTTCATATTACACAGTGCAAGTGCTACCTACGCCAAAATAAAATATAAAAGAAAAACGCCTTATATTGCAGTGTTTAATAATTATAATTGTTTATTTTTGACATATATTATACCGGGAAGTGAATTGTTTTATGCAATATAGGAAATACAATGTTAATTTCATTATTTTTGCGATATTTCGTTCCGTATTGATTCTAGGGGAAAATATCTCAAATAAATCTTGTAATTAATTCTGTGAAAATTTTATTTTACTCCTTTCGCAACATGTAAAATCAAGAGTGCTTATTTATAGTGATAACCAAGTCATAAATAGGCATGAGCAAAACAATTTTCAACACTTGGCAGTTCAGTAGTTTGACTACCAACGCTTTTATGATATATATTTATTTGATCATATTTACTACATTTATTTCAATTTTCCCATTCTAAATTTAAGTTCGTATTTCAAGTCTCAAGATATATGGACACAGATGTGAAAAAAAAACAGGCTCTTTTGATGCTGCGAGTAGATCGCTTGGTCCAAGCATTAATCCGGCTCCACACATTGGCCACACGCTATGGCAAACGTCACTTGGCCAACGTGTAGATGAAGAAGTTGGCGCTGGCGGACCTTGGCACTTGCACTGGCCACTTGCCATAGGGTTGTCGGTTTTTGTCCTGCGCCAAAGGAACTGGCGCATGTTCCCATGTGCCAAGCTTCCCCTTCACACATTGGCCACATATTTTGATATGTCGCTACATAGAAGGCAACAACCGCCTATTTTCAGGAAATTAGACATGTTGACTTTGGCTTTAAAGCCAATATACCCACTTGTGATGTGTAAAAGAACAGCAAGTGCTGGAATATACATTAGTCGTTGAAGAATAATGTTATAAGTAACAACATTGACTATGGATAGTGTTTCACAAGAACCAAAATATACTCTTGATCTTGTCTTGAAATCAAGACAAGACCAAGACAAGAAGTATTTTCCATTTCCCAAGATAAGACAAGAAAGTATCATCAAGAATCAAGATTTCTTGACAAGAAATCTTGATATTTTGATAATAAATTTATAATTAAAATAAAATATAAAAATTTAAATCCATTGCTATGATTCTCAATACAAATATTTTACGGAGCTAATTATCCCATTATCTTATATATATATTTTATTTAATTACATTTTATTATATATTATTTTTTATTCTTACACTTGGGTACATCGTTTTGTATTCTTTTCCTAGCTAATTTTGAAAATATCTGTTATTTTTTTTATTAGATTTAGAGGGAGAAATATTATTATGGAATAAAACCTATTCCGATTTTCGGCTATAAGTAAATTTGATTTATATTTCTTTTAACACTTATTATTTTAGGAAAAGAAAAAATAAATCTCTGTTATATTGGATAATTTATCTTGAATTATTTATTTATAAAAAAAAATACAAATGCTTTTCCAAATTTATTGTTTTAAATAAAAAGCACATACTATTGAAGTGCAACGCAACGCGACCAACATTCAAGAAACATTTAAATAAAAGAGAAGGGCATGGGCAGACGCCAACTCTACATTCTTGAGCGTTCAAATTGAGCAAAGTGATAGAAAATGGAGATTCCCCTAAAATATCAAAAATCAAGAAATATCAAGAATTCTTGAAACAAGACAAAAAATGCGCGAAATGAGGAGCATCGCATTTCGTTGCTTTACAGCGAAGCTATTTACCTCGTATTAATTAAATTCTTATATAAATAGCAGCATCATTGTCATCGGCGTTAAAATCAATATGTCGCATGTCAACAGGGGTTAAAAAGTTGATTACATTTGGTTTTCAGTTTCAAGAAAATTGCTTTATTGTACTTCCGCAAAATCTATGTAGCCTTCGTTTATGTCTGCAGAAGTTTCTTCAAGTTTAAATATTACCGTTGGGACTGTAACACTGCGTTATTTGAAGTTTGCCGTAATGAACAGCGCATTTACGTACCTGATTTGTAGATTATGTTTTCACCATATTTAAATTATGCATTTATTGTGCTCATATAAATTTTAAATTCTAGTTTGAAATTGTGGGTCTAAATATTAATCAAGTTAGAGCTTTGTCCTTGAATACCTGAATGATGGTTTTGTAAATATAAATGAAAGCAAGAAATTATTTATTCCTAAATTTAACAAGGTGCTTTGTGCCACATTTTACAACCAACATGTACACAAAGACTATTTATTAAAGATCTGGAAATATTCTTTGATACTAAATTGTTATTTAATGTACACGGAGAAATTTGTTTTAAATACTCGTATAATTTGGATTCATATTCCGATATACTTCTTTAGAATTTATCGAACAAAGACAGCTAGAATGGTAGAGACATATGCAGAGAATGGATAGTAACCGGCCAGCGCGGAGAGTATGGACTTTAAAAATCAAGAAGAGAGATCGTGAATGACCGAGAGATACATAGGACAACACATTAAAGAAAATACTGAGCAATAAAGGAAAAGCGATACAACGAGCAAGAAAAGTAGTGGTAAACAGGGAAAAAAGGAAAAAATTCGTACAAGAATTCCTACACCTTAGAGTAGAAGAGAATCTAAATCATCGTATTGACTAATTAATTTATTTCATCTTATATTAAAAGACTTTTTGGAGATTAATTTCGAGACAAAACTGCGAACGACTATACGATAATAATTAATGATACCTCAAAGAATAATTAATTACTCTGAAACGACTTCTTTTTAGCGTTGCGCAACGCACAAGCACGATCCGTTACCGTTTCCATCTAAGAGGATTTCGAAGTTGCAGACGTCTGTAACACTGTATATAAATTAAAATACAAGCCCGTGTAAGTGTCATTTTTTATTTGTCGTTTTCCGTTCAAAGAAACAGGCGAAACACATTAATCAGTGCCACAAAAATAATGTGTAAGCCATCTCTCTTGCGATTCGCGAAGCAGACGTGATCGTTTTATCGTCTGGTTGGAATTAATGGGCGCGGAACGCTGGTTGTTGGTCGTGGTTCGATGGCCGAGAACGAGGAAATGCGAATGCGAGGATCGAGGATGCTGGGAAAACGCACATAGCAGCAGATAAATGTATTTTAAAAAGAAATCGGCGATACTTTTCACTGGAGCATGCTTGGAAGTGTAGAATAAAATTAAAATAAAATTTTGATATACCATATTTTGAATGTATCAACAAAAGTGTAACATAATAGGGCCCTTTATCTAAATTAAAGACTATTTGCAGTTTTAAAAATTCTTAATTAGTATTCATTTATCCGCAATAATTTTTTATAAATGTTATGACGTGAGATTTTATTGTTTAGAGAATTATTTAAATGGAATTAAAATAATTTTTCGTGGTAAACAATTAAAATATACATGAATATACCATTTATTCTAGGAAGAAGTATAAATAAACTGTAATATAATTTTAGTCAAATGTTTGGCTACCACTGATAACTTTTGCTAATCTATGATTAGAATAAATGTGTAAGAAAGAATATTAAATAAAGAAATATAATTCTCTGACACTAGAATTTTTAAATCTCAAAAATTTATATTATTCTAATATTTAGTACGATGATATTAGGTAATAGGACTTATTTGCCAATTTGTGACTCTACAGAAGGACCCCATTGATTGATATGGAAAATATGGTTTATTCACAATCAATTAATAATATATCAATTAAGGATTTTCCAAAAGTTGGAAATTCAATTATTCGTACCTTTCACTTCCCACTCGATCAGAAAGTTGCCACTTTCAACCTGCGAAAGCAGAGCATATTTGATTATTAACTGATAGTGAATAATATAGGCTTTTCTGTGGAAACAAATTTTATGTTGTTTTTTCTACCACTTGCCGTAATTCGGGTGGAGTACAATCCATTAATTCACTTTCAGAGTAAGTTAGTTAGGTTTTTCCTAATTTTGGCTTTTAAATAACCAAAAGATCAAAAATTTATTGACACATATTTACAAATAAATGTAAAATTCACCAACTACTAAATAAGAATATTTCACCCTAAAAAACTAAAGTTATATTTAATTTATTCCTTTTTTAATGTCAGAAAAATTGTATAAAAACCTCGGTGGAATGTTTCATAATGGACTGTATAGTTTTGAGCCGCGGTTTATCTATCTTAACCTTCGACCACAAAAAAACACTTTCCACCTCAATATACATACATACATACATAACGTCACGCTATGTCCCACTTAGTGGGGTAGCACGAACCCAGAAAAACAGTCAACCAACAATCAATCTCCTCCAAACATTCCTATCCTGACACACCACTTTCGCCTCGTCCACATTCATAGTGCGATTCATACATGCTCGTTTATTCTTCACACTCGGAATCATTCGTTCACGCAACAAACCATCAATCATACCCAACCAGTTATTCCTCGGACGCCCGCGCAATCGGTCACCTTCAATCTCACCCACATATATTAGTTTCACCAACCTTTCATTCGACATTCGCTCAACATGTCCAAACCACCTCAACTGACTCACTCCCACTTTCTTAACAACATTCTTCTGATCTCACACTCATCATACACCAATGTATTCCGTATACGATCACGTCTCGTATACCCACATACTCCTCTCAAATATCTCATTTCCACAGCAGCTATACGTCGTTCATGCTTCTTCATCCACACCCAACATTCAGAACCATACATCAATGTAGGCACTAACACACCATTATAAACACTCAATCGAGCATCTCTAGATACATTCACGTTTCGAACAAATGTACCCAGAGCACCCAATACCTTGCACCCTGCAGACACTCGCCTTTCAATCTCTCCGTCAATACGTCCATCCCTCGAGAACATACTACCCAAATATACAAATTCATTCACTTGTTCCAGTCTCACACCATTCACTGAAACATTACAATCAGTCACCAAATCATTCTTCTCAAACACCAACCTCAATATTTAATATATTATTGCCTTCTATTTATTTCTGGATTATCTTAAAACAAAAAATATCAAATACAAGAAATACACGAAGTCCATGAACTATTCCGCTTCTCTACACTACATTCGAATAAACTATCACAAGAGAGATTGAGTGATACAAGTTATACAGATTTCCATTCTATGTCAATATTATTCAACACTTTGCACTGCATTAGTAAATAGAAAGTACGCTAGCGGTTGTTCAACACCAAATAGTAATATAAATACACCTAAATAGCATTCAGCACAGTGGCAATTTATTATTAACAACGTAAATTAAAATATCACGTAAACAAAATATATAGAAAATAAAAGGTTCAGTAAAACACTTTTTTTAGCGCGTCCTCATCACCGTTTTTACACTCCGAGGCATGGATTCAATTAAAAGTCGAATAACATTTTTCGTGTTAAAATCTATGATGTTTTAATTCCTGTCCATAATTATATTAAATATTGTACTGGTCTCTGTGTACGCTCTACAAATCCACTCCTATGATGTGTACTATGAAAGGCGCCCTATAAATTCAAGCATCGAAAATACGCACGTTCTAAATGACGAGAATCAAAATGCGCTTTATAAAAAGCGGGCTTTGCAGGGTGTAACATAAATAAGACATTTAATTTTTTCTTCTAAAACACATTTTTTTAGCATATTTCCATTCTATAAATTAACGAGTCGTTTAAGTATTTTCAAAATTTGATGTAGTAGCAATAACCATGACAATATCAGTGAAATGATTAATGTTGACAATTATTGTCACTTATCAGCTTATTCAAATAAATTTTACAATATTAAATAAACTGATCAATATTTAATATAATAGTAATAAAATGTAATAGTGCCTGATTTTTCGAATAGTAAGTACAGAAAGTTGTACTAAAGTTCAAGTAAGGTCTGCTTTATTACGTCAAATTTATTTGGGGCGTTTTCATATCGTCATCTTATAAATGTTCGCACATTTATACATGTTGTTCAGTACCTACGAGATCATGGATCATTTAAGCCTGCTGTTCAAGATCGTGGTAGAATAAACTCTGTTCACAGTGAACATTGCACAGGATCTTTTAGACAACACTAGTGTGACATATGACAATGTGGAAAATATTAAAAGAGCAACAGTCACATCGTGTAAAAAAAGTCAAAAGACTTCTTGGATTAGTTGGTAATAAATTAACAGTCACGAATGTTGTTACTAGAGTAATTTCGGGTGGTATTTTTATTGGAATTTGGTTTTCCGTTCATTATCGTTTGAATAAATTTTTATTTATTTATTTATGGTGAGATCCACAGTATGAATCCCACAGCCGACAGTTGCCATTTTAAATTTAGCCCCGTTGTTCCCCCTCTACTAATATCTTTGGGGGCTATAATTTGACGATTGGTAACCGCACTTCATACGCAAAAATATATCACTTACTACATAAAACGAACCTATATAGTTATTGATTTAATACATTTTTATCATGAGCTGAACGTAAAATAAAATATATAAATTTAGTTATTTGCAGATTGCCATGGAATACAAAATATACATTTAAAACAGTGTTATTGTTTGAGTATGATAGATGACATCAGTGTTACTCATAAAGTTTTAAATATCTATTAACTTGAAAGGGCCGGATTCTAGAAACTGTTTTATTGGCTCAATTAATTTAACTATTCGATAAACTTGCAAATGGATGCTAAATTGAACAGAATGGCACACAAATACAAATACTACAAATGACGACAACGTACGAAATTACGAATATGTTAACTTGTTGCAGTTACCAAAGCATTTTTCCAAACAATAATTACATAAAATTCTACATTTTGTAGAGCACTGAAGACGTGAAAAACGGTCTACTAATTTCAAAATCCGAAAACCAACTGTTTGTCTTGTTTCGGCCAAACACAACCTCTCTCGCAGAGCCAACATAAAATTAAGAAAAAAAACTAAAATCCTAATCTTGGGTTCGACTAGGCCTCTCTGTAAATCTGTCAACTTCAGATGCATATGACATTTTAGAATAATTGCAGCGATAATCTCAAATGGCTATTTATGAAAACTAAAAATTCGAACAAAGATTCTCACAAACATGTGTGGCAATAAATTGAACTCAAGAACTCCTGTCAAGGCGATTTTCGATGCATTCAAGTCCAAACGCAGATTGAAACTTGATATTTTAAAATCGTTTTTACAGTAAAACAATAAATCGTATTCTGAAAGTACGCCTTGTTACATTACAATAAATCCATGAACAACTCATAATTAATCGTCACTGCTTTCTTTATTATCGATAGTTTTTTAAAGTTACCCGTCACCAGCTCAAACAGAAAATTCCTATGATTTTCCGTAAAGATTTTTCCGCGGTTAATATTAGTTAAGTGTTTTTTTTTTCTAATTTATATTTTGAAGGTTATGCCATGAGTTTTTGCAACTATTACTATGCGTTTTTAAGCGGTTTTCTTGTAAAATATTGTTACAGCCTAGTCAGTAAAAGTGACACTTTACATACTGTTAGCAGACCGTAAAGTGTCACCTTTAATGTCAATACGAAAAAAATTATATTTTATGGAAAATTCGTTTAATTTAATGAAAGATTTTTTGAAATTATTATTTAAAGCTGAGGTTATAATGTCGCCTCGGTACCTCGTTTTCGATGGTGTAACAACGGCACGCAGTGTTCGTGAAATATTTATTTAGCGCAATATAATCAAGACCATACTATTTCTGCACGTGGTATGATTAACAAAATTATAAAGCTGTTTAATGAAACAGGAAGTGATATTCCTCATTTCTCGGTCTAAGATGTGCTGAGAAATAAATGAAAATGATGAATGAAATAAAGAAAATAGAATGACAGATAGTAAAATAAATGTATGTACATATACGCGTCACAGAAAATCCCAAAAACAGCTTATGTACGTAAAATATATTTTTTAAAGTTAAATATTATTCGTACAAATTTTCCAAACGTCAGGAAATATTTAAAACTGATAAAATGACCAGAAGTGAAATAATTAGTAAATGTATGCATGATTACTGATTCATAATTTAAACAAGTCGATTATAATTAGAACTTTATGTCAATTATCATATATCCAACTCAAACAATACGACTGTTTGAATTATATGTTTTGTTTTCCATGGCACACTACAAGTATATAGCTAAACATTATTAATATTATTTTACGTCTATCTCACGACAGGAATATATTTGTGGTTTTGAGGGAAAACCAGTTAAGTCACTATTTCGTGATTTCGATTTATTTGCGTTTGAAGTTGCACAAGTCACTTTCATAAATAGCTTAAAATTGTTCCGAATATCTACCTGATGTCATTTGTATTTTAAAGAAAAGTATGAAAAACATGCCGAACTCGACAAATATATGTATACATTTTAACATGCAACTAAATGCAAATTAATTGTTTTTTTCCTCCAAATTTTTTACATAATTGGTTTTTCCTCAAGAATGACACTTAACACGTTATTTTTTGTGTTCAAATTACGCATAACATATATAAGATAACATCGTTTTGAAGTCACAAAAAAAATATACATAAATATGTATCAAAATCCGCACTTAACTCAATTTGCCCAAAAAAGTGAATTCACTACTTTTTCTTCAAAACCACAGATACCATTGCAATAATTTAAGGTTCAATTGATACATTATTTTTATTTGTATTTGTTTTAAAATCCATAGGGAACAATCCATGGCCTAATAGTTATTTACGTACGCAAAGCTAGTCGAATAGATCAATTAAGACCCCTGAGTGACTAAAGACGCTTTATGTATGTGTACCGTACAATATTTTATCTACGATATAATGAAAACACCCAATAAATATAAAAAAAATACTTTCATTTATGAATTAAGATCACAATATTAATTGAGAAGATTGCCATGTTCACAAAATTTTTGCAAATTTGGACTATTTACAAATTTTAATTACTCGTTGCTCGGCAACCCGTGACTAATGAGATCGTGTTACTAAACAACCATTTTACAAACTCAAAACTAACAACAAAATATCAATTTTGTACACTATCGTAGATAAAGAAATTTTAAACATTGTATTTCCTATGTCCTAAAAAATGTAGACATCCGGTACATAGCATGTATTTGATTTCATTTTTATTTAATTTTTATTTGTGAATTTCGTACCTGACATTGTTGTAATTATTCTTTTATTTGTATGTAATAAATAATTAGTATTTTATGTAATGTTTGTACCTTTATTAAATTAAATTTCTTTCTAACGCTCCTGTGATTTTTATAACTCTTCCATTACCGCGGAATAATTATAAATTAGTTCAACTCGTCAAGTTATTTTATCCAAACTATATGCTATGTTGATATTTATTTTCGGTACGTCCGTTTACTGAAACGGCGCGATTAGAATTTTTTACTTTTCAATTTATTGACTTATTCAAAGTGAAAATAAAACGTAATACGCTCCACGTGTATTATTTAATGTCTATATAGTCTTCGTAGGAATTACAAAACCTCGGCCTTCTAAGATTGTCTCCCTCGGAGGGTATAAACAAGTTCAAAATACCTTTGATATAAAGATAACAATTTTTTACTTTCTATTTTAGTAAACTAAATTAAGAACATCTGGTTGAGTAAAATTGTTCGTAACGAGCTAAATAGATACATATTTATGGGATATTTCCTTTACAAATTACTATAAATATAACTAGTGAGCTATTTTAAATTAAATAAGTTCCCGTGAAATGTCAAACGTCAATTGAACGTAATTATTGCGAATATACCGGTATCTTTACGTTCGTATCATTTGATAAGAAATATTTAATAATGGGTTCTTTGGAACATCGAAGCCAATTCATTAAATATAAACGTCGTCGTAGTATCTGCTCTGTATCGAATGAAATCAAAGCAATTATTTAGCAACATAAACGAAATGTCAAAACAAAGGAAATAGCAATCGGAACAAATGCATGTCACAAAACTCAAGAAGACAGAAAAATGCTTTCCAAAGTTTGATCAATAATCCAAGACCAGAATATTTCTGTAGCATAAAAATACTCATCTAAACGAAATCAAAAATAGCTAAATATATTTACGTAAGGTATCTTTTTGTGGTATTTATTTTGGAGAACATTAATAAGTGAAACATTCACCATAGTAACAAATTGGTAATTAATCATTCCTATTAAAAATAAACCTTAAAACTAACATTTAAAAAACCTAGTAGATTGAAACATTGTAGTTTTCTATATTATATCTGTCTCTAACCTCTTACTCACATTTCTATACAATTCTACATTCTTAATAAAACTTGAACTTCTGTCTGACCTTTGTTTTTTCTTTTATTTATAATCTCATATTTTTAATAACTAATTTTTATGCTATTATTTTATTTACATTGTTTTATCTATTAATTTACCAGTAGTACTTTGTACTATTCCAAATCTGTGAAATATTTGTAAAAATAAATACCTGCAACTACATGCTACATGCACTATAGTCAATTATAAATAGGCAGTTGAACTGAGCAAAATAAATAAATAAACACATTAAGATTGAATCGTTTAACTGCCATGTCCCTTATGCAGAAATATCACAAAACATTAAAATGGCAATCAAAACTTTAATTTAAATTATCATATAATTATAGAGGTTTAAAATTTATTCTACTGATATATGAATTTTGTATAAATTTTTCGAATTATCTGTCAATAAAAATCAAATTTATATTTACACGCAAACAATAGTACCGTATAATTTATCGAATTATTCGTTAAGCTAAGGATATAAGATGCATTTAGTTTAGAACAAGACACAATTATTAAAGAAAAATATTATGGCTTAATGGTTAGTACATTTACTTCTTAAATTTTTTAAATTTATTTATTTAAACTATCTTAACTGCTGAGGTTATATGCTGACTCGGTACCCCGTTTTCGGTGGTATGGGTTTTCGCAAAGCGGTCACCCATCCAACTACCGATTTGAGAACCGTGGACACAAACCTTAACAGGCACTAAACTCCATAGCTATTGTAACGGATGAGATGATACCCTAGCTGGGATTCGAACCGAGATCTTTGGACTAGGACCGTTATCGTTACCTCTTTGTAATTGTATATTTATGTTGCAGCCCTATTTGGCCTATACTTATATCCGGGTTGTGATTCGCTTTCTATATGAAAGTAAAGACTACATTTAATCATCTGTATTAATCTTCTTGTAATGTTTTTAAGTTTATAATTCCAGGATTGCCTAGTTGAGGTTGTAGATTTTTGTAAATAATAGTTTAGAAACGTCCACAATCACCTTAAAAAGATATGTTTTGCTTTGCATTTCAATGCACACTTGATACTATCACAAGTACTTCCTTTTAGACAAAAACTAAAAAGGTTTCTTCAAATTTGAATATAATCCTCCCAGCAGGATTACATTGCCTACTTACTGACATAGTTCCCGCACCACAATAACCCATATTCAATTTCTCCAACAACTTCTACCGTCGTCGAGTCGTCTTGCCAGTAAAAAAGGGTCCTCAAATATTTCTCCTTCTTCGTCGGCTTGGCTGTTCACTTGGCACTTCCGCGTTGTGGGGCTCTGCGCACGCGTGTGAACTCTGTAAAGGCCAACGGCTGACGTAGAGCGGCGGTACGGCGGCGGCACCGGTCACGGTTTTGACATTCTACGGCCCCGAGAACCGAGATCGATTGGACGACATAATATCGCAATTTCGTAGACGTGAGGAATACGAGGAAGAGTGGCTTCTATAAAGAGTAGGAGGAGGTAATTTTGGAGTTTGTTTTTTTACAAGATACAGTGATGTTTTTTTATGTGAATAATATCTCCAAAAGTAATGGAGGAAAAAGATCATTTAATTAGTTCTATTTAGAAAGCAATGAAACTTAGGTCAAAATATCCTAAATACATCAATTCTGTTATACATCATTCAATAACTTCTTTGACTTACAGTTAAATACAGTTCAGACGGGACGCAAAAATCTAAAGCAGGTCTAAAATCTTGAGGACCTTCACAATTCCGAGGTAAACTTATGGGAAAGATAATATCTGACAGAAAATATTTAAATTCATTCTGAAATTGTTCAACAATCAAGTAACGATATTTTTCACAAGCGCACGCATGTGAGTGAAACATAATAGATAGGTTAAAATTTTCTATGAAAGTTTCATACATCAAATGTACAATGTACCCGCCTTTGTGACTCAGTGGTCTAGACTACTAGCTACGGACCCAGAGGTCCCGGGTTCGATTTCCGAACTGGCCTGACACCAAACAGTGTCTGCTACTGAGTACAGCGCAAACATTTTCATCTTCATATCACCCATCACCCCGGCTAATAATCAAAGTAGTTGAAGCCGTACAATTAAAAAAAATGTACAATGTAGATATTCGCAGAATGTGTGCTAACAACGACATCTATCGGCTGCATTTTTTTATGCTCATGAAATAAGGTTTACTAAATTTATCAGTGTTTATTGGACAATTAAAGTGATTACCATTATTTTAAATGTACAAATTATCATAATTCTACAACGATTAGGATAAAAATTAATATAAAAGTGTATTTACATATTTCAGTAAAAATATGAACATAATTATTATTGAAACTGGATTTGAAGCAATAGCTCACAATATAATCTTTGAACCTCAAACAATGTTTAAAGGAAGGCAACTGGTGATGGCCGATCACGTGAAAGATGCAAAAGAATTTTCAAAATCAGAACAAAGTTATTTGATAACAGCAAAATTGATAAGACAAATGGCAGTAACTTTATCACCTCAGGAAACCTCGTTGTATATAATTCATCGTTGTTAATCATTGTTGAAGTTCTTATTTTTGTATTACTATTCTCTCGTTTAAAAAACATGTTTATCTGAAATATTTTTTAATAATTATATTTACCAAATAATTGATTTTTTTTTTATTAGAAACCTGCTTAAGGTTTTTTTTTTATCTCCAATAAAATGATCACTACTAATAAAATCTATTGGTTTTGGGATCCATCAAGACTATAAAAATATTATTTTATTTCAATCTGACACTTGCAAAGTAAGGTTATATCGTAATTATTTTTTTAACGGTTTTAATCCAATTTTTTTCACTTTCCCACATGCTATTTGAAAACTGTAAAATTTGCACTTACTATTTCTACCTGTATTTTTGCAATTAACTCCACAGCAACTATTATGAACCATTTTTAAATCATTTTTCATAGCAAAGTTAAGAACATGAGCATGATTTAATGCTTATTTTGTCCGCAGCTCACTCTGCAGTCGATTCAGTTGTCCCCACCATATACTCTGCACACTGCCAATAATAATTAAATAGTATCCACTATCCATTGAACAGTTCTATCTAATATGAAACAATGTTATTGTTCATTGTTATGCAGTTCCGTTTTTAATATTACTTCATAATATTGCACCCCTACCGATACTAAATAATATTAAGCTGTCGCTATTCATCGTTAGAATGAAATTTGTTAATCTGAAACAGCAGAGTTGTATCGATATGGAATATTTTTATAATATTTTTAAGAAGTAGGTGGCTTAGAAAAATCTATTAGTACTGTTACAGTCATGACCTCATGAGTAACAATTTTTTATGAGTAGTAACACACCATACTTATGATCGGCGAAATCGTTATAAAATATTAGAATAGTTGTTTTTGATGTCATAATCCTTTTAACCGTGGGCGACATTGCGACAATTTGTCGCAAATGTCACCATCAGCGTAATTATTGCGATCTTGCATTTATTTGCTATAAATGCTGGTCTTCGAGCAAGAACAAAGAGATTTCTAAGAGAGCTGGAACAGTAAAGAGAATTTAATACTGGGAATAAAGAAAGGAAGACGTCAGAAAATATACAGTAACCATACAAGTGTAGTAATCTTTCGAGCCTTTCTCTTCTAGCAAGTTTAGTGTTTTAAAAATTTTGTACTCCAACGTGAATCATTTTGCATTTATAAAATGTTTGAAGTAAAAGTATTGTTTTGTCTTGATATTTTATACATGGAGTAAAAGCTCAGTGATACTGGCTTAGA
The DNA here is from genome assembly GCA_963942605.1 of Poecilus cupreus. NCBI lineage: Eukaryota > Metazoa > Arthropoda > Insecta > Coleoptera > Carabidae > Poecilus > Poecilus cupreus. Next base: position 20,419,038 of record OZ012720.1, on the reverse strand, counting down.
AATGAGGATGATGAGATCCCAGTTCGAATCCAACAGCCGATAGTTGCCATTTTCATCTTTTTGCCTGTGATTCTCCCTCCATTAACATCTTTGAGAGACGAAACTTGATATGTGGTCACCGCACTTCACGCTCAAAAATATATCACTAACCAAGATCTGCGAAAACAGAGTACTACATTGGATAAATGGTATGATATTTATTTATTTATTAAGAGGCTTGTACTTGCTTGTTGTAACGAACAAAATTTAATCAAAATACTCCTGTCACAAATTCTACAGCAGCAGAAACAAAGAAATCACTGATTTCTAAATATTGATGACATCGCATACATTTTTACCTCCCGCCACATCCTGTAAGGGAGGTATAGGAATCATGCTAAAAATTGTGTAGTGAGTTTTCAGTGGATGAGCACGTTTTAGGTTCCCTACAATACGATTTTAATAGTTTCGCAATGATGCCTGTGTGTGTGTTTGTCTGTATGGCTGTCAGTCTGTCAGTCTGTGTGGATCTCTGAAGTTACGGTTTCTCAAAAACTACTAAACCGAAAATTTTGATATTTTGTATATATTAATTGTATCCCCTTTAGAAGAGCTGATTAGTTTTTGGTGATAATCCAATAATCAGAAGTGGTAGTTTACTTGAAGCCTTATCAAGTACGAGTATTTTGAAATATCATAGTAAATTATGGTTTCATGAAAATTTTGTTATTAGAATAATGTTTCAAATATTATTGTCTACCATTATTGTTTGAAACATTTTCCTCTCACTGTCACCATTTTTGAATTACAACACGTTAAAGAAAAAGTATATTTTGATATTTTCGTTTAAATTTGCCAGCCTGTGTTTTTTGGAAAAACAAAACAACGGTAGAAAAATGTAATTTTTTGACATGTGTCATAATTTTTTTTAAGATATGAGCGTTTCCTGCACTCTTTGATAAGAAATCCAAGGCGGGTGGTATTGTGGTGCCCACAACAGATTTTTCTTTAAATTGTTGGCGATTATCGATGACTTTTGTGGGTTTTAAAACGAAAATCGGTGTAAATACCATTTTATGACCTTAATTTTCTTTCTTTTACGATGAATTTGCTTGAGGACAGCCAGTGTTTTTTTTATGATTTTACTGCACTAATTGAAAGTTTCTGGTTGTCAATAGCTTGTGTCAAATGTTGTTTTGTTACTGATTATATATTTTATACAAATTCAGTGCCAAAGGACAAGAATAAATTCTAAATCTTTATCATTTCATCCCCGTTTTCAGTATTCCCTTGCCAGATGCTCCCGTATTTACAACTCCTGAGTTAGTTACATCTAAATTACCTGCAATTAAAATTAATTTATTGTAAATTCGTACAGGGTTTTAATAATTAAACGAGATCAGCTACTAATACACCAGCAGGCTGTATCTGCACAATGTTAAGATGGCGCTTGTGAAGTGAAACGTGTGTAGCTTACTGTTTACTACTTATGAAGGTTCGAATTACTTTTGCTCTAGTGCGAGTTCCGTAGGGCTCAGCAAGGTTTCGCTACACTGGAGATAATTTTTAGAATAATGTTTTTAGCGTTTAAGCTGAGGCAGGATTCATAAAGATGAGGGTTTTATGAGGTCTCTCATTAAGTAAGCGAAGTTATCTTTTGTACTGGTGCTACGAAGGAAAATACATTTCTTGGAAAAAATTAGATGTTTTCAAAAATAATTAACTATGTAGTTTCTGAATTGTATTGTTTTTATTGCTCACTGTATATTTATGTAAAAAACCAATGTTTGTTAAGAAATTTTCTTTCTTTCAGTGCCATTGCAACGCATGCTGGGTATTATTACTACTAATAAATGAAATATAGTTGTTGGGATAAACAACTCCGTGTTAACGTGTCGGACTATAAACCACGATATACTCAGTTCGATTCCTACAGCCGACAGTTGCCACTTTTAATTTTTTATCCCTGTGGTTCCCCCTCTCACAACATACCAACAAGCTTGTTCCTGTGATATTGGCTACTGATGGTAGTGTTTTTATCTATTGAAGTATTTAATACAATATTTCTGTTGGTTTTCTTCAGTAGTTTCAACGGTTATGTTTGAGAATGACCACTAAGTTGACGAGTATAACATTATCACCTGCTGATATCTGAAATTGCAGATTTGCTACACACAAAACTGTGTATAATAATGCAAGTTAATACTTGTAAATGTATATCTTATAAAATATTCTGTCACATGTACTGTTTCTATATGTACTTCAAGTTGTATGCAATAATACTATTATCTACTGAGTTCTAGAACTGCAAACTTTTTACTTCAAAGATGAATTAAAGAGACGAATTTAGTCAATTAAAAAGATTTCTTTAGCTTTTTCTTCTGTACGATTAACAATTTATGAAGAACAAATTGAAATTATTTATGAATTTTTCTTTTTGTTGTATTGGTCAGTCCGTCCCTGAATGCACGAGTAATAGTGACGTCATTGGGCTCCGGCCAGTACCATTTGATTGGAACTTGGCCGTTCTAATTGGTTTAGTTTTCCTGGGAGACTTGTCTATATAGAAGATTTCTCTATACACTTGCTTCTCCCCATTCCGCGCTCTCTCTCTCTCTCTCTCTCACCACTTGCAACTGCCTGCCTGCAGGGATTTCGCGAAATTATACATTTTCATTATTTTATGCACATATGTAACTAACACTAGCATGCTTAAAAGCTATGTTTATAATCATAGGCGTAGAGTTGTAGGTGGCATGGGGGCACGTGCCCCCAATGAATCATTCTGTAGGGGGCAAACATATAAAACTGCCCCCGACAATGAAAAAAGATATAACGCAATATTTGAGATTATTATGTTATCTCATTTTATTTAAAGTAAACAATTTAATTCTACTCAAGAAATACTAAATTGACATCATTCCGTTCATTTTCATCGAAATTACTTGATTCTTGGTCTCGGGATAAGAGTACTTAATAAGCTCTACGGATGTTTAAAATATTTGACATTTCAAAAAGCAGATTAGATTTATTTATTACAGTGTTGTATTATTTTCTGTAGAAATTACGTAGAAGATTGTAATGATATAATGTCGAATATCAGTTCATTTCTTTCCGTTATTGGCAAAGTTTTTTTGTCAATTTATTGTTGTGTATATTACGAGACTGCGTCAATTATTTCTTCAACAAAAATTGGTCAATTAATTGATGAATTGGAACATGTTCTATTTTTCGACAATTTTTTTAGGGAATTTTATTCAAATTTGTTTGTGTTTTGGTTAGTTTGTCATTTTTGTATTTATAACTTGAACAAAAAATCTTAGTACTATAGGTGACAGCTGATATCGTATTAGTACTACTGATATTGTCACAATAAATTGGCGGAAAAATTGATGTATGTAAAATGAATAACAATTTTTGTTCTTGGGAATTTATTTACAAGAAAACTTGACCAATTTATTGCCCAATAAATTGCGTCGTGTAAAACAGGCATTAAATAAATAAATGACCCTAAAACTGTTATGAAATGTCAAATATTTTTCGTTTTTGTTAAATTTTCTACGGCAGTCTTACAACAATTTTTTTTTATTTGAATTTGATTGATGCATCTTGAAATACTAACATTAAGGTACCTAAAAGGGGCTTTATTGCAAGCATTTTGAAATTGTGAACAACTTTGTATTTATAATTTTTTTGTAAAGTGAATAGCTAAAAATTTACAGCAATATCAAAAATAGCATTTAAATCCCTATACTCCATATTTCATTTCTATACTCGGTATATTTATATTGAATGATATTTATTTTTGCTTACGTAATAAAATAATACAAAATCATTTATACTTTTCTCATTGCCCCATTTTGCCCCATGCCCCCGACAAGATTTTAATAAGTCTACGCCCATGTTTATAATACATGCCCGTATACTGGTGTTGGGATGTTGGTGTTTTCTCTAGACAATCAGTCCAAATGTTGTGAGAAATATTCCCAGAAATAGTTGCAATGCCTAACTTGAAAGAATATAAATCATTTATACTTTTTTGTTTTATATTAAAGTTCGAAATGTTAGAACATGTACAAGATTTTTAATGTACTATGAACAGATATTGCTGTAACTTTTCCTCATTTACCTACTTCTACTTGTAATGCTCGTAATATAGCCTTAAGGCTGTCTGACACGATGCTAAATTTTGTAATAAATTTAGGATACGAAATTTAGGTATAAATTAAGGATGATGTTAGACAGAATTTTGAACTAAATTTAGTATTATAAAAAATTTGAAACTAAATTAATTAAAACATGATCTACATCAGAAACCACTGCGTATTGAATTACGCGATATATAACATAATCTTCAACTGTTGTATTAAAATAACATATTGTTTTATTAGGAGTAAATGTCGGCGGCGACAATATTGAACTTCTGCTTGTTGAATACAAATACATAAACAGTGGCGGATTTCCTTCATAGGCTAACGAATTTATAATTTAAATAATGTTAATTTTTTTTACTTTCTATTTGTTGTGTTTTGTATCCAATTTTAGTAAATATTCATAGGTAACAGGATAATTACAAAGTAAACAGCTTTTAGAGAGGCTTACATAACAACGTACTTTTATGACGATTAAAGAAAAAGTGTTTACGTAGCGTATGCAAGTCTAACCGGCTTTATTGATTCTCAGAAAAATTGTTTAATATAAAACAAAAGTTATATAAATTTAAATTGAATTAGTGCATCGTAAAAAGTCAGGATCTTCTATGAGCACCCTGTTTAACATAGTTAAAATTCCCTTGCCTTCATTTCGTAGTTATAACCAGATTCGGAACTACTTTTCTCGTATTCCTTGCCTTGTCGCGCTGTGTTTCTCTGTCTTAATATATAATGAGACATTATTATAGTTACTACCGCCACCGCTGTGTAAATTTTAAGTAGATTTCTTGCCATTTACAACACTAATTCGGTTGATAGAAAGTTGTTTTAACCAAACAATTCAAAATTTGTTCTAGATAATGTAAAAACATGTAATATAATATGAAGAATTTGTAATTTCCCAGAAAATATCTGTAAATGCGCCAGCAAATCCAAATTTATGTTCAAAATATTGTTTCGTGTATGAGAGCAGATATTCTTATATGTACAATATTTAGGATGTAAATTAAGTACAAAATTTTGTACACATTTTAGTTTTAAATCAAGCATCGTGTCATACGGTCGTTAGACACGAGAAAATATTTTAAAAAAAATTAGACGGTTGAATTCAAAATGATTATTAAAAAGCGCTAGTTAGTGTGATTAAAACAAATAGTAAATACTCGTAACCGTTGTACTTCAAATTGATTTCACATTAATTATAAACAATAATTTAAATAGTAAACCATATTTTGTTATTATACGTATACTGAAAATTAGGAAAAAATATGCGTTAACTCCAACCCAGACCTAAGGGAAAGAGGATTACAATGGTTCAATGTTTGTTTGAAAATGTTCTATTGGAAAATATAGAAAATAAAGTTAGGAATGACATATGGAGAAGAGACTTTTGAAAGGAGATTTATCTTGTGATATGTCATTCCTTTTTGAATGTCTCAAGCCCGTATTTCTGTCACTTTTATGGAAGAACAAGAACTAGACTCTTAGACACTACGAGTATAATGGAGATCGGTCTTTCGCTCTTATATATGTAAATGTTAATAGAATGAAACAAAAAGCATTTAGCTTCAAGATTAGCTAATTTTCATTCTTTGTACGACCGTAAAACGAAGAGAACGTTAAAATAATAGTAGTTTAAAAGCTGTTTGAGTGTTGAAACTTTTATAGGTTCCCACTTGGAACATTTAGTTTTTCTAGACGATATCTCATGCAATAATACTTCTTTATTACTGAAAAGTATTACATAATTATAGACAACCTGATATTTGGGCACTGGTAGTAGAAAGATAATTTCTTTGGCAGTCGATAACTTAACAACTAAAATTCATCTGTATTCGTCTTGAAACGATAATGAAATAGGTATCTCAATTATACTAAGTGAGTCGAGAGTACATGAAATGAATCAGGTTAAAATGGAACAAACAGTTTCAAATCAATGTTTATGTTCTTAATAAAAGTGAGCACTTGACTAGGATCTTTGATCATTTAAGTTCATTTTGTTGATGCTGTAGTGTTTGTAAGGGAGTGATAACATGATACCACAGCACAGAACTTTCCGAAAATTTTATTTAGCTTTTAAACGGTATACAATATATAGAGAAATGTTTCAAATAAAAATTAAATCACTTATTACAGAGATTTGCTGAAAAACCTGATAAACCTTGAAATGAACTACCTTTTACAATTGATAGATTACTGTAAAATTCTAATTAGCTCATTACTTGACGTAATAGGCTTTTCAACCACCTCAAAATTTAGCATATTTGGAATAAATATTCAATAATACGCTTGAAAACAATGTCAAAAAATATAACAATTTATTTAAAAAATAAATATTACGCCTGTAATCAATTATTAAAAGTCCGTCCAATTCAAATATGTCGTCTTAACGACGAATGACAGATAGAGATTGCGCGCGCATAATCTTGACGTTGAGTGTTGGGATCTGTCAGTTGTGTTATTGAGTTTATCTGTTGAAATCTTTAAATTATGGTTATAAAGTATTGTTTTGTGCCAAGTTGTGAAAACAACAGCAACAAAGATTCAAAATTTTTAATCAAATTCTAAACAATTCACAACGTACAGCTGTCATGTATCAACTTGTTCAAAAGTTAAAATGAATAGTTCACCAATTCTACACGGGTAGCGCGGGCGGCGCTGTTCTGTCATTCGTCACTATGTCGTCACACGGTTCAATATAGAATCTTTAATAATTAATTACTGGCTTCATTATATTACAATATTGATGAAAATACGAAAAATATTCATATATTAACGCCTATTTTCAAAAAATAAAAAAAAAATTATTTCAAGAGCCTATTGACAAGATTATGAAATTGTATTTTATTGACCTTAAAACGTGCTTATCTGTTGAAATTTCATTATCGAAATTTTTTATTAATTGCAATACTACCCTTACAGGAGAGGTCTAAGATAGTAGAGCTAATATTTTGTCAACATAGAGTAGTATGTGAGGTAACGAAATATTTGGGAAGGTCCTATGTTAAATGGAAGGGTCAACTTTTAACTAACAAACCCTAAGCCTATAGTACGCACGTCCGACGAACTCAAATCGTAAAAGTTGGCTTTACTAAAAATATTCTTGCGAAAAATATTCCGGACACGACTGGAATTGAATCCGAAACATTTAGGGCTACAAGCCATGAATTTAACGTGCTCGGCATATTTAATCCTAATTTTAGGCACAACTTCATGAAGCAGATCTACTTGCTAAGAATGTTTATTCCTATAATCAAAATATTGCAATGTCGTCAAAATATCATATTTGGAAATCAGCAGTAACTTCAAATATACTTACAGTGTAAATTCTAATATAAATAATTTCACTCTAAAATAAAAATAGATTTAATATAATATAAGTACTTTTATAATTCCTAGTGTAATGTTACATTTCGTATAATAACAATGAAAGTAGTATTTTCATCATGAAACGAACTATTTAGAAAACCGTAATGGCAGTAACAAGAAACCCCTTGGAGATCATTTAAAGTTTTCCAACATAACAATGAAACTTTGCTATCTGTTAAAATAATTTCTAATGTTTATTTCTGTCAAGTAGATGGTCCATCAGTCTGTATTTTTTTATTTTTTGCGATTATTATAAATATTACAGACAAATTTCGCAGACAAGAATCACACACAGAAAGAATGCCGTAAAATTAAAAACAATCAAAAAATGTTCGAATTGAACATTAGTTCAACAAACCAAATAAAATATAACAAATAAAGTTGTTAAATTAAGTGAAAATAGTAAATAGTAAATAATAATTATTATAGATCTGACAGTAATTAATCTGATTGTTAAAACATTGACACACAATTTTATGGCATATTTTCTGTGTGATTAATGAATCATAAGAACATGAATAGTTTCTGTACTGATCATTTTAGGACTATAGTGAATAGGAACTTATTTAAAGAGAAACATAAGATCTTTAAAATTTTGTAAAAATATATATAGTATCCATTTTAAAATACTAAGTTGCATACCATTGTGTAAAAATGAAGCACCCGGTAGAAATACTAACTCTGCAAATATGTGGGCATTTTGATGTAAAATAAAGTTCGTGTGAAAAAATTGTCGGTAATATTTAAAATAATCGTATAAAGTGAAAAATACATACCGATGGACCATCATGAGATACCCAGATGTAAAAAAATATAATTTTTAAGCTATTCCCAAAGTATCATGGTAAACAAAACTTACTATTTAAACAGTGGTTTTGAGTGTGACAGATGATATTTGTCTTTGTCATAAAGTTCTAAATAATTAATAACTTGATTAAACTATTTATTAGTAATATTGGATACTAATACATCTCAGAAAAAAGTCAATGGATAACATGGTATTTTGTGCAAATTCGTATAATTAAACAGGAAATGTTATTATTTTTTGCAAGAAGTCCAGTGTAATAAACGAAAATAATGAACCTAATGAAGAAAATGGAATGAACGATAATACTGCTGCTTAAATGTATTTTCATATTTATTATAAAATAAAACTACAAATGTATTATGTATAAATTTAAGTTAATTAATTAACGAAATTAATTTAACGAACTCTCGCCTAATTTAGTCTAATTCAGTCTAATTTAGAATTAATTGATGTAGGTCTTCCACAGGGTACTGTACTTGCTCCAGTTCTATTTATTATTTATATAAATGACTTATGTACAGTACTTTCTGATGATTGCATTCCTATTTTGTATGCCGATGATAGTACTATAATCATTTCGGACCCGGATAAAGATATTTTAATTAACAAATGCAATCACACCGTTCAGTCCCTAACTTCATGGTGTTGTGAAAATAAGTTATTTTTAATTAGTTCTAAAACAAAAATTCTTCATTTTCACATGAATCCCAATAACAATAATAATATTAACATTCGTTTTGGAGATAGCTTTAAAGGTACCGACAAATCAGCTCGTTTATTGGGTATGCTAGTAACTGATACCCTAAACTGGAATCCTCACTGTGACGATCTTATTATCAAACTTAATTCGACCTGTTATCAAATACGACATTTAAAAGAATTTTTAAATATTAATCAACTTTTAATTTTTTACTTTGCTTGTGGTGAGTCTCGCATACGTTATGGTATTTCCTTTTGGGGCGCTTCTAATGCTGCTCACAAATTTTTTATAGCTCAAAAGAGAATTTTAAGATGTATCGCAGGAATCAGTCAAAGAACATCCTGTAGAGATATTTTTAAAAAATTTAATATTTTAAGTTTAACTTGCATCTATATTTGGGAAATAAGCAATTTTATTTTCAAGAATAAAACATCGTTTACCATGATTTCAGAGTTGCATCAACATAATACAAGAAAAAAAATAAATTTATACGTTCCCACTTCTAAGTTAAATGTTGTAAAAATTTCTACTAACCGGATTGGTTTACAAATTTTTAACAAACTGCCCGATGTCATTAAATCAGAGACTTACTCTAGAAAATTCAAAAAAAGTCTAAAATTGTTCCTTCTGCATTACAACTTCTATGATTTAAATGAATTTTTTAATTTATAATTTATTTAACTTCTGTATCTGTTTATATATTTTATTTGTGACGTTTTCTATATACAATGTATTGTATCCTCAGAAAATAAATAAATAAATTATTATTATTATTAATGAAAATTTTAACATTGAATTTCCTGTATCCCATAAATCATAGATACGGGGTATATGTAAGGGATGTATTGTGACGGGTAAAAAATTTCTGTAGTAAGTTATCAACAGATAAGCACTTTTTGGTGTCTCTAAAATACGGTTTTACTATTTTTACGATAACGTATGGATTTGTGTATAAAGTGTGTGTGTGTGAGAGACAGAGAGAGAGGCAGAGACGATTTTGCATCCACGATAACTCAAATTTAATGAAGCTATCAATGTCCAATTTCAAATTTACATTTTAGATGTTGATGCTATGAGCTGATTAGATTTTGGGAGCAATACATCAACCGGAAGTGCTGGTTTATTTGAAGGCCTATCAGGTTTTTTTAGATAACTCAGTAAATAAATTAGTGACAGTAAATTTTATTGTATTTAAAAAAAATTCTAGTTAAATTTTTTTCTATGTACCGTTTAGAAATTAAAATTTTCGGAAGTTTATGTGGACCTTTTTTAAAATTTATTTAAGTGGTCTCAACAGCTAAGTTTATATGCCGCCTCAGTACCTCGTTTTCGGTGGTGTGACAACGAAACGCCGTGTTCGCTGGTATGTGTTTTTGCAAAACGGTCACCCTTCCAACTACTGACCGCGGGCAGTGGTGCTTAACTTGCGTTGTCGAATGAACCGGCTTCAACGCTCCCAGCCATGATCGTTGCTTTCAGATTTTAATGACAATTCAACTCATATGTCATCTGTCAAAAATGGTCCAATAGATTTTGAGGATTTGAAATTTTCCACCTATTAAAAAGACTGACATTTTTCACTAATGATTTTATTGACATTTTTTTCGACAATTTTAAACAATTGAATTATTACACTGTTGCTAAAACTAGTTGCAACTCAATTTATAGATAGAATACATTTTTACTCGTTGAATTGTCCTCTAAATACCATTCTTGTTACAAGTTATGTAGAAAATTTTTGGGGCTGCATCACCCATTGTTATTACGCTTGAAAATATCACTCGTGCTACGCACTCGTGTTATTTAAAATCAAGCGTAATACACATTCGTGTACAGCAACAAAAATAATCGATATAACTTGTAACACTAATGGTGTTACATATGACAATATTATTTTCAAATTTCATATTTAGAAATTGGATGTGAAATTACGAGCTGATTAGGGTTGTAGAAATCCATCAGGTAGAAGTGTTATTTTACTCAAAAATAAAAATATCATCACGCCTTTTACCCATTACGGGTGTGGCACTCTGCTTACGCAGATCTCGGTAGGTGATATATTTTTTCGTATGAAGTGCGGTTACCAGCCGTCAAATCATAGCCCCCAAGGATGTTAGTGGAGGGGGAACCACAGGGGTAAATTTAAATTTGTAACTGTCGGCAGTGGGATTCGATCCACAGTCCGACACGTTACCACGGAGCTATTTACCCCATAAATTTTACTCGAAGGCCTATAAGGTGTTTTGAGCGTATCTCAGTAAATAATTGAGTTATAATAAAATTTTATTATAATGAAAAAGGTGTAAAATAATTTTGGCTACAATTTTAATTTGAAATTTTGTTTTCTTTTTTGTATCATTAAAAGTTGTTTCGGCAGGTTGTTATGTCTATTAGATTATTTTATTTCTAATATGATTATGTAAAAAAATATATGTGCAACACGTATGAATTATGAAAGCAATTTTTTTTTTCACTCATTTGATCACTCCGTCTTTGCTGTATCTGATTTCGTGAAATATTGTTTTCAGAACTGGTTGTACAAGTAACTATGCCAAAACTATTTTTTGCGCATTATTATGTAATTCTGCGTCACATTGTGAATAATTATAATTTTAATTGTACGTTTAACCGCTTTTGTGCCCGTAACAATGAAGTAAAAGTATGAAGTTGCTGTATATTCATGTAATTTCGTTTTTATTCGCGTTGGCAGCTTATTTGGCGTTAAACGACACTAGTGAAACGAAATGCATCAAAAGAGCATTTATCGTCTTATTTCTATTTGAGCAGGGCTTTAGTTTCTTTGTGCGTTATGACGTCACTGACCGACTGGCTGCTTTCTAGCATCAGCAGACAAGAGAGAGACAGAGTGATAGAACGCACAATTCGTAAGAGAGAAACGGGTATAAAGCGCTGCCGCCAATTTCCTTCCGCATGTTGGGCTCGCTACAGGGATTCCCAAATTTTCGTCTCAATGAACTGCGCCGATGTAGAACGAAGTTAGCTTTGAACTCGGTTCTTGTTCGTATTAATCTGGTAATTGATCCGCTATTTATATCATATTTTTTTATCATGTTACCTTGGATTCAATATTTCCAGCGGCCTGTAAAACTATTCATATAGACAAAATTACCTAATAGTTGGAAAATTTGTGAAATAATTTTTCCTTGAATATTTAATGGTGTAGGATTATTATTTTGAATATATACTTTACCCCTAAGGTTCCTCTTTCAACTAACATATTTGGGGTCCGTGACTTCATGACTAACAACACTTCATGCGCATCGCTTACAGGAATTTTGCGAAAATGGATAAATTACATGATATATTTATTTATTCATATTTATAATAATGTAACGTTCGTGGGTTTAAAAAGTTTTTATTTAAAAAAAAAGAAATATTATTAATAACAAATAATTAATAATAAGTTTAATAATAAGTAAAAATTAATTAACACTATATTTAAAGACTAAAATAACGAATACAAAAACTTAAACAGTAACACTTATCACTACTGTAAATTAAACACTATTATTTATATAAACTAGCCGAGCGATATTTATTTAAGACGATATATTTTTGTTTAGACCGAGAGATATATTTGTCTACAAATTCTTCATAGTAGCTCGGGAGTCAACAGACTGACTGCCTGACAGCCTCTGAGTCAACTAACTGACTGCTCCCGGTAATTCGCTCTTTTATATTGCTTTTCTTGTTTCGAGATGCTTCGGGAATATTCCCTATTGTGACGCTAGCGGACTAGTTCAAGTCACCGCTGCGCCTATTTTTAAACGGCTGCGTAAGCTGGTCAGTACCTTTAGCTCAAAATCAAACAAAAAGTAGACTCCCGGTATGTGAATTTAAATTGATTTTTAATTAAATAAACAATATTGGGATCTGACATGTAGCGATATGCCATCTAGCGGATTATTTTCGAACACAAAGTAGGGTGAAGATTCCGTTAGAAATACACTATGTCAAATGGGAATAATGATTTTTGAGTTAAAAAATGCTCGAAATTGTAGATAAGCACCGCGAAAAATAGAAAAATAAAGTGTATTGTGCAGTAAAAGGGTGTAATAACAAATCCCGTAAAAATCTGGACGTTACATTCCATTATTTTCCGAAGGTGGACAAACGTTTTATTTAATATAAAGTAAACCAAGTTGGAGTGCGGAAAACCTTAGAAAAAAACTAAAAAGTAAACAACATGAATGTGTTTACAATAAATAATATGCTCTGTATTTATTTTGTACCACATGGATATGTACATCTAAGTAAGTAAAATTTTAGGTTATAATACGAATTTACTCCGAAATCTTTTCACTTTGTATTTAACTAAGTTCATAAATTAAATTAAATCTCTATTCAAAGTTACTGTTCCTTATATTTGTTCATTTTTAGTTATTTGTTTATTTAGTTGATTAAGATCAAGAAACGTACAACTAACCTAACAATACAACATCGTAGCTATGCAGTTTTTGCTTTTTTCACGCAAAATCAGCCATTCAGGAACAAACAAAACTCATCACTTGTTCATCTCCTGCAATTTTCCTATTAATTTGATGGGGATCACCTCGTAAATTCTACGTTGACATACAGAAAATCACTACACCCACAGCCACTGTCACTTTCATTTAATTTTTTCCCGCATTTAATCAATTGTCAAGTATATAAAATGCGTTCATCTTCTATAAAATTTAGTTTTCAGGATCTATTGTAGCGCATTCGCAAAAATTATTAATCGTGAGACTCATTTTTTATATTTTATACGCGAACAGTACTAATCTTCACCCTAATTGACGCCATCTTGAATAGGCCACGCCCCCATGTCAGATCCCAATAGTGTTAAAAATTATTTATCACTTTTGGACTAGACTGTGCAAACTGTTTTTACATAGCACTCCTTCTAAAAATAAGTGTTTATCAACATCTATCTATCTCAGGCTCGTTTCTTGCTTTCAGCGCTTTTCTGTATACTATATTCAGTATTATTCATATATATATATATATATATATATATATATATATATATATATATATATATATATATATATATATATATATATATATTTAATGAAAGAAAATTTAAAAAATATTTATATTTTCAAATATTATTGGTAGCATCATTCATTGAAAACTATATTTCACAACTGTTTAAGTATTTGAGATGAAATTTATTTATTTTTTATGTTTGTTGAACAAACTTCTGCTTCCAGTTTATTATAATTGCATTGTCATGAAACTTATAACTGTGAAGCAACTGAATATAAGGACACACATCCATCCACCCATCATTAGAAAAATGATCAAAACAGATCAAGGGAATCTCGGAACATGTACTGCCGAAAAAATCTCGTGATACAATATTAGGTATAAGAAAGTAAAAAAAAAGACGTGCATGTTTGAATCAATAAATGTGAATGAGATGAAAGTGGTGTGCCAGGATAGGAATGTTTGGAGGAGATTGAGTGTTGGTTGATGATTGTGTTTTGCTACCCCACTATGTGGTATGCAGCATGATGTTCCGTAAATGCATATTTAATATAACTTATTTCGAAATAGTTTCAGTTTTTAGTATTACGCCATACTTTCAGTTTTAATAAGTAATAATGTTTATTGAAATATAATAGGGTCATTAGCGTGCAATCTGTGTTTAATTTTATAAATATTATAGGAAAATTATTTTTTTATATTTGGGGTCAAATGGATAACTTTGACATGTTGGTTATACATTGGACCCCAAATTTCAAAAAAAAATTTTTTTTTCGTTAAACAGTTTGCGTGCCGTCGGCATTAGCCTTACCCAATGTGCACCACGGGAGTTTACGCTTACAGCGCCACCTGTTGGAAATTGAAAAAAAGTATCCGAATAAACTCTACATATTTTTTAACGCTCTTTCAGAATCTGCAATAAAAATAGGGGTTCCCATTTAAAATTTTTAAGTTAACCCCCTCCCGGTCCCCTTGGGGGGCTAGGGGGGCCATTTTCTCAAAATCCGATGTCCCCCTCAAAACCATGACGATTCTGATTTGGCATTCTTTTCGGTAAAATGCTTTCATTTCGATATTCAAGGATATAATGTAAAATGGGACACTCTGTATATAGCATACAATTTTGAGCAATTATTCGATTATTATACATGCATTACGGCACACATGTGATTAATAATTTCATGCCTAAAGTAGTATATTGTGCAACAAGTATAGAAAGTTATCTATTTCACGCGAGTTGTGAGAGTTTTATCACGAGACGAAGTCGAGTTCTAAAATCACACGAGCACGAAATAGGTAATTCTGTACGAGTTGCACACTATACTTTTCCTACGATCACACTTTTGTCAAGATTTAACAATAATAATTCTTACTCCTCAGAAATTAGAAAAGACATCTCAATCTCAAACTATTTGACGTTTATAATTACAGCATGAAGGCAGCGCAAGCCCAGATGTTTGCAGTATTACCAACAACCAACTAAAAATCTATAGATTGTAATATAAAAACTAATGACATATTTGATTAAAAAATTGATTTTATATTTTCTTTGTAATCACAAAATTGGAAACGAAGTTTTATATAAACTCTGAAATAATTATTAATTATTTTATAATATATAAATGTAATTATACTGGACATATTAATATCATACAATATTATATTGTTACTAAGTTGGCCACACTTGCGTGTGGAATAATTGCGTGCGCTAATCCACACGACTCTGCGAAATTTACAATTTTCAAGATTTATTTAGTATGGAGAAAGAATAATTTTCAGTAGTGATCGTAGAAAAAGAAATTACTGCGTCCATTTGGAACCAGTTTTAAATCATTCAAATTTTCTTTATGAGTTACAAACTGGTTGGATAAAGTTGCTGCTTGGTGCTGCGGTATATAGGTTAAAGAAGTAAAAAAAAAAAAACTAATTTTGTATGCTATAAAATTCTGCCTCATCAGTAATGCCAGCTATAAAAACGCAAAAATCCCTGAACATACATGCCATTTCCTGATCCACTCATTTCTGCATTGAGGCCATTTGTTACTTAATTCCTTTTCCGCTTTAAAAACTCGGCTTCTAACCATCGCCTGGCGAAATTCAAACCCAGGAAGAAAAAGTTACAAAGGAATATCGACCGCCCCCGTAGTAGGCCATGATATCGCGGGCGGTGGCGGTAGTGTTATAATGTTTGTGCTATTTTTCATGCGGGCCCCTGAAGGGACTCTTTGTGGTAGGAGGGATTCAGCAGGATCAGGACCTTAAAATTCAAATGATATGTGCGGAAGTCAAGGTTTTTCTGGGTGAAATGAAAAAATAGAAAAGCTGCAGGTTAAACTAGAAATTATGCCGCCTTAAAACTTGATTCTATAATAAAAATATTTTACTCTATTTATACTTGGTACGTAGAAAAAACATGAAAAAATTAATGACGATATTATCACGGAAATACATGTTTTGAAATCTCCTGAATGACGCTTAGATAAGTATGTGCATGTTCAGTAACTAGGTTACAAGTTTCATGATAATGCCAAGAATCAAGTTTAGGTCATAATTGCAAATCAGTGATAAGAAAATAAACTAATACAAACGTACCTACAAGAACATATAAATCGAAAAAAATTTATTTTGCCGGCTCGGGTCTAAAATCAAAGTTTTTCGTTTGAAAAGTGCCAGGAGGGCCTTGAAACGTTTTTCCGTTTACCCAGCTAGCATCAATAACTTTTTTTTGTATTACTCCAAATTCACTCAAATTTTGATATTTTTTCCCAGAATAACACCGATTAGTTCAGTATAATAATCGTCATGAGCAAAACCCCTTAAATACCCAAAAACCCCTTTTTTACTTTCTTATATAAAGTAAGGAAGTATTGGAATCACGAAAAAAATCGCTGACGAGATTTTTGCGGAAATACATATTTAGACGTCCACTGAATCCGTTAAGACCAATTTCTCAATGATGTCTGTGTGTGAGGATGGATGGATGGATGTCCGTGTGCGCAATATCACATGCACGAGATAAGATATGTAAACGAAGCTTGGAATTTATAAGTTTCATGAAAAAATGAAGAGCTAAGTTGATTTTGAATGAAATCGAAAAACTGGAAGAGGAAGTTTACTGGCCACACAAAACAATAAATTCTTTTTTTCTTTCAAAAAAAAAAAAAAAAATCAGCTGTAAGAAAAAGTTTTAAATGAAAGATGTTAGCAAAAATATTTGGAATATAAAATGTTATTTCAACTTTTCTTGTACATGCTTCTAATTTTGAGAAAAACTAAATTATATATTTAAGAATATATTTAAATAATTGTGAAGTGTCAAAATGTGATTTCTATTTTAAAATAAATTCAGTTACAATGAGAATAAAAAATTAAACAGGTAACATCTATATATCAAATAATTCTCAACATAAAGTCATACGTAAGGAACATGTCTCAAGTCATACGTGTTCAGTTGGTTTTATTTGTATAAGAAAGTAGTGTGGTCCCCACACTAGATTTTTTTTTTTAATTTTTAATTTATGGATTATTATTACATTTAATGCAGTATTACATTCAGAACGGTTTAGATTTTTCAGTTTTACCATTAAAAATAATTAAATTTATACTACCGTTTGAGCTCACTGGTTGAATTTTCTGTTTGGTATTTCTATTAACTGAGGCCCTTTTTCCTGGTCATTATTTGTATAAAACATCTTTCTCTAAAGTCATTAGTTCGCCCTAAAAAGCGCTGGTTTTTTTTTTTAAGGAAATATCCTGTATACGATAAATAAATATACAGCAATTAAAAAATTTCTGGATACTATTTCATATTCAAAAACACTATTAAATTATCATCATGTTTTGGTCCGTTGTTAAGGATATTTTTTCTTAATTGACAGCTAGACGTATTTGTTGTGCTTGATATCATGTTTGTAGTTACCTTACAAATGTCCATCCAATTAACAAATCTTATGTTAAATACATCCTGTATGTTGCGTTCAGTTAATTTGATGGTGTGCTTTCTCGATCTCAGTCCGCTGCACAAGAAATAACTATTCATTATGTCCTCTTATTAAATATAAGCTAGTTACATGATTACTAATCGAAGATATTGCTCGTGAAACCGAAGCAGCATATTTCACTCGAAAATATCACCGATGATAATCATGTGTTATTATAAAATTATTTCTGATAAGACAACATGTAGTTATATTTATAAAAATTATTTTTCATTTCTATTTAAATTTAATACAAATATTGTTTTCGTTTTATTTACTATCATTTTGTAAGGTTTTTCACTAAGCCATGACGCACCTCATCTGTTTACAATCTTACTTTATGAAAGTATTTCCCAGAGTGAAATTAGTTAATCGGTCCAATTCTAACGTAGTTGTTATCATAGTAACTTGCTAATAGCGACAAACTCACATCGAATCTTTAAGTGAAATGGAAAATATTTCATTAGCTGTCAAAAACTGATTCATTTTTGTCAGAATTAGCAAGTTGTTACATAGCAACTTTCTCAGACAATACGTCCGAATGTCGAAATTGCCGAGAATCATGTTGTTAAATTGTCAACCAGGGTTAATACACTGAGAATAATATGTTCAAATCTTAACAACTGACTCCCAATATTCAACAACATTCTCCTTAACTTTGCAATAGACTTAACATAGGTGGAAAAGGATATGAAATCTTTGAGAATAACTTTATCATATAATTTCTAAAGGAGTTGAATTAACTGAACCGTTGATATGGTTATCGTACAATAAAACAAACTTCAAACTTCTCCAAACTTAAATCTAAACATCCATTACTATTTATGAAGATTGAAATTAATCCCTGCGTACAAATATTTACATATTTCATACTGAACTTTAACCATTCTAATTTCCATGTCAAACTAAACTTTTCCTCAAGGATTTTATCTGCCACCATTTGACCTTAGACTGTGAGGCTACCGTTAATGCTAAGCGTACACATTTAAGTAAATAAGACATTGTTGGATGGGTAGCAAGATCCCATGGTTAATTCCCTGTTTTAATTATTCAGGGTTCATTAGCGCAATCTGGAGTGCATCCTACACATTTCGCTGCGTGGAAATGTGATCGTCTCTACACAAGTCACATTGCAACTATAAATTGTAGAATTTACGATTTCTACTATTTTAGACATAGTTGTACTGTGGCTATAAAAGATGCAATGTATCTCTGTAATTGAAAATCATGCACTCGCATAGGGTAAAGACTAGGTGAATAATTTAAGAAATTGCTTTCTTTGTTATGATTCTCGGTTCGAATCTTGGAGCCGACAAAAACTGTTGCCGTTTTTACCTTAACCCTGCAGTTCCCCCTTCACTAAAACATTCGATGGAAGTTAAACAAACTCGGAAAGAGATACAAGAAAAAAGAAAATAATATTAAAATAAATAAATAAATAAATATATCATCACGCCTTTTACCCATTATGGCTGTGGCACTCTGCTTACGCAGATCTCGGTAAGTGATATATTTTTGCATATGAAGTGCGGTTACCAGCCGTCAAATCATAGCCCCCACAGATGTTAGTGGAGGGGGAACCACAGGGGTAAATGTAAATTGGCAACTGTCAGCTGTGGGATTCGAACTGAGGATCTCACGATCCTCAGTCCGACACGTTACCACGGAGCTATTTACCCCATAAAAATAATATTTTAATCCTCAAATGCTGGGATGGTCTGCCAGTACTATTTTGCCTGGGCGGCGTACTGTGTACGCTAGTCCATTTTGTGACATCTGTGATGACCAAATATTCACTAGATTTTTTTAATTTTTCAGCAGAAATTATTTTAAACTTAACAATCAAATTTGGATTAAAAATGTCAAAATAATTGTATATAAACAATAAATAAGTTATAAACATTCAAAACTGAAACGGTCTTGGCGGCATACTCTATACGGCAGCCCTGCATTTTGGGGATAAATGAGGAGCTTAATTTCAAAACGCAATTATTCCATATTTAAGTTAAAATAAACCATAGGTTAAAAATATAAAGACAATAAAAATTGTCAACTGTTTCATAAAATGCAGTCTCAGAATAATAACAAAGTTATTAATTCACAGAGACCGGCCAATCCAATCAATCGGTAACTACAGACGCGTTTCGCTCTTATTGGAGCTCATCAGTGTAGTGTAACCCGTGAACTGCTGTGAAGCAGTGACACCGATTGACTGGCTCAGCGAGATCTAAGACCCAAACAGATTGGTAAATGGAACTGAGAAGTAAATAAATATCGATCGATTAATTAATAACTTTGCTATTATTCTGAGACTGTATTTTATGAAACAGTTGACACTTTGTATTGTCTTTATATTTTTAATAGAAATGTTTCATAGGCAGTTTTTTATTTTTGAAAACATTTACTTCTGTTGAAGTTTAAGAGCGGTTTCTCTTTTGGGTTTTATGAAAACGAAGAAATTTAATGACATTTCTTTAATTTTGACATATAAAGTGTCATTTTTCAAAAACGTCATACTTTTCACAATTGGTTAGGAAATATTTCATAACTGGTGATGAAAAGTTCATTGCAACTACAATAAAATGCGATGCGAAATAAGTATACCTACTTGATTCTTAATACAAATCGAACAAAATGAATACTTCCATAGATACTGTATTTGACAAAATTAGAAAAAATCTTGTAGGTATACAACACGTAAGGAAATACTATTTTGAGTAACTTATGCGATATTACTTGATCTCGCTTCGCTCGTCTCGCAAAAATGCTACCCGTTACACAAAATGTGACATTTGCTTACTAATTACATAAATAGTTATTCTGTTATTCATTAATTACTTGCAAAATTAATTGTCAAACAAACAAGATTCTAAATTCTAAATTATAGCATTATATACAACAATAAATTTTATTGGTAATGAATATAGGTTTAAATGTTACTGTTTTATAAGTCAAAACCAATTTAAATTCATATTTATGAGTATTCCACACCACACAATCGCATTATTGTAAAGAGGTGGTGGAATATAGAACTACTTAGGGAAAATTTATAGACGTCAGAAGTAAGAAAATTAGGTTAGGAGGATTAGTGTGGTGGCGGTGGCGGCAGCGGCCGAGAGCGGGGAACGTCAAAAGTTGATTTGTTATTAATGGAAATTTCGTGCTTATCCCAGCTGTCCAAATTTGTAGCGTGAAAATACACTTGATAAATTGTAGGCTAACAGTCGCTTGCGAAGGTCAATCATTTTGTATCTCTTCTACATTCATATTTAACGATCGTTGTAACAAAAGTTTTCTTTTTTATCACATATAATAATTATCGTATCGTATACATATTTCTTTATAATTTATATTCATACTGAATTAATATTTAAATGGTCTATAAATATACTGGAATGAATATATTATTGCACTCTTTCATTAATTATTTCTTTCAAGTTTTAATTATGTATCAATCATTTACTCTTTCTAAGACGTAGTTATTGAAATCTTATTAACCTATGTATTTTGACCAAAAGAAGCGAATTTATGAATTTTGTAATAGTGAATTTGAAACTTCAGGAAACAAATTTAGTTTTATTTATTTTAGTGTTTTATTATTTTCTGTAAAAATTTCGCAGAAGAATGTTATAATATAATGGCAAATTTGAGAGTTAATTTCTATCCATTTCTTTCTGTTAAATTAATTAATTAATCAAAATCTGTTTTATGGAATGTTATAGTTATTTACTTTACAAGTGGGTAATTCCACTTTGCCTACGTGTAAAGTATAACGTTTTATCCAACATCTCTTAATAATAAAAAATTATCAAAGAAATATTATTTGACAGTGGCATATGCTTTAATTTTTTTAAATTAAAATCGAAATGCTTTCCTTGTTTAAAATCACCGTAGTTATAGAGAATTTATTGAGAGGTGTTGGATAAAATATCTTTCGTTTTTGTTTAAGATTCTATGGCCGTATTACAATTTTTCTTATAATTATTGATTTTAATTAATAACAAAATTGGCCTTATTATCAGACGCAAATAGTTGTTAATTTCTTTCATAACAGCCTACTATTTATTTTTTTCAATTCAATTTTATTTCTTACAACAAACTTCGTTAATATTTCTGTTAATTATAAAAATGTAGGTAATATTGCTGTTTTATAACGTTGTAAAGCAAAAAAAAATCTCTATTTAAAAATGCAACGATGGCTTACTTTGATCTCAATATGAAAAGTAAAATTGACATCAGTAACTCCTAAATGGTTAGATATACATTGGCTTCCATGTCGTCTATCGTCTCTCTTTTATCTGCGTAGACTAGTGACTTCACATAAAATAATCTAAAGGTGTTAAATCACAATATCTTTGAGGTCAATCCACGGGTTCATTGCGCGATATTATCGAAGTGTCCTTCAATAATTCTATTATGGTGCGCTGTGAGACGTGTTGTGCCATCTTATTGAAACCACCGCCCTTCCTCATTAATGCCATTTAATTGGGGAACAAGAAAGTCAGAAATCATGGCTCTAGCAGTCTCCATTGACTGTAACGTTCTGGCCGGTATCATTTTTGCAGAAATATGGCCCAATGATTGTAACAGCCCGTAAAGTACACCAAAGAGTGCCTTTTTGTATATGTAACGCCATCTCAATAATGGCTTGTGGATTTTCTTCACCCCAAGGGTGACAATTTTACTTGTTGACGTAGCCGTTTAACAAAAAATTATCCTTATCGTTGAATAAATTTTTCGAAATAAATTTTCATAATTTGCAAACGTGATTCTGGCCAAGGTGTCCCTTGGTTCTGACGTAAGTCAACTAATCTGACCACAAAACAGCTGTCAGCTGTCAAATTTGCTGTCGCTGGAAAAAGTGTTGCCAATTCGAAAAACAAATCTCTTAAAAAAACACCCGTTACCAATTATCCATCCAAAAACGTGTTAAGAAAATACAAACCAGAATGTCGTATTTTTTTTTTTATAGCAAAGTTATAAACAAAAAGTCGCCTAATTTATATTTTCGCCAATATCTACTGACCTATGAATTCAATTGGAAAAACAAATATATGGTCATATTTCTTTTCTAATGGAACAACTTTTATCTAATTTAACTAACCTTGTAGCTCATACTACTCTCGAGATCCCAATGCATTCGTACCTTGAATGCCATTCTGTATATTATTGGATGCGCTAGTTTGTCTGTAAAGCCTCGTACAGACCTGCGAACCGTTCGGCGATCTGTACGGTGAACGGTTTGGCGAGCACTGGCACATGATGGTGGGGGAATGTTCGTCTCTTTTCCATTTTTGTTGCAGATGAATGTATGTAGATTTGCTTTAAAATGGATATTGAAGCCGTGATAGCAGCATATATTTATATTCATTTACATTTTTTTTTAAATCTTGTTTGGGCACCACACTACTTTCTTACACATATAAAACCAACCGAACACGTATGACATGTTCCTTCCAAATAGCTATTTTGACAATTGTTACACATATAGATGTTAAACCGGTTTAATTTTTTTTTTTGTTCTCATTGTAACTATGATTTTATTTTAAAACTTTATAACTAATAATATAAATATTGCTTTTATAATATTTCAAACAACCCATATTATTGACAAAAAATTATATATACAATTTATTGTTTCGTGTGTAATAAAAATAAGTAATAAATAAAGGAGTCGTAGACTTTGGTGGAAATGTCATATGATTTTTATTTTGCGGATTCCAAATAAATCGTGATTGATATAGAGTTTGATAAATTTTAAAGTATTTATTTTTAATAAATATAGTATTAATAAAGAGCAAAATTTAACATCTATCTCAAATTAAAGAATAAAGTGAAATAAAATCATTTGTTGCAAGTATCCGTTCGCCGTCGCGTCCACACTAGCTGCAACGTGCTCGCGCAACATCCTTTGATCGTTCGTCGAAATACCGACAACCATGGATCGCGCAAACGTTGCACGTGTTGCAGAACTTCGTTCGGTTCGCCGTTTTGTTGCGCCGGTGTGGACGAGGCTTTATAGATTTTTATCCACAACTGTCAAATAATATACCCAGTGATGAGCTGTGAAATTTTTAACAAAGGGCTCGCTCATTTACAATTACAAAAGAATGTTAATTGCATGTTTTTATAATAATAAAAAATAATATATTACATATACATATATAATAATAAAATAAAATAACCATACAAAACATATTAATAAAGGATAGATAGAGCTGTCAACAATGTAAGTTTATAAATTTCTATAAAATAAAAATAAAAATGAAATTTATAAAAAAAGCACTCTAAAATAACTAAAAGAAAATACTTATACCTGATTCACGTTTTGTGATCTTCTAGGATGAACCATAGCTGAACGATGATTATTTTTAAAAAAATTACGTAAGGATGCACACTAAATTCTTCCAAAGATTTCTCATTTGAACATATAACAAGGGGCTCGCAAATTATAGAATAATTTAACAAAGGTCCCGCGCGAGCCCCCGCGAGCCCCCTACAGCTCACCACTGAATATACCCATAATTCAACCGTTGTTTATCAATTAATGACCTTCATTATTGTTCTTAATGAAATAATATTGACAGTTCGATGAAATAATATTATTCATTCGTTGTCAAATTCAAGTCTTACCTGTCAAGAGAGTAAAATCAAAATGACTTTTAAGTAACTTTTTCCACATAAAAAGCCAAAGGCACTAGTTTTCTCATTTTTCATACTCTTATTTTTCTTTTAAGCTGTAGTTGAATAACTGGATTTAAGATTTTCTGCTAAATGTCAAATCATTTCAAAATTTTGTTCCAACAGTACTTAGCCTAGCGATGGTTACTACAATTATTGCTACTTATCTTATAATTTTAAAACAAATATTTGACAAAATGTTGTGGATAAAGTATAGTAGTCTACTCGCATGTAATGGCTATTACTCATTCGAAAGATTTACATCACTCGCGTTCGCTCGTGATGCAAACTTAATTCTCATGAGTAATAGAATACATTACATGCTCATTGAACAATATACTATTAAATGAGTACAATTTCACTACAAGTCGTTATATCATAGCCATCAAATATGTGGTAGAGGAGCCTCAGGAGAATTTGTAATTAGATTAGAATTACTTGTTATTGGCGGTGGACAATGAATTGAGGATTATATTTAATTTTAATTTAATTAAATTAAAAAAATTGTCATAAACATAAGCATTAACATGTCAATACTATTTTTAATTCACAGTATAAATATATTCCATTTATTTAGGATAAAATACTGCGCTCCAATGAAAAAATCAATAAAAACTAAATTTCCGATGACAGTTCAAGCCATAACTCACAGATACACGCGAACCATATGGCCACATTTCACAATAACGATAACCACAACAGCCATCATGGACTCCGCACGGGCGGAAATAAAATCAGAATGGCGGGCGCCGAGATGGAATCTGCGAATCTGGGTTTTAAACGCCGCCAAGCGGGGATTAATTAGTGTGCAAATTCAATACTGTCTGACTAATACGGCCCGTGTTAATGAAAATCAATTTAATTGTTCGCTAAATGTTATTATCGAATCCTGGGTGGCGTTGACATTACGGCGACGGTGCTGACGGCGGCCACAGTGGCCAAGGTCGGAACTGCTGAATAAGAACTAATCTGACGCTGGTGGCTTGCCCTGGCCTCGGAAAAATGGAAAGTTCGCCGGGGAAATTTCACACTTTTTACTTTTTATCAATTTGATACTGGTGATCTTTTATAGAAATATTTCAAATTGTATTCTTCGTGAGTTGTAACTTTTGATTTCGTTTAAAGTTATGTGTGATTCGGAATGTGGAATGAAAGGAATCTCGAAAATTGAAATATTTATCTGGTCTGGCATTGAAATTGAATAGCAAAGTAGGTTTATTATAATATTCTAAATGCAATATTATTACATTCTGAAATAACCTTATCTGAGCACAGTCTGAAGTAGTGTTTCATCAAGACAAGAAATCTTGTCTTGATGACCATAATTTTCAAGACAAGAAATTAAAAGTTTCTTGTCTTGCTCATTTCTTGGCATTTCGTACCTTGTTTCAAGAATTCATGTTATTTCTTGATTCTTGGTATTTTGGGGGCATCCTTTTCTTTTCTATTGCTTTATCCAATCCGAACGCTCAGGAAAGTAGCGTTGGCGTCTGCCCATGCCCCTCCTTTTATTTAAAGGTCTTAAATGTTGGTCGCGAGCGTTGCACTTCGATATACTACGCTTTTTATTTAAAACAATGAGTATTAACAGAATCTAACTAACTTAACTTGATTTACTTTCTTCCAATAGCCGAGAATAGGAATCGGTTTTATCCCATAATAATATTTCTCACTCTCAATCTAATAAAAATCTGGTGTGGGCACCACACAACTTTCTCATACAAATAAAACCATCTGAACACGTATGACTTGTTCCTTGCGTATGACTTTATTTTGACAATTATTTGATATACAAATATTAAACCTGTTTAATTTCTTGTTCCTATTAGTCTTCAAAACTTTCTAACTAATAATACAAATATTACTTTTATAAAATTTCATACGACACATATTTTTGACACTGCACAATTATTTGACATGTTTGACACATAGATATTAAAAATGTTTTAGTTTTTGTTCCCATTTTAACTAAGATGACAAAAATATATTCTGAAACATATAATTTAGTTTTTCTCAAAATTTGAAGCATATGCAAGGAAAGTGCAAATAACATTTTATATTCCAAATATTTTTGCTAACATCTTTCATTTGAAACTTTTTCTCATAGCTGATTCTATTTTTGAAATAAATTGAATTTATTGTTTTGTGTGGCCAGTAAACTTCCTCTTCCGGTTTTTCAATTTCTTTCAAAATCAACTCAGCTATTAATTTTTTCATTAAACTTATATATTCTAAATTTCGTTTACATATCTTATCTCGTTCATTAGATATTGCGCACACGAACATCCATCCATCCATCCTCACACACAGACATCATTGATAAACTGGTCTTAACGGATTCAGTGGACGTCAAAATATGTATTTCCGCAAAAATCTCGTCAACGATTTTTTTCGTGATTCCAATACTTCCTTATACTTTATATAAGAAAGTAAAAAAGTAACAGATTTTTTCAAAATTAACGTGGAAAAGAATACAAAACGATGTACCCAAATACAAGAATACAAAATAATATAAAATTTATTTAAATAAAATATATACTAGTTAATGGGATAAATAGCTCCTTAAACATTTGTTTTGAAAATCTTAGTCATAGATTTAAATTTTTATATTGTTATCATAAATGCGACAGGCAAAAATTTATTATCAAGATATCAAGATTTCTTGATAAGAAATCTTTATTCTTGTGGCTTTCTTGTCTTGTCTTGGGAAATGGAAAATACTTCTTGTACTAAACTGAAGTAGAATTAAAAATTTTATTTCTTTATAATAATCAAACCTAGTAACTTTTACGGTGTCACCAATAACAATTTATATAATATTTCTGCATTTGTTATACAAATTAGAAAATGTGCAATTTGTTGTATTTTGGTTACTGAAAGGATTAGGACCTATGTTCATTGTTCATGTGACATTTTTCGTAAAATGAATTCGAGAATAAGCCGTTAAAATTTGTTATACTAGTCTTTAAACACCGTACATATTTCAATCAGTTTCGGGGAAAACTTGCAATGTCGTATATTGCTCACGTCAATATAAAATGGCCTTAAATTATTTCTGGAACATATTTGCATAAATCAAAGTGAAACTTCTTAAATTCCTCGATAATCGCCTCTGCTTGACATCCCTCAACTTGAACGTGTTGGCTTTAAGTGCCTGAAGATAAAATTGTCAGGCCTCCACTAACACAGCCAGCCAACAGGGTCTTCTCTCTTCTCTCTGCGGATGTAACCCAGGCCCTGGGAGCTATTTTAGTTATGCCATTACCCTCAGATTAATCCTTTGAGGTACTTGTGCCTTTCTGGGCACTGGCAGGATTCAGGATAATACAGCCACAGCAGAGGTGGCTGTGAGCTGTATCTGTGTTAGTGTTACAAGGAAGCGAAGGATGTAGGAGGAGGTGTGACCGTGACATGAGTGACATGGTAATGGGATTAGTGGGATTTGTGACAGATTATTGTTTTTGGAGAGAGATGTTCAGTCAGAAATGAGTTAACCAGACAAACTAGGTATTAGCTTATTACTTTTTCTTTTATAAATCAGTGAATACCCATACTTTTACTGATTGGCTGATGATTCATCTGTAGTTGTCTCTTCTACATGAACCTAATTTGAAATTGCAATAATCTGTAGATGCTATGAATTCTTGATGAACATATACAGTAAGAAAATTGATTTGCGATTTGTTAATTTTGCGGTTGTTTAGTATTTTTAGTTAATATTGACGAAAACTTTGCGTTAATTTAACAATTTCAACAAATTAGACAATTTGCTAAATTAAAATTTTTTAACAAGAAAAATTGTTATTTTTATTTATTTGCTGGATTTATAAAATTTAACAAATAGACTCGTCGATAATAATATAAATTTAGCTAACTTAGGTATCAATTTGAAATTGTTAAAGAAAATTTATTATTATAATAATGATTTGTTGTTCTGATTTAATATAATTACTAAAATATTTAGTCAAAAGCACATAAAAATAGATGTTAATAATTACTATATTCACAAATATTTTTATTTACGAAATACACAAAAATGATGTCTTGAAAACTAAACATTTGCAAGATGTAAAATATGATCTAACCTAGCATATAGTAAAATGGGGGGAAGTTGATCGCTTTTCAAGTTTAGGCTAAATAATTTATGTCATTGCGATATTTAGAGGAATTATATCAGACCAGTGCATGGGTATGCAATAGTACTTTCAAATATATATGTCTCTAATTGTTGCTATTCTACACCATTACATTTTAATTAATAAAAAAGAAACATTAGTTATCATCACCCCGAAGGGGGTGAATATGACCACTATTCTACTTTACATTGAAACATAGCGTTTATAACTGGAATAAAACAAACATTTATTCTTTATTCAAAATCCTACATAAACAAAATTTTTATTTTCTAAAACAAAACAAGTTGATATAAAATTATTAATTTTATTGCGAACGGAATTATTAAATTTTAATTAAAATTAAAATTTAGCTAGCAAGCATCGAGTACAGTTCACCCCTACGACGCAATGGAATCTCTTAACTTTTTTATATATTTTACTCAAATTGTTAAATAGATCAAGTATGGTCAAGGGAAATCCCCATTTTTCATACGTTATTAAACCTTCGACCATGCCATCTTCCTCACTCTATTCACAAGTGTATCTTTCGAAATGATGAACTTTTTCAAACGCGATTAAGGTTTTCGTACTTTTCGTCTTGCACTTTTGTTAAACATTTTTCTAACGTTTTCTTTTTGAAGGCGTTTAGTGCCCTATTTATGTTTATACACTCGCGGAATAGTAAAATAGTGTGCATCTGCTACACAATTCCGTATTCAGCTGAATGAATTTATCTTGTAAAGCAATATAATGTATTGTAACAAGGCGAACATTCAGAAAACGATTTAATGTTTTTACTGTCAAAGCGATTTTAAATTATCAAGTTTCAAACTGCGTTTGGACTTAAAGGCATCAAAATCGTCTTGACAGGAGTTATTGAGTTTAATTTATTGCTACACATGTGTGCAATAATTTTAGTTATCATAAATAGTTATTTGAGATTATCGCGGCAAATATTCTGAAATATCGGCTTGAGATGCCATCTGGGGTTGACAGATTTACGAATAGGTCTGGTAACCCTAGATTAGGTTCTAGTTTTTATGTAATTTTTGTGCTAGTTGTGTGGGAAACGTTTTCCCTCTCTCTGCCCCCACGTACCCGCTTATGGGGTAGATGCGTGTGTTTAGCTAGCACAAGAGAGAGTTAGTTGAGCATACGTGTTCTCACGTCTGCTGTGCTCTACAAAAATGTAGAAATTTAAGTGAATTTTATTGATAAATATGTTTTGGTAATTGCAACTAAGTTAACATATTCATACGTTGTCGTCGTTGTTAATATTTGTATTTGTTTCTAAAATTGTCCTATTCATCGTTTTACTACTTTATTAAATAATAATTTTTTATCACATTTTTTTTTTTTACGAAGATGAGAGGCGGACTAACTACTATGGTCATATGCCGCCTCATGATTGGATGATTGTGAATTTATGTAAACATCACAAACGACCATGCTCTTCAGTGGGATTCGAACCCACGACCTCTGGCGTGCTAGGCTAGTGACATAGCCACTACGCCACCGAGATCGGCTAATCACATTTAAAAGTGTTTTTATTTTGTTTGACAACCTTAAGTTCAGTCTCAGCCCGCCGTGCTACAGTATGTTTAAATATGTCAATGGTCAACTTTACCCATTAGGTTAACTTGACCCCAAATTACTTCAAAACGTGAGTAAATGTAAAAAAATTCCGCAAACAGTAACAAGTAAAGCAATTTATTACATATATGATATAATTATCTTAAATTATTGGTTTATTCAAAAACTTTTATTACTTCAACATAACATTTTAAATATTTCATATGAAAGTTTAAAAGAATTCGTTTAGTGCTAGAATGCATATGTAACCTGTTCATTTGTATACTTATGTTAAATAATGATACAGTTATCTTTTACTTGTATATTAGGAACGAGTATAGTGTTCTCTAATGAATATCGGAATGAAAATTATTTTATAAAAATTACTGTATGAATTATGAAGTACTGAAACATTTTTCAAGTTTTCGGTCAAATTCACCCCAGTTGTCGATGTCACCACATTTTACGGTATACAATTTTATACAGTCTTTCATTAAAGGAAATATAGTAAAACCGAAAATGTGAAATGATCTCGTTATGTAATTAATATGACAAAATATATAAAATGTAATAAATGTAAATTTGTAGCACGTTGTTCTATTTAATAACACTCTCCGGAACTAGCCCTATAACGTTATCTGATATCATTACGTTACGTTTTCCGTACCTGTATATTGTTATTTAATATCTGAGGTTCTGATAGCTACTTCAACAATATCTGATTATCTAAAAATACGTTTTCATCAATTTGAACTATTAAGAACTTTTCGATAAAGATACAAGTTCTTTAAAAAATCGTTTATAATCAAGAGAATGAAGTTTACGCATAAACTGAATTCTCATGTGGATCCCCATTCAATGGAATATTTTGTAAATATATGTTACTACTATGAGAGAATATAAATTATACTAATTTATTTTAGAAGTACCTACTTAAAATAGATTGACATTCGAACCTGGTTTATTTATCTTGTAGCTTTATTATTATTATCACTTACTCTTTTTATGTTAAAGTCTAGACGACAAAGAAATCAATTTGTCAAAATTGTATGTACCTGGTAAAGTAATGATAGGTCTTTATACTTTCATTTTAATATTATTAAAGACAGAACATTAATTTGTCATTAGTGAAATATATTAACATAGATAAGCAACTAGGTAAATAATTTGTCAGAAAATTGACCCAAGTCATTTAAGAGAACTATCTTTTCCATGAATTTGTCATTTGTTTGGAACAAGGTTATTATACATACAAAGTTTCGTATTCATTCATATGAACAATAGACAATAATAAAATCTTACCGAAATAATTTGGGTTTATGTTTACAAATTTGTACATCATTCATTATTGTTTTAATACCGCTGGAAAAAAATTCCATTTCCAATAATGATGTATAAATTTTTTTTGTGTAGAATTTATCTATAGGTAAGCTCGCTTCTTTCGAACTTTTTAAAAATATAGTCTGTTTCATTTTGATACCAAAACTCGATACGATTCAATTCACAATAAACAAGCGTCCAAAATAATTTTTTTACATTCCAGATCAAGTCTTCTTCCTAAAACTTTCAATTTAATAATAATAATAATAATATAATAATAATGTTTATTCAACAATAAAGTGAATAGGTGGATTTCAGCACAGCTGTTTTTCGAATCCACCAGAGGTACATAAAGATACATAAAAAAGTTACATTAAAAGTAGATAATCTAAAAATACAGAAATAAAATATTAAATATTTATACACTTTTATACAAATTAAAATAGAATTGTAGATCTTGCTGAACAATATGATTATTAAAATATTATACAGATAATACAAAAAACAATTATAAAAATAACAAGAATGGAGCATTTAGTTGTGATAGTTTTTTTTTAACGTATTGGCGCTAGTGACAGTTGATAGCTGCAAGGTCGTATAACGCGTCGACTTCACGATTATTTATGTTTTGACAAAACAGATAAATTAACAAGACAGGTTAAAGTTGCCGTTTGCACAGTCCTCAAAAAATTCATTTATGTTGTAGTATTCTTTATTTATTAAGATATTTTTTACCAAGCGTACAACAGAGGACTTAGATCCTAGTTTTATTGTGTCCGGAAGTGAGTTAAATATTTTAATGCCTACATATACGCTTGTTTTTTCATATGCGTTTGTTCTATGCGATGGAATAAGGTAAGTGTTCGCTTGTCTGGTACAGTAAATAGAGTTTAAAGAGGTGAAACAACTTGGATTTTTTAAGGTATATTTTAGGACTTCAAGGATGTAAACTGAGGGAATTGTTAATATACCAAGCTCTTTAAATTTACCTCTACATGACTGGCGTGGATTGAGGTGCATGATTATACGGAGAGCTCTTTTTTGAGCAATGAACACTTCATGCATTAGTGGTGACGAACCCCATATAATGATACCGTATGTCACGGTGGAATAAAAATATGCATAGTAGATCATTAGCATGACATCGATATCAAAATAGGAGGTTAGAACACGTAGGCAATAGCAGCACTTGTTTAATTTATTTAAAAGATACTTTATATGTGTAGACCATTTCGTATCGCTATCCAGATGTATGCCTAAACATTTAAGTGACTCAGTACGAGTGATGCCAATGTCAGTGTTCAACATAGTACGACTAGAAGCATTAAGGTAAAACTGAGTATAATTTGTTTTATCAATATTTAGATTTAAACTGTTTTTATCACACCATTGTAGGATATCGGTGACCACGTTTTTTTAGTAAAGTTTCATCAAAGTCTAGTTTGTTGCAAGACGTCAAAAAGTAAGCGTCGTCCGCATACAGGACACAGTGAGAGTTCCGCACTGCACTTGGCAAGTCATTCACATATAAAACAAATAGTAGGGGGCCCAGGACAGACCCTTGAGGAATTCCACGCAAAACGGGGCCCCACTCGGAGTAAGTTGGAGTGATGTTGGTAGTACTTCCCATTAACTTAACTGATTGTGTCCTGTTTGTAAGGTACGAGTTGAACCACGAGAATGCTATACCACGTACCCCATACTGTTCAAGTTTTTGTAGTAGTACGGAGTGAGAAACACTATCAAAAGCCTTGGAGAAATCACTTGAAATGCAAAAAACACTTAAACCTTTGTCTAATTCACTGATTAGATGGTTAACAAGCTCAGACACTGCACTAGTTGTGGATTTGTTTTTAAGAAAGCCGTATTGATGCGAAGTTACGATATCGTGCTTGTTGAGAAAGTTTATAAGTCTGTTATAAACTAGACGTTCTAAAATTTTTGAAAAATTGCTGAGCAGTGATATGGGCCTGTAATTCTCTATTTTACAAAAATCACCTTTTTTGTGTATGGGTGACACAATTGTTTGTTTAAATAAATCTGGAAATACGCCCGTAGATAGAGAAAGATTGAAAATATACGTTAGTGGCGTTGTGATCTGTTGCGCACAGGTTTTTATTACTGCGCACGGAATTTCATCTGCGCCACTAGAGTACGTATTTTTGAGGCTTATTATTGCAGATAACGTTTCATCCTCGGTGATTGGACTGAAAAATAATGAATGTGGTAGACACGAGCTCGGTGGAATGTAATCACAGGGTGGTACTTCATTTGAGGATAAAAAATGCTGATTGAAGTCATTGGCAGCTGTTACTGGGTCACCAGGAAACGGAGTATGAGCAATACTTTTCCCGGTTAGGCTCTTGACGATGCTCCAAGTAGATTTAGTCTTGTTATTTGACATCCTGATGGTATTAGACAGACTTTTCTTTTTAGCAAGTTTGATGACACTATTGAGGATGACACAATACTTTTTATAATATGACCGAAGATCAGGCGAGTCACCATGGCATAGTCTGCGACGGAGTTTTTGTTTCTTTCGACATGATATGCGGATGCCCTTGGTGATCCAAGTTGTGGAAATGACGTTTTTAACCTTTTTAAGTGGGTATGAAACTTCATAGGAGGACTTGAAATTATTGTAGAATAGCGCCAGACTGTTGTTGACATCTGCCTCCTGAAGAACATTTTGCCAGGTATGTTGTTGAAGTGATACTGAGAAATTTGCATGATTTTTCGCTGAGAAGATTCTTTTAAGTGTGTATTTGTTTTTAGGTTCGTTAGATAGTGAAATCGCAGTCTCACAGATGAGGGATTCATGGTCCGATAGACCGCTGCTAAAAATTTTAAACGAAGCCTGGATGTCCATAGATGTTATGAAGTTATCAATGCATGATGACGATATGGATGTGATGCGAGTTGGTTCATTGATGTTAACTTTTAGATCGAAAGAGTTAAAAATGGAGTTCAGCCTCATTTTGTCTGTAGAGTCGCTAAGAAAATTTACGTTAAAATCACCACAAATGAAAACCAATGAATTTCTTGTACATAAGCTAGTTAACAGCAGTTCGAGATTTTGGAGAAAGATATTTATGTCACCACTTGGTGACCGGTACAGAACCAAAAAAGTAGCGGTTTTTTTAATATTAATTACTTTAGCTAGGGAGAATTCAAAGTGTTTCTCTACAAGTAAATTATTATGGTCGGCAATATTCACAAATTGCAAATTGTTCTTGGTTAGTATACATGTGCCACCACGTTCAAAATTACTTCTACAAAAAGCAGATGCAATTCGATAGTGTTGGATGTTTAGGGTGTCTAATTCTTCTGCTTTTAGCCAATGTTCATTCATAAGAATAACTTCAGGAAGAATTCCATTGGAGATAAGAGTTGATTCTAGTAAGAGTTGTTTGTTTCGGATTCCTTGAACATTTGTATAGAAAATTTGAATAGTGTCAGATGTCTGTTGCTCCTCAACAATTGCTGTTTTTACGAAAGTTATACTTGTTTCTATTAGTGTTTATTAGAGCAGGTTGTTCCTTGGCAGTTGATGAAGATGAGTGAGTAGCATTATTGAATTTTCGTGAAGGAGTTGTTTTTTTTAAATCGGAACGCGCTTCCACAGTAGTTTTACTCACTGTACTAGGTGGGTTATTCAGCTCTGTGACAACTTCTTCAATAGGGATGATAAGAGGAATATCGTCGCCAGATTCTTCAACATTCGACTGATTGGTAAATGAAAGATGTTGATAAAGGCGTAGATCTTCGTATGTATAATGTTTGTTATTAATTTTAAGGCCACCTTTATGAAAAGTTACTGTGTTTCCTTTAGCTATTTCTTGTTTCCTAATATTAGATATGGCTTTACTTCGTTCTCTTTCTTCAATTGTTAGATCATCAGAAATAGCTATTGGCGAATTTTTTAGTTTGAATGCATTTTTCTTAATTAATTTTTTTGTAGCATTGTTAATAAAACGTATTAAGATAGGACGTATTTTGTTATGCGTGAATTTTCCCAGTCGTTTACAGGTATCTATGTGTTGTTCTGAGATATTAATTGATAATTTATTTTCTAATATGTTTTGTAGTTTTGACTGAAGATTTTCGCTGTGATCTTCCTCGACCCCGTAAATTATCAAGTTGTTTGATATCAAACTCGACAGAGTTTAATCAATACTTTTTATATGCCATTTTAAAAAGTGTATTATTAATCCGGAAGCAGATACAAAAAAAAATTATATAATATTGACTATTTCCCTCATAAAATTTAAGGTTTCTGAATGTCCAATCAACGTAAAATTACACGATAATTTGGCACTAGTGCAAATTATCGATAATTCGCACTAGTACAAATTACCAATGTGAATCTGACTTTCTGTCAAATCAAGTTTTTAAATTTTGCTTTATTTTTATGAGAAACAGAGTTTGGCTAAATTTTAATCGGGAAATAGTTCTTCGAATATCCCTCGTGCATGTAATTGTTGATAATTTGACAGGATTTACACAAGTGCGATACCCGAATATTTATAATAATTGTAAACACAATGAGGAATAGTTTAATGTCTTCGTTTTAAAAGGATAAAGGGGGTAATATCTGCAATTTTTCAATCAATTTCTTCAAAAGAATTATTTTTAAAACACTGATAACTTATTTTTAACGTAATTTGACAAATGACATTTATCAAAGTTTGACGTTTATGTGACAGATTAAAATAAATATGTGTTCAATAATTTAAAATAATGATTGAAATCTTTCTCGAGAAATATTCGTCTAATATATCCCTCGTGCATGGCAAATACAATCAGAATATTTTCTGTCGTGCACGTTCGTGCACTCGAAAAGATATTCAGGTATTTGCCATGCACTTGGAATATAACTACTGAATATTCCAGATAATCTTATTAATATCTTTTATCTACGATAGTGTGTAAAATTGATGTTTAACTGTTAGTTTCAAGTTTGTAAAACGGTTGTTTAGTAACACGATCCCATAAGTCACGGGCAGTCACGGGTTGCCAAGCAACGAGTGATTAAAATTTTTAAAGCACGCCAAATTTGCAAAAATGTTGTTATCATGGCAAACTTCTCATTTAATATTGTGATCCTACTTCATAAATAAAAATATTTTTTAAATATTTTTTGGGGTTTTTCATTATATCGTAGATAAAATATTGTACGATACACATACGTAAAGCGTCTTTAGTCACTCAGGGGTCTTAATACACTCGCTACGCTCGTGTTTTAATTGACCCATTCGTGACTAAAGACTAGCTTTACGTACTTGTATCGTAAATAAATATTATTTTAAACTTTTTCCGTAGCTGATTTTATATTCGAAACAACGCAGTAACACTTGTTATTTTAACTTTAGCGTATGGTTATAGTTCTCCTTGAATGCCTCGACCTAAACGGCTGGTAACCATATGTAATATATATATATATATATATATATATATATATATATATATATATATAATGCGATTATATATTTATGTGTAAACCAGTATGAGGAAAACAAGGGTTAAACACAGATGGGATTTTTTCCTAAAAATTATAAATTTATTCATTGATGAATATTCTTATGTCTGTGTCTGTATAACTAGTAAATTAAATTCTTGTGTTTTGAGAAAACAGTTTAAGACTTTACCGAGGAAAAACAGTAAGCTATTAATTATAAAATTAAATTTAATTGCAAAATTATTAAGTTAGTCATCGTCATCATTATTAAATTGTAGGTGAAATATAGAGTAAGTTCCAACAAAATTAAATCAAGTTTTCGTGTTATCTGTTTCAAAGTATAAAGTTTAACGGCGATGTTACGCTAACAATGTTTGCTGCCTAAATTCGGTTTAGCGCATAATATTAATCTTGCTATCTTTACCCTAGTTTATAGTTATAATCCTGTAAGATCAAAATTGCTCTTCCTCGAAAGAATTAACAACTTAAAATACTGTTATTTACATCAGAACTTGGAATTAGTGTGCATTATAGATATTGACATTTCATGTAACTAATGTAAATTTCTTTTGCAGGTATGTTGACAATTCATGGAATTTAACTACGCATATACATGTAAGAGCAGAAAATACCAGGTGCACTGTAAGTAAGCTTTTTAAATATTCAACTGTAAATTGAACGTAATATAATAGATTAAATATCGAGTCTAACATAATAGTGTTCTCTATCTTGGAATATTGAAGGGCAAAATTTATATGTAGTAATATTATAAACTGTACTATTTATTAATTCGTAGGTATTCGCAACTATTACTTTGCGAATATAAATGTAATTTTACTAATCAATTAATATACAAATACGTATTTTAGTCATGAAAAAAACTTGATGAATTGAATATTTTTTTACTATTTGAATATAGTAATGAAAATTACATCAAACTCTGATGTCCTTGAACATCATTTAGGATTTTGCAGCTTTGCAGAGAAACTTT
The DNA here is from genome assembly GCA_963942605.1 of Poecilus cupreus. Lineage (NCBI taxonomy): Eukaryota > Metazoa > Arthropoda > Insecta > Coleoptera > Carabidae > Poecilus > Poecilus cupreus. The sequence continues at coordinate 20,380,925 of OZ012720.1, read as the reverse complement.
GGTATGTGTCAATAGTATATTGTACAACAAGCATGGAATACATTACCTGCGACTATGAAAGTTTGTAAGCATGTGCCATTGGCGAATGCTGTAAATCATATTTGTATGAAATAAACATTCCATTCGAGTTGTATACCATACTTTTTCTACGACCACGATATTATTTCCTAATTAATTTATTTTTTAATGAATTTGGCTCACTTTCGCCATTCCAATATTTGACAATTCTAAATAAGTATCCTAGCAATGGCACCTGTACTAAAATGAAATGACCTATATTGAAATACTCACAAAATAAATTCATTTCTAACGATGCACTTATAAAAATCCTTTCTTGGAACAAAGAGAAAAATTATTTGTATAGTGCCATGCCAATCCGATTTCGTTTTCATTGAAAACTTTTGTAGGTTTAATAAATATTCTTGTATGAAAATTAATTTAGTTTTGAAGGAACATATCTAACTGAGACCCACTATGAGGACGTAGTAATTTGAATGGGAGTAATTTTAATAGAAAATAATATCGTTTCAAATAAAAACGTTTTGTTTAAAATTAAAACGATTTCATAAAGAAAACTGAAAATTTTCTTGAAACAAGATGTTATTTTTATAAGTGTGCTTGCAATGTACTTCATTTCCCTGGCAACAACAAACATGCAATTGGCAGATTTTTAAGTGGTCGCAGAAAAAAATTTTTTGTAAGCCATCAAAACATGTTCTTTATAAAATAATATTTGACTTTTTTTTTGACCTAATATTTTGAAAATTAAAAAAAAACCGAAATCGATAGTAAAGTACACGATATTACTACACGAAGCTTTCCAAAATAGTAGCTAAATTTAAACTTTACAGACTCTTAGGCCAAACTTGAATTACAAATCTGAAAAACAAACAAATTATTCTATAATACTATTTGTGAATTTATTTATTATTTACCTTCGACCATAATTTATTGTATTTAATGCAGATCAAATGCAGAATACGTCTAAGAACATATAAAAAATATCGAAAATTACAACAAAATTTGACACTTTGATAGTATTTTTGTATTATAGCCATTCCCGTCGCAACAGCTAGCTGAGTTTTTATAAATACATAATGCTATTTATTTATGTTTTTAATGAATAATTTAACGATTTCGAAAAAATATAAAAAATGTTTACCTCGGCACTTAAGTATTTTTAATTACTCACATGGTTTATTCTCCTTGGCTATCGCCTCGGTGAATAAATTCCATAAACTTATACTTGAATCTTTAGTGCTTCTTGATATACAAATAACTATTTCTTTACGGTTGAACAAATTTTCTATTTATGAAAGCAACCGAACTCCGTCGTTTCATGATTGATTTTACGACATTTATGTCACGTTTTGTGTTGTAAGTAAACTGAAAATTTTATGCTATGAATTCGAGTAATTGCTCCTTGAAGTCTCTGACGTCACCGTATAACTTTTTTATGGTTTCTTCGCGACAAATTGCTGCGCCCATATGCCTCATTAGTAACACGAATTCTGGGAAAATTATAGTCATTTGCATTCGTAAGTCAGTTTGTCGTTATAAACAAATTCTCCTTTTTATATATAATCTGATGTCTGCTACGGCCAGCTTCAGACTGCGTCAGACTTATTGAATGCTTTACTAACGTTTATAAATGGATACATTTGTACTTGTTTAGGATTAAATTTGTAGAATTCTTGCTACTGGTAAAAAATCGTTTAACTGAAAATTGTAACATTCCTTTTCAATTGGATTGTAAGTAAAAACATTTATCTAAAGTTGTATCTAAAATATAAATTGAAATAGATACGCTCCGATGAATAGAATTGTTAACAAAATAAAATATGGTCAACAAGCATGTTTATTTATGTTTGGTAAACCCCAGGGTTGAAGAGAATTAGAGAATTTAATCTAATATTTAATTAAATTGTCGTCACTTGTGTTGCAAACTATGCATTTGGAAACTATTGGTTGTCGCAGTAAATTGTACGATAATACCCTACAGTTTGATTTAGTTATGCGTGCACTACAGCTTTATTGAGTTGTAAATCTAATTGTTCTGTACAAACACACGACACTTACATTGTTACAATACATATTGTAAATGAATTATTACTATTGGCACATACAACAATTTTATATAATAATATATTTATAATTATTGTACATTTAGGACAATATAATATATTGTTATACAGGGTGAGATGTTTAAAGCAGCTAATCAGTTTTGATGGCTAACTAATAATTTTAGAGAAAAATAAATACACAGGCTTATACAGCAAGGACGGAGACATAATTGTATGAAAAAGAAAATTATTTGGCTGGATGATGTATGTAAATGAAACTCTTGGATAGCAACCAAATATTTTATTAAAATATTACCTCGACCGGTTTCGACGCCACACGCGTCCTTCAGGAGGTGATATTAATTGAAACTAGTACAAAACATGTTAAAAGTATAATAAATAAATAAATATGAACAAACACACATATATGAATCTCTACGTCAAAGTTTAAAATAATATATACATAATAAATAATTAAAATATAGTCAGACAAAATAACATTGTTTTACTTTTTTTTTCGATTTTCACTTATTAAAAACTTGTATCTAAACAATTTAGTTTTTTACCTCCTGCCACATTCTGTATATACGAATCGCGCTAAAAAATCGGTAGTGAGTTTTCAGGGAATGAGCACATTTGAAGGTCCCTAGAATACGATTTTTAAAGTTTCTCTGTCTTTTCTCAAAAACTACTAAACTAAAAGTTTTGAAATTTTGTATTATCAATGGTATCCCCTTAGAAAGAGCTGATTAGTTTTTGGTTATAATCTTATAACCGGAAGTGGTAATTTACTTGAAATTATGTTATTTTGAAATATTTCAGTAAATTATGGTTTAAAAAAAATTTTTTTTTTTAGAGTATATAAAATATTATTTTCTACAATTGTTAGAAATATTTTTCTCTTATAGTCATCATTTACGAATTACAACACGTCAAAGAAAAATTATATCTTGACGATTTCGTTTAAATTTGTTAACCTGTGTATTTTGAAAAAAAAAACAATGCTTGGAAATTTTTTGACATGTGCCACTATTGAAAACTAAATTATTTGAAGGTATGAGCGTACTTGTTTGTGGTAGACCGTGTTAATAATAAGAAATCTATGGCGAAAGGTATTGTGGTGCCCACACAGATTTTTTTTGCGACAAGACAAATAGGGGCGCCAAGCTTATATTATTAGCCTAGGGGCGGCTGCAACCTAAATCAGGCCCATATTCCCGGCAAATCTGAGTATTCCATACTCAAGAATAATAAATAAGTAATGAGTGATTATTTATTTTTATGTATCAAAGAAATAAGTGCAGTTATTTTATCTGGCAATAATAATTTCCCTCATAACGAGTTAATCATGTAACGTAGTTTCCTGAATTATTCCAGTTTGAATTGCAAAACCAACAATCAACCCTTGCATAATCACATAAAAACTCGACAATGGACGGATGCATCAAATTCGTGCTTGATTCTATTAGGATGTCCATTAAAACCGCTAATGTAATTTCACTATCTAAATGACAAACATAATTGAAAGCCATAAATAGACATGGACGCACATTCACGTACTCCAAGTCTGACACTTTCAATACCACATCGATTGGTTTGTACCGCGATGGCGATCAGCATCACGATCAGGAGCAGGATTTTCTTTCTGAGGTAGGCGAGTTGGAGCTATGAGTTCGCTCTGTGTTCGGTCGCGGTCGTGGGGAAGCGGGGCTCTATGGGTTGCGTCACATACGTTTTCATTATTTAACCGCTGGTATTGATTATGCATTACTCGGTATCGCGGTTTGTTATCATATCGATATTGTTTAATGAATTATGAGTGCTGCTGCGTATTTTATAAGCACTGGTTGAGATTATACAAGTGGATTGTTTAAATTATACAACGCTGATATTTGATGTTTCTGAAATATTTTTTTCATAGAGAGGATGAATTTTGGGGAAATAAAACATTGCTTATTTGTACGTATGAGTTATTATCAAAATATAGAAAGTACTAACTCTCAAGTAATTTTGAAAGTCACTAACATTATTAACATTAATAACAGATTCGGAGATATAGTTTAAAATAGATAATTTAATAAAATTGTATATTCATTTCAGAGGTGAATAATAGTGTAAAAAATATATTTTTCTACGACCACTTAGAAATCTGCTCATTATATGTTCCTAGGGATATGAGGTACATTGCAAGCATCGTGCGAAATAAATTTGTTTTGTGAGTATTTCAATACAGGTCAGCTCATTTAAGTACAGGTGCCATTGCTAGGATACTTATTTAGAATGGGCTCATAAACCAATTTTTTTTTAAATTTTTTTATGAAACTTTATTAGAATATATGATGATCAGTGAAAACCCGATGTGAACATTTCTTGTATTACCCGAGATATGATTTTTCTAAGTTTCTGTGACGTTGTGTGACGTCACAGGTATTACACCAGTGGCACTAAGACTACGATTTTCCATGATAGTAGATATTATATATTTTTTAATATAAAAATAATATTTGTATATTATAAGTCTTAATTTACTACAATTAAACTTAATATAAACTAAGGCAAAATTCCTTTGACAGCTTTAAGAGTATTTTACTTGATATTCGAGTAAATAACAACAAAAGTTTGAGGACAGTGGCGCTAGTAGTGATGTAACCTAACCTCAACACATAATTTTAATCAATAGATTTTCAACACAGCACAATAAAACAGTGAAATTATAAAGCAAGTAATAGAAGCCCAACAAATATAATCTTAAATACCAACAAACAAAAATATGAAATGACATTTCGTAGTTCTATTTTAGCCCACAATAGGCGTTGGGCGCTGCGGCAGACGCGCGATTTGCAATTTTCATATTTCTGGCCAATACCAGTACCTGTGACGTCAAAGTATGTTCAATTCGTTATATCGCTTTACTGCAAAATATTTAAAATAAAAAAAATACTTCACTACTAATTATTCCATAAGTGTTACACGATTTTGATATAAATTGGTCATATTTCGTTTATGGTTTATGAGCCCATTGTCAAATATTGGAATAATGATAGCAAGACAAGTTTTTATTAATATTAAATGAATTAGGAAATAATATCGTGGTCGTAGAAAAAGTATAGTGTACAACTCGCATGGAATGTCCATTTCATACTTCTATGATACGCCTTCGGCTCATACTCAAACTTTCATACTCGTAAGAAATGAGTACCATTTCATGCTCGTTTTACAATATAGGTACTAATTTTCTCGACCGGGAGAGAAACTGGATTTCTATAATACCAAAATCATGGCTGACACAGCCAATTTCATATCTACGGGAGATTTGTGCATTTTCTCTCCGTCGTGAAAGAAAACGCTCAAATAAGGTGAAAAATGAACAAAATTAAACAATTCAAAGGTACTATCATAAATTATATAACAATTCAAATAATTTTGAAATACATAAAAACCGTCATAAATATTGTGGCCGTGAAAAAAATAGTATTTATACCGATGGAGAGAAGTGTATTTTTTTCTTTGTCGTATTGTGGCCCTCGCCTACGGCTCATGCTTTAATTTACTCCGCGGAAAATAAATCTCACACTTCACTCCCTTGATGTATAATATGCTATTATCTACGACCGTTGTTAAAAGTGCCCTTTTAACGGTTACTTAGCAAGTTAAAAATGTCACTTCCTGACACTAGGGTTAACAGTAACATAACAACGTGGTAAAGTGAATTTATTGTTACTTTTTAACACGTTGCTAACGATTTGCATTAATAAATCAACAAATCTAATCCTTCCTGTCAAAATAGCATTCTATATTTTCTAAATATTTACTAATACACTAGGAAGATCTTAGATAAAATATTGTATGAAGTACATGTTAAAAGTGTTTTATTTCGTTCGTGTTGTTTCCCTCGGCTTCGCTTCTTTTCACAAACTTCCCACTTACTCATAAAATGTCACTTTCAACATTTATATCATAAATAACAATTTTCTAATTTTGACAAATGAAGTTTCATTTTATGAAATTGACAAGTTTTGACTTTTGAAACGTACTTTTCACAACTGGTTAGGAAATGAAAAATATCTCACAACTAGAAATGGAAAGTTCATTTCAACTACAATAAAATAGTAAACAAGCGAAATAAGTATACCTACTTACTTGATACTTAATCATACAAGACTACAAAATGAATACTTTCATCGGTTTATAGTTTTAAAGAACCGTATTTTACAAAATTAGAAAAAATCTTGTATACAACACGTTAGGAAATGTGATATTGTGGAATTATTCATATTTGCTTCCGATTTTAAGAAATGCCAAAATATATGTTTAGTAATACTTATAAAATGACATGTAATAAATAATTATTAAACCTTGTCGAGTTTGAAATCAAATTAAAGGTTTTAATGGAGGAGAATTGATTTCAAGTGTCAATTTTTGTTTGGATGATCGCCAATTCAATTCATAACGAGTTTAAAATCAAATTAAAGATTAATGTTTTTTGAAGGTTGAAAATATTTTGAAAAACATTGATTGAGTCCTACCGAGTTTGATATTAACTAAAGGATCTTAAGGGAGGAAACTTGAATTAAAATAGCAATTATTAATTTTGATCGATCGTCAATTGTTTTTTACAATAGCTACCGAGTTTGGTGTCAAAACATCTTATATACCGTCAAACGGGGTGTCTTCGGACTTTGGTATGAATTCGCACATTTTGTACTTGTCGCGTATTTTGACCTAGAGAAGTTTAATGATTCATGTTTGGCACCGAATTTTTTCCCCACATGTAGCGCACTATGACTATTTACGTGTGACGTGTGGTACCATAGAATTGTAAGTATTTATACTGTTAAATAATATTTGAAATAGACATATAAATTTCACTATTCTGAAAACTTGTTAAACTTCTTATTGTGTAGACGTGATAAAAGTATTTATTTTGAAATGAAATATATATAAAGTTGACCACATGCATGCACTTTCAGATTTTGCTTATTTCAACCTAAAAAGAAGAAACATCAACTACGCGGGGGTGATTTCGGACATACCGCGGAAATATAAAAAACGGTTGGGGTGTAACTCATATGCGAATTATGAACAATTTTTTTTAAATGCTACCATAATTGCTGTCCAGCTAAAAAAAAATGTCTCTAAACAAGCCTCAGAACAATATGCTACACAAAAAATACACTATTTTTTAAAGGTTAAATAGCACCATAATTGATACATTCATTTATCCTATTATTAAAGACATTTCGACCGCAAAAAAATATCAAATTATTTCTGACCGACCCAAGTCAAGTGAACTTATACATGATTCCTCCAAGACGTCGCAATCATAAAAAAATACCAAGGCAAATAGAGTCCTAGTTTAATTAATGCTGGATGCCACAGGAACAAAATATCGCCATGAAATCTCCGCAACAAAATTTTAAAGTAAGAGTAACATTAAGAACATACCGATATTGATATATTTCAGTATAACACACAACACTTCGTAGCAAACAATATATGGGTGATAGAGAAAAAAAAAGGTCATTTACTGATTTCTGGTGAAATTTTACATAATATACGCCATACTTTATCCATGGCACACAAAAACGTAGATTTTTGTTTACCATTGTTATTAAAGTTAGCTAGGCTTCTAAAAAAAAAAAAAGAAACACTTACTGTAAATTGCTGTAATTTGTACAAAATACTATATATTAGTTATTTAATATAGTGTTTGTTTGATCGACAATACCCGTAACTGTGTAAGTTTGTTGAAAGGTAGTTTCACGTAAGTGACAACTGTTAATATGATGTAATATGTACGAAATAATTTAGATTACTGTATATAATTTTTTTGTAGAATTTACTTTATTTCTTTCATTTTATTCTGACAATCATTGCATTTTGTTTTATTTGTTATCATGTGTACATGGTTGGGTGGAAGTGCAGCCTTTGGATGAAATCCGCTTTTGACGTGTTTAATAATATATTATTATTATTAAGGAGACAAATAACGGAGAAGCAGTCAATTTATTAAAAAAATTTACAACACCAACGTTTCAACTCCAATTGAGTCTTCTTCAGGGTGCTAGTTACAAACATATAAAAAACACAATAAATATAAGAAAGTACAAATCAGGTACACGACTTACATAAAATTACATTAGGATGAATAAAAATGAGTAAATGTTAAATACATGTCAAAATAATTGTACGTCAAAAAATAATAAACATAAAACAAGCAAAGCCAACCACCTACAAATCTCATAGTTGATCCAAAACTAACAAGAAACATCAAGTAAACTAAATAAAAAATAAAAATAAATAAAAAGTTAAAAAATAAATATAACAAACAGCATATCTCAGCAAACACAAATAATGGTTACAATAAAAATAAAAATATACAAATAGAAAACAACAAAATAATAAATCAGCAATGTAATAAAGATGCATAATGCTTAATTAAGACACCACTGTAGATGGAACTAAGATTTTGGATGTCAGTTTGCCCGTTTATGTTATTTTTATTTTTATGAATACAAAGCATCTCTAATGTCAACCTCTTGTTTAGATTTTTTTCAGTTTTTAGGATCTTCGTGTTGTCAAAGTCGAAGTTGTGAGACTCAGATTGAGCATGGTGAACCAGAGCACAATTACCGGCATTGTTAGATTTGACAGAATTATGTTCTTTAATTCTTGTGTTGAGATATCTTTTTGTTTGACCTATGTAAACCTTATTACAATCTTTACACGGTACTTCATATATAACTTCAGATCTATGTAGCTTGTTAATCGGGTATTTAGTGTTGCTAAAAAGTTGCCCAACATTTTTTTGTTGATAGAATGTAATATTAACATTCAAATTCCGAGAAATAGTACGTTTTATTTTATGAGACAGATTTTCAATAAACGGAATGGTATAGTATGGAGAAACTTGTTTATTTTGATTGGAGTTTACTGGACTATTGTTGTTTAAAATTCTATTCACCAGTGTTTTGGGATAGATGTTGATCAGGAGTAATTGTTTTACTTGCATTTTGACTTCTTTGTGAAAACATTCGGATGTTAGTTTAAGTGCACGGTTTTTTAAATTTGTCGCTAAATTAACTAGTTGATGTCGCGGATGATGCGATCGATAATTTAGGTACCGTGTGGTGGCTGTTGATTTCTTGTGCCATTTAGTTAGAATGGTTCCATCAAATGTCCGTATGAGTAAGATGTCAAGGAATGGGATCTGTCCGTTTTCTTCAACTTCGATCGTGAATTGCAACTGCAGTAATAAGATCATCAACATATTTTTTAATGAAAGGAATTCTGAAGGGTAACAAAGACATACAGTGTTCGAGTAACATATCCATAACTAGATTAGCAATAACAGGGCTTAAATTAGATCCCATTGCTGTTCTAAAAAGTTGTTGGTAGAATTTACCTTGAAAACAGAAATAACTGCTTGTATACCAAAAGTCAATGATGTTCATGACCTCATGTAAAGGTATGTTCGTTTTATTTTTAATGATGTCCCATTTTTCTTCATTGACTTGATGTATTAAATTTAAGGGTACGTAACATTTACTCATTTTTATTCATCCTAATGTAATTTTATGTAAGTCGTGTACCTGATTTGTACTTTCTTATATTTATTGTGTTTTTTATATGTTTGTAACTAGCACCCTGAAGAAGACTCAATTGGAGTTGAAACGTTGGTGTTGTAAAATTTTTTAATAAATTGACTGCTTCTCCGTTATTTGTCTCCTTTACACATCTTCCAGTCAAGAAATCGTCTCACTTATTATTATTATTATATTATTATTATAATGGTCATCAATAAAATTCCAGCACTTTTATAAGAAATTATATACTGTGACTTATCTTCCTACCACAAGTAGTTACCGCGATACTGCTATTCATTGTTCAGTCTTTACCAGCACACGAGCTATTCTAGTACTTATACTTACTCGTCATGAAAAACTGCAGCTATGAACAATTGCTGATTGCTGATTCTACTAGCGTTGTGTCCGATTCCTCCTCTACACTGAATAACGGTCGATCACTCCATGCTCGTTCATGCGCTGTGGTTTGCCGTTGAGTTGTGTGTTCTGAAACTGAATGACTCCGAGTGCACGGAGTGCACACAGTGCAGTTACTATTTTTAAAACCACGTGCTGATGCCGGTGGTTAGGCTTGAGTGGCTCGAGATTTGAGATCACTGGGAGCAGGTTCAAGGTTGAGCACTTTGCATAAATGAGGAAGAACCGGAGCATGGGAAAATTAAGAAACGATCCTTGCACTTTTAGGAGGGTAAAAGGAATTTTTCGGTGGAGAAATACAAATAGACGTTACGTAAAATGGAACAATTCTTTTTATTTACAAAGTTTGTCCCATTTTCGATGGCTACTAATGCTATCTTCAAAATCCTATATTCCATTTAAAAATGAAAGAGAGTAATAAATTAGTCTGTTAAAGTCATTTCAGTGGCGCGCCAACAAACCATTATTTAGGAAGTCGAAAAGACTGAATTCGATAGAAATCAATCGTTTCAGTTCAAAAAACTTTTATTTTTAGTTAATATTAAAATCAAAACAGATCGCTCTAAAAGATTCTATCTACGTCTATGGTATGGTCCAAAATGGATCGTTTATAATGGCGTTTCCACTGTTCTCCGAGTTAAGTTGTTTTGTTCTAGGTATAAAGCGAGCGGCATTCTATGAGAATTCTAGTAAATATCATTTACCGGTTTCAGGAGATTAAACCTTTGTTTACATGCACAAAAGTAGGCAGAATAAGTATGTCATATCTCTATGCTGTACGGTAATATTATCATACTGACCTGTCGAAACAGTCAATAAAATGAAAATAAAACAATAATAATATAACGCTATTTATTAAAAAGCACGGAATTAAGCTGCTCAGAGCTTCACTTGCTGCTTTCCAAATATTTTGAGGCAATTTAGCATCGCCAAAATCCACTTTTTATTTAGCTATTATAAACACATTTGACGTTTAAGTAAAAAAAAAAAATTATTTATAAATATTATAAAAACAAGTGTAACCATGGTGTTAAATAAAAACAAAAATAAACTTACTTGGTCACCTTCTAAAATTATGACAGATGTTATTCATGAAAGAATTACAAAGTATAATAAATTAAAATATTCTTCGGAATGCAGTCATATATTTATTAAAGCTAAAAATCCAACGTTTCGGTCATACTTATTCTTCAGGGAAAGTTTAGCGTTGTTTGACATTTACATTTATCATGTCAAACAACGCTAAACTTTCCCTGAAGAATAAGTATGACCGAAACGTTGGATTTTTAGCTTTAATAAATATATGACTGCATTCCGAAGAATAATATTTTAATTTATTAATCATCACAGTCGATCATCGCTCTTTCCTTATAAAGAATAATATTTATGAATGACATTATCGTCTTGATATTCTGAAACCGGTAAACTATTGAACAAACCACGTATGTTATGAGTCATAACAGGACTTAGATTTAAAATCCTCGCTCTACGAGTTCGGAATTCAAACTGACATCTGCGGCTGTTATGATACTCATAACATCGGTAGGAATGTTAATAGCTATTAAAACCTTACGAAGATAAAAAGATTTTGAAAGTGTTCCGTCACAGGAAATTACAGAAATCCTTGAGTCAGAAGATAATAATCAACGTTTCTTTGCTTCTTTACCGTATGTGCAAAATGTTACAGATAAGATTGGAAGAATATTGTCGAGAAATAACATCGTAATATCCTTTTGCTCCACATCTAAAATTACAACGTATGTTGAAAAGTGCGAAGGTTATTATCCCGCTTCAGTCCTCTGGAATTTATAAAATCCCATGTGAATGTTACATTGGACAGACCAACAGAACAGTTACTACAAGGATTTCAGAACACAAACTGATAAATCTTTGAAGATGAAATTTATATACATTGGTCATTTATCTAAATATTAACATTCACTTATATACATACGTGTAAGCATTTATATACATTTAAATTTGAATTTTGCCATTTTTATTATTAAGAATAGTAAAATTATATTTACTTGTTCCAGTCCATAGAATAAGCAAATAGGTATTGTAGTGTATTGGAAATTATCAAGTTATATAGTAGAGTTAGGATATTATTATAATTAATTAAATAGCTGTTATGAAGGTTCGTAATATTAAGATGTTGATGTAAAAGGTAAAAACAGTTAGTAATAAACGATAGAAGTGAACGGATGCAAGTGTTTCAGTGTACACCTAATGAACCTTATTTCCCTGTCACACTGATAATTCCAGTAACGTACAACGAGGATTCTACAGGTATGTTATTCAAATGTATATATTAAAACCTAAAACCAAAGTTGTAAAAAACTGTAAATACGTACCTGTTACGGCACGTCGCATAGATGATTCTGTTGTGACGTAGCATGGCGTGAGATATCTATTTGGTTTTTTATTCGTATTCAATTATTGAGTTCACCTTTTTGGACAGTTTACAGAAAGTAAATAAATAAATAACATAGGAGCCCCGACCAATCTTATTTCCAAGCCTACCCATCATATATAATTCCTATAAAATAACGACAGGAAACATTTTCTTACAGCATATTTTTCCTTAATACACAACACAGCACAGTTGAGTTTATTTTGATATCTCATTTCGTTCACATAATTAAAGATTAAAATATGAAGGTCAGTGAGTAACGCAGAAGCCCAGACCAATCTTATTTCCAAGTTTAGCCTTTATATTGTTGATAAAAAACAAAGGAAAGAAAAAACTTTCGTAATAGCTATTAACATTCCTAGCGATGTTATGAGTATCGTAACAGCCGCAGATGTCAGTTTGAAATCCGAGCTAGTAGAGCGAAGATTTTAAGACATCTAAGGCCTGTTAGACTCGTAACATCTATGGTTTGTTCAATAGTTTACCGGTTTCAGAATATGAAAATTCCGTTTGTATTAATAAAAAGCGTTTATATTATCATTGTGTTTTATTTTCATTTTCTTGACTGTTTTGACAGGCCAGTATGGTAATAGGTCTGTTCGTTGAGAAGTTCAGAAAGTGTAGTGCAGGATAGTGCAGTGCAGTGCGGTGTAAACTAGTGTACTCTAGTTCTGTTTTCATAAAACACTCTAGTGTATGTTTGGGCAAGTTTGACTAGCTGTCACTGCTGTCAGCGTAGTCAGGTTAGGTTATTTGTAAACAAACACGTTATAAATCTGTGAAGAATTTTGTCGAAATGTCTGTTCTAAAACGCATATTGTTTTAATTAATAAATGATTTTGTCGAAGATCAATCATCATTCGATTCTTCATCAAATTCGGAAACAGATTATGTTAATACACAGAATTAATTGTTCTGTGAATTTTATTTTCTCAAAATATAAATTTCAGGTTAACGGAAATGCCAACAAACTACACTTAGTTACCCCCATTGCCAGTCTGCACTTTCTACACCACCTCGAGAGTCAGTTCAGAAAAGTGTACACTAGTTCTTAAAATTTTTCTCATCGAACAGTTTGCCAGAAGCTGCATGTTTCTCATAAAACATGTTAGTGCAAGAAAGTTAACACTAAGTCAACCTATTTCACGTCATCGAACAGAGCTAATATTACCTTACAGCATAGAGTTATGACCTGTCTACTTTTGTGCATGTAAACATAGGTTTAATCTCCTGAAACCGGTAAAGAATTTTTACACAGCCCCGTTGAATTTATTTTGACATCTCATTTCATTATTCAAATATGTAAAGGTTAAAATATGAATGTCAGTGAGTATCACGGGATTCCAGTCCAATCTTAAATGCAAAAACCTTGTCTTTATATTATTGTTGAAACATAACATGAAACTAAAAAAACATGCTCAGTTAAATCAGCGCAGTATAATAAATTCAAATTTTGGAGTGCAGAAATATTACTTGGTTTAATAGTTTTAATATCTCTACTTCGATGAAGTATACAAAATCGGAATAAAAAAAAAATCTGCTCTACAAATATACACGAGATAAAGCTATGAATGAAATAATATATAAGGCAAAATTATTTAGTCCCCTTGTGTGCTTTAAAACTTTTCCCTTTTTGAGTAAAATTAAAGCTTGGACGAAAGTTGTTACTTTCTTCAAACATTTTTCCTTTTTGTGAAAATGGTTCTTGAACCACAAAGTATTTCATGCCTTTAGTTTTTTTGATATTGCGAAGATTTACAAAGTATTAGGTAAGAATATCTACCTAACATGTGCGAAAGAAGCTTTACCAAATAGAAAATATCTCCTTTAATGTTCCCAGGAAAAGAATCTCTGTATCTTTGTGGTTGGATTGCAAATGATAGAACTTCATTCCACAACAATTGCACATCTTGTGAAGTTGGAAGCACCACTTGTAAAAAAATATATTAAAATTTGATGATTAATAAAGTCAGTGACTTGGTTTCAAGTCCGGCCATTTGCATAATGAATATAGTCAGATAAAACAGAAGTGCAAACTTTGCCGCGCTGAATAGCTTTTGCCAGCAAAGTGAAACGTTTCAAGCCATTTGGTATTGTGTCTCGCAGCACGTTGATGCTGATACCAGTGGCGTACCGCATAACCATACACGGAGATATTGAAACTACCTGAACATTTCAGAATAAGTTGCAGACAGTTTTTGTTACCAAAGATATTTTAGCGAAAATATAAATATCATCATGCCTTTAACCCATTTTAGGCGTGCTTTCACAGATCTCAATGTCGGCAAATTACACTACCATCATTTTCTTTTCTTTTACCCAGGTTTGTAATACATTGTATACGTTGCATATCGATCCTTCGATTTACCATGACATAAATCTACTAAAGTTTCATTAGATTCTGGCACAACTTCGTTTCAAATTTCTTCACATTTTTAGATTGAAGTTCCATGCTTGATATTTTTATTTATTTACAAACTTGTTAACGTTATTTTTACAAAAAAAAAAAGTTACCAATGGTACTCATCGCCTTAATGTTCTTCGCATGGTCACCTGACCACCTTAGTTATTGTTATTTGTATACCAAGGCCGCGAAATCACTCTTTAGCGTACCGAAAGAAAAATTGTCGCCGAGGCCGCTTTGCAGCCGTGGCAGGACAATCTCGAGGACGATAAAGGATTTTGCGGATAAGGTGTATACACTATTTTTTGTGCAACCGTAAAAAATATTCATTACAAATTTTAAATAGTTTTATTGTAAATAGAAAGTGGCTAAGGGATTGACATTTGATAATCAAAACAATTAGTTTTGAAAAAATAATGTTAATTCTCAAGTGTCAAAATGATTGTTTTTACACTATTTCGCGGCGGTTGTTATGGAAGCGGCCGCGAAATAGGGTAAAAAACAATCATTCTGTATTTCAAGGCCGTTACCATAACAACAGACGCGAAATTTAATTTCACTGTCTGTATGAAATGCATATTTCGCGTCTGATTGCACAAAATATATGTTTACATTACAACAAGCCTTTAATAGATTTACTCTCTTGGACAAATAAAAGACTGTCGCTTTCGTCCTCAAGCGCAAATCTTCTCGTTCGATTATTTACTGTCCACTTTTAATGTCGATTTTTTTCTATAAACATCATCTAAATCTACGTATACGCTTTTTACCTCCCGCCACATCCTGTAAGGGAGGTATCGGAATTATGCTAAAAATTGTGCAGTGATTTTTCAGTGGATGAGCACGTTTTAGGTTCCCTAGAATACGAATTTAATAGTTTCGCGATGTGTCTGTCTGTCTGTCTGTCTGTCTGTTAGTCTGTCTGCCAGTCTGTGTGGATCTCTAGAGTTCCGGTTTCTCAAAAACTACTAAACTAAAAATTTTGTTATTTTGTATATATCAATTGTATGTCCTTTAGAAGAGCTGATTAGTTTTTGCTGTTAATCCAATAACGGGAAGTGGTAGTTTACTTGAAGCCCTATCAAGTTATTTTAAAATATCTCAGTAAATTAGAGATTAATGGAAATTTTGTTATTAGGATAATGTTTCAAATATTATTATCTACAATTCTTGTTTGAAACATTTTCTTCTTAGTCACCATTTTCGAATTACAACACGTTAAATAAACATTATATTTTGATATTTTCGTTCAAATCTGCTAACTTGTATTTTTTGAAAGAACAAAACAACGGTTGAAAAATGTAGTTTTTGACATGTTACATAATTTTTTGAAGGGATGAGCGTTTCTTGATAGTGGTGGTCCGTGTTCCTGTATTGTTCGATAAGAAATCTATGGTAGGAGGTATTGTGCTGCCCGCAACAGTTTTTTATTGTTACTTATTGATTATGGCGTGTTGAAAATGATGGCGCAAATCAAACAAGACAAAACTGTTCTTTTCTATTTCACAGATTTTATGTTTTTGTTATAATATTATGTAGGTAATATTAATGTAACAGCAAAAATTTTTCGTTAGTATCACTTTCTATATTAAATGACATTTGTTCTTTTTTTAAAGTAAATTCAATTAGATAATATATGGTGCTACAAATAAACTATATCTTTTCTAGAATTTATATTTGCATTCCGCGAGAAAAACCTGTGGTCCGCCATTGCTCAACACAACGTAACAACGTAACGTAAAGTATTTGCTTGTGACGATGCCGGTGCTGCTACTGCTGATAAACACACATGGATACGAGCATAAAATAAAGTGAACATTGTGAACGTAACACGCAAGAATTTTCACACATCGCTGACGAGAAAACCCACATCGCAACTGCGCTATACAATGGACAGATAAATGCAAATTGTTTAGTAGTTTAAATATTACTTTCTAGTTTTTACCGGAAACAAACTATTATTTCGAGTATTGTTTGGAAGCTGTTGCTACGATGAATAAGTAATTTAAAGTATTCTACATAAAGATCGGACCTATTCTATACATTTTCTACGAGACACATAATAGATACTACTTATTTAACGTAATTTATCGCGATAACGATTTGGTCTAAACTAATAAAATGTTTGAAGCAGCATGGCTACCCTAACTAGTGCTAGTCATGATATTTATAATTTATTGATCTGCCTAAAAATCAGAGGATCAAATTTATTCTTATTTGAATTCTTTTTTAAAAGAAATGTGTCGATAATTTATTAGTTGTTATACTTGGTTATAAAAGCATGTTACACTTTCTTAATATAAATTAATACTGGTGTCGACACCACACGATTTTCTTATATGTACATAACAGGCTGATTCATATTGCAACAGAAATGAATAGAATCATTATTTTCTCGATTCCATAAAAATATAATTCTTACAAAATTTTATAATTTTCTGTTACTTTAATTTAAGTGATGCAATCAACAAACAAAAATAAAGCAATAAAGTAAATAAAAGTATTTTTAGTAAATAAAACATTTTTTAATAAATAAAAGAATAAATATATCATCACGCCTTTTACCAATTATGGGTGTGGCACTCTACGTACGCAGATTTCGGTAGGTGATATATTTTTTCGTATGAAGTGTGGTTACCAGCCGTCAAATCATTGCCCCCAAATATGTTAGTGGAGCGGGGACCACAGGGGTAGATGTAAATTGGCAACTGTCAGCTGTGGGATTCGAACTGAGGATCTCACGATCCATAGTCCGGCACGTTACCTCGGAGCTATTTACCCCGTATTTATTTATTAATATTTTATTAAAATAGAATATTATTCATTGACCAATTTTATCCAAAATCTAATCAGCTCTTCATTTAAATGTAAGAAGCAAAAATACACAAAATTATATTTTTTGGTATTATAGTACTTGAGCTATGCGAGACGAATAAATCCGAGTACACCACACACACACACATATATACATATAGACATCATGGCGAAAATATGTAGCACGGCGGGCTGAGACTGAAACTAAAACGTTATCAACACTTTTAACGGTGATAAAATATTATATTGAATAAAATGGTAAAACGGTGAATTGAATAGCATAGAAAAAAATTACAAATAATACAACGGCGACAACGAATGAATATGTTACCTTATTTGCAGTTACCAAAACATATGGAACAAACAAAATTATGTAAATTATACATCTTGTAGCGCATTGCTCAGTTCATGAACCAAAAACTCACTCTCTTCTTGTGCTAGCTAAACACACGCATTCACCCCATAAGTGGGTACGTTCAAGGAGAGGGGAAAACGTTTCCCACAGAACTAGCACAAAAATTACGTAAAAACTAAAACCTAATCTATATTTCAGAATATTTGCCGCGATAAACTCAAATGACTATTTATGATAAAACTAAAATTCTAACACACATGTGTAGCAATAAATTGAACTCAAGAAAGCAAGAACTCATATCAAGACGATTTTCGAAGTCCCAACGCAGTTTGAAACTTGATATTTTAAAATCGTTTTCACAGTAAAACAATAAATCGTATTCTGAATGTTCGCCTTGTTACAAATAGTAAAATCGTATTGTAAGGACCCTGAAACGTGTTTATTCATTGAAAACTCACTACCTCATTTTTTTACCAAAAACAATACCTCCCTTACCTAGAGGTAGGCGGGAGATAAAAATAGGCAAATAAAAAGGCAGGTTTCAATTTAAAATAAGTTACATCTTACAGCGAGGTTAGTTAAATTAGACAAATGTTGCTCCATTAGTAAAGTAATTTGACCATGTTTATATTTTTACAATTGAATGCATTTTCTTTTTTTATATAACTTTATTATACTTATGAAATTAAATGAGATTCTGGTTGGTCCTTTTTAATGGTGAATCGGCAGAAATTCCATTTTTTAAATATCTTACCGTTAACAAATAACTGATATTAATTTTTTTTTTTTCATATGTAGGTCATAGTAAACCATTGAATTTTCAAATAGAGATTTTTTTCCTTACATTACTTAGTACAATACAAATTATAAATAATGTTTTATATTACTTATCACTTGCTCAGTTCGAATCCCACAGCCAACAGTTGCCAATTTAAATTTACCCCTGTGGTTCCCAATCCACTAACATCTTTGGGGGGCATGATTTGACGGCTGGTAACCGCATTTCATACGCAAAAATATATCACTTACCGAGATCTGCTTAAGTAGAGTGCCACACTACTCAGCATACTTTTAATTTAAGTATTGTTTTACTTATCAAGTAAACTTGCACTTTCGGTTTTGCACCAAATTCAGTTGTTCGCATTATCATTAAGCTTATAATTATAGAAGTTTTGTTAGTCTATTTTTTCTAGTTCGTGAGTTATAGAACTTGTGGGAATACACTCAAGACTGTACTCTCTTATACTACCTATGTATAAGAAAGTAAAATAATTTAAGAAAACAATTTTTAAGGGCTTTGTGTAATGAAGTAATGAAAAATAAATGCATTAAAATTACCCATTAAATTTCCATCATCTTACGATTCATTAAAAACTTTTAATGAAACTAATCACTTCTTCGGTTCTGTCTTTAAATACTCCCTTGACTCGCAACCGCAAACACAAATTCTGAAATAGATTAAAAGTAAATAAATTGAATTTCTCCTTGGCAGAATCCTTTTCAGCATCTCTCATTTGAATTTCGCATCTTTTTGAACTTGTCGGTATCGTATGAGTGCGTAGGTTCGTTTCATTTGGCGATGTAGGTGTAGGTATTGATGGATTAGCCGCGGTTGGCAATTCATCGCGCTGATAGCGAGGAATCGATTTGGATTTCCGAGCCACGAGCCTCCAGTCGACGCAAATGTCCCGGAAACCGGGCCAATAAATTATCAATTCGGTACTCTACCGTTGTGGGCTGCACTGAATTTTACTATGGGGGCATAATGTAGAAAAGGAAGTTTAAAATGCTTTGGCCCTGCATTGCCAGGTCAGATTTCAGCTCGATATAGTGCTAATTTCGACCTAAGTTTTAAAATTTCGTGTTATAAAAGAAACTAATGAAAACGAACGTCCAAAAGTGGGGACGCTAACTAGACGTTTAGCTGGCGGCTGACATCGGGAAAATCGAACCAAAGGACTAAAGTAAACATGGTATAATTTTGTGCTCGCCAAAGGCAGCAACGACTCGAGTTTACTGACAGATAATTTCCATTAAAAATAATATAGTTTTTCTGAAACCGGAGCAAAAGTACTTCGTACGCGCTTAAAATGCGGAGCGAGGGTAGAATGACTAGTCAGGACAAAATTTAAACGTTCTTTTATTTAAAAATTTTATCAGATATTAATATTCATGGTTGTACTTTATTTTGGATTTTTTGGGTAGTAGTTTCTTGAATTTCTGTAAGAACCTCGTCGAAAGACATTACAATAGGAAATAAATGCACATGGAGGCACAATAAATGCATAACTGACAGTAAATAAATTTTTGATTATCTATTAAATTTTTCATATCATCTTAGTAACGAGAGAAAAACTACTAGATATTTATAGAAAAACAGATTTAATTATTAAATTTAAAATTAATTTTTAATAAAATTAAAGGTTTCAGAAAAAAAATAATACATAACCCGGAAAATGTCTGTACTTGACTCGGAGCCATAAAATACTCCGCACAAAATGCCTCGTATTTCAATATGGCTCCGCGACAGTAACGAACCACTTTCCTAACTCTTACGTAAATAACTATTATTTGCCTTCAGGATATACATATACAAATAGATTGCCAACAAACCATTCTATCAGAACAAATAAAATTAAGCCTGATTACATAAGTGTTAACAAATACAAAAATATATATAAATATATCCATGTACACATTCACATATAATTAATTAAATCCACAAGTATTAATTACAGAAATTCTTTGAAGCATAAATTGTTGTATAATAAAGGCAAAAAAAAACAATCAAACATTTAACTGTAGCAAATGGGGGAGTGGCTATAGGATGGGGATAATAAAAAGGAAGGAAGGGAACTTTATTGAAGGAAGGGGACAAACCAGTCGTGGTTGAATTGGGAGCGGATGAATTGGGAGCTGGTAAATCATGACACTCGAACACTTGAAATAATAGAAAACTTGTAAAATTGTACTTTATTAAAATGCAGAACTTCTTATAACTAACTTAACGTTGCACTAACTTATCTAATAAATGAATCTACTTAATTAACTTAAAGCTACGTAAAAATACATTTTTACGTAGCACAGCTACATTTTGAACTGCATCTGTTCACCACCAACGCGTCCCTGAATTTCAGACGCCCGAGATTCCAGGGGGTCGTCTGGCTAAGGGATGCCAGGGGGTGTCTTTGAATCTGAACTATCGTTTCTAAAAATAGCTCAAGATAGCGATAGCTCAGAGCGTAACCGATGAAAGTCATCTTGTTACATAACTAAAATCTAAGTACGTTAATATCCAAAGCCGAAATATATACCTATTAAACCACTAATATCTAAGGGAGTAATTGGAGAGGAATATATAGCTCAGATCTTAGATCATTCATTTATACAAAAACTACGTAGTTCAAATGCATCAATAGTGTAGTAAAATATACAATTTATTTTAGCAGTGTCGAAGTTTACAAAAAGATATGGCAGATTAGATTTGGTGAAATTTTGAATATTGTAGTTGTTTAGGTATGAACTTCTTAAACATTGATATACAGGTTATTCAACAAAAAAGTGAAATAGATCTTCAGCTTTATGAAGATTGCAAATGGAACGTAAGTCCGAGGAAATGAGTTCATATGTAGTATTTTTTCATAATACCTTAAAAATTTTAGACCTGTTGGATGGCATATACTTTTTTGTACTGCAAAGGCATTTTTCAACAATTTGAACTGTAAGAAGAGTCGGCCGACCTAACTCATTCTGAATTAATTGCTTTTTGCTGTTATCTATTATCATGCTTATTTCGTGATTATGTGTGAGCTGTTTAAATGACTGTGTTTCCATACTAAAACCCAGTTTGGTTAGATATTGTTAGATATTGTTTATTGTTTATTTGGGTGTGCCAGTTAGGGTCACATTTATTATTTTCTGCTTGTTAAATGTGCGAGCGAAGGAATATGTTGTCAGTGGAAAAAATATTCATTGGTTTCCTTTATAGCATGGAATTTTTAAACTTAGGACGAAATAAGCACGAAATTTTACAGCAGTTTATTTGTGATTTCAAGCAGGTGGGGACACCAACTATATAGAGCCAAAAATCGTTTGTTTTTTTCGAAATAATTCTCAGAAACTCGAGTCGTTGTTGATTTTCGTTGCTGCCTTTGGCGAGCTCAGAATTATACCATGGTTACTTTGGTGTTTAGTTTAGATTTTCACGATGTTAGATGCCAGCTAGATATTTAGTTAGCGCCTCCACTGTTCGACGTTCATTTTCATTGGTTTCCTTTATAGCACGAAATTTATAAACTTGGACGAAATTAGCACGAAATTTTATTCCATTTTTTTTTATTTCAAGCAGGTAGGGGTGCCATCAATATACAGCCCCTGATTTCGGTATTTTCGCTCGTAGATATTTTCATAAATATAATAATCGATTGCAATATCAAGTTACATATTTCATTAAATGCATTTAGTACTTTGGTATAGTTGCTTAAAAATTATGACACAATTATTAAATTTAAAAAAAAATAATCTGGTGTTAGCGCTACACTACATTTATGGATAGGTCTGAATTTGAGTGTTAACCTTCCAGTAGTCTCGTAGAGTCAGATGCCCATAGATTTGCTTATAACATTGTAATCTCAGAACAATAGATAGCGGTACTTCGAATCAATAGTAGCTGCTTCTGCTGATTGCACAGTGTAGAAGTATACGCAATAAAGACAAAATAGCTGATCGGGCCTCACAGACTCCACTAGACTTGATACACTTCAAGGATTATAATGTTTATCCAAAGTTGGTAATTTTATTTTGTATCATATATAAATATCAGTTATATTGTTTTTATCGTCAAAATAAAGTCGGTTAGGTTAACTCAGAAGTATTTTTATTACTACAGATTTATCATTTTCAATACGATAGATTATATCACGTGTAAGAAAATGATTTGTTTGTCATGCGTAAATTCCATGTGCAAAAGTGTGATAAAAACGATGAACGCGAATGTTAACTATTATCCCAACATTTTTATTTATTAAAAAGCTCGAATGAGTGTATTATACTGACATTTTTATAGTTGAATATTTTAAAACTAGGAGAATACATTTTATTTAGACGTTATTGCTATTGTTAATTTCGCAAATTATGTTCAAATTGATATAAATTCTACCAATCTGGAAAGTTTTAAGTATCATTTGACAGGTAAACAAATCACTTTTAGCTTTAGAACGCTGTTTGTTATAAGATATATAAATATATACATATTTATTGCAGTTTACCGGAAAATGTGAAATTATCCAATAAATGGATTTTATCTATAAAACGAGGAAATTTTCAACCTAATGCAAATACACGAATTTGTGGGAAACAATTACTTGATTCAGGTAATATTATAGATTTTGATCAGAAACGTTTAAAAACGGATGCTATTCATACTATTTTTAACTTTCCACCTCATTTGACCAAAGATTTAATAATATATATGGATGGATGGAGCGTTGCTTATGCTTTTATGTACAGCATTTAATGTCAACATAAGACGCTCCATCCATATATACTATTTAATCTATAGGTCAATCCTATGGTCAATCAGTTTCTGAGATAAATGACTACCATTTTGTTTTACGATGACAGGTTAAAATTAGTTCAGGATATAACTTCGTGATGGCACGTCAAGCAATATGGATGGATGAAAGATCGCCTTGTGTTTTTTATACGATATAATATTTAAGCTTTTTTTCTAACGACCAACTATATACTCAAAGGTATTTAATCCTAATTCGTAGCGGCACACACTTGCTATGCACTAGAATGCACTATTTTTAATCATAAAGGTTTGACTAACCAACAAAAATACAAAAGAAAAAAAAATTTATTGCTTGGTGTGTATTAGGATAATAATATATTCACATAATGCTATGCGAGGAAAGCAAAGCTGCATGAACAACAGTAATATACGAGTATAACTTGTGACATCCGAGTGACAGTCTTTTGAACCATCGTTTAAATCGAACTCAGCGAGCGGTTTGAAAACCGTTCGTCTCTGATTCATTTTTCAACTGTATTCGTTCGCAAAAATTCAACGGTTTTAACCACAACGAACCGTTTTCAGACCAGCGTGTGTCGATGATACAGGTTTTAATTGCCTCGAACATAAATGAACAATTTAATGATTTAGGTACAAAAGATTTCGCCGCAGTCGTTTCAGACTTTCTCCAGATATTTGCTAACTAACAGAAAAATAAACAAATAAACAGGCAAAGATACACACACAGAGGTGAAACTTAATCTACTTCCTTTTGTAATATCTGTTAAAAAGTTCTACAGTTGTAAAATTCATTTCCAAAGTGCTGATAAAAATGTGTTTAAATATTTGACAAGTAAACTGATATAAAAAGATCCTTATTCGCATCTAGGGTCATTAAGTTTTTGTGAATCTATCAGGTTTGGAAATTGTTTTGTACAAAATAAATGAGAATCACAAGGGTTTACCGGAACTATCAAAGCTTTAAAGTTAAGCACAAGTTTAAACATACAATTGGAGGAAGCAGTGAATAGTACATATCCTGCGAAACAAGCTCTGCTGAATAGGCAAGAAACATAGATGTAGTTTCCAGAAAGGATAAACTACATTGAACTGTTCCGGACTCCTGCCTCTTGAGGAGAAAATCGCTAGGATTGCTTCTGTGCTCATTATTAACTATTATATTTATAGTCCTCTTAGAGGAAGTGGAAGGCTTTTATTCTCTACTAAGTTATTGTTATGTTGAAAAATTATCTGTCTCTTACATTTTTTTTGTAACATAGTGGATGCAGTTTAATGTGATCATATTGGGACGTGGGGTATAGCATAGAACTAAAGCTTCATTCACTGCTATTGTATTAACGTATAACGCAAAACCTAAACGTAATTCGTATACTCCATTTGTGTTAGCGTAACACAAATGGAGTAACCTAACCTAACCTGGTTACAACTCTTAGCGGAAAACTGCTTTTCTCAAAAACCAAGCGATTTTCATATTTTCTCCGCGCTACCTGTTCGTGTAATTCCGAAAACATTTATTCCTCACCATTATTTTATTAAATACTAAATATAATACAGCTTTTGTGGAATATATTGATATAAATATTTTTGTAAGAAGCCTGATGATATTTTTGACATGTAAAATTTACATACAATATGGAGACTAAATAATTATGTAGATGACATGGTCGAAGAATAATAAAATTAAATATTCTGTACATTCTGTACAAAATTTCTGTACTCAGAAACAGCCAATGCAAAATTAATTATTCTAAAAATGAAAGGTATATGTAGATGTAAAATATATGTAAAACTGCCGAAAGTTTTTTACGGCATATACATAAATTATTGAAGTTAAAATATTTTAAAACATAATTTTTAATAAGTAAACGTGCATTTAAATGTTCAGATATTGACTATATTAAAAATTATGTTATTTTTAATAATCACAAATTACAAACAATAATTGTTACTTGTGAGCAAAGTAAGGAATTACCCACGAAAGAAATTTAGCACAAGAAGACGAAGGCTGAATGTGATAATTTAATCGAGTGGGTAATTCCACTTTGCACACATGTGAAGTAAAACTGTTGTGGGCACCACAATACTTCCCGACATAGATTTCTTATCGAACAATGCAGGAACAAGGACCACACCTTCCAAAGGGTATACAATTGATATATACAAAATAACAAAATTTTCAGTTTTGTAGTTTTTGAGAAACCGTAACTCCAGAGATCCACACAGACTGACAGACAGATAGACACACACACACACACATCATCGCAAAACTATTAAAATCGTATTCTAGGGACCCTAAAACGTACTCATCCACTGAAAACTCACTACCTAATTTTTTGCATGATTCCTATACCTCCCTTACAGGATGTGGTGGGAGGTAAAAAGTGTTCAATGCATCAAGTTTTATCATGATTAAAATACATATATCGTATTTGTATATTAATTGATTAGGAGATAAAAATTATTAAAGGAAATTTATTTGACAGTGACATATGCTTTAAATTTTTTTAATTAAAATGTCAATTAAAGTGGTAACCAATGTGTGTTATTATTATTGTTATAAATAAAAAATTACTCACTAGTAGCTTTTCTCAAAATTATACCCATTAGTGGGTAATCTGTTACTTGTTTTAAATGGCAATAGTTATAAAGCATTTATTAAGAACTGTTGAATAAACAATTATGTAGTTGTTTTTCAAAAAATTTGAAGCATTTCGTGAAAATGAGTGATTTAGAAAATATTTCGTCGGATATAGAAGAACAAGCTTCAAAATTTATTAGTTAATTAAATGTTAATTAATTGAAAGCATTTTAAAGATTGTACTATGAACATTTATAACAAATAGTACGTTAATGAAAACGAGTCCAGTAATGAAGCTCTTAACTCTCGCAAAATGAGTGGGATAAGTGACATTTAACTTACGGGCGTAGCTAAATATAATAAATAAAGGCCAGGGTGGGATTATTTAAAATCGTTGAAGTTTCTAAGAATGTAATTTGTACAATTTTATTTACGGGAAAAACAAAATTTATAATCTGAAAAAAATGAACGATAAATAGTAGTTAGCTAGTACTGTATAAAATTCTTTATTTATTTTAATATATTCATATTAAGGAGAATAATTTACAATTTTTAGCGATGACAAATTTTTACTGCTGTCAAATACGTGTCTGAACTTTCAACCCCTATAATCCTCTTATTAGGTACTTGCTGTGAGGGTCTAGCAGGTTAGAAACACTTTCAGCACTTGCGAAGAAGAATTATTTAATTGTTATATGAACTTTTTATTTAAATTACCCCCAAACATTTCTACCCAAATTATGTCGGTTTCCGCATGAAACATTCTGAACCTAGTTTTATGAAAGTCGATTACCGCACTCACAAATAAGTATGTGGTGTAATGAAAAATGAAACATTTATTTACTCAGAAGTTTTAGTGAAAATAAAAATGCAATTACATGAACAAAAAGTCGGTATTGAAATTAAATACCTACATTTTATAATTCATAAAGATTATAGCATGTTTTTATGATTTTGTTCAAACACATTAATAATCTTCTCCAGCAATGAGCTCAGTGATTCTCATAATTATTTTTTCATAATTAACAACAAAAGAAAGAGATAAAAATAGCATCATATTCCGTAATTATCCTTTTGAGGAATAATCTCACCTGCATCTCTTTTGCGCGTTTCACAAAGAGTATTTAATAAAAGCCGACATCTCCGCTCCTTTCACTGTTGTACTGATGAAAAACTTTTACACTTTATTAAATTGAAATATACCAAAACGTGTGTATTCAATCATGTTGCATTATTTATGAAAGAAATGATGATGTGCATGTGCAATGACTATATTTTGCGTTAATAGTACATTCATGTTTTTATCATAGATTTGGACCTATTTAATCCGATCTAGTAATGGCACAGGTTGATCCTGATTATCGAAATGTTCGGATTATCGAACAAATGACAAAAAATATATATTTTCTTAATTCGCACAATAAAAATTTCTTTATTTTCAAATAAAAAATTAATTAACAACTGTACATATAGACTTATTACATAAATCTGTATTAAAATAGTAAATCTAAGAAACATAAAAATTCGGTGCTTTTGCTCT
This sequence comes from Poecilus cupreus, assembly GCA_963942605.1. Lineage (NCBI taxonomy): Eukaryota > Metazoa > Arthropoda > Insecta > Coleoptera > Carabidae > Poecilus > Poecilus cupreus. The sequence goes on along the minus strand of OZ012720.1, from coordinate 20,353,219 downwards.
GCTTAATGTTCGCTGCTTGTGCCTTTTTGACTCGTTTTTGCATTTCCGATAGAATTAGAGTGTTCTGGTGGTGAATTGCAGTGCAAACTTAACTCAGTAACAGTCAAGTCTATAAACAGTAAACAGCGCAGTTTTTAGAGATATGAAATCGAGGGATTCCCCCATTTAGGTATCACAATAAGAGAATATGAACTCAAGGAATTCGCTCATTTGGGTAGCAGAATACATACATCATTCTACGAGATTCCCTCATGTAGGTAACAGAGAACATGAAACCAAGTGATTCCCTCATTTAGGTAGTAGGAGTCACTTTGTTGTTCGGATTCCTGAGGCGTTGATCGGACTATGGCTCCGAGTTAGCGTTGTTCGGATTACCGGAGGTCATACTGTACTTGTGACAATGGTTTAAATATGACATTTAAAATTGCGGAAAAATTAGACATCTATGACATATTTTTACGAGTGAAGTATTTTTCGTCAGGACAACACCAACCATTTAGCCAATTTTTTTCTAAAATAGAAAATAGTTACTTACTTTACAAGTGGGCAAAGTAAGGAATTACCCACGAGAGAAATTTTAGCACACGAAGCCGAAGACTGAGAGTGATAATTTTATCGAGTGGATAATTCCACTTTGCCCCCGTGTGAAATATAACGTTTTATCCAACACTTCGTAATAAATGCAAAATTTATTAAAGAAATATTGTTTGACAGTGACATTTGCTTTAAATTTTTAAATTAAAATTGTCAATCGAAGTAGTTACCAAGGTGTTGTGTGTTATTATTATTGTTATAAATTAAAAAATACTCACTAGTGACTTTTCTCAAAACTATACGTACTAGTGGGTAATCTGTTACTTTCCTTGTTTAAAATCGCCATAGTTATAGAGCATTTCTTGAGAGGTGTTGGATAAATAGATTAATTTTAGATATTTCGACATTATTGAGTAACCTATGAGAATTGTCGTGAATGTACCTGTAGTACGTACAAAAAATCTCATATTAATGTGCAGTTTGTATTTGAACCAGTTTTGTTTTTGTTCTCAATGCGCTATTAGCAATAATATTATAATTGATGATGCTACTAAGGAAATTGTGTGCTACTTTTGAAACTATCAGTAACGTCTTTAATGATCGCTTAGTGCGGAATAAAAGTGTCGTATATAAGTAGCGGCGGAGACAGTTATAGCGTTTGCCTAAAGTTGTTAATGATCATGAAAACATTTCATCTTGTTTGTTAAACTGTGCTAATTACGTTTTGTTGCTTCTGCCGTGCGGAATGCAGATGATAACGCCTGCTTTTCAACGGTGGAGTACCTATCGGCTTTATTACGGAATGTGGAATAAAATTGTGATAATTCCAACAAAAATTTTAATTCTGCATTGAAACTTGTTCTCTGAACTCTGAACAATTTCAAACACGCCTTATTATTAAGGTGTATATTTTATTATTCTAAATATTCTATTTACATTTAATCTAAAATCTGAAACTGTAAATGAGGGAGAAAAAGAGTTATTAGATTTGTTCCTCCTATTATTCTTATACGTTATATAAGGAAGTTTTCAGAGGTAATATAACAAGTGCTATGATTATTATCCATGATATTTTCTAGTGGGAGCGACGCTACATATATCGGTAGTTCGCAAGACGAGTGAAATGTGCAGCTTCGGTTTCACGAGCAATATCTTCGATTATTAATCATATCACGAGCTTATATTTAATCAGAGAATATAAGGAATAATTATTTGTTAAGAAGCGGATTGAGAACGTGAACGTACCCTAAATGTACTGAACGGAACGCCAGGTGCATTAACCTTAGTTTTGTTGTATTAACAATTGTAACTTTAAACACAATTTGAAGCACAATTTTATTTAATAAATCTGAGTTTGAGTTTATCATAGTTACATGTATATGATTATAACACAATTACAAAATTACTTGTAGCTGCCAAAATTTTTTCTTAGCAAAAAACCAAAACAAAGTGATAATTTCGTTTGTATAATATTATCGCTGGTAATATCACAAGACCTCATGATTTTATGCATAAATTTTCATTTTCCACGAATTTTTTGCTTAGCTACAAAAACGAAAGCAACAAATTATGAGAGCTAAAAATAAACATTTCTCTGAGAAAATCAGAGAAGGTATGAGGTATTTAATGAGATAAATACCAAAAACAATGCAAAATGAAACTTGAATACTTGCAACATTAATTAACTGTCCCACTGACAGTTATAAACAATACCAACTACTCGTATAATAGGGGACACGCATAATTTTTAAATATAATTTTAAAGTGAACTTTATACTCCCTGTATTTATAGAAAAATAGTTAAAAATTTCTTTGTTTATCATAAAGGGGTAAATATTAATATTTTAAAAAGTAGTTTCATAAAACGCACAAAAACGATCGTAGAGTGTGCCGTTGGCTGTCGTGACGTCATCTTCCTTGTTCACATAGAACATGAGTGTTTGTATAGCATACTGTTTTCGTGTGTTTTCATGTGTTTTTGAAGGTTTATTTGAATGTGAAAGTGACATAATATATCAGGTTGATAAATAAATAAATATATAAGTAGAGTATTGTGGGTAAATGCAATGAGACGAAATAAAAACGATATCTCTCAGCAATCAAAAGGGCATGTGTGTGAAGTTTTTCAATTCTTTATTTTCCACCATGTTACTGTTAAAAGCACATCAGTCTCTCCGACAACCCATGCCGCACCAGGGTGATAGTAATTTTAGAAATGATTAAAGCGCTGAATGATGTTTTATAGTTTATTTATTAGTAAAGAAAAACTGTAGTTGATAACAAAAATTTAATTGTTTAATTAAAAGAACTTAACTAAATTTATTTAAAGAGCTGCACTAAATACTCTTGTTAAAGAAAACTTTGATCTTCTTCATTGTGTTCAGTCATAAACGAATATTATTGCACCGGAACCCATAGTTTACAATCATAAATCTCGTAGGTTACTACTACATTAGCAATAGCATATATTGCACACAATGAGGAAATATTATCTGGGATGACCGATACAGCAAGTTATATGTTTTTTTATACAGAGCGCTATATTTCTCTAGGGACTGATATGATTTAATATGTTTTTCTAGGTATTTAGCATTAAAGATTAATATTGCTACTTTTAAAAGAAATTATTGCATCGGTCTCCAGAGACCGATAATGCAGGTAACGTGTTAATATAATTATTACTTACAATTGTGTTTTAACACCAAGAATTTCTTCCCCACTAAAAAATATCATTATGTTTAATCAATTCCATAGGCATAAAGGCATCGATATTTGGCAAATTATCACTTGTACCTTGATTAACTTTCATTGAATTTTAAATTTCATGCGTGTCCCCTAATACAAAATAATTTTATCAAAGTTACCGAAAGAACGTTGCTTGGTTACCTTCAAGCAACGTTCTTAGGTAGTTGTGATCAGTTGTGATTCACATACTGAGAAAATGACATTTTGAAATAAACAAATCTAGTATTGAAATAACATGAAAACGGTACATTTCTGTTGAGGAGCCATATTTAAATAAAGGCACTTCGGGCCGAATTTTTGGGGCTGCGAATCAAGTACAGACATTTTACTGACGTGTTATATATTGATTTTTTTTCTGAAAGAAATAATAATAAAAATTAATTTAAATTTAAAAATTAAATTTGATATTATATGTGCATCTAGTTACGCGTTTCTTTCAATTCAAAGATAATAGAACGTTTAAAGCATTTTTCGTGACTACATTTCTAAAGTGACAGAACGTTTAAACGTTTTCGTGACTATTAAGGGAAATACTACTTTCACTCCTCATTTTAAGCGCAAAATAGTATATTCTGCAACAAGTAATGGAATGGCACATATTCTACACGAGCAAAACGTTTGCAGTCCGAATCGAAGGCGAGGTCTACGGTTTGTGAGTTTGGAAATTATAAAAAAATACAAATATAAAACTGTAGAAAACGTCAAACTCAAGAAATAAAATTAAAACAAACAGACGTAACCATAGTAAATGAATCAAGATACTTCATATAACGCGCTAATATGCGGCTCTGATTCGTCAAAAATTTTCCATACGCAGCATTTGGAATGATAGTTGTTCCAATACACTTTTTAGTTGTAGAATGTGTAGTTTCCAAAACAGTGTTATAGAAATAATATTTTCGTTCTGATTTAAAAAAAAAAATCAATATTCTCTGACGTTACTAATATGGAGAATAGTTATATTATCTGTTTTATAATAACTTGAAAACAATATTTAATAAACATTGATTAAATTCTATCGCGTTTCGTATCAAATTAAAGGTGTCAGACAGGAGACTCAAATGACCAATAGATAATAAATATAATCCATATGTCAGATATGTGTAATTGTTAAACAGTCAAGCGTAATTTTGAAACAGTCAAATTTAGATTTATATGTATAAAACAGACGCGTGGTGACCACATTAGTACCACATAGTATAAGAAAATAACAAAAAGAATTACAGTATCGTTTTCTACCACACATTTTTAATTTTCTTTACAATAGCTACATATAATAAGAATGCTACATTAAAGTTTCTCATTTCTGTCACATTGTTTCGCTGAGTGTTATCGACAAGTTTCCAGTGTTGTTCCACTCCCACAAACCTGAGCCTCAGCCTGGATCTTTCCCAGGAACAGAAGCGCTAACAGCTCCGAATCGCGCAGTAAACTTTGACATTTACAAGTTTGTTCGCGGTCCGCCCGTGACACGTGGCGGGAGCCAACTTACCTGTTGTAACTAGAATTACAACGAACGACGTATGTGTAACTTCTCCGTGATGCAATTAAAATGGACGGCAGAGATTCCATTATAAGTTAATAGTTAGTATAACCTAATCTAAACATAGACTAATATAATTGTTATTTCAGTAATTTTAAAAATTATAATGGTTTTTCTTACAAAAACGATGCTCTCTATTGGTATCACTAAAATTAAAAAGGTATAATTTCAATTAAATAGGATAAAAGTAGGCCATTTCCTTTTTCTAAATTAAGCAGTTTATTTAAATAATTGTAAATATGTTTAAAAATGAGTAGATATTACCAAACTTATCTTTACACATAAATAGGAAAAAATATATTTTCTTCTTGAAAATACTATTATGATACAAATTTATTTAAAGGGGCGACTGATTCAGCCGATCATAGGCGTTTAACATGTTAAATAATAGGTACTTATACAATTTCCGGCTTTACTAATCATATTAGAGAAAAATATTTCAAATAAAGTTGAAGAAATTTAACATCTATTTCTATATCTAAATTAGTGAACAAATTTCATTAAAAAAACATTCAAACATATAAGAATTCAGTTTTCATAATGAGTAACCATGAAAATATTACAGTCCGGCATCTATCGAGTAGGGGGAGAAATTTTTACGAAAGACTTGAGTTTAGCTGGGCGAACAATGAATATGTGTTTTAGCATATGATCTAGACAAGATTTGATTTTGTGTTCTTTACAATTGAATTTTGTTATTTACAATTTTTTATTCTGCTGGTGAAATGGTTATTATTATGATTAGCATTAACATTAATATTTGCTTGAATGAAATTCATTTTCCAGGGTTATTAATTATAAAAAAAATAATTTGAAAGTCTTTTTTAGACTTTATTAAATAAAAAAAAAATGAAATTTGTTAACTTATTCAGATGTAGATATTAAATCCCTTCCACTTTTATTTGATTAAAATATTTTTCTCTAATATTATATTATTCAGTAAGCATGTAATATATGCTATTACTCATGAGAATGAAGTTTGTGTCACGAGCGAACGCGAGTGATGTAAATCATTCGAATGAGTAATAGCCATTACATGTGAATATAATACTATACTTTATCTACAACATTTCGTCAAAAATATTTGTTTTGAAATAATAAGATAAGTAGAATTTTGGTTTGACAAATACAAAAAGCTGTTTGTCGACAGACAAATTGTAGCAACCATCACTAGGCTACGTAGAGTTGTAAAAAAATTTTGAATTGATTTGACATTTATCAGAAAAGTTTAAAATTAATTATTCAGCTGCAGTTTCAGTTTAAAAAGAAAATAAATGTATGAGAAATGAGAAATTTAGTGTCTTTATCTTTTTATGTGGATAAAAGTTATTTTGATTTCACTCTTTTCACAGGTAAGAATTGAATTTGACATAACGAATGAATAATATTAATTCATCAAACTGTCAATATTATTTCATTAGCAACAGTAACTAGGGTCATTAATGGATAAACAACGGTTGAGTTATAGGTATATTATTTGACAGTTGTGAATAAAATAATTTAATATGGAAGCAGGAAATTTTACAAGTATTATTTAACATGTAAAGCGCTTATTACCGGCTGAGTCAGTCACCAACAGTTTCACACTGCTTGCCTGACTTTCCTATTTTCACGTCAAATGCCATATTTCATTAATTTTATATATAACATTACTATAGCAAATTATATATATATATATATATATATATATATATATATATATATATTATAACAAAACGTATCATATATCATATTGTTACGTTTGTAACAGACGGGTTCGGTGAAGTTCAATACTCAATAATTAAAACAACTATTAAAAGTCACAAAAAGTGTATTTACTAACACATATATTTAAATAAATATTTAAACTAATGATTTATTTTTACACCTTTATTAATAAACACAAAATTACTATTAATCAATACTAAACTAGGAATATTACACAAGAAATATTTATTTACACGATTTATATTCACTACGTAAACGCTTTATTTATTTCCACTTGATTCTTTCTGACAGCGTGTCTGAGTCGAATTGCATTGCTGAGTAGGCTAGCGGCTTTATATATCTGTAAAGCTGGAGGTCTGGAATTCTCTAGCATATTCGACCATGGAACCATTCAAGAACGATGAGTCATCTTTGCGTGCTGTCTGTGCAGGGCCGTACTGGCCCATTACAGTATTATAAATATTGAAGCTAAAATAGTTATTTATATACAAAATGCGGGAACCCTTGATTCCCGGTTGCGAGCGCCGCCATAGAACGAATCCGGGAACCGAGTTTACGCACGGGGTTTGTACAATATTTTTTATACGAAAAGTATAAAACTAATAACAGTCCATAAAAAAAATGAAGTTCTTCAAGTAGTTATATTGATAATTGTCAAAGTTGCACTATAAATATAAACACACAAATTAATTTGTCTAAAATATTAGAAAACAATTAAAATATTTATAATATTTATCGTATACACTTGTAAATTTATTATATTTCTTAATTACGAGTATATTGAGATAACTAACATAACATTTGTAGATTATGTATTTTACAGCTATCATATCAGGCAGATTTTATTGCCAACATTGGTAACCAATTGCACTAAATTTGTTATTTTTAAATTCAATTGTTTATATTAATATTATGTAAAGGAATGTTTGAAATACTATATTTTTTTATTATAAATATAATTTATTAATAAACGCTTCAGAAATAGGAATGTTTTCGTCGAAATTTCCCGGTTGTCTATCTGGTGGATACTTAAGAAATGGACATTTTGGACAACACATTTCAATGTATGAGTACAAAAAAAATTGTTTTGATGTTTAAAATTTAATTCTCAATTCGTTCTTCAAATATATATGTATTATACGACGTATATGTTCTTGTTTGTGATAGTTCTACCAAATTTTTATAATTGGGCTAAATTGAGAGAGTAGTAATAGGTGTAAAAATCTACTGGCAATCACATTCTTTTTTGAAAATTACTAACCAATTTATATTTTTACTTTCTTTACACCGTATAACTAAATTCATTTTGACGTTTTTCTGAAAAACCTCTGTTTAGATGAGTGCATGTTGTTGCATGGATGGATGAATGTGTGTCGGTATGTTCAGTAACTTACCAACTTCATTATTATTATAATAAAAAGTTTTAGTTAAAAATTCCCAAAAATTTTAAAAAACTAAATTGATACAAAATATAGAAAAAGTTTAAAATGTATAATGAAACCCATATTATTCTTTATCTTTTTGAGTACAAAAGAAAATTTATTCTAATTCATTTATTTACTGAAATATGCTTAATAAACTTGATAGGTCTTCAAATAAGCTACCATTCCCGATTATAAACACTAACGATCTTTGAAATTTCTTAGTTATGAAATGGAAAAGTTAAAGGTGTTTGTGAACTACAGGTTATCACGCTTATTAGCTTATCAGCAGTTAATTTATTGCTGTAATTCGTAATCAAAATTTGTTATATTAATTTTTATTTTCTAATCTTGAAAAAGTGAATAAATCTACTTTTAAAATATAAACTGTTTTTACTTTGAAAGTTGCACTATTTATCTTCAAATTAATAAAATAAAAATGTGTATTTAATTTTATTTACATGAAAGGTACGCCTATATAAAAAATATTATTCGAGACTTTCAACAAAATAAGAAAAATAATGACATATTGACCGAAGATAAAATTGAAATATAATCTATGATCTCCCCATAGTATTTATGAAAGAAGAGGAAAAATATCTCCTTGGCTTTCGAAGCAAAAAGGTCAGAGGGTAGACGAAATATATAATATCTGCCAAAATTTATTCTGACGGTTTAAGAAAAACATAAACTGTAAGAAATATCTGAACCTTCTGTAAAAATATTTTCGTGAAGTCAGTTTGGTATAAATTTAAAGTAATGGTTTTGCTCTATGCTTTTAGCAACAAGTACAACAAAAAAATTAATTAAATATTGTGCTAAAATTAGTTGAATGATGTGGTGATAAATTGGATAACGCATAGCTTTTCCAAACTTTTAATTGCATTTACTCTTGGTATGCTCAAAGTAATGAATCACGAATTAATAAACAACGTTTTATTAAAACTCCTTCAATTATAATAAAACGCGAATGCAGTTGAAACAAACTTTGCACAAACATCAACAAGGAGTAAATGAATTTTTATTAATCACTTAAAATTTTCAATAGTTATATCACGAGTGCTAAGAATTTGTTTGAGTATATTTGAAAAAATTGTTATAAACGATAACACTTTTTTAAAAGATAAAATTTTATAAATGAGCTAGACTTCAAATTTAATCAATTTAATTCTTTAGCACGAGGATAATACGTCAAGATTATTTCATGAATTCACAGTATAAACTTTAATAATTGTCGAAAAAATTGTACTAAAACGTTGATTTTGACACATTTTCACATATATATATATATATATATATATATATATATATATATATATATATATAAAATCAGTACACTCATAAACAAAAAGCACCAACTATAGAAAATTGCTTGTTTTTTTTTCTACTTATCAAATAAATGTCAAAAATTTGTAAATAAAAATACACTGCTGTTTTTAAAATGTGGGGCATTTCTTTTAGGGACATGTTAACCAAAATCTGGAAATTCCCTCTGGAGATACATTCCTCCTCTACGTTCTCCAAAAATCCCGAAGAGATTCGCTCTCCCAGACCCCCTGAAAAATCGCTTTATGCGATGTCATGTCTGAGCAATGAAAAATTTCAAAGTTTGAAAGATTACAGCTCCAAAAAATCCTTTCTTAAGAGGGTTGTTTAACTAAATTGTCACAAAGCCCAGTCAATTTGCTTTTCAGAGCTGAAAATTTCGTCTATTCCTAGTATTTAATTTGCAGTAACTACAGGATTGACTTTATGGCGAAATATTATCAATATACTTAAAACGTCCGTATGTCAGAAGTAACCGGACTTCCTTCTGAGGCAGGTTAAACCAATCTATTAAGAAGTAAGAACTGAAGTTAAAACGATTAAAACACTCACCTCACGAACAAAAGTTTGTTGGTTTAATTCTTGCTTATTTCAACATGCAAAACTATTGAGACGGAGTTGTTTGGATTTCACAAAAAAAAAAAATGTGAATTGAAAATTATTGCCCTTGTGCAGAATAAATATTGAATGAGTTAAACATAACGTGGTAACGCATTGGACTGTGGATCATGAGACCTTCAGTTCGATTTCTATAGTCGATAATATTACCGCTTTACCCTGGTGGTATCCTCGCTATGAATCTGGGCCGGTTTATCCAAGTGGCACATGGAGCGCGTGCCCCAGGCCCCGCTCTGACGAAGGCCCTTGCCAATCAAAAATGTTTTAAAAAATTATTTCATTTGCTTATTTATTATACTATTTCCATTTTAAACTGGAGGGATCGGCATAAAACGATTAAATGCACCGCAATTACGTTTACAAAGGAACTCAAAATATGACCCGCTATAACTGATTTCACAAGGTTCGCTCAGGGTTGTACGACCCTATTCGCCGGTACGTGTATAATAAATACAAAAACAAGAAAACTGCAATATTTAAATAAGTATATTTCCTTATTCATACGATAAATGTCAAATTCAAATTTAAAAAGGTTTTATTCACATTTTCGTAATATACATAAAATATTTACAACAATACACAATTATTTTTGTGCCGTTTTAGGTCTTGGCCCTCTTCAAATTTACAAAATTTGGCTATTTTTTATGGCTTGAAATTCGCCGTACTCACTGACGCACTTTCTGTATACGTTGATCACTATTTCTTGTGCATGTTCATGTAAATTAATTTTAGATAAATTTATTTCACTTTTTCTTAATTTTGACCCTTAGTACACAATTTCATCCAATTCACGAATATTGTTGTTACTCGTACCAGCAACTTCATTCTCACATATCCACGGCTATCACATAATTTTTTGTTTTTTAAATATATTTGTCCTTACTATTATTGGCCCCTTATATATGGGAAAAATATGATATTATAACGATATTTAATTTTGTTATTGAACAATAAGTAACATAACTGCTAATTGATTTAATCCGGATTATTAATTTTTAAATTTGCAATCATAGGAAAAAAGTAAGAGTAATTTTAAGCTGAATACGACCCTTGATATTTTTACCTGTTGTGACCATCGTGAAGCGATTTGCGGTAACCGCAATAATGGCTTTCATTGTAGTTATATGGGAGAGGGACGTTTAATCGTTTTATGCCGATCCCTCCAGTTTAAAATGAAAATACTATACTATACTTGATATCCCCTTTGTACAAAACAAATAAATAGGCAAATAAAAAAACTGTAAAGTTTCAACTATAAAGAAAGATAAATCTATACAGATTCTATATCTTTTTAATTTTTCTTTCGGCATTGGTAATTTAAATAATATATTTAATAAACAAATTAATTAAATTAAGTAAGAAATTCTCCATTTGCAAGTTGTGTTTATACAATATACCGGAATAGCTTGGGGCGTAACAAAATGCAGCGAAAAAATACAATTTTAGGTACTAAACTCAAATTTAATACTAAAAATTAAAAATTATTTAACAATTAATAAAATACATATAAAGAAATATAAATATATAAAAATAAGTTCAGTAACCCTAGAAAAACGATCTCTGGCCAAAAAATAAAAAATTTCACCATGTGGTAAAGTAATCATCACCGAAGCACCATTACCCTTCCGTAAATCAATACTTATTCTTTGTTTCAAGTATTCAAGAGATCTGCTTTCACCACGATTTGTACTAATTAATTTTCCTAATTTGTTTTTAATTTTTTTTAAATACTTAATCATTCATATTTTACTGACTAACTGACTGACTTGCTTGAAACGATTTCTGAAGCTGAAGCTATTTTTACTAATTATAGTTGTATCGTCTGATTGTAGACAATTATTTTGACAGTTGTTTTCCAAATATGAAGATTTTTTTACGTTAATGTAATGTAATTGTAATGGTTCTTTTTCAAAACTGAACCGAATAAAAAACGAAGTAATAACCAGCATGAGTCAAAAGAGATTCAATTACCTTAGCTTAATGAACATTAAGCACGATGGAAAAAGATACTTCACACATAATTTACTATTTTGCAGTTGATAAGTCTCGAAAACGTGATACCTATGTGAATAAGAATTTAATAATGCTACATCAAGTATTTTTATCTATTTTATAATAATATATAATAATTGGTAATTATTTATCTAATGTAAGATTTTTGTACCTCGCAATTCAGTCGGGCCACGGGTCCCACCATACCTACTTTGTATGTATCATTTACCGAGATTTTTTTTTTTGGTTTTTTACTTCTTTCTACAAAGTAAAAGAAGTATTTCAACGGAAATATCCACTTTAACCATCCCTGAATCTATTTTGACTGGTTTCTGCGTGACGTCTATACGGAAGTATGTAAATTTATATTTTATTATTATTATTTTTAGATTTCAAGAAGTTTGGATGTGTCATCGAACATGTGTTCACATCTAACATTCACTTTGTAATATCAGAAATGAGAAATTTTTAAATTTCTACTATGTGTTTACCTGGCTTAGGTAAACGATGGATTATATATCTGTCCTGCATTTCGTATCGTTTGTCTTTCTCATTCGACTAGCAAGAACGTATGTCGATTTTTCATGTAGCTGTGATACCTGTGGAGGGACATAACTTCTGAATAATACTGTTCGTATGATGAATCTCACATAATTGAACAAACGATTAGACGTTGAATGTTGAAATTTTATTTATATACCTGTTGATTGCTTTGTTTTAGTATAAATAGGTATTTTTAGTTTTTCAAGTCGGATTCAATCTTGACCACTGGTTTGGTTCACAAGTTACGTAATCTTGGTTGTTTTTTTTTTTTTTTTTGTTCTACTGATAACAACATAGTTGTCGAAATACGTATTTAGATTTCTATATTAGATTTCTTTACTACTTTAAGGCTTAGAGGATAAATTTAATTCTTTATAAGATACAAAATGTTTTGATGTTATAATTCTTAGTTCGATTGTGTATGCGGTTCACGGTTCACAAAAAGAAATCTAACGTAAACTGATCGCTACTCTTAAACTACTCAACACCATATCGTTCAAAGCCATTAAAACATCAATTGATTTTTCCCCATTGCGACGAAAATTTCCTGAGAAGGAATTTGATACATTATACTTCATTGTAAGTGGCGGACACCAGGCGGCGATTCAACTCTGTATGCGGCCAAAGTTTCCGCGGTTTTCCAATAATACCACGGGCTGCTGCTGTCGACGTGTCGGCCCCGGATGATGTCGATATCCGTGAAATCTCCTCTTCTTTCCGTGAAGAGCGAAGCTTTTCTGATTCTCTGTGTCGCCGACGAATTTTTAAATTGTTGTACGTGGCTGTAAGATGATAAAAGCGAGGTTATGATTGGATTTTCTGAAGAGAGATTTGGAAATTGTTACGGAAAATTGAAGATAACTTATTTGTAATTGTTTTACGGTAGAAATTAGAAGTTTACACAAAAAAAAATCATAAGGCAAAATGAAATGAATGTTCGTTAAAATGAAGAAATATGGTTGGTTCACTACTTTTTTTTAAATTGAAACTTTCACTGGTCCTTTAAAGTTCTATAATTTCATATTTTTGTCTTTTGAAATAAAAGAGAAACTATTTTTTTCACTGCGGTAGCAGCTGATATTTCTTTATTACAATATCTTGAAGTTATGAGATGAAAACTAGAAAGTCTTTCAAGTTAGAATTATAGGAGGATATCACGTTTTCGTATTGATTATTGTGGAACAAAATGAGTTAGTTTTCGCTCGAATAAGCTGATAGACACTGACAGAGGGATCAAACAAGCTTGACCCAATAGACCTTAGACGCCCAAATGCCATTGGCAATTCCATCACTTCCATTCACAGCCGAGTGAAATAGTAATCGATGCTTTCCAATAAAAGCTGCTGAAATCAGTTTATTGTTGTTCTAAATTGTTTACTTTGCGAATTATATAAAAGGATATGACAAGGGGCTGACAAGATTTAAAAAGATTGACTTGAATATGTTGGCCACATTTTATTCAAAAAATAATTTGATATGAAAATTGTAGCTTCAATTATTCTACAACTATTTATGTAATAAAAAATGAACAAAAAAAGTTATATATTCAGATATGTTTGAAGAACCATGTAATACTTTAATTAAACTATCACTTCCGGTGGATCAGTGGTGAGCTGAATTTATGCGGAATTGAAAAATTTATTTCTTGGCAAGAAATCTTGATTCTTGATGGTACATTTTTGTCTTGTCTTGTCTTGGGAAATAAAAAATACTTCTTGTCTTGGTCTTGTCTTGATTTCAAGACAACGTCAAGAGTTCATCTTGATTCTTGTAAAACACTAAATCAGATAGAAAATTGCAATAAATAATGTTTATCCAACACCTCTCAATAAATGCTCTATTACTATGGCGATTTTAAACAAGCAAAGTAACAGGTTACCCATTAGTGGGTATAATTTAGAGAAAAGCCACTAGTGAGTATTTTTTATTTATAACAATAATAATAACACATAACACTTTGGTAACTACTTCATTTTAATTTAGAAAATTTAAAGCATATGTCACTGTCAAATAATATGTGTTTAATAAATTTTGAATTTAATAAGAGGTGTTGGATAAAATCTTATACTTCACACGTGGGCAAAGTGGAATTATCCACTCGATAAAATTATCACACTCATCATTCGGCTTCGTGTGCTAAAATTTTGCTCGTGGGTAATTCCTTACTTTGCCCACTTGTAAAGTAAATAACTATTATTCTAATTAATATTAGTATTATAAACATTTTTCATTTGAATATTTTCTTCTCAGTTGGTTCCATAATTGATATAAATTGAAATTATTTTGTGTGTGTCATGTAAATTTTCACTTTTTGTTTTGCAATAATTGTGAATTTTCATGTTTCTTTTAGTTATCAGGTTACGTTTATTTTGTGAGATGTATGTAGGTATTTGCGCAAAATTATTGCTATTGATGTTTCCATGGTTCCTACAATTCAATAGATAAAAACATAATTAAAAGGTAATTGGTTCGGTTAGTATTGGCAGCGAAACTGTGATAAATATGCGTTCTAGAAGTTGTATTCTAGTGCGAATGATATAAATTGAGCCTGCTCTATATTTTTGCACTTTTACATCGTTACCATTTCTTGAAGTCGTTACATTTCTCACTCAAGTCGTCAGCAATTTCGACGCAGACAACAATTATTTCTTTGTGACTCGTCCGTGCTTCGCTACATTTTAAAATAGATTCTCTTCCAACGACATGAACTTACGTAAATAAAACTTTTGTGATGTAATGGCAACATGGACATCTAGAGCGCCGCGAAGACGAAGAGTTCGGTGGCATAATAAGTGGCGGGAGTGGAGGGGTGAGAAGAAAGTCTTATTAAAATGGAGCGAAAAGGAAATGTATTTACAATACGTCCAAGGCCTCTGTTCGCCATTTCTTGATTCGTTCTCCTCAGTTGAAACTTCGTGTTCTGGTGTTCCCTCACTTTGCTGATTCATCGGAATAATAAAATGTAGGTTTTTGTTTCCCGAATGTATTTAGATTTCTTTGAGCCTTCAAGTTTTAAATGTAATTATATTGAAGTGATTGTAATTGGCATTACTTTGTGCAAACAAACTTGTTTACATTACGGAACACAAATTAAATTTAAAATTTTTATTATTAATTAGAACATTTCTATTATAAATAAATACACTCCTGGACAAAAATAAACAATTTTTACAACTCGCCATATTCTATAAGGGTTATAGGAATTATGCTAAATATTCGGTAGTGAGTTTTCAGTGGATGAGCACGTTTTAGAGTCCCTAGAATACAATTTTATTAGTTTCGCGATGATGTCTGTATGTGTATTAGTCTGTCTGTCTGTCTGACTCAGTCTGTGTGGTTCTCAAGAACTACTAAACTGAAAATTTGGATATTTTGCATATCCTCTTTGGAATAGCTGATTAGTTTTTGGTAATAATACAATAAACGGAAGTGGAAGTTTACTTGAATCCTTATCCCGTTATTTTGAAATATCTCAGTAAATTCTGGTTTAATGAGAACTTTTGTTGTTAGAATAATGTTTCAAATATTATTATCTCCAATTGTTGTTTGAAAATTTGTACGTTACCATTTACGAAATACACCACGTTTAAGAAAAAATATATTTTGACAATTTCGTTTAAATCGTTAAAATTAACAACAGTTGATAAATGCTATTTTTGACATGAATTGAATTGAAAACTAAATTTTTTAAAGGGATAAGTGTTTCTTGATTGTGTTAGTCCATGTTCCTGTATTGTTTGTTAAGAAATCTGTAGCAGAAGGTAATGTTATTTTTTTATATTTATTGAGTGTTTTCATTATATCGTAGATAAAATATTGTACGATACACAAACGTCAAGTATCCTAAATCACTCAGAGGACTTAAAACACTCGCTACGCTTTTGTTGTAATTGACCTATTTGTGACTAAAGACTAGCTTTACGTACTTCTATCGTAAATAACTATTTTGATATTTTAGTTGATTCAGTTATTATTTGTTTCACGATCGCTAAACTTTAAATTCAATTCCCCATCGTGAACCTATCATTTTATTATTTAATTCCAAACACGGTAGGATACAAATAACTCTTATAATAGAAAATTTACGGACACCCAAAATTAATTTTGAAGCCTCCTTCCTCACTTTAAATTTAATACCGAACTTGATAGAATTTAAAAATATTTCTTAAATATCATATTCCAAATACTCGTATATTTGATTTTTCTTCAAATTTGAACAAATTTAAAACTGCTAAATATTGTTCTTCACAAATTTTATTTAAATCTTTTTTCGCAGCTGATTCCATATTCGAAATAAATTTTTTTATATATACAGGGTGTTTCAGGACTAGTGTAACAAACTTTAACAGCTTATTCCCGAGGTCATTATAAGCCAAAGATGTCATATGAATATAGGTCCTATTCCTTCTAGTTACCAAAATACAAGAGCTTGAAGTTCTATAAATAACACGAAATTTTCTAATTTTTGTAATCAAGGTACTTTCGGAAAACAAGAGTTTTATTGAAAAGTCATACCTTATTTATCTTAATGAATTTTATTTATTAATACAATGACACAAATAAATAGACAAATAAATAAATTCTACACACAGAACATAACAACAACATGGGAAGGTTGGCGTCTGTTTGGGTATCTGTCTTGGTATTCTCTAGACGCGTAATGGGTATTACCATTTATATAATCCATAAATAAAAATCATATCTGCATATTCAGAAGTTACTATAACTATCCATAATGAAACAAAAATACAATCTAAAGTACAACAATTATTAATTAGGACAAATAAGGTATGACTTTTCAATAAAACTCTTGTTTTCCGAAAGTACCTTGATTACAAAAATTACAAAATTTCGTGTTATTTATAGAACTTCAACCTCTTCAACCTCCTACAAGGAATAGGACCTATATTCATATGACATTTTTGGCTCAAAATGACCTCAAAAATAAACTGTTAAAGTTTGTTACACTAGTCCTGAAACACCCTGTATATATTTTCTGTGTCAAGTAAACTTCCACTTAAGTTATCATTATCAGGAAAAATAATTATGAAGTTTAGGTGCTCTATCTTTTCTCGTTCATGAGTTTTTGAATATTTAGTCACAAATCTATTCGTTCATGTAGACGTCATTAACCTTGATAAAATGTTTAAATTTGATTCAGGGAACATCAAAACATGTATTTCTGCGAAAATCTTGTAATTGATTTTTTAAAATCAACAATTTTTAAAAGTAAATTAAATTGGAACTATGTAGGTTGTTTTGTCGCAGCCTATACCGTATAAGAAAGTAAAGAATTAGTCAGATGAAAGAGGTTAGATATAACATTTGGAACAATGTAGAATATATTATTTGTAATCTGTTTCTAATTTTGATTAGATAGAACTAAATTACATGTTTAATAATATATTTCAAAAATTATAGTTGGAACGAAAGCAACTACATTTATTCTATATATCGTACATATGTATAAATAATACAGAATGTTGTTTTAAATGAAGCGGTAAATATCTCGTTTATTTACAAATATAAAAATTTATTTCACATAACATGATATATACAACATATAAACTAATTGATAGCGAATATACGTTCATGATGTCATTTCCAGACTACTAGTAATTAATATCAATTTTGAAATTTCTAATTTTTTACAAATTTGAAACGCAAGTACGTCAAATTTGTTATAGAATCGTGTAAAATAATTCATATGTTACTTTATTAAAAAAAATTAAATGGCGAGCTATTTAATTATCCCCAATCAAAAAAATAAATAAATAGTCAGCTGGCTCGAAATAAAATGATGTCGATAGTGTGAATATTCTTGTCGATAAAATTCTGCAGTTTATGTTTACGTTTATGCCGAAAATGCAGATTAGCTGATCCTAGCATATCAAGTTTGTTTAATAGAGACAAATAAATATTTATAGTTATGTAAGTAATTTATAAGGGATTACACTGAAACTGAATTGTAATTTAATTGAAAATATTTATTTTACTGATATACATACTTTAAATTGTCTTTCAAATATGTCTTATATTTTTATTTTTCTAGAGTAAATCACAATTTAACAACGTTGATTTATATTTAAGATTGGCTCATTGGCAATACTGCTACACCGCCTTGCGCTCGATAACCTAACTTTAAACGTTTCAGTGGTGTTGTCAAAGTGTATTTTAGGTTCGAGCAAATCGTTTTTGAACACGAGAGTAAAGCCCTTGTTTCACTCTCTCTCGAATTGCCCCATTCGTTTCGCTCACGAGGCAAACTTTGAGCTAGAGTAGAAAAAAAGCGCTTTCATCTCTAGTTTGACAAATAACTATTGCCGTGCCATCTAGATATGGTTATTTTTTTAAATTCTAGGCAGTGTCATAGCATACTATTCTATTTTCGATTAAGAATAATTAAAGTACTCACTATTTTATTTTTAATAGAGTTACATATGGATTATATTACACGGTTGTAAAGCAAATTCGAGTTGATATTTATTATTAGTATATTGGAAATGATATTGTACATTCGCTATCAATTAACTTATATATTGTTGTATAAAATAGGTTTTTGAAATAATTTGTGATGTTAATAAATAAGAGAGATATTAGTTGTCTCCATTTAAATATAACAAACTGTATACGTTAAAATATAGAGTTTAATGTATAAAAAATTCCATCAAAATCTGTAGAATGAATTACTTATATTTTAACAAAATTTTACAAGTTAAAAGCTGTTCTGTGTTTTATAAAGTAATCGAAGTATAATCATTTCTAATAAGGTTATCTCAATATCCGAATAACACGTTAATTGTGATTTAGTGTACCGTAAAAAAGTTTTAACCCATAAATCATATCTTATCCGCGGATGTCTAAAGGTAACTGCAATAAAAACAGAACTGCGCTATCGCCATATCTTCTTCGTTTTACAACATTTAACAGAGTTGTCAATACCACATACGTGTGTGTACGTGCCCATCACTCAATCATCCCGACGTTTATTTGACATCTTTCAACATTTTGAAATCACCTCAAATATTACATTTTACTGACAAAACTCAGATATTCGTTTATTTTCGCTAATATTTACTCCCAATGCCACACATGTGTGTTTTGAATTTGACCGGTTGGAACAAATTATCGATAATTCAGTGCACTTTAAATTTAGCTCTTTTAATTAAATTTAAATATATTCATTATGCAGAAACTGAACAAATTACACAAGCGACAATTTTACTCGAATCAAATCTATTTCCTCTGGGGAACAAATTTTCAAATAATCGACTAAATTACTAAACAGAGTTCACAATTTGGATTTAATTTCATGTTGTTGTTTTAGTGTTTACTCTGAATTGAATTGATTCAAAACCATAAATTTATGTTACATAACAAATGAAGTAATGGAAAATAACAGTAAACACAAATAACACTAAAACCCTATTATGCACAAGATGGCGACCTAAAAACGTTGAAAATATAAAAATAGGAAGCAACATAATTAAATGATCACATTCTGTTAAATATTTGGGAATGCACTTAGACCAAGAATTAAGACACACACAACACAAGAAAGCTACCAAAATGCAACATGCGTAATGTGTTCTTTATTTCCATTTATAAATAGAAACTCGAAAATACCACTGCAATTATAACCCTCATACGATTATACATGTTATTGTAAAAACCAGTATATTGGTTAATTTTAGGTTTTACTAGTAAGTTTTAGGATTAACCGACATGGATTGGTAAATGTGATGATTTACTGGTTAAAACCTTAGATTACCCAATTTATGAGCTTTGCCGGTTAAGTTATTTACCGTATCTTTGGGGTAAATCCTAAGGCTTAACAAGGGAATGATGGAAAAAATTTGAAATGAACGATGATCACAGAACTGCATATTTGTCATGTAGGAATTGTGACAGTTTCTTAAAATTGGAGGTGAAATAATTGTTCGACAGGTTTACCAAATGTTCACTTGTGTAATTTCAATAAAATGAACTAATAATAATTAATTAATTATTAGAAGTATTATGTCGCTATAATTTTTTACTTAAAATGGGTAATTTTACACTGTAAATTATAATTTTAGAATAAATGTTGTATTTTTTACCTGCGTAACTAAGTCTAGATTTCGTTAGATCTTCTTTGATAATGATTTTAGTAGATACATTTTAAATTTTTACGGTTTTTATAAATATATTGCACTTTATAATTAGTAAATTTAACGATAATTGGAGTAAATGGACGTATCTTAGGGGTAATATATGCAGTGGCAATGATTTCCTTACCGATACGATGGCATCTATCAATGTCAGTGGAGGTCACGGTTAGTTTAAGTTTGTCACTACACACTTCACGAACCAAGTTTTCAATATTTTCACCATTCGTTTCTGGGATACCAAAGATACGAACGCAGTTCTTGCGGGAATATTGCTCGAAATGGTCTAGTCGATCTTCGAGGGCCTTGTTTTCTGCTGACAAGTCCACAATAATTTCTTTATAACGTTGCTTCTGTTCCTCAACTTTTTTATTAATTTCTCGAGAAACTTCAATGGCTAGTTTTTCAACGAAATTTTTATTGGAAAGGATAGCAGCTATGGTGTCTTTCAGGATGCTATTTATACTTCTCGCAGTAGTACCCATGTTGAAAAAATAAGCTCTTTAAGAACAATACAGTAAAATAAGGGAGCGGCACGATAAGACGATGTCAGCCATCTTGGCCATTGTTAACTTTTAACACGTTAGTTAACAATGTAATTATCAACATTTTAAATCACAGAGCAAATTTCACCGAATTCTTTTTCTCAATTCAATCACAATACAGTATCGAATTATTTTTTCTAATCATACAAATTATTTTAAACTTTATTTGTCGCATATTTACCATGCGTGTTGTATATACGGAAAATCATGATGAAAGTAAACATATTTTTATAATTATAGATAAGAATGTGTGATTGAGATTTCATGTAACTAACGTTAATTTCTTTTGCAGGTATGTGGACAGTTCCTAGAATTTAGCTTCCTTTGAGCAGAAAATACCAGTTGTACTGTAAGTTAACTTTTTAACTATTCAGTTGTAAGTTGCACGTGTTCTTATAGAAACGATACATAGAAAATAAACTCTTTCTTGGAAACTGTATTCTTTGTTAGAGATTTCATATGTTAAATGCCTACGACCAGCTTTTTGATTAACACTCTGTATCTGTATCTACCAGATTAAGCATAATTGTCATAGAAATTATTCAAAATGCATAAATAATATCATTGTAAAAGTAAAAAATGAATTATAGTAATAAAAATAATACAATGTTATAAATGAATAAATTATAGATTGTATATGATGTTTCGGATTATTGCGTAATTTGTTTGATCGATATTTTATTTTTTAATTTAGATATTGTCACACGTATATTACATCGATATACCAATACATCGGTATATCGATACATCAACATTATCGATATTTTCTAACATCGAACATCGATATTCAAAACAAGATATAGAGCAGCACTAACTCCTACTACTTCTCTGTCGAGGATCAAACTTCAATAACTATTGCGAAATCCGTGTATAATTGCAATATTATGAAAAATCGATAATCAATGCATACCTAACCATATCGTTCGTTGAATCTTAGAAATAATAATAAAATTATGAAGACTTGGAATTTATGCTCGCGAAAAAAAAAACGCAGCACTTGAAAATGCATAAAAAATGGCTAAATTTCAGAGTACCATAACTAGGTTGCATAGTTGAAATTGGATGATTCTTTGAGTTTTAGAAACTTTGTAATGTTTTCTTCAATGTGATGCTAGTCAATATGATTTCAAGTCCATTATACCCCCTCCCACCGATATATAAAAAAATAGTTTGACAGCTCGTACACAGTGCCAAAAAAATCGTAGACTCAATTGGCAAACAGGACGATAAAGTTCAAACATTTTCCTTTAAGTTTCTCAAGTTGCGAGTACCTATGACAATTTTTATTCATTTGAAGATAAGTTGTTTCTCGGAGGCTTTGCATGGTATAAACAAGTTCCAATAGCCTTTATAATTTTGCAAATATGAGTTTTAAAGTTTTTTCAACTTTTATAAAACTTTGCATATTTTATACTTTTTTCACTAGAAACAAGAACATAGTATACTACAGTTGAGTAATCAGTGAATTCCTCATTATTTCGCAAGGACTTGATTCAAATAAGAGACACTAAAATAGTAAATAATTGAATAAATGAATATATTGCATTTTTCTTACTCAACTACTACTAAAT